>BSBM01001192.1:1200000-1942500 GCA_027924585.1 Larix kaempferi
TGCCACAATGTAAGAAAATCCCCAAGAGCCAAGAGCCATAGATGCAAAGATAGTATTATTCTCCCAATACTCAACGACAAGATACAATGAGGAAGAGGCTCTCTTATATAGGATGCCAAAAAGTTGGATCCTATTGTATATTTGTTTTTATTTATGCTCTAATAAGTTACAGGAAGCGGTTAGGGTAGGCATTGTATATACCCTTACACCGCTAGGATTATAAACAAGTTTATGTGCATTTAAGAAGTATTTTCAATTTAAAAAAAGATACAATGAGGAAGAGGCTCCCTTATATAGTAGAGGATCTCAACTTCCTTCACAACAAAATATTAATAAATGTATCAAAACCCTAGATCTAACCTCGAGAGGATAACAAATCCTTTAGTCATGGTGAAAAAATGATAAATAATGTTGACAAACTAGCAATGTCCCAGGCCAAGGGGGGTGCACCACCTAGTCAAGGCCAGTACATGAGAGAATGGTACAATAGAAGCTCAAGAGAGGGAGTGCTCTTTCAAAATGGTCCCAATACATGACTATATACAACAACCAAACTCAACAAACTAGAGCGCTCCAAATAAATTTGCCACATGTGTGGCTCCAAGTGTCCTTGAAGTGTGATGTCAACCCTCTAGGATTGTCCAACATGTAGCAACTCATCTCAAGTTGGGGAGCACTCCTCCAGACATGTGCCAAGTGATGGGGAATACCAAATCTAGGGTCATTCCCTAGAGTGCTGCTCATAAATCAACATCAAACTTGTCCCAATGCCCACACTTGTGTAATTACTCTCTCAAAATCAGCTCCAACAGTTCAAGAATGCTCTAGAACATGCTCCAGTCGGTCCAAGTGATGAAGAAAAGGTCCATAAGTGAGGGGATAAGGTCCAAATGTGTCTCAATCATCTCCCACGTGACAAGGGGAACTTGGCTTTTTTGCAACAGGAGTATGTCCCATATATGCCATTTACATTTAGCAGCATCAACCTTAGAGTACTAGACTCTTAGCTTTATTGAGGCATTCATACATGGGAATAGTTGTGATACCTTAAGTTGTTACCAGATAATAGATCCTTTACAAAGGGGAAAATGAAGGGGGTGGATGAATTGGCTATTGAAATGAAAAATGGCTAGGCAAAATGTTATGAAATGGATGAATTCACTTAATTTAGTTCACTAGGGTACAAATTAAGTGAATTCATCCATTTCATAACATTCTGCCTAGTCATTTTATCAACCGGCCCTTGTCTATATTTAAGAATTCTAGACTGCTATTTTTGGCATGGTCCAAGGACTTGTTGAATCATCAACTTATTTGTTGAAGTAGCTTGGGGCTGGAGAGGCCAATTGGCATTTTAATCTTTTGGGTCAGGGTTGGCTAAGGTCCACTAAGGTCCATTACCTTTGTTAGTGCACTACTTGAATCTATGCACCCTCCACACCATTGTCAACCTGGGGACCAATTTCAGCCTGGGGAGTTTTGTGTGGGCAAGGCCATCGGAGGGTTGGCCTGGTTCATTAATGGGCAATATTTGATACCGTGGTTTGGACTTTGGTGGTAGAAATGGTTTAACAGATGATTGTGATAAATAGGGTCGAGGAATCCTCTCATTCGATATCCTAGTGAGCACAAATTCTTTAAATCCCTTTTGATGGATTGACCTTAAGTCACACTTGGGGGTCTAGGTTTAAAGAACTGCTTGGGTTTATGACAGATAAAGCCCCGCCTAATGGGGCCAAAAATATGGTGTAGGAATGATTACAATTGCATAGAGAAACCAGGGCACTTTCCCCACAAATGAGCATCGCCAAGTGAGTTTACTTGTTTAAATGAGATCCCTTAAGGACCATGAGGGAAAAGCAACGAGAGAAGTTTTGCACATCCATGACCCATCGTGAGGACCTACAAATAGAATCAAAAATCATTCAATAATATACCAACAAGAATTTCTTAAGTATTGGAATCAGAGTTTAACTTGTGATAGACTTTCAGAACAACTTTATGGGGGTGCCTTTGGAGGTTCCATCTCCGCTTTGGTCAGATCCCTTTGCAACCATCTGAAATTACCAGTGTCTTCAGTCAGTGGGTCTGCCATAATCCATTCCTCTATGCCTTATGATGAGAGCTGCGGCCTGACAGGTCCAACTAGACCAGCAATCAATACAAAAAGACCTGAAATAAAGAGCACTAGGTATTTGATGCTCTCTATGACAAAATCTATATTTATTTATTCATACTGCATGGCTTGTTGCATACTTTTTTATTGTTGTATCCATTTGGAATTTGGGATCTTATTATCAGTGAAGATGAGATCCATCCCTCATCTTCTCACCCAGATTCTGAACCCACTACCCCTACCTGTGCCTCCCCAGCCTCATTTATATATATATATATATATATAATACAATGAAAATATATACTTATATTATATATATATGGTTTACTATACTTAATCATATATAATAATATAATTAATTATATTGCTATATTAATATTTATATATCTACTATACCTACTATATCTATATTATTATGACTTAATCTATACTTATATATTTTGAACATATATATACTTAACATATATATTTCACCACATATATAAATTATACATATTATACAATACTTCATATAATATTCTTATATAACATTACAACATAACATATATAATATACATATATTATTATATACATATCTATATATATACATATATATTTTCAGTAATTGGATTTGAATTTGAAAAATTTACTAGTGTTCAAATGTATATGCTTTAAGTCTTCCTTCCCCCGGGAATTTATATTCGAATCCTTGGTGTTGTGGTCAAGGAAAAAAAGTTTAGAGGAGGTTCAAAACAAGAGAAAATAATAAGTCAGATCCATGATTTAGTTTCAGAGTGTTAAATCTCTTTTAGCTCAGATTTTAGATTCATCACAGGTAACCTGTAAAATACCCTTTGATAAATTTATTTTAAGGATGAAAAACCTTTTTTTTTTATGATCTCACTCAAGGATTTGAGTGTTTAAATTTGATTTCAATGTATCACATTTTCAACCTATTTGGTACATGTATAGAATTTTTATGTACAAGTTGGATTTCTGAATGTATAATCTAGCTTTTGGCATGACAGGCTGGCTATGGACTTGTTGGAGACGACGAAGCTAGTGGCTCTGGTGGTACTGTTTCTGTGCATATTGAGTCATCATACATTGTTAACGGTGCATGATTTGGATATGAAACACGTGAAGGACTTCACATTTATTCATGGCAAGTACATATCAACTTATGACAGGAAAGCAGTGATTTCACTGCTTATTATTTTTAACAAAAAAAATTCAAGTCTTATCTACTTTTATTTCAGCATGTGGCTGTGTGTTTAATTGGCTATATAAAGTCTAAGTTCTAACTGTGAAGGTAAGTGCATATGATGACATTTTTAAGTCTTCTTGTTTATCAATAAAAAAGGATATGCTGTAGTAGGAGATTTAATTGTCTTCAGTTTTGCATGGCCAATAACTGGTATCATATTCACTGGAATATATTTTTTTTGGTAATTTAGCTATTCATCTATTCATAATCACAGAGGGAATACAAGCTTACTGATTGTTAGGCTATCGAGAGGAGAGCCTGCCGCCGGATAGATGAATAGCTAAATTACCAAAAAAATATATTCCAGTGTGTTGAAATTTTGTCAAGTTAGGGTTTTGTACAGAAAAATAACAATTCATCATATTCTAATGCAGAAAATACATTTAATAACCATTTACAAATATCGAATATTAAATAGTGCAGTAGTAAAAACTATCACAACATAAATTTCATGTCTTTAGCACTCTCAGGTCACTGTGTTAAAGTACTTTTAACACTACCCGTTAGGTCACTGTGCTAAGTTAATCTTCAGCAGCATGTAGCATAGAATAACTAATAATAAAAGAGAAGATACTTACCTGTGTGTGGGACCCTTCCTATAAAATACTCAGAAGAGTTACTTACTTTCAGTAAACACTGTGCCTCAGAGAGGCCAGTCAAATCTGAAAACTATCAGATCCTACAAGAGGGTAGTACAAACCAGAGAGAGAGAGATGACAGGTCTGAGGTACAGTCAAATAGAGATGGTCAATGAAATTCAGAAAACACAGAGGTAGTCGTAATCAAGTCCCAACATGATAGATGTCCAAAAACTGTAAATATAAGAGATCTAAACCCTAGGTGAAGACCTCAATAAAAATAAAGGAATAACACAAATATCAGACCCTGATTAAACTTCAGTGCAAAGACCAAACTTAAAACAAATCTCAACAATAAGAATCTGGTCAAAGTGATTCTCAGCAGTAAGGGTTTAGGATAGAGCTGATATAAAGCACTTAAAAAAAAAAAAGATCATAAGATCAAACCCATAAAGCCCACAGTCAAATCAAACCACAGCAGGCAGATCTGAACCCCAGCCTCACGGCCTTCACAAGGTATACCAGATTTGGTTTCAAGGCTTTACGGCCCAGTCAAGCAAGTCCACAGGAACTAGATCAGTTCAACAAATCAGACCTTGAATAGGCAGGACGGATTCCAAACAGTCCATAAGTTGCAGATTGGATCACAGTCAAAGTACAAAGGAACAGATCAGGCTCAACTAAGACCATAGCAGGCAGACCGGATCCCTCAATAAACAGATCGGGCTCATCTAAGATCATAGCAGGCAGACCGGATCCCTCAATAAACAGATCGGGCTCATCTAAGATCATAGCAGGCAGACCGGATTCCAACCAGACCTCAATAAAAAACTAAGTGAACAGATCGGATCTTAGCCAGCTTCTAATAGGGCACGATTTAGTCAGATGAGGCATCAGCAGGGTGCGGCCTTCCTTAATAGGCTCACGGGTGGCTGGGAAGTGCTTCCAAAGGCTAACGGCTTATGTTAGGAGCAGCATAAAACCCTAACATCAACTTCAGATCAGACCTGATATAAGTTACTCTCCACCAGATATGCGACCTGCTGATAGGTGATCAAGTAGCAGAAAATAAACATAAGACAGAGCTGAGATATATGGAGTTTGTGATAATAAATGAGAAACAATAGACCTCTTTAAATAGGACAATAGGATTATTAAAATAATCCTTTAAACTAGGATTCCTTAGAATTAGGAAAGAATAAAAGATAAAAAATAATAAAATATTATTTCATTGAATTAGGGAGAGGTCACTTTAAAATAAAATAAAAGATAAAAATAATAAAAGATAAAAATAAAAAAATAATAAAAGATAAATAAATAAAAGATAAAAATAAAAATATAAAATATATAAAAATAAAAATAAATAAAAGAACCTTAGAAAGTGGACAAACCTATAAGATCAAAACATCAAGGGTGGTGTAAATAAATAAATAAATAACTCAAGGTCCCCTTATTAACCATAAGTAAAAAATAATCAACAAGATGTAAGGACCAAAAGTAAAACACCCAAGGTGGAAAGGTTCAACCAGTCATCTCTCTCTCAAATGTACAAATGTTCCATATACTACTGAAAGTCCATCATCATTGTATAAGGAAGGGTTCACACAGATGATGTGATCATGTGATCCTCTCAACTGCTCCTTAGGTCAAATGTTAGTGGCTTCCACAAGGGGTGGCCAATCCCTTGAGAAGACCAACCAACTCATCCATCTCGAAGACCTAGGAGAAGAGGACATCACACATCATAATCTTGGTAACTGACCAAGTGCCTCCATTCTCAAGGAATGGCTCTCAGCCCCAGGCTGAGTTCCCAGTCCCAGACTGGGTCAATGTCCTGGTAACTGACCAGGTGCCTCCATTCTCAAGGAATGGCTCTCAGCCCCAGGCTGAGTTCCCAGTACCAGACTGGGTCATGTTGATCAACCATCTGGTTCATGACTAGGTTCTCCATTCTCCCAGAGAATGGTCCTCAGCCTCAAGCTGAGCATTCAGTCCTAGACTGAATGTTGATCAACCATCTGCAGGACCTAGGAAGTCTCTGTCTCAACCTGCAGGATCTGCTTGGTCCTCGACCAAGAAATTGTCTGGTCCCAGACCAGAATACCCTAGAGACAAATAGGGGCCCTAGCTACATGCTAGGGACTTTGCCATGGCATCCAACTGCTTGGTCCTCGACCAAGAACCCCAGGAGACAGCTGGGGGCCCTAGGGTGCCTTCTAGGGTCTTACTCATTACTTTGCCTGGTTAATATGACCAGGAACCTTAGAAAGTGGACAAACCTATAAGATCAAAACATCAAGGGTGGTGTAAATAAATAAATAAATAACTCAAGGTCCCCTTATTAACCATAAGTAAAAAATAATCAACAAGATGTAAGGACCAAAAGTAAAACACCCAAGGTGGAAAGGTTCAACCAGTCATCTCTCTCTCAAATGTACAAATGTTCCATATACTACTGAAAGTCCATCATCATTGTATAAGGAAGGGTTCACACAGATGATGTGATCATGTGATCCTCTCAACTGCTCCTTAGGTCAAATGTTAGTGGCTTCCACAAGGGGTGGCCAATCCCTTGAGAAGACCAACCAACTCATCCATCTCGAAGACCTAGGAGAAGAGGACATCACACATCATAATCTTGGTAACTGACCAAGTGCCTCCATTCTCAAGGAATGGCTCTCAGCCCCAGGCTGAGTTCCCAGTCCCAGACTGGGTCAATGTCCTGGTAACTGACCAGGTGCCTCCATTCTCAAGGAATGGCTCTCAGCCCCAGGCTGAGTTCCCAGTACCAGATTGGGTCATGTTGATCAACCATCTGGTTCATGACTAGGTTCTCCATTCTCCCAGAGAATGGTCCTCAGCCTCAAGCTGAGCATTCAGTCCTAGACTGAATGTTGATCAACCATCTGCAGGACCTAGGAAGTCTCTGTCTCAACCTGCAGGATCTGCTTGGTCCTCGACCAAGAAATTGTCTGGTCCCAGACCAGAATACCCTAGAGACAAATAGGGGCCCTAGCTACATGCTAGGGACTTTGCCATGGCATCCAACTGCTTGGTCCTCGACCAAGAACCCCAGGAGACAGCTGGGGGCCCTAGGGTGCCTTCTAGGGTCTTACTCATTACTTTGCCTGGTTAATATGACCAGGAACCCTAGTTAATTGACTAGGGTACCATTCTCTCTGAGAATGGGTCTCACAGCTGCACTAAAAATTAACACAGTGAATATGATACTAATATATATATATATATGCTTCAACTAAGACACAAAAATCTTGCATAAATTGAAATCTAAGTTCTTTAAAAGTTCAAACCTTAACATAAAGCAGGATCACTAAGACACTAAAATCGTGCATAAACTGAAATCTAAGTTCTTTAAAAGTTTAAACCTTAACATAAAGCAGGATCCATGACAGCCATTTACCAAAACAGCTACCCAAAACAAAATATAACAAGTGCACCAGAACAAAGTGTGTTTGAAGATCAGTATTCAGTCCTTGGGTTCTATGTCCTCATCAGTTGGGCTTGTTGGAGTGCCTCTCATGTCCTTGGCCTTGGCCTCTCCTCTGTTTATGCTGCTACAGTTTGCCCCTTTGCTTTGTCACTTCAAGCTCCAAAGTCCTTGATGGCTGTGATAAAAGCATCATACTTACTGTCCAATTGATCCAACTTCTGAAGAACAACATCATCCTGGGTTTCTCTGCTTTCAATTCCGCTTGCTATAAGCTCTTTGACGTGCCTATTAAGATCCACATTTTTTGTGTATTTTGATTCCCTGCTTCTGGAGTAGCTAGTGTCGGGCATAATTTTCCTGATTTCCTCGTCCACTGTAGAGTTTACAGTGCCTTTTTCTTTTCAGCCTAGCCCTATTTTCTATGGATTCCACTTTTCTTCTCAGTCTCTGAGTAGCAGGTCTGGTAAGAAGCAGTAATGGCCTATGCTGCTGATATCTTCTTCTTTTATGATGAGGGCCCTTCTTTGTTCTACCCCCTCCTTTTATACTGTCAAGTTCTACCCCTTCGTTTGGCATCAGTCTCCCTATTAAAATGGTATCCAATAATTTTTTCAGTTCCCTTTCTTTCTTCACCGTCATGTCATGAAACAAATTGGAGGTGCGAAAGGGCCTCCAATTCCAGAGTGATTTTAATGCCCTTGAGTGATTTTATTATTATTTACGTTCATAACATTGCCTTCCTCTTAGAGATGCTTTGTCCTCAAAGCATGATTATGGAAAACGTTTATCCCTTGTTCTTGCTCGTAATGCTTTCTCGTGATCTTTTGTGTTGGTAGCTGCAACACTTGACGAAATGAGACGATATGTTCTTTTAAAAATTGAGTGAAAATGTTGCGTCATTTGTGAAGTGGTCCATCCTAGATCTACCTTCATTGGAACTGTTTGATGATCGATTGTTCGGACATCACTTCTCATTTCAGGCTTCCATAAAAGTTTTTGATTTTGTCTTTGCTCTTTTTCAATGTTGTAGTTGGTTTATCCGTAAGAAGTATATTGTTTATTTTCCTATTGACTTTGTCGTTGGTTGTAACGATTCTTATGATTTGGATGACGATAAGGCATCGTAATCTTTTGTAATTGTTCTTCAGAACCATATTGTCTTGATGTTTGTAGTGATTTGTTAGTATAAACATTATTTTGAGCGCCATTTGACTCTGTATTGTTTCCCCTTTTTGGTGTTTGAATTTGAGTGTTTGATGACTTGTCTATTGGGTCTGTCATCGTTTCCTTGTCAGCTAATGATCTCTTGCGACCTAATTCTTCTTGTAAAGATTTCTATCATGTTTTAGCTTTCTAATTTGTGTAAGTAAGTCCTGATTATATCTCCTTAAACATAAGAGTTCTTCCTTATAGTTTGACTTGTTGACTTCATTTTGATTGTCTTGATTTTTGTGCTTTCTTTCTTTTAAGCTTTTTATTTGCTCTAGCAATTCCCGATTAATCTTTTTTAAGGAAGAGCTTTCTTCGTCCTTTCTTGATAACTCTTTTTGAAGAGCTTGATTCTCCTCTTCTAACATTTGATTGCGTTGTGCTTTATCCTTCGCCTTCTTGAGTTGCAAAAGTAATTTTTGATTATTATCTCTTAGACGAGAGATCTATTCTTCTTTATATGCGATAACTTTGTCGAACTCTTTCTGTATTAATTTTCGATCTTCTTGCGAAACCACCTTCGAGATAGCTTTGAAATCTTTAGATGACACAACTTCTGAATCTAACTTCCTTGTGACATCCTGAAATGTAATTTTCTTCTTTTTATAAGGAAATGTCAAAAACCTTTTCCTTGTGTTGAACATGAAGGTACCTAAAGTATCCATCCAAGGTGACCCTAAAATTATATCAATTGTGTCTTGATACATTGATACGATTCCGAATTGAGCTACGACCTTGCACTCATCAATAGATAGTTGTAAGTTCTTAATTTCATATTTCTCATCAGAAGGAAACGTG
Source organism: Larix kaempferi (assembly GCA_027924585.1). Classification (NCBI taxonomy): domain Eukaryota; kingdom Viridiplantae; phylum Streptophyta; class Pinopsida; order Pinales; family Pinaceae; genus Larix; species Larix kaempferi. Next base: position 1,209,399 of record BSBM01001192.1, read on the forward strand.
TTATTTTCAATTACATCTGATCATAGTTACTAGAATCGCGAGTTGACTTGCGTTTTTTCCGAGCTTGACTCGGATCGACAGGAAAATGATCCGTTCTGGCTCGGGCTAAGTTTAACTCGGGCTGAACAATTTCTAGGTCAGAAATTTGCTGTTTTCATTATTTTCTATCTCTCCCCTCTTCTATCCGCGCCGACCTTTCGAGCTCTCTCCTCCATCTTGACAGTGGCTTTTCGAGCTCTCTCCTCCTCGACGGCTTTTCGAGCTCTCTCCTCGACGGCTTTTCGAGCTCTCTCCTCTACCTGCATGACGGCCGTGGGTGGATTGGGAAGGATGATAGTGGCGGATATGAATCCTTATTGAGCGGGATTCACTTCTGCGAATGAGCAGGATTCACCGGGATTCCAAGGGTTATACATATCATAAAACTTGTTTTCATTTTATGTTATAAATTATTTATTATAAGCTTTTCATTTGTTTTTATAAATGATTTAATATTTATTAAATCTATTAAATATTAGTTTTTATTATATGTAAAATACATTAAATATAATATTTATATATATAAGATATAATTATATATGATAGGTTAATATATAAAAAATATAATTTATATTTTAATAATGCTAAAATTAATTAATTTAATGTCGATTTTCATTATAAAGTTAGAATTGGGATAGAATTGATATATTTTGGGCATCTATTGATATCTTATGGACATCTATTAATATCTTGCAGTATATGTACATGGCTATTTTGAATATCTATGAAAAATGTTTTTTTTTCTTTAATTCAAAATATGTCTATATATTTAATTTTTTGTATTTGTCGATTTTTTCCCAATCCGATTCAAACTCTTCGCTCTTTTGCCTCGACGATTTATTGCTAATTCCGAGTCTGGTAAGTATGCATCTGATTTTGAAAGCTTATATTGGTTTGCTAAGTCAACGCTTATGTGATTTTTATTGGAGGTCGAGCAAATAGCGATGCAGGCATTTTTCCCTTGGATACGCCCATAAACTTTTAATACAACCGTTGCAAATCTTTTAAAAATTTGATGGAATCTTCCTTGTTTTTCACCATTAAAATCCATTTCATTTTCGTCACAATTTCTCTCAAGTTTCCTTTGGAGATACCCTTAACACTTCTTTTCTTCGACCATGGGTAGACACGCAAAGTGTAATCATTCCAATATGGTTCTTTTTAAAATCTTCTTTGACTTTGGCTTTTGCTCTTCTTTTCCTTTTTTATAATAATTGTAATTATACAATTATTAAATATTATTTGTAATTATACAATTATTAAATAATAATTATTTTTATTAACAACAATAATAAATATTATTTTTTTGCGAAGAGTAGAGGTTTAGGTTTTTTTTTTAAATATGATAATAATTATTATTATTTAAAATAATAATAGTAATATTGTCGTAATTTTTTTTGGGGGGAATGGAATCAAATTAGGGTTATATAAAAATAATAGTATGTATTATTATTATTATAAAGTTGGATAAATTTTTTTATATAATAATAGTTTTTTTAAATTAATTTTGTTGTTGTTGTTGTTGTGTAGTGTTTACGTGGAGCGGCAGCGGGAGTGGAGTGGCACAAGAGGGTGATGTGGAGGAAGGGTAGGATTGGAATGGAGGCAGGTGCAGGGGTAGAGGGGAGGGAGCAATGGTGGAAGGGGGTGACGGTGGGGGAGCCTGTGGCTGGAAGAGGAGCCAAGGTGAGGCAGAAAACGGATTAGGGAGGAAGTCGAGGTGCAGGCTGTAGTGTATTCAGGTCGCTGAAGGCACAGTAGTGGGGAGTGGACGGGGTTGAGGAGGGTGTAGTGATGAGCACAGAGATGGTGGAGTTGTGAGGTGCGATGGCGGGGAGGGATGGAAGTGGTGCGAGTGGAGGAGGCCAGTGGGGGGAGTGCTGAGTTGCAGCGTGGGTGAGGGATGTGTGGGGTTGGAATACGAAGGAGGTGGAGCGTGGGGAGAATTTGCAGAGATGGAAGAGCTGAGAATGAGCAGGGTGTTGATGGAATGAGTGAGGAGCATGGAGCCCGCTTGGGAAGAGGGGAGTAATGAAGGCGGTAAGGGAATGAGAGAGTGCAGGTGGCATGGGAATAGGGGAGCGTAGGAGATGGGAGGAAGATGGAAGCCGAGTGTGGAGGGGAGTGAGAGGGGCGTGTGAGGATTGAAGCTGGTGTGTAGTAGCATCGAATGGGGAGTGGAAGTGGAGTAGTGTGAGGGAAAGTGGGAAGGGGGAAAAGTGCAGTGGGGAGAAGGGGACTGTGAAATGGAATGAAGAACAACGTAAAGGAAAAGGAAGTGGAGAAATTTTCGGCGGACTGTTTTTTTTCTTCTTCAGAATATTTGAATTTGATGGCCAAAGGCCCAACAGAGAAACTTCGAGGAAACGATGAGAAACTTTGAGGAAAAGATGGCCAAAGGTTGGGACCAGAAACGAGGCTATGATATCAAATGAGTTGAACAAAAAAGTTTGCTCACGAATGTTGCCGCCGGGCCACTCCTGGGTGTTATTGCAATAGAAATCTTCAAGTTGCTTGGGAGTTGGGTGTGTTCCTTGGGGGCAAGTTTCGAGTTGAGATACTGTCACTCAACACTCAACTCCTCCGTTTAGGCAGAATTCCTAGCAAAGCCAAGGGGGTAAGTCCCTATGAGTTATTAAGGTTGATTAAGCAGTTTAGTTTTGAATGGGTGAGTTGTTTAGGACTTTGAAATCGATTGACTGAAAGCAAAAATTTACTTGCAAATATACTTTAAGATCAACAACATAACATAATCATATAACACATAAGATCTGAATCAAAGATTGAATTATTGTAAAATAAGACCAGTGCCAAAGTGGAGTTGAAATATAAAGTGCTGTTGTATTGTATATGTTTTGCAAGTGCTTCTTGGTCAGTTTTAGTTTATTATAGGATGAGACTTAATTGTGGGAGAAGGGGAGCTCCAAATATACCATGAGGTACGGGGAGTAATGTCTGGAAATTAACTAAAGGTGGCTCCTCACGAAGACGTGTGGGCTGAAATGGAGTCTCGAGGGTGGTGTTCAACACTACATCAACAAGGGTGTAGCCTAACTATGCCCTGAGGTCGCCTCCTAGTGGTTCCCGCTTTTGAGAAATTTCCCCACACAATAACTAATGTCTAGGTGCCGGATTTTCACTATGTTCAGGGTTGTTGGTTTTATTAGTATGAGTTTTTTTAATTAAGTGTGAAAAATTAAGGAGTTGTTGTAACTCTTTTTGATTTCCCACAGGACCAGGCAAATGCCTGCAAGGGGAAAGAGCATACTTTGAGTTGGAAACAAAATGTTCATTCCGATTGATCACAAAAGATAAATAACTGAAGTAAAATGTTATGCTAATTACTACAAGAAAATAGTCTCTTTTTTGATCATCCGATCATGTACTCAGGCAAAGCACTTTATGTGACGGCGAGAGCGGGAAAGCAATGCCAAATTTGTTACCTTAAAGAAATAAAGAAAAAAATGAAATGACTAAAGACAATATTTATGATCTTTTAAATTGAAAGTATACTGCCTGTTGTGCGTGTGTGTTTGTGTTTAAGTAGAAAACAAAACTTGTTAGAAAAAATCGCGCCACAAAAAATGCAAATCCCCCTAGGGTGGATGGGGTGTGGGTGCTGAGTATCCCACTTGCTCTTCTTTTTATTTATGATTTACAATACACTTTTAAAGAAAACGCCTTGGATCTTTACAGATCTAGATCCAAAGGCTTACAAAAATACGAAGGCAAATTGCCGGATGAAGTTGGGATGCCCCTGGAAGCTCCGGAATGGCCCAAACTTGAATTTTTTGCCCAAAAAGTGCCAAAACCTGCTAAAAAGTAAAATAGGACAGCAAATTAATTAGTACTAAAAAATGCCCAAAATCACTTTAAAAGTGATTTGGGCGACTAAAAAAAATTATGGATTTTTTTTAAAGCTAAACTACTTGCAAAAATTGATTGAAAATGACTCAAAAGGACAAGTCCTTTTGAGGGCAGCCAATGAAGCACTTTTTTTTTAATTGCCAAATAGACTTTTAAACCCAAAGTAATTAACCTCTACTTTAAGCCTTGAAATTTTCCAATGAAATGACTTGCAAAGGGAAAACTACTCAATAATAGATCTAGCTTTGCAAAATAAAATTTTTTCAAACGATTCTAGATCTAGAAATTCATATCAAATCTACTTATGATATAGATCTAAGCTATAGATTTGAATGCTTGCTAAAAAAATTGAAAAAATGAAGTTCTTTGAAGTTTGAAGGACGAAGAGAGAAGAAGCTTTGTTTGTTGCCGGAGAGATCAACCAAGAGGCTTCTTGATGGGATGTCGAAGGACTATGTCTAAAACAATTTGCTTGGAGATGAGAAGAAACAAGCTAGATCAACCCTTCTTGCAAGCTAAGCTACCTGCAATCTAATCACACTTAAACACATACCCGTGAGATCGGATAGTATATATAAAAGAGAACAAATGAACATGCATTTAAACTTATAAGCATGTAAAATATAGATCTCTAATCACATATATCTAAGAAGCAATAGAAAGTAAGCTTACTAACTATCTCTTTCCTATCAACTGATAACAGCCCTATCAAGATCGGATTCACAAGATACATACACAAGAAATGTAAAAATTCACAAGTTACCTCAGTAGAACCATGACAATGTTCATCCAACACAATGGCACCACACACTTAGCCTCCAAAGCTTCTCTTTATTGAGCAAAAGAACAATGATAACATTACAATGGCCAAGCCTTTCACTCCTTGACTCTAACTGGTTCAAAGGAGGAGAGGATGCTTGCTTTTATAGCAAAGCGAAGAGGGAGGGGCGCATTCAACCGAGAGGAGCGCATCATCACAATTGAGGGATCACTTATCATGTAAATCTTTGTGATTGATATGATTTGGGGTTTTGGATTTAAGGTTTTCTAAGTGAAACAAAAGCAGGTTTAAAACATAAATAAAATCCTACAGTTAAATTTGGAGATTGGAATTTTTAATGGTCATTAACTTATGAAGATTTTTCTCTATACCACTTAGAAAATGAAATTCAAGAGAAAGAAGTGAGATACATACTTGTAAGAGAAATTGTTGAAGTCCCCAAGTGAAGTCGACTTGCCCAGTCTCACCAATTCGCCTCCCTTTGCTAGCCAAAACAATGGACAAACATCAGATTGCTAAACATGCAAAGGAAAACTATAGCAAGGTAAATGAAATGAAAGGAAAATGCTTGGCATAAATAACAAAAACACACCCTGTTGAAGACCAATTCCGGAGAGTGGAGCACCAATGGTGTCCAAGTGATGCTAGATGCGCCCTCCTCCAAGAACCCTCGCCTGCCACAAAGATGGTGAGAAACGAAAATGCTGAAGACAACCACAATCTCTCCTAGTGCATTGAGATAACAAAGACAATCAACTCCTCAAGAAAATCACCACAAGTACACAAGATGGAGCTGCAAATAGTTTCTCTCTATTCAATCCCCAAATGGTAAGAGTGCCAAGAAGAAGTACAAATGGGTGAGTTCTCTCCTAAATAGAGAAACTCCATTCCCTAGCCAAAGAGATGAGTGCTTGAGATTAGATCTCTTGATGAGAGATCAATGGCTGAGATGAATCCATAAACATGAGACATTTTCCATAGTTACAAAGAGGGGGGCGATTTTGCCCAAGTGCGCCCATGTGGGAGAGGGACACACACTAATGCTGATCTAAATGTGAGTTGGGGACACCTAGGGGGTGTCTTTAGACTGTTTTGAACCCCTAGGACCCTTACAAAGAGTTCCAATACATTATAATGCAAAAATGTGAAGTTTCACTTGGCCAAAAATGCCCATGTAGGGCCAAATTCGCCCCATACAAATGGCTGGGCTGAATGGAGGGCCCCACACCAATACAAGCATGTCCAAACTATGCAAAAATGATAATTAGAGACTCTTTTACCTTTACCCAACATTGCATTAGCCATATCAAAGTATAACTTAGCCAAATTTGATATTTTCCATTAATTTCTTGCTGGTTCATATTGTTGAAGATGAAAATTGCTATTTTGACCCACTTCTTTTGCCCAGATTGATGAACCGTCTGTTCCAATGCGATCGTAGGCCCCAAATCCACTAGTAGTGGTCAGTAGAGTGACCATGATCCATCATGTAAGCACAATTTGCCCAATTCCAAGCCTTTTTAATTAAACAGGGCTCCGCTGGTGATTAATAATTAAAAATCTCTTAGTTGCTCGCATCTTTTCATGATCTAATGCTTAGGGGCTTGTATGGGACCCCATTATAGACCAAATAACCAAAATCGGAGTTTTGGGTCCAACTTTTTTTGGTACCCATTTTTGGCCTGGTCAAACTTGTTTGACCAAGTCAAATCTGGTCAACAATGGCAATGGCTGAAATGTTTGTCTCTGCCTGCAACATGGGATGCCAAGGCTCCCTTATTTATGTTAGTACAATAACTATAAGCATAAAATGACGAACATATGGTGATCATAATAAACAATGTTTCAAAAATAGGCCCAAGGTGAGGTGGGCCCACCACTTCCAACAAAGGCTTTGCTGCTATGCACACTTATAGATTTGGTCATTGAGCTAACTTTGGGTGAGGTGGACAACGAGGCTAAAAGGATAAGCGAAATGACATAGACCAAAACTGTATGAGCCCTCGGATAAGCGGGGAAATGGGGACCCAATGACATAAGTACACCATGAAAAACACTAGGGAAGGGCGGTGCCTCACAAATGGGTATAGTGTAGGGAAACCACCACCAGACTCACACCTTGCAACTCACATCCGTGCCTCCAACAGACTTCGTGAGGATCTTTTCTAGAGCCGCCAAGACTGGGTGCCCAACAAACCATAACTTGAGACTCTAGGGGATACTTAGGATTAGCTGTCCCTTACTCCATCTCACCTCCCAGTCCTCTTGGACTAGGTGAGGAAATAACCATTACATGCTCAAATACATATGTGGCCAAGCAGTCATTTAGATAGTGCTTGTGTTGCCGCTGCTTGGCTCTTTACATTTCATTTCACATTTAGCCTTTGATCCGTGTGTGTTGAGAAACACATTCTTGGATTTACATTTCATATCAGATAGAACAATGATACCCATACTGCAATGTAATGGTGGCAAGTGTGTATGGTTCGAGGACTAATGGGGAGCACCCTGTGAGGCTACATAATCCTATACTGCATCACAACATCGGAGGCAACTGATAGGAAGTGAATCCTAGGTTTGAGAATGCATCTCACACACTAAAGAGCCGAGGCACAAAACAACATGGAATCATAATGTACTAAGGGGCCTTTGGGGGAATGGATCCTCAAGGCCACCTATTCTGGTCTAAGTCGGGGAAAGAACCAATGATGGATGGGTCGGATGAGTGGATGGAAGTGACAAGTGAAACCAAAGCTAGCTTCCTATAAGTCGAATGGCCAAATCTATACCAAAGAGGGGACAGGAACCAGTGTGCATAGACATGAGTCTCTACCGAAAGGGGTGGACTGACATCACCATGGGCCATAAGCATCATACAAATAACACACGGAATCACCAAGTCAGCCATCATATGTCAAGTCAATGTACTAATACAATAAACAAGCCTCAAAGCAAAACCATGAGCAATAACCATAAATAATATATACCTTCCATACCATATACTTGCTGCTCCTAGTGGATCTGAAGACCAATCTCTAATGTAGGTGGGCAAGAAGTGGTGAACCAGCTGTGACCTGTGCTGCTCTCATCATAATATGGCTAAGTTACCCCTCTCAATGGGGTCATGCAAAGGTGGGAAATGAAGAGGGGCTCTGTAATACTGCTTAGTAGTAGCATCTGGACCATCAAAATACATAATGCCCCCTCTAATCTCAGCTCATCTCTGCTCTGGATAAAAAATAATCTGGAAAAGTATCTTTGACCATACAATTTGTATCATGGTAGCCCCAGCAAACATGGATGCGATAACACGACCTTCCATCCCATCCCAAAATGAGGCAAACTTGCGTGTTTAAATAGAAGAAACCAGCCCAAGAGGGTGCATTAGCTAAAAGGAAGAGATAAGGATCAGCTTGCAAGCGAAGGATGAATTGGATGAGTGGGTGCCACCAAGGTAAATCAACTTTCTTCTAAAACTTTACTCAAAAATCAGCTTTATCTATTTAGTGATGTGCCTTCCTTGAGAAACATCAACTTGCTTTGATTTGTATGAGAATGGCAAGATTAAGTCTTTAGAAACTCTTTTGATGTTGCCACTTTGCTTTGCCAACTCAAAAAACATGTTTCTGACATGTTTCCTTGCTTTTATTAGCTACTGATTTCTTGCTTAATTTTTCTCTATTTTTTGGCCTCTTTTATTCATTTTTCGAGAAAAAATAAAAATAATTGATAAATAATCACTAATTTTAATTTAAGTGGGTCTATGGGTAAAGTGGGTGCTCTGGGTTAGAAAATGAGCACCTCCATGACAAAAACCCATTCCTAGTACAACTTTTATGAAAGTGTGAATTTTTACATTTAAAATAGGTCGCTTTTTTTATGGGAAAATTAACAAAAAAACGAAAAAATAAAAACACCTAGGGGGACTTAGCACATGTTCATATGACTCAAAAATAATGACTAACATGGTAGTTTACATTGACATCTAGGTTTTACAACCTCATAAGGCCTAACCATCAAACCAATTACTCCAACTTTGGAGGATTGAGTGAAAAACTCGAAAATTATATGTTGTTAAAAAATGATAAATAATTAATAAGGAAAAAACACTCTAGAGTAATGTATTGATGACTAAGTCCTAAGCAAGCCAAACCTTTTACATAAGTTCATCATGCTAAGTCATTGATTACAATTCCCTGTGGGGTATGAACATGTGAAAAAATAAAAAAGTGCCAAAAAATGGCCCGATGGACTTCTGAACTCTGATAATGAACAAGTAATTTGTTCAATCTTTGGCGGCTCAACTAAAAATCCACCTAAGTGCAACTTAGGAGGTAAGAAAAGGTAATGGGGTTGAGGTGGAAGTTAATGTGAGTTGTCTCCTCCCATAACTGCATATTGTCAAAATCATTGCCTATATTGGGATCCTATTCATATAGAGCACCCAATGCCACCTTCTCTATTGGGATCCTATTCATCAATAGCACCCTAGCACCCTATGCTCTAGCCCTTGCCACTACCTCAAATCTCGAAGTTGATACTCCAAGGATATTAGTTAATACTCTACAATTATGATGAAACTTCTTAATCCAATCATTAAAATAAGGTAGAAAAAGCTTTCCATGCTTAATATGTGATTTTCTTGAGTGAAGGGTACATTTTTATTAAGGTCATGATAGAGGAGTTCAACAATCAACACCACCAACATCAAGGTACATAAAGGGGTTGATGTGCTTGATTAAATGCCAATCCCATATTCTCATACATGATAGAATTTGGTGGAAACATTGCAATTTTGAAATCCTAAAAACTATTAAGTCTGAATTTCGATTGGGATCCAAAATTCTACTTTTTGCATATGAAGTTCGATGAGGTTGGAACTACTTTCAAACATCCTTAAACAATTAATGGTAACCTTAAAAATTTAAGTAAAAGTGACATTCTCCTTATCTTTCATTTTCTATTTACCAATTATTACTAATAACATTGCCAAAAAACCCAACTTGTTGGTTTATTTCCCAAATTCCATGCATTTTTGATGAGCAGGGTGATATTTTCCAAAAACTCGCAATACATTTCCAATATATTGCAACTTATTCAATATATCGTGATACATTCAAAATATTGGAAATGTTGCGATTTTTTAATGTCAATATATTGCCTTGAGGAAAGTATCGTGATATATTTGATTTATCGACAATAGATGTAATTATGATTTTTGCATTTAATTTATTCAACAAATCCTTTTTTGGGAGAGTACAAGGCTCTTTAGTTTTATTTGAGGCATTCATACATTGGAATAGTAATGAGACCATGTACCAAAGATAGATCATTCACAAAGGGTGAATTGACTAGCAAGGTAAAAAATAGCTAGGCAAAATATGATGAGATGGATGAAAATCAATTGATTTAGTTCACCAAGGTACAAATCAACTTTGTACTAACATACTTATTAAGCTAGAAGAACCACACTAAGGTTAGACTAAGAAACGAGCAACAATTAAGGAGTATACATGAGTCAATATAATGTATACATGTAACATCTCATGCTAACTTACCATCGTAGTAGAAAACATGCTAGGAGTCAATGAAGGTTAGAAGATGTCACATCACTAGTGGATCGGGGACTTTCTCTGGCTTGGCATATCAAAGCATATGGACCATTTGACAAGGATGGAGGATCTTAGAGACATGATCAGTGGTGAAACCATAGATCTCACATAAAAACTTTGATCAAAGTCACCCCCCCTGAAAAAGGGGGTAACACTGCTAACATCTTTTCCATGGACACCCAATTGAGTTGGTCGGAAGCCTTAGACATGTCTAGCTTTATCATGATTCCCAACCTTTTGCTGGTTATTAAAGAGTGGATGGCCTTGTGCACAATAATAATGTCATCCAAGATTTGGTGTCTCTCTTTGTCTTGCCTGTTCCTACAAGGTTATTTGGGTCATGATGGACTCTGGAGTCTGGGCAATTGGCAATGACATTGGAGATGGTTTTTTAGATTACATTACAAAGGGAGATTCACCTAAATTTGTCCACTGTACAAGTGCATTTTTCCCGAGATATAAGAGCCAGGAAAGTTTCTTTAAGTGCTTGAAGGACACTTGACTTTCGGGAATCCTCTACTACCTCCCCGATTCTTCTGTTTTCTCTACCAATTACTCTACATCCTTGTCTGGTTCTTCTGTTTTCTCCACCAATTCCCCTTGACTATTCTCCTCCTTTTCCTTTTCAGACTCTCCCAACACCACCTTATCTTGTACCATTGTTTTACTTTTGTATTACTGCCTCCTAATAGTCTCCGTCTTTCTCCTTTTGGATTGTTGGAGTTGGTCTCTGCCTCCCTACGTATGCCCTCTTTTGTGGGTGGTGTTTTCTGATTCTATCCAAAGGTTTTTTCTTATGATTCTTCTACCAGTCGCTCTGCATGTTGCTTATGGATCGCTTCATTCCCCTTGCTGTCAGCTGTGAGGGAGAGGAAACTATTTATATTCTGTAAGACGATATAGATTGTAGCCTTTTTTTTTCTTGACTTATGTTTTTTTTACATCTTTGTAAATTCCTCCATGTTCATCTCCTCCCCCACTTTTTGCATGGGGGTCACTATGTTCAGAGGACAGTCTCTGAATAAATCGCCATGCTCATGGTGTTTTTGACATCGGAATGGCACATGCTCATAGTCAAGGGTTTGTGTCCACTCAATGTTTTGAAAATTGATACAGATTGATTCTGGAAGAGCTCTAGATATATTCATATAAACACAAATACATGCATAGGATGCATAGTTATTGCTTTTTGTGCCTTTTGAGATTTTGATGAAGTTTCTAAGCATGCTGCTGATCCACTCCAATATTTCTTTCTCCCTAAGAAATTGGACACGTCCAACACCCTGCCCATGTCTCGTGTCATCGTGTCGGACGTGAACCCGATGCCAACACGTGCCTGACACGTGTTTTGATTGTGTCCTAATTTAGGACATGACGAAAACACGTGTTGGAATCATGTCCCGCACTGTGTAAATCGTGTCCCTATTCCAGGACACAAAAAAGATGCAACAAAGTCCCGCAGGGGGGTTAAAACTTGATTTTTTCCACTCATTTGAACATTTGCAAGTGAAGAGAGAGGGATGGGAGTGAATGTTTTTGCAGGTGAAGAGGATTTGAAGGATTTGCAAGGGTTTCCAAGTGTCCTTGAGGGTGGATTTCATTGGGAAGATTCAAACTCATCATTAAGCAAGAAGAAGAATGTCTCAATCAGCTAGGGCAACAACTAAAGGGCAAAGGAAAGGGAGAAATGCCCCATCTAGTATCTCCCCTCCTCTTCCTCCTCCAAGCATAGGATCTTGTACTCTTGCTAGTGGAGCTCATGCTCAATTTAACCCTGTTTTAGCAAGACAACAAGCCCAAGAGATAAAATACCCTTTGCGGAAGTATGTGACAAGGAAAGAAGGGCCTGGAGCAAAGCTTGGTGGGGGAGGCAATGTGAGTTGGAGTTGCAATTTTTGGAAGAATGAGTTCAAGAGCACATATTACTGGGTTAAGGGCCATTTGTTGGCCCTTCCTTGGTGGATTTATCCTTGTAAAGCAGTGTGTGTTACCCAAAGGAGGGAGATGGAAAGAGAGGATCATGTTGGCTTAGGGAAGGTGGCAGCAACAAGGAAGACACAAGAATGAGAATAGTCTTCCATTCTTGAGGAAACCCTCTAACACTAGGCCTCGACCTAGCAGATATGGAAGTGAGGTTGATACTCATCCAACAAGAGAGAGGCCAACTACAAGTGGTCCAATGGACATGATTTTCCAACAAGAGGCGCGAGAAGAGGTGGACCTTACCATTGCATTCTCTTTCTACCTCAACTTCATTTCATTCAATGTTGCACAATCAGCATTGTTTATTGAGATGTGTCAAAGTCTAATTGAATGAGCTCCAACCGGTTATGTGCCTCCTGGTTCAGAGAAGCTTAGAACCACATTGTTGGTTAGGGCGAAGGAGGTGGATAAAATTCTTGAGCCAGTTAGATCAGCATGGCCCTCATCCGGTGTTCGTATTGTTTCTGATGGATGGATAGATGCAACACTCCATCCACTCATCAATTTCACAGTGTCTTCCCAAAATGGGCCAATGTTCTTGAAAGCGGTGGATGCTCTTGGGAAATACAAGGATGCACAATATATGGGTGAGTTGTTCATCAGTCATTGAAGAAGTAGGTGTTGATTCTTGTGTACAAATCATCACGGACAATGCATCTGTTTGCAAGGCTACTGGCATGATTGTGGAAGCTAAATATCCATAGGTATTCTCATTTTGGACACCTTGCATTGCTAATTTGCTCATTCTTTGAATTTAGCACAAGATTCATCTAGGTCCTAGGGGGAAGGCCATTTTATAGATATCTCATTTGAGTTGTCAGTTGTAGAGTCTAGACTCATTTATACTTGCTTTTATTGCTCTTACAGGTATTTTGGACACCTTACATTATCCATTCTTTGAATTTAGCACTGAAATATATTGCTTCAGATGTGACATGGATTGGCAACCTTATTGATGATGCATGCCATATCCGTAACTTTGTACAAAACCACACCAATGCCCTCACAATCTACAAAGATTACACACATCTTTCATTGTTGAAGATTGTAGATATTTGGATCTTTCATTGTTGAAGATTGTAGATATTTGGATCTTTCATTGTTGAAGATTGTAGATATTTGGATCTTTCATTGTTGAAGATTGTAGATATTTGGTTTGCTTCCTCATTCATCATGATCAAGAGGTTGAGGGAGGTCAAAATCACTCTTGGGTCCATGGTTATTTCATAGTTTTGGTCTATTTGGAGAAAAACAGATTAGATTGATTCAAAAAAGGTAAAGGACACAATGTTAGATGATGGTTGGTGGGAGACGGTAGGTATTACCATAAAGATCATGGAGCCGATCATTTCTTTGTTGTGCTTTGCAGACACGGACCAACCCATCCTAGCAGATGTTTATGAGGGGTGGGATTCCATGATTGGGTCCATGAGGACCATTGTTATGGAGAATGAGTGTGTTGAGTACGAGACATCCATAGAGAACTTATGGTCCACCATACAAGATATTCTTATCTCCAGGTGGGATAAGAATTGCACACCTTTGCATTGCTTGGCCCACTCATTGAACCCCAAATACTACAGTCATGAATGGCTCAATGGTGGGTGGGTGCCCTCACACATACTCCCTCCTCACATGGATGGAGGTGTTTCAGAATGGAGGAAGATAGCATTTAGACGGCTATTTCACGATAGAGGCTTACTTGATGAGGTGGAGGAGGGCTTTGTAGAGTTTTCCACTGCAAGTAGGAGATTTGGAGGCTATGATGTGCTCAGAGACAGGGGGGTTAAGAAACCCTATGTTTGGTGGGCAAATCATGGGGCAACATGCCCTATTCTACAGAAGTTAGCCTTGAGGGTCATCTCTTAAGTTACTTCATCCTCTTGTTGTGAGAGGAGTTGAAGCACATATGGGAACTTGTACAGTTTGAAGAAGAGCTAGCTTGAGCAGTCCAGGGCAGAGACGATGGTGTATGTGCACTCCAACCTTCGTCTTATTTATAGGAAGAGGGAGGAGTGGGTGAAGGGAAAGACAAAGATGTGGGATGTCTTTCTTGATGATATGGGTTGGGACAACAGTACTGAGTTGGCATTATCCAACATGGATCTTAATGATCTAGTGCTAGAGCTGGTCACTTTTGATGATGGTGATCCTTTGGAGGGGTCATCCTCCACACCAGATGCAGATCCTCAGATGGACAAAGAGGAGGAGAGGAGGAGGAAGAGGATGAAGAAGAGGGCAGTGATGAGTTTGTTGATTTAGGCATGGAGGAGAACTATTGACAGATGAGATTCTTCCATCTTGATCTACCCCTTTTTGTATTTACTATTTTCCAGTGGCATTTTGACATCTATGTAATACATTTTGATTTTGATGACTTAATGAGAAATATGGTTTTGACATCTTGAGCTATCGCCTATCATCAATGTGTCTCATTGTGATTTGTGAATGTGTAATGTGTATTGATTCTAATTTCTATTGAATATTTGTAAATGTTATAGTTTCTAAATTTTTTTGGATCTATGTCTATATATATATATATATAAAACGTGTCCTCCGTGTCCTGATTCCAGGGGTCACTGTGCTTGTGTCATACACTCGTATTTCCGTGTCCTCCATGTCCCGTGTCCTCGTGTTAGGTGACTTAGCTTTCTCCCAGTGCTCTTGTGGCAGTGATTATAGGTGGATCCACACCGATGCTTGGGTGAAGTCCTCTCTTTTCCGATGAAACCTCTTTTTCCAGTACAGAAGGTGGAGGCCGACAGAGTTAAAGAAGGACCCTCTTCAAAGATCCTCTCCCTATCCTCTATGTTTGTAGAACTTGCTGTGAAGTATCCTTTGACTGGATTTTGAGGTCTACCTCTCCGGTTTTAATATGGTATTTACCCACCAGGGCAGAGGACATTCTGAGGGACAAATCCTTATGAACTTGTTAATAACTGCATGATCGTTCATGTATTGGTTATAGTCCTCTAGTTTTTTAGATGTAACCTCATAATGTGGGTTTTTTGCCATTTTTGCCAGACAACTTCTTTTCTTTTTTTATTCCATGATTTGGTTCTTGTCATTCCTATGGTTAATGGTTTCTCCCTTGCCTTTGCCGATTCTGCCCATTCCTGCATCCTTACTTGTTCTTCCCATTACTGCCTCTTTGAAGGAGGGGCACACCTCCCTCAGTGGAAGCCATTGTTTCCTGTTCTAGTGCTGGTTTACCTTACCAAACCCTGGCTGCTTCCCAAAACAAAAATTACATTTTTTGGCATGTTATATGTATATTTAGATATCAAATTATTCTGGTGTATTGCTGTATTTGAGGGTGCAATTGAAAGTTGAAACCAAATTATTTCTTGTTTTTATTTTTTGTGAAAACCTGTTTTAACTGATATTAATCAGAGGGTGGTGGTTCCTGTTACATTTTTAACACATATTAGATGCTTAGTGCGAAATTGTTGTATAAATTCAAGTATTCTTCATCTACATTTTTTTTCAGTAAAATCTCATTTCCTTCTTTGTCTTGGCAGGTGCTTCATATTTAGTCAACATGCTTGTAGTTCTATGCCTTACAATTTGTTCTCTGCCATGAATTAAATTTATGTCTATGATTGATTTATAACTTGGTCTTCCAGTCACAACTTGAATTGCATTATCAGCTTGTGCTGATTTTCAAATATTTTATGCACTTCTATTGGAGAAAATGTTTAATTTACGAATTGATTGAGAAGATTGTTAGCTGCTAAACGGCCTTCATGATTATTATAAATGTATCATCTAATGATTGACATTAATTATAATAATTCATTTTATTATGGTGTTTTGCCAATGGTATAAATTTAAGTTTGATGAAATTAGTTGGGTTGGTTGCCACTCCCATTTAATCCTCTTGTTTATAGCTTATATAAATTTGGTGAGGAGTGATCAGCGTTGATATGAAGATGGAGAATTGTAACAACCCTCCTGTATGCATATTTGTGGAATATTTAAAATGAAATGTTAATTAATAAAAAATAGGAATATGAAAGAAAAATGAAGGAAAACAAATTGCATTAAAAGAAATTAAGAAAAAGGGGAGAGGGAGGAGATAAAAGGAGGAGGAGAAGAAGAGAGGGGGATCTTTTTTTCTTTTTGGCATTTTGGAAGGAGAGCTTGGGAGGAGCCAAGGAAGAAGAAAGAGGCTGACAGAAAGAGGAAAGCAAGCAAGCTCTGGCACAGGGTTAATTGTTGGGGGCTCAGGGGCCTCAGCCATTGGCTGGGGCTTGGTTGGGTGGAGAGTCGTCCCCCCACCTTCAGTTGCAGGCTGTCAAGGTAACTACCAGGTCATCTAATCAGGTAAGGCTCTTAAAATTTTCATAGAATATTTTTCTAACTGTTATGGTTCCACTGTTTTTATTCAGATCTCCTTTGCATGTTGGTTCTTGGTTGTTTACTGTTTTTTATCAATTTGGGGTCACTACAAGAATGCCATCACTCTTGCTGTGAGGGATGATTAAGTTACCTATATATTTTCATTTATGCACAACACTGATTCTCCACCATTTGGTGTTATTATGATTAGAGAAGTCTTGAACGTTTGATGGATGATTATGTTGCCTATATATTTTTACCAATGCACTACACTCATTCTCTGTCATTTGGTGTTATTAACATTAGAGAAGCCTTTACCGTTACCCTCTAAGATTCATCAAGTGTAGCAAGGCTGCTGATTGACAGCAATGATCTTCCCAAGTGAAGGTTTTCTTAGATTCGAAGTATTTAAGCTTCAGTTTTTTTCACAAACTGAACACATTAGCTTTATTGCAAAAATCCTCAATCTCATGTTTTTGAATGGAACACTTTATTATTTCGTGCATAGCTTAGTTGATCATAGGATATATGCAAGTTATAATAGTATGAAGTAATGCTTGAATTGAGAGTGGTCATAATTGTATTTGTTCAGGGATAGAGTTTTAATTTTTGACTCTTTAGATATGACACTTGTATTAAATTTAGGTGTTAATAAGCATTTTTACTACATGCTTAACCATGTTTGGTTTAATACTTGTACAGGATATATAGAACCTGTGATGGTCATACTTCATGAGAGGGAGCCTACATGGGCAGGGCGCCTAGCCTGGAAGCATCACACATGCACAATTTCAGCACTTAGCATCAGCATGACTTTAAAGCAGCATCCTCTTATTTGGTCTGCTCCTGTATGAATCAAATCTAATACCTTGCTGCTTATTTCCTTTTCACAATTTTTGATGTTTTTGAAATGCTTTCTACTCCACAGTTTGCCTTTTGTTGGGAATGTTGGGAAATAACTCACCTTTCATTCTTTTTTTATACAATAGAAATGAAATAGGGAATTATATTGACAGTGATCCATTTGTTGGTCATTCACGAGTACCTTGACATACTTGCCTTGTTTCTTAAGTGCTCACCATAGTGTACAATATATTGAATGTTATTGCTGAATGTCCTAACCGTATTAGTAGACATCGACTAATTCCTCCTCATACCTACAATTAGGGGATTAGATAGAGTTGACGTGATGAATCTTCTTCTTCCATTACAATGTTAAATCAGTTAACAATTCACCTTTGTTTTATGTCAAATCAGCAAGAGATTTAGAGCTGGAAATTACAAACCATGAAGAACATAGATGGATGAAAATCAAATCTTCAATTTACACAAGTATTGGACAGCTGAAAACATCATTAATATGCATAAAGATGAAGTTCATGTACATATGATATCCTTATCACAAGGCTAGTCCAATTCACTAGCTCTCCAAAATCCTAGCTAGGGAAAACCAAGAAAACCCTAGCTCAACCAAGGAGATCCATTGAGCGTGAGTCACTCAAGCAAGTCCTCCAACGCAAGGCATCTCCTCTTCTTCTTCTCTTCTCCAACCTTAACCAAGGAGATCCATCAAGCTTGAGTCACTCAAGCAAGTCCTCCAAGGCAAGGCATCTCCTCTTCTTTTTCTCTTCTCCAAGTACAACCAAGGGTTTTGTTTCAAGTCCCTAGTCTCCAAATCTCCAAGGATGAAACCCTAACCCTAGACTTCAAGATGCTCCAAGAGATCAAGAAACCCTAGTGGCTCTAACAGAGAGAGATATAAAGTACTATAGAAGATCCAAGAGAGAGAGGAAGACAAGTGCGCTCCTCTTGATCACCTCTTCACAAGAATGAACAAGAATGATGAGTGAGTGAATGACTATCTCCGTCCTCTATATATATATCAGTGGTAAAGAAGGATGACAACTGTTCAGTGTTTTCACAGAGAATTTATCAATAAGAAAAATAAAAAAGTACATAATAGGTGAGATAAGATAAGATAATTTTATTAATGTGCAACAAGTCAATGTGATCAGGACCAGATTGATCATTGAACTGGCAGAGCCCAAAAATCCGAATCGGATTGGAACCGGGAAAAAAGGGAAAAAATTGGACTAAACAACTGGCTGACCAAAAACCACATACAATATTCAAATTTTGTTAAAAAACATAAATATTCATGTGCATCCATATGAATCCAAACCATTATAAACAAATATGCAAAGTTTCTCATGTATATAGCAAGCATGGGTGCATATAGCCAAAAAAACATCGAGTGCAATTCATCTTTGACCAAAATACATCAACAAAGAGGCCCTAAATGGCCCCTAGCGTCCAAAAATAAGCATAGTACTAATCAATAACTATAGTCTAGTGTCTACAATCTTATCATATTGTACTACAAGTCTAGACTATAATTGTGCATAGTAGACACCCTACAATTTTGATGAAACCTCCTAATCCAAGCATTAAAAAAAGGTAGAAAAAATTCACATATCTAATACTTGAGGGAAGGGTACATTTTTACTAAGGTCATGACAAAGGAGTTAAACAATCAACACCACCAACATTGAGGCACATAGAGGGGTTGATGCGCTTGATTAAATGCCAATCCCCTACCCTCATACATCATAGAATCTAGTGGAAACATTGCAATCCTGAAACCCTGAATACTGTTAAGTTTGTTGAATTTTGAATGGGATCTAAAATTCTACTTTTTGCATATGAAGTTCGATGAGGTTGGAACCACTCTCAAACATCTTGAAACGATTAATGATAATGTTAAAAATTTAAGTAAAAGGATAGAAAATGAAAGATAAGGAGAATGCCACTTTTACTTTAAGAATTTAATATTACCATTTAAGGTTACTGATGATTACTACAGTTAGTTTTTTTCCCCATTAGTTTAGTTAGGCCTATTTTTTGTTTAAAAAAATGTGTTTTTAGGGCCCAGCGACACGGCTGTACGATGTTGTACAGAACCGGCCGGTTCGGTACGGAATCGATTGGTCAGGTGAAAAAGGATGGTTTCATATTGAATTGTCTAATTCCTGTACAGAGCCGGCCGGCTCGGTACGGAATTGGCCATTTTTGGTTCAGGATGGCGGTTCGAATCGGCTGGTTGCCTAAATTGGTCGAACAGGCCGGTTTTGCTAAAATCAGACTGGTTTTGATAACATCGGTTGAACTTTGTATCTTGAACATGAACTTTCGCACAAGTTTAGTGTCAAACATGTAGGAATTTGTTTGAGTGAAATCTATTTTGTAATTTGTTGATGTTTATAGCTCATATATATATTTTCATGAGTGTGTGTCTTACTTATGAAACTTCACTTTATTAAAATCAATTATTAAAGTTAATACCTTTTTAGATCAATTGAGGTTAATTTGGAGAAATGCCTTAGTTTTTGGCATTAGTGATTTAAGTTAATTAATTGAATCTTAGCCATTGATCTCAAGTGAGTGAGATCTAATCCCAGCCATTGGATTTATGGTTTTGGTTCATCTCAATAGGATAAAAGGTAGCCAAAGTGAGAGGAGAATAACACAAGACAAGAGAAACACAATAGAGAGTGGAGAAGGACTTCCACTTGTCAGATTTGGAAGAGAGAGATTGCAGTAGTCAGAGATTTTCCAGGGGGACTGTACTAGCCAGGAAGAGGTTCGGGGAAGACAATTGTTTGTACAACGCGTACAGAAGCTGTACTAGTTGTAGGAGAAGTACAGATAGAGTCGCATTTACGCAGTAACCAGGTTGTGGTTGTACGGACAGAGCCACGGGTGCACAATGCAATAGGGTGGGGCTGTGTTGGCAGATCCGCAGGGGCAGACATGTTTGGTCAATTTGGAAACTCTATGTTCTTGTCCTTCGACTTTAAATCTTGGGGGTTGAGTCATATATGTTTCTTTTTACAAATCACCGTTAAAAAAGACACTGTTTAATTCCATTTGATGAAATGTCCAACCATGTTGTGTAGCCAAATTAATTACCATTATGATTGTGTTCTATTACAACATGAATTAACATGTATGATTAAAACCCCATAGAACAAAGCTAGCCCAACTATAATTTAGAGGTGTTACCCATTGTCATTTTAGTAACCACCTCTCTACACTTTAGGTTGGCTCTTCTCCAACTCAAGGGGGCTTCTCTAAGATAGGATTGCTAGGCTATAGTAATAAAGGTACAAGGTGATTTGAAGGATTAGCCTTTGCAAAATATTGGGTCTTTCTTGTAGGATATATAGATAAAAAAAGGGTGATGGGAGGACCGTGAAGACTATTGCCAATCCCCAAGGAAAATTGAGTCAAAGCAGGCTAGTCCAAGAAAGGGGCTAGTTTATGAAAGGTTAGGAAAATTAGGGCTCCATGCACATGCCACAAATTAAATCTAGCATGTTGAAAAAATGAACGTAGAAATCAACTAGGATCTCCCAAGAGTGGTGCCACATCAAAACATTGTCAACTAGGGTGTGCCTCATACAATGTAGTATTACAAGCTCTTACTCTAGTAGGATGATCGCGATAATGTAATGTAAGCATGCATAAGACGTCAAAGAGAGAGGAATATGTTTTTCACATAAAACTCTTCCATTGAGGCAATTTTACCCTTATAATTGGCCCTAAATAACAAGTTCTAGGTTATTCTACGATCCATTAGCAACATTAGAAAGAGGAACAAGGATGCCATACTTTAAATGGAGAAGAAAACCTTACACTTCAAGGTGCACCATGAAAATGTCTGTTAGGCTCCAAAAGAGAGAGAGCTCTCAAAATCCAACCATGAGAAATGGATGAGAAGGCCAACCCTTATATAGGTTGTACCTAGTTCTCATTTTACAATAAAATATCATTATAATCCTAGGTCTAGCCTAGGGTGGGGTAAACAATAAATAACCTCCACTAAAACCCTAACAAACTCTTAACGATATTCAAAATATGAGGTGTTCAATGCCACATGTACAATGTCCAAGATACATAAGGTCCAAAAGAGAGGCGCAACTCTAAATAAATGGTAAAGTACATCAAAGATCATGAATGTACTTGAAAACCCTAGAGTGCTCCACCAAATATGCCACATGTGTAGTCCAAAAGCATCCTCCTAGTGTGATGTCTAGCCCCAAATTCAAACAAATGGGTGAGAAGTGCCTCAAACAAGGTAGTTCTCCATCAAATCAAGTGCCAAGTGGAGAAAACAACCCAAAGTAGGGTCTAACCCTAGAGCGCTCTTTTGCCGCCTAAAACACACTTGCACACGGATAAGTCTCTAAACTGCCGTGTGTGTTCCTAAGGGAAACTATGAGTTAAGAAACCACTGTCACCTCGGTCCTAAACTCCTCCGTTTAGACCACAACTCCTAAAGGTCAAAGAGGGTAGTCCCTAATTACTAAGTTTCTTTATGTTTTTGTTGGAGTTGTAAGTTACAAAGATAAAAAATGACAAGCAGCGTGCAATTATGCAAATCCTTCAATGACAAGCAAACACTTTAGTGGTCAACCAAATGATGAAATGCAAGAGAGAAACAATTTACCAACTAACAAGATCAGTGCCGTCACTACTCGGGCTATGGAGTCACAATAATCAACTTAAACAAGTACTTTCCCAAAGTGTTAACTCATTCACTTATAGAATATATCAATGAAATAGCAAATGAACAGTAAATGGAGTATGCTTGTAAATAAATAATCAAGATGTCACATAAGCATTTAAATGAACAACATTAATGAGCCAAAGACATGTGAAACAATATTGAGCTGAAATTTAGGTACTTGAAGTAAATGTTGTGAGCAAAATAGCTAAGTGAAAAAGCTTGCAAAATAGAAAAAGATTGTAACAATGTTTTGCAAGTGGTCCTTTAAATTTTAGCAAATTTTAATGTCTCTCTTTTACTTAGGGGATTAATGTGTTTGTCACTTTGTTGTAAAGAAATGAAACTAATCTAGATGTCTACCCCAAAGAAACTATCTCCTTTGATTAGAGAGAGAATGCTGGGTGCTCAATCTGAGAACAAGGTTCCGAGCTACCTCCACGGGTTAAACTCAAGACTTGCTGGGTGCTCAACTGGAGGACACAAAGTGCCACGAGACCCCCCACGGTCTCTACCCCACTAGCTCCACAGGCCAAGCCTTCTTTTCTCCGTTCTAGTGAAGATATGTAACTGGGTACCTATTAATCTAGCCAACACAAGTCTTTGCCCTTTCTCGTCACCCAAGTTCGGTTTAACCGGTGAGGGGAGAGGATACGGGGCAAAAACGGGGCTTAAGTTAAATTTTATTTATTTTTAAGCAAAACTAAACTAAAACAATGTAAGCCAAGCGCGATATCACAAGAGTGGCAGAGCCACTCACGTATGAGGTGCGGGTGAAATGAAATTACTTGAAAATAAATTACAGAAGTAAAATGAAAGCCAAGCGCGATATCACTGTAGTGGCGGAGCCACTTCACTAGTGAGGTGCGGGCAAAATAAACAACTTAAAGCAAATTACTGGAAATAAAGAAACAAACCAAGTGCGATATCACTGGAGTGGCGGAGCCACTTCACTAGTGAGGTGCGGGCAAATGAAAATGCTTGAAGTAAACAAATAACTAGTAAGCAAAACGAATTAACAAAACCATGCAAGGATGGGCAAAGCCTCTTCCTTTGGCATGCAACTAAGAGTAAGCTAATCTAGGAATTAAATGCTTGAAACAAAATATAATAAACTCAAGCCCAAGAGACTCTCTTGGGCTTGTTACAATGATGTAAATTCCAACACTTATTATTATTAGGAAGATAGGGAGAAAAGAGTGATTTTGACCTTTTTTTTGAAGGGCTTGAAGTAGTGACTTGTGGAGGCCTTCTATGCTTGGAGATGGCTGATTTTGGGTAGCATATCCTTCTTGAAAGTGTGCAGAGCTGCTAAAAAACAACAAACAAAACGTCACAGAAAAATGCCCAAAATCACTTTGGGACAATGTTAGTTTATCATACAAAAATGTAGAAATTTACAGAAAATTTATGAGCAATTTTTGATGAGATAATAACATGTAAACAATGGTTCAAATTTGGTTTATACATGCAAAAGATGTAGAATATAATGCAGAAAATTTAAATGGGAAAGAAGGAAGAAGGTAGTGCTCTTTTTCCCATCCAGTGCTTTGAGGAGTGGGGTATTTGACCAAAGAATTCCATCATCAAAGCTTAGTGACCTGCAACTTGTAAGATATTGCTACACAACTGAAATGAAAGGTGAGTACCTATAGAGGAGCTAACAGATCATAAACTTCAACCAACAAGAATATGAAGATCTTATCTAGCTAAATAGGAAAACTCATAAAATAACTAGCAAAATTACTATAAATCTCACCAAAGCAAAACAATTTCCTTGTTTGGCTTCCCAATGGTTGAATAGCATGAATATCTAAAGCAAAGCACCACCAAGAGCATCCACAACACCAAATCTCCTCCAACGAATTTGTATTACCAAGCCAAATGGCTGAATATTACAATGGCCCAACAATGGGGCAAGAAGAGAGAAAGAGAATGAGAGAAATGAAAAAATAACAAGAGCATGAGAGAATGTAACCCAAATGTGGAGAAATGCCCTCCTTAAATAGCTCAAGAGGGGAAGGAGACCCCAATTGCATGCTTTCCAAGTGTCAAGAGGTGGAGAGGGGGGCCCAAGAGAGGGGGGCGAATTTGCTCAAGGAGGGCAAAACCAAAGTTTGAGATCTCAAATATGGGGGGAGAAACCCCCATTTTAATGCTCCCAACCTTATTGCTATGTCAAATGGGGAGGAAACCACCATAGTGGGGCCCTTCCCATTGACTTTTACTCACCCAACCAATCAAAGAGAGAATGGTGCACCCCCTAGATTGGGCACTTCACCACACTCAAAATACTTGCTTGGGGGGCCCCATTTAGCTTTAGTTTTCATGTTGGGTACATAACATAAGGTTTAGGACCTTTACTTGGCCACCTCAAGTGACTATAGTCACTTTTACAAAATTTGGGTCTCTAGTTAAATGCCCAATTTCCTGATTTCCTTAACTGACCTGGGAAAAAGTGACCATAACCATAGTAATACTTCTCCGAATGACTTCAAACTTGGACCAAGGGTGTAGGGGGCTCATGCCATTTGTCTTGAGTACCCATACCCTTATACAACATCAAAATGGACCAAGTAACCCTCTTGTACATTACAACAAATTGTCCTGAGTGACAATTTTTAATGACCAAAAATTAAAAAATCCTATGCAAAACTTAATAAAATTCCGCAAGACTCTGGATAATGTCTAGCATGGTAATATAGAACAATCCTAGGCCTCAATCACCCCATGAACTCGATCACTAGAACACCTTTCACCATTTTGGAGGTATTTTTGAGTGAAAAACCCAAATAATTAAAACCTCTAAAGAGAAATTTTAATTATCCAAGTGAAAAAAACACTCGATGAAAGGACTTTCCTAATGATAAAGTCTTAGGTGACTAAGTTACAAAAAACTAGACTCTCATGCTGACATATCCTTACAAAATCCCCTCAGGGGTGTGGAAATTTCATGGGAAGAAGAAAAGAAGAAGAGTTGCCTCGCTTGATAAATCATTAAGTACGTCTTCTTCGTCTTCAAGGCACATTCAACATGTGCATGGTACAACGTTGTCCACCAAGTCGGTTTTGGTGGTCAACACACTCTATCCAAAACCAAGGAAAGTTATTCCAATAGCCACACGTGTGGTACGGCCCTCCAATAAAGTGATCCAATGAGAATTATGACAGAATTACTAGAACTTGCTGTTTTTTCCCTACTTGAGAAGAGCTAACTTTTATAGGATGGAATTTAGCCAATATTCCCCAAATAGGTTTGAAATTTGGACTTGAAATACTTTGGTCTGTGTTCTTTCAAGTGCCACTCGTGGCACTCAATTTAGACCTCAGAATCTTTGGATATTGCTGGTTTCTTAAAGACACCTGTTTAACCCTAGTCTGACTAGACAAAAACCCTAACTTGTACAACAAGCAACTTCAAAAATATAACAATCCAGATTCCAAATTTTTTATCCAATGTATTTTGTTCTTTCCTCTGTCAACCCTGAAATTTTTGCGTAATGCCAATGATACAAAAAAAAGTTAGAATGGAAATGATAGGATGACTCATTTGAAGGAGCCAAACCAAGAATTGTTTGTTTTGATACCAAATGTTATGGACAATAGCCAAATAAGCATAAAAAAACCTAATTCAGGAAATTTTAGATCTAAATTAAGTCTAAGAGTGAATAAGTAAGAAGCCTCTCTGAGTGGGCAACCTCCTTTTACAAAATATCAAATGAGCAAGATAGAATGATCCTTCAAATGAGTCTCCTTGATGAATATATATAGGAGACGAAGAGGGCTGGAAGGAAATAATAATAAGCAATCATAACTATTTTAAAGTAACGATAATAATTGAGGGTTATGTTTAGGGGCTTAAGAGTCTTGGAGCCCAATGGATGGGTCACAATGATGGGTCTGCTTGCAATAGATCATACACTATAACAAGAGCATTTGGAACTCTCTCAACCCTAACCTAGTCAGATGAAAACAAGCTCACTAGATCTCGGAACCATAAAGGACAATAGTTCTAATGATAGTGTCCAAGAGGTGCATTCTGGATGAGATGTGTTGAAACTGTAGCTGAAAATAATGCCTTTTGAGCAAGGAAAGTGAATTGTATCCCTTGTTGAGCAGGGGTTGAAAAGCAAGTCATAGACTGAATTGTGGGTATGAGAACTGCACCCCCAAATAAGTGTAAGTTGCTGTGATCTCATTTTCATTCTGTCTAAAGAGGAAGTGTTAATTAGACATGGAGCTTTGGGATGCAATGGAGATCATGACCTTTGTTTTATTAGCATTGACCACCAATTGTCTAAAATCATAAAAACTAAACAAGGCATGATTATGCCTTTGTAGCCCCTAGGAGGAGGAGGAGGCTAAGATGATCACATCATTGGAAAATAAGAGGAAGGAAACATATACATGATGCAGGAGAAAACTCCTCCCTTAAATGTGCTCCTTGGGAAATTGAGGAAAGGATTCCAACTCATTGATGTAGATCCCAACAAGGGTGAAAGATAGAATGCAATGTTGTTTGACTCCTATGGTACTCTGAGTATAATTTGAGAGGCCATGAGCTGTACAAAGATGACAAAAAAAGGCTCAGTCTCATGATGGCAACTAGGAGAATCTTAGTGATGCCAATGTCTTATAGCCTCTAAAATAATGCCTCTCTTGGAACAATGTTGAAAACCTTTCTAAAGTCAACAAAACAACAAAAGACTTGAAGAATGATGTTGAGCCTTTGCAATGACATCCCAGAGATTGAAGATGTGGTCAGTGGTTTGGTACTCACGTTGAAAACTTGCTTGTCCTTTGACTCTAAGGTTACTCCTCTCAAGCTAGTCAAAAAGCCACATATTGAACATTATAGAAATTAAAGGATCTCATCTTCCACTTATGTTCCTTCAATGTACTATCTTTTATTCTTTATGATAAGAATCAAGATGCTTTATTTGGCACTGTCTGTGCCAAAAGCTTGTTGATTTGGACGTAGGTTTGGGGTGCAAGTCCTCAAGTTGATGTGTTGTCACTCATGTTCTCTTCAATATTAATATCGCTAGTAATGTTTCTGTCATGCCTTGTGGGGATTCTTTGGTTTGTGATTTTTATCTATATGATGTCCTTCATTACAATCAATCTTATTATAGTGGCATATGACTGTGATGGGATCCAGTTTCACATTATTACTCTCCTACCTCCTTTCGAGATGCTTTATTTGTCACTGTCTGTGCTAAAAGCTTTGTTGATTTGGACGTAGGTTTGGGGTGCAAGTCCTCAAGTTGATGTGTTGTCACTCATGTTCTCTTCAATATTAATATCACTAGTAATGTTTGTGTCATGCCTTGTGGGGCTTCTTTGGTTTGTGATTTTTATCTATATGATGTCCTTCATTACAATCAATCTTATTATAGTGGCATATGACTGTGATGGGATCTAGTTTCACATTATTACTCTCCTACCTCCTTTCGAGCAAGTTCTTGCTATCTTTTCAAATCACTAAAGGAGGTTTATCAAGTTCCTCTCATCTCTAGCCATCTCTAATCATAACAATCTCTGGATGCCGTTTTTTTCCAAGTTATAATGCTTGAGGAAAACTCTTTGATACTTCCCCTCATTTTGAGGATGGTACCTAGGGTAAACCCTAGACTCTTCAAGGCACAAGCCCAGGTCGACAACAAGGTTCGAAGTCATTATAACAATATACTCATTATGAGCTCAACATGTGACTTATAGGAATAGAACCTAAGTGGGGATGATAACACTCCATTGCACAACCACTTGGGCTAGACCCAATTGACATGGATGCCATTTGTCTAATTGTGTCATTTGTTCTTTTTCCCGTTTAGGAAGACATACTCTAGGCACCATAGTGGAAAAAATCGGCATCGGAAAAAAATCGGCAAGGGTCCTGAATACAACTTCTTGACAACATTGGCGAAAAAATCGACAAACTGCGGAATAATAAAAAATACAAAATATATTCATTTTTCTAGAATTTTAAACATATACAGCAACAACAACATTAGATAAACACATTGGCACATAATATGGAGAAAGCACTGATATATATGATGTAGTGGATGGCAAATAAAAAACGATACATCAAAGTTTCAAAGATTGAAAATTTGGAAGTTTCAACACCGGTTGGAACATTGCTCATTCCCCCCTCCTCTAGGTTCTAACCCTTTGCCTCTACCTTGAATCTTGAAGTTGATCCTCCAAGGACATTAGTCAACACCCTAAAATTTTGATGAAACTTCCTAAGCCAAGCGTTAAAATAAGGTAGAAAAAGCTTCCATTGCTTAATAAGTGATTTTGCTTGACTAAAGGGTATATTTTTATTAAGGTCACGACAGAGGAGTTCATTCAACTTCAACAATCAGGCATCAGTAACACCAACATCATGTTAGAGATAGAGGTGTATCTCGGGATGCCCTTCATGTTCAGATGCCTAGCATGGAGGTACATTTTCAGTATAGGCATCAAGATGGGGTAGAGGGTGAGATGCACTCTACTAGGTGTCATGAATCCAACAATGGATGCATGCAAACCTTTCAGGGTGATTTTCCTTACGCATGCAATATTTTGCATGCAACCTTTTTAATTAAAAAGAATGCAAAAGTGGGATTTTTGCATGCACTCATATTAGGGTTTCAAAAACCCTAATCAGTCAGTGAGTGCATATAAGGAGGCCAGGGGTCACCGGAAAGGGTTACTCGGTATTTTCTTTAGAGAGTGAGGAGATCGAGAGTGAGGGCGCGCACTTGTGCATGCAGAGGCACATTCTTGAGAGGGGGCACATCTGTAGTGGGAGAGTGTGAGATGATCCAAGAGGGATCAATAGCAGCTTGATCCGAGGCACTGAGTAGCCATTAGAGTGTGCAGTGAGGCTATCTGCATAGAGGGCTATTTGCATAGAGGGAGTTCAGAGACTGAGCTAGGGCGACTTCACAAAAGAGAGGGCCTAACTTCCCATGTAGAGGGGGGCCACTTGTCTGTGGGGACATTCTTCTTGAGGCCAGGAGGGATGAAAGAAGCAGAGAGGTTCTTCTTCAGTGATTGAGGAGGACTAGATCAGATCTCGTCAGAGATTGACAGAGATCCAGAGAGGGGTGACTTCAGAGCAGAGGAGGGGGGGCGCACTTTCCATACAGAGGGGGTGCACTTCAGATTGAGAGGTCGCAACATTTCTTTTGTGGTAGAGCAGATTAGAGCAGAGATAGTTAGGGATCTTCTTCCATAGATTGGTTGAAGTTGAGATCAGAGATCACTCAGTACAGAGCAGTTGGTTCATATCCCCAAAGCAGTAGTTGCAGGTACATGCAAATCTAGGGCTTGTACCTTCAGGTTTCTTTACCCATATATATTTATGATTGTACTTCTCTTATTATATGCCCTGGCTCGAGATTGAAGAAAGCCCTCAGCAACTGGTTTTCCCCATTAGGGTTTCCAGGATATATTGTTGTGCATTGTGTGATTGCTTTAGTTGTTGTTGATAAGTATATTCCATGTGCCTTGTTCTTCAAGTATATTGCTTTCATTATTACTTCTCTGGCTTTGAGAAGTGGGTTTGTTATGCATGAGGCTTGTGGTGATCTGAGGCCGAGTTGGGATTGAGATTTCCAGAGCGAGTAGTGACCTCTAGAAAATTATCACATCAAGGCACACACCTAGTTTGATGTGCTTGATTTAATTCCAATCCCTTACCCGCATACATGATAGAATCCGATGGAAGCATTGCAATCCTGAAATCTTGAAAATTATTAAGTTTGTTGAATTCTGAATGGGATCTGAAATTCTACTTTTTGCATATGAAGTCTGATGAGGTTGGAAGTTGGAACCACTCTCAAACATCCTGAAACAATTAATGGTAATGTTAAAAATTTACTTTAAGAATTTAACATTACCATTTACTGTTACTAACGTCAATGTCTTTTGTACAAATCAGGTAAAATTTTTATTAGACAATCCTTGTTGCTAAAACTCCATTATGATTTTTTGGGTCTTCGCGCGATTTTTTAGGTAAAATAGCTGATTTTTTTTCAAATACGCGAGGTCCAATTTTTCTAAAAAATTCATGATTTTTTTAGCCGAGCCGAAAAAATCGCAATTTTTTGGAAGATTGGAGATTTTTCGACGATGTTTTCCACTATGGCACTTCTTATTTTCTATGATTACTTTTTGTACTTTTGAGTCCCATTGACCAATTTTTTTCGTTAGTGGATTTTGACATATTACATTTCATTTCATTTTTAAGTTGACTGAAAGATGTTCATCTCGCGAGGGAAATACATATCTTTATGTGTATTGTCACGAATTCCCCTATGCTCAATGCCTCCATACATTTTCCCAAAACTTGATGGAGGGAGCTATCAGCTATGATTCATTCTCAACTGAAAAGTTTACAGTGATTAAAGCATGATCAAGACAATGTTCATTTGCCTGCTTCTAGTCCTTAAGTAGTGTAGCAGCATGTGGCATATGTACAGTGGACACTGTTGGGATTGACCAAAATCCTTTTAGTTTCATTGGAAGAAAACATTATCCTGTTAATATCCATGACTGCTTTTATGTCTGATAAAACTAATTATTTAAAGTTTAAACAATTCATAGGGTAAATTCAGCGGAGTAACTACTTAGTTGCAGTGTAATTATTCATAGAGGGATAGATGTACACAGCACCAGGATGTAGCAACATGCAATGGCTTCAATAATGTTTATAGATTCAAAGGACCTTCATTTGGTTCTAGTCAATTTCTATGCAAATTATTCATAAACAACCTAAGCAACTTTCTTGTACATAGTTTTAGACAAAGTTCAAATCAACAGAAGATGATATCTAAAAAGCTTATTGCTGAATATTCCTAGTGGTGCTGAAGATTGATGCTGAGGGACACCATTATCTAGGTTTCGGCCGAAAAGTAGAACAGCATTATTGTAAAATTCATATGCAGTTTGAGATGTATTATTATTAGTTTAAAACAACAAAGTTCATTTCATTTCATGCTTTGCTCAAACTATTCAGCACCTCACTGTAACGATCTTCGTCTGTCAATCGAGTTTCTTGATTGAAGTAGTTTGATCAATACCGTTGAGTAAAACTTTAGTCTAACATATGATCTAATTTGTTTACTATTTTATTGCTCAGAACCTTCCACATGATGCCTATAAGCTTCTTGCAGTGCCTTCTCCAATTGGCGGTGTGCTTGTAATATGTGCCAACAGTCTTCACTATCACAGCCAGGTAAAATAAGAAATTTCTTGTCATTAGAATCTGAAAAAAACCAATTAGGATTGGTTAAAAGATTTTTTGAATTCGGTGCTATATTCATTTCCCTTGTATTAGTTTTGTTGAGAAAAAATCTGATTATATCACAGGTGTTTAAATGAACTTGTAGCTTGTTAAGTTCTTTATTATCTAATAATACAATTTTCTGCTTGCTGTGCCTTTTTTGTTCAGTCTGTATCTTGTGCACTGGCATTGAATGATTTCACGATGACTACTGAAGGCAGGTTTGTACTAATCGGACTCTACATTTCAGCTTGTTTTATTATTAATGAGGTTATTATATATGAACACCTTTAAATGATTGCGGAGCAAATGTTCTAATTACTTCAGCAGCAGTAACCGCAACGAATGATTTGATTTTTCTTTGTGGACAAAATGTTTCTATGCGCCTGTGTACATTGGTGGAGAATCAACACTCGAATACTAGAGTCCAAGTGTACTAAAGTCACATTATGTTAATTGCCTTTATAAAAGTGTCATTAATATGAAGAAGTCAGGTCAATTTCATAGTCCAAGGAGCTGATGATTGAAATATAAGGCGGCATTCTTCATTGTGGCAAACGACTCCATTGAATAAAACAATATATTCCACATCTTCTGTCTATATTGTGTATTCATTTTTTTCAACACGTTTTTGGTATTGAGTATATTCCTTATGTTCCAGTCCTAGACCATTAAAATAAATAGGTTTAAAAGTGTGTGTGCACTGGGTATCGATTACATAGGATTACAAAGGAGCATCTTTGGAATCATGCTTGTGATATTTGATAAGGAATGGCAAGTATATCATATGCTTGTCTCCAAGTACAACTAATCATAAAATTTAAAGTTTAAACCTATGATGTTAGTGCATTGAGAGGTGTTTTCAAGTTTCTACAGTCCAGTAAGAGGGAGATGTGTAATTTCTTCCATGCTCAACGTGGAGCTGATGTGGCACTTCTGCAAAATGCTAAAATATTAAATAGAACTATACAATGTTGGCCTAATCAAAATTTAAAAACCATATATATATAAATAAAGAAATTATTAAATGTCGATAACATTCCAACATACATACATAGTAGCTGCGGCCAACTTATAAATTTCTACTCAAGAAGTCTAATTATTGCCCTGACAAGCTACTTTTGTAATGCAATGTATAACGTTCCAGCCAATTCACACTGAGCTACTAGCTGCCACCAACTTATAAGCTTCTAGTTTTTGCAATCTAAAAAAGGTTTGTGCCTTGAGGGATTTGATTCCTCTTGGTGCATGATAGATCCAGAGTTAAGATGGATCTACACTTGTAGTATTACTTACATCTACCCCTCATTTTGACTCAGACATCTTAAGTTTTCTGATATATTTTCCGACTTGGACTGGGGCTGCTGTTGATCTAGATATGATTGTAGATGATACTGATACTGGTATTGCTACTAAAATCAAGGAGATTATGGCGTTGGTGATATTGGTGTTACAGCTGGTGGACCTCTGAAAGTTGGGCTTTAACAAGCTTTATTTCTGAAACTTTCCCTAGGACTAAGGTGTCTCCTTTGGTAATATTTCCACAAAACTCACTAGATTTGACTTATTGCTAGATCTGATTTGAATGAAAATCTCAAATCTACTCAATATCACTTGATGCATGTCGGTGAACCTTTAGTATGTTGATCTCCCAAACTCTCAGAACAGTTAATCTGTTAGTTTAGAAGAGTAAGTGTAACTTTTGACTTGTTCTTTTTCTGCTGATTGCTCCCTCCACCATTTGTATGCTTGAGATGAGCACATGGTGAGTCTGAGTGCAAGTTGACTTGAGAGAACTCAAGCAAGTGGAGCACCTACCTTCCTAGGGCATATTCCTCTTGTTTTATATCATTGTAATCATCTTTGATGGCTAATGAGAAGTTAGGTGATTGGTGTAAGAGATTTTGAGCTTGCTGGTTTTGATTTTACAGCAGTAGTATATGTCAGATCTATTGCCTGTAGATTTTTCTGGGTTTTACTGCTTGCTGGTTTATGTCAACATTTCAGTGGTTTTCATTTGCAGCCGGTTTTGCATAGGCTGCAAACTACTTATGAAATTTTTAGTAACAATTAAACACGCTGTAAAACACAACTAACAGGCTGAAAACAAATATTTAACACATGCACAGCATAACAGATAGACACTCAAATTTTTTGGCAACTGTGCCCTGGAAAAACCCCCACGGGGAAAACCAGTAAGAGAGAGATATTTATTATTTCTTCAGAAGCAAAAATAGAACAGTCATACAGTGAAAATACAACTTATCTCCACCCAGAAAATGCATCCATAGACTGCCTCAAAATGTGTGCAGTGACAGTCTTGATTTCTGTGCAAATATCAGTCTTGAAATTAATGCTGTACCCTTCTCGAAAACAGTGCAGAATCAACCTCGAAAACTGTGCCCAACTGTTCCTCGATTTCTGTGCATGAATCAACCTTGGAATCCATGCTGAGCAATGAAACCGGTACGGCCTGTACAGACCAGCTGTACCAGACTGTTTCTCGAAAACCGTGCAGACTTTAACCTCGATTTCTGTGTCAGTTTACCTCGATAACAGAGCCTGGAATTAATGCCTCGAAATGTGTGATAATCTCGAAAACAGTGCCCAGGAACTCCTCGAACTGCATGCAGAAAAATGATGAGTGCTGTATGGTACTTCTCCTCGGGATTTGTGCTGAAGATAAATGCTTCTATCTTGAAATCTGTGCTGATAATAAATGCCAAATCTGTGCCTCGATTTCTGTGCCCAATGCACTAAAGTCTGCCTCAAAAATCGTGCAAGTGCCTCTCTCTCTTCTCTTCACTTTCCAAAATGCAAAAGTGAGCTCCAATGCCTCCCTCCAACCTTTTTGATCAAAACCCTAGGGTGAATCTAATCCAACGGTGAAGAAAGATCTAATCCAATGGATGAGATTCAATGAGAGTGAAAATCACTTTTATTAAATCACTTAAATAAAATTCACTCACCCACTTAACTTTATCAAAAAGTGACTTTCATTTTATAAAGTCTCATTAAGTGAAATTAATGTGAGGGTCACCTTTTACCCCCTTCTAAGTGACATTAGGCAAATGTCACTTGGGGAAAACTTTCCTAGGTACAAAACTAACATTGCCCTATACTTGATTGATCCGAAATTCAGATATTTCATGTCCCTTCCCTTGATCTATATTTCTACTGTAGATTTGTTTGAAAATACTTGGTTTTAAATCTTTGAGTTTTACAGTTTCAAAGTTAGGTTAAATCTCTGGAATCACATCTTCATTTTATGAATTGAAATTTTAACAATTGGTGCAATATTGCTTATCACATAGGAGTCTCTTCTGGCCTTTACCTTTCGACTTTGTCCTTTTCACTTGGGTGTCCCTTCCTCAAATGCTAAGAGAAATAGACTTTCCAATCACAATCTAAGAACATCCCACAAAGAAAATCCAAGAGTTTCTGCAAATATTTTCTTTATTATGAAAATTCCAAGAGCCAAAGTACCTTTACAATGAGTGGGGTCTCTCCTTTAAATAGGATTGGGAGAGACCAAAACCCTAACCACTTTTTAGCTGAGTGGTTGAGATCAAAAGATACAACAATAATAATCAACGGATAAGATGAGCCAGGCAATACAAGGATCACTCAAATAAGGGGGACGCGTTCCCTCAATGATGTCCTAGGGGGGACGTATGACATACAAGTGACTAGGAACACAACATAACATCATGTTGGGGGGGTCTAGGAGATAATACATCGTCACTAGACCAAGCCCCATATACATCAAGTACATAATACATCAATGAGTGACTAAAGTCATTAGGACGTGTGTCCCCAATAACAATAGAAGATGCCCTCATGGATGACTGGGAGGACGTGTGGACCCCATTGAAGCTGAAGACTGTGCCGGAAGGTGTGGAATGTGTCATAATAAGTCTCTGATCAAACCTCATGCCATTTCCTTGCTTCACTAAGCCAAATCAAATTCCTTTGTAGCCATTTCTTCCATTTTTTATCTGCCGAAATATCACCTGTAAAAGATAAAAATGCCTGTAACTCCTTGCCAAGTGCTTCGGGAACCAAACTGACTTTACCAAAATGTCTGGGAATATGGTAATATGGTAATAACAAGTTGCTAGACCCCATATCCCCTCTGTAGCGCCCTAGGAGAACTCAAATGATCTCTGAAAGTGCCGAACATGCCATTTTTACATGGAAATATGCTGTAAAGTGATAAACTGACCATATCATTATCTGTAAGTGCCTGGAACGGATAACTGAGTGTCCCAATGAACTTAGAAAGTCCAAATCAGGTAAGAATGAGTACTCATACACTAAGTGATCATCAGGATAATCATCTGTAAGCTCATCCATGCCCGAACAAATAAAAATAATGGTTTGTGATGCATGGAACCATCTAATGGGCACCAGAGGACCATGAATAATCAATCTCGAACATCATCGGCCCAACTCATCCTGGAATCTGCGGTTGACTTGGTCAAACTGGGTTGACCAGGTCAAAACTGATCAAAATAACAACTTAGGCTAGAAATAACTGATGTTGCAAGTGCAAATGGATGAGATATGCTCCTTTAAATATATTGATAATGAAACTAAAGTACAAAGTGGCATTTTAATTGGCGATTATACATAAAACAATCAATTATAAGTCTAGATCAAAGCAACTAGATGCTCCAAAGAAGAACCTCAAGTGTATACTCATTTATGGACATGGTCATTTTTCTAGAAATGGTTGAAGGTGACAGAAACAAGGCTATGCTAAGGGAATGACTTTACAACCTCAACACTATGACATCTTGGATAAGGGAATAAAGGAAGACCACCTAAACATATGTTGGACAGAAAACACACAGGGGATGGTGGTGTCTCACAAATGGAATAAGTTGATTTGAGGAGTGCCCATTCAACTTTAACAAATGTCTACAACTCACATCTAAGCCAAAATTAAGCTCCGTGAGGATATTTTCTAGAACCACTATAACTAGGTGCACAATCAACCGTAACTTTGAGGTTTTAGGGGACACTTAGAATTAGCTGTCCCTTACTCCATCTCACATCCCAACCCGAAGGCTCCGTGAGGATATAATCATTACATTTCAAATAATATGGCCAATAGTCTTTAGATTTAGCATTTGTTTAGCCACTGCCTTTTAGGCCATTCTTATTTCATTTCATAGCCCTCTTTGTTGTGCTTACAAGCACAGTTTATTTTCAATTTTACCATGGGCTCGCATTTAAGAAGATATAGCAATGAATATTATAAACGCATGTAATGATGGTAGTGCAATTTGTTTCAAGTTTTAGCTGACACAACTCAGGAAACTAGAGGGGATCATCCACAATCAAGACCAAACTTTGGGGGAAACCGACCGGAGAGGTCAAGGATTCAGAATCCCAACTCACCTAAGCTCAGGACCCAACACTAGTGAGTTCTCCTGGCCAAGAATGGTCAAGGCTTCAACAAGTTCTGTCGCACAACTCAAAGTCAAGACACATAACAACATGGAGTCTATCCAACACAAAGGCATAGGTGGGGGAAGTCCTCGATATCACTGGCTAAGGCGTATGTCAGGATACAACCAAAAATCGATGATAATGGATGGATGGGGGTAGTGACCGATGATGCCATGGCTAGCAAAACATAATGGGAAATGGCCAAGTCCATACTACTAAGAGGGCATGACCAATGAGTATACACAAGAATTTCTAATTTAAAGCAATTGAGTTACTTCAACTCCAAACAATCAGTAAGAACCACATAAAGATATCGCCAAATCATGACCACTCTATTCCCAATTAAGCTACCGAGATAAGTAAAAGAGCACAATATAGATATCCAATGCACAAACCATATACCTGCTGGGTCATATACCTGTATCAATCATCTGAACCACTGACTGTCATCGGAACACTGCTGCTGCATAACCATGGGCACTGATATCATATATACTCTGAATGGAAGAAAATGGCTAACGTGGTCACCAAATCTGGGGTCATGAGGCTTAGTCCTGACATGAAGCTGAATGAAATATGCTCTGGGTCCTCTGAATATGAGAGTGTTATATAAAAAATATATATAAACATATTAATAATATATCTTAACATTAACATTAATATTAATATTAATAGATAATTAATAATTAATAATTAATAATTATCAAAGAGTCATGACTTAACGTTGGAAAGTCATGAATGGACTTATATAAGTCCAACCATTGTAAATGCAAATCATCTATCCATTCATATTTTTATCTATATATATTTATCTTATTTGAAGATGGAACATCTTCCTCCATAACCCGGATACGGGCTTCTTTTGTAATATCTGGATATGGATAAGAAGTTTTTACCAAAAATCGATGATAAGGGATGGATGGGGGTAGTGACTGATGATGCCATGGCTAGCAAAACATAATGAGAAATGGCCAAGTTCATACTACTAAGAGGGCATGACCAATGAGTATACACAAGAATTTCTAATTTAAAGCAACTGAGTTACTTCAACTCCAAACAATCAGTAAGAACCACATAAAGATATCGCCAAATCATGACCACTCTATTCCCAGTTAAGCTACCAGGATAAGTAAAAGAGCACAATATAGATATCCAATGCACAAACCATATACCTGCTGGGTCATATACCTGTATCAATCATCTGAACCACTGACTGTCACCGGAACACTGCTGCTGCATAACCATGGGCACTGATATCATATATACTCTAAATGGAAGAAAATGGCTAATGTGGTCATCAAATTTGGGGTAATGAAGCTCAGTCCTGACATGAAGCTGAATGAAATATGCTCTGGGTCCTCTGAATATGAGAGTGATCGTCAAAGAACTGCTCACCAACTGCTGATCTCATGCATATCATAGCAAAAGGACTGGCTTGGAAAAGTACTCAAAACTGGTCTGAAGATGTGGTAGCCCTGGCTACTATGGATGTGATAACACTACCCTTGTCAAATTACAAGCGTGGAAACTATGTAAAATGTTGACAGTGCTGTCCCGAACTAAAGTGGGGGTTTGTCCCCATATTTTGAATTCCAAACTTGAGAATGACACATGTTGAGAGTGTTGTCACCAACAGAAGTGAGAGAACTAATGAAGGAGATTTCTTTAGAATGACACATGTTGAGTGTTGTCACCAACAGAAGTGAGAGAACTAACAAAGGAGATTTCTTTATCAAATTCCACACCTGCTAATGGCTTCAAATTTTGAGAGTGCAATCCACCGTAAGTTTTTGTAATCATGATAGGACATAGATAATCAAGAACTAATATGTGTGTGTGCATGCATGGCAGAAAAATATATGAGAAAGTAAAGAAACAATATGTAGTGTATTTACATAAGTATATATAGGCACAGTTACCATATATAGCCACCTAGGGTCCGATTTCTTATTGGAATCTTCGGTGAACCACAGAATCTTTGATATGGATCCGATTCTTCATGATTCGGTGCACTTTTGTGTGGGATCCGTATCCCTCATCGGATCTGTTTCCTCTGCCCTGGGATTCATTTCCATCACGCGGATTCTATACCCGATTGGAGTGGAATCGGTTTCCATTGGGGAACCATATCCTGAATTTCAAGATACTGTTCCTCCAATGGGAACCGATTCCCCTAAAACTATAAAAAATACACACACAAATAAAATTAAAAAACAATTGAGATTGAGCTTGGTGACCAATTGGTTTATCCATCATCAAGGAGCGATAGGGCTCAGCGATGGGTTTGAGACTCTTAGAGACACCAGCAAGGAGTCGACAGGGTCATGGGTAAGTAGATGCAGTGTGTTTGAAAGGTTGAACTTTGCTGTGTGTGACTTAGTGTGTTTGCTAATGCTTGTATCATGTATGCTGTGTATGCTTTTTATTACTGGCATACACAACATTTTTTTTTGCTGTGTATGCTTGTTAGCATGCACAACAAAAAAATTTACTTCATTCATCACAGGGAGTGGTGCATTTGGCAATGTAAATGCACTAGCTGATATAGGAAAAATGACACCTCTTGCATGGTGGGTATATTATGGTGCCCAATCTCCAGACTTACAAACCCTTGCATCTAGAGTTCTTTCACAGGTTTGCCATTCTTCAGCAGTAGAGAGAAACTGGAGCATTTATGGGTTCATCCATTTGGTCAAGAGAAACAGGCTTCAATTAGCAAAGGCAGATCTTGTGTACATTCACTCAAATCTCTGCCTCATCTCTCGATCGAAGCTAGATTATAGCGAGGGTCCTTCGAAACTATGGATGATGCAGATTTGGATACCCCTGACTGCTTAATGGCCAACCTCTCTTTGGCTAGTTCTACAGATCCTTTTGTTATTGGGGATTTAGATGAGGCACCCCTGCCTAGGTCTGGCTCGAGTGTGCCAGGTTCTTGTTCTTCTGTTGTTGGTGGGCAGAGTGGTAGTCGTATGGCATCCTCTTTCCATGCTGCTTCATATCATCAGTCTGGGGAATTAGGTGCTGTTCCATTGGAGGATGTGCAGGGAGATGACTAACTATCAGATTAGTTTATCTCACTCTAGATTTTCATATTTATAGTTTACTGTTTTTCATTTTAGACTTGTAGAGCTTTCTAGATAAGTTCAATTTTTGTTATTTTGAAGAACTTTAGCCTTGAATTTTGATTCTTTAATATTTACCATTGCCATGTGGCATGTTGACATTATATGATTATAACATGTTACATTTGTCATTAGCATTATGTTATGAATTTGATTTCGAATCTGAAAATTACATGTATGAATCTATGATGCATGGTTTATTGATGTATGATGTTATTGTTGCTGTATGAAATTGAATTTGATTTCAATCTGAAAATTATTGTATGATTCTATGAATCTATGATGTTACGACTTACTGTTACTGTTTGAACTTTGAACTATGAAATCAAAATGAAATTTGATTTGAAATCTGAAAATTACATGTTGATGTTTGAAATTGAGTATGTTACATGTATGATCAATATCATTGATCATTGATGAATCAATGATGATTCATGAATCTATGATGTATGATGTATATGATTTTAAATGTGTATTTTTATAAAATTATATAATAATAATAATAATAATAATGATAATAAATTAGGGTTAGGTTCCGAATGCCCGATTCCAAATTTTGGGATGAGTGCTGAATCCGTAACCGATTCTTCAGCCGATTCCGATTGCACCCACGGTTCGTGTAACCTTGTATATAAGTGATCAACTTAAATGTAGCTGATGAACATTATACAATAAGAATGCCTCCATTTGTGATGATATTTCATATCAACATAAGGGGTGTCCATATTTCAAATCAAGAGAAGGGGTGTCTCTATACACATAGAGGATCATGTACATGATGATTGGGGAACGACTGCTCACTCAAGTAATTAGGGATTCCTAACTACCTTGCAACTGTCATGACTCATGGTCCACTTCATAAAGTAATAAAGTACATTTTGACATAATAACAATAATAGTAATACTTCATAATAAGATCCATATGTCAGTACAGACAAATATACTACAAAACAAAATAATTCAAGGGACCAACTTGGGCCTAACATAGATGACCTTACATCAAATACGTATTTAATATAATGGCATTATATTAAGTACTTAAAACACAATATTTTAGTACTATTAACTATAACCAACTTATCCACTAACTTACTGATTGAAAAAATGACGTGATGAGTTGTGTCGGTCTTTTCAGCCAGTTCCCTTTCTCAGCAGTTGCCTTGTATAAAGAAAATGCTGCCTATGAAATGAAGGTTGAAACTTGAGTGATCCCTTCACCTACTTAAGCAGGTGGTAAATTTGCCTTTTTAGAGTAACTACTAATGAGATGAAATATGCTACTTGGTCTCTATTTCATAGGCTAGCGTTGCACA
The DNA here is from genome assembly GCA_027924585.1 of Larix kaempferi. Lineage (NCBI taxonomy): Eukaryota > Viridiplantae > Streptophyta > Pinopsida > Pinales > Pinaceae > Larix > Larix kaempferi. The sequence continues at coordinate 1,250,763 of BSBM01001192.1, forward strand.
TTATCTTTGATGTGATTCCCCTGAAATTTCTAAGATCCTAGGTGCATGTAAAACATAATGGTGCAACCATTAAGGACATTCATCTACAAGTCATCCTTTGGGTCTGTGCCCCTGTCATTTCAAACTGTATGCATTTACAGTCTACACAAGGTAGAATTTCAACTTTGCGTGCTTTTTACTGATCTGTTCAGCAAATGTGTTTTCCCTTCTCATGGATGCTAAATCTTTATTGACATGAGTAAATTCTGTTAGGAAGAGTAATAGTTGAAGCATTACAGTGTTACAGTCATCTCTGTTTTTCCAGCTCAGAGATACCGAGGTCAAATATTGATGTGGAGCTTGATTCTGCTCATGCGACCTGGATATCAAGTGATGTGGCACTGTTTTCAACAAAAACAGGGAATCTCCTGTTGCTTTCTTTGGTTTATGATGGGAGGTAAATTGCTTGTTGAAAGGTCCCTTACAATGGCATTCATTTATCTTAAATGTGAAATTTTTTTGTCAGTGTCAATCGTTAGATTACTTGTTAGCTGATGAATCTCATAGAACATATGATCTTTTGCTTACAATCAATTAATTTACAGGACTGTTCAGAGATTGGAACTCTCAAAATCCAAGGCCTCTAGCTTAGCATCAGTCAGTGTCTATATCCAAACCTGTGCCTTGGATGTTTATGTCTTTCATTTGATCTTTTAAATTGATTCGTATGTATTGGCTAGACTGTATTTTGCAGATTCTCTTATTTAACTTTTTCATGTTTGTTTTTCTTTTAAGTGCATATGCACGGTTGGAGATGCATTCTTTTTTCTCGGTAGTCGCTTGGGCGACAGCCTATTGGTTCAGTTCAGCTGTGGGCTGGCATCATCTTCTTCAATTTCAAGATCAGTAAAAGATGAGGTATGTGATTTTTGTGCATCATTTTGCAATGTGAGGCCTATTTTAACATTATTTGCCCATGTTCACTGCTTCCATCTTTTTTATATGCCTATGGTTATGGTTGTAGATTTTCTGCCTTCAAGCGCCTGCTGGTTTAATGCCAAGTTATAGGTGGTTTTCACCTACAGCCCTGTTGTGCATTGGCTGTAGGCTACTTAATGCCAAAATTAAATGAACAGTAAACACACACTGAAAGCAATTTACAGGCTGCAAGCTAATTTACAAACATTCACACACAAATTTGACACAGTAGTTTTTGGCCAAATCGAGCCCTGGAAAAACCCCCACGGGGAAAACCAGTTGAGTGAGAGAGAGAGATTTATTATTTCATCAGCAAGGTAATGCTACAGCAGTAAAAACAAATACAACTTATCTCCATTAACTGCACCCCAGTCTGTCTCGGTTTCTGTGCAATTATGGTGATGTATGCTCCTCGAATTTTGTGCTGAAGACACTCAAAACTCTGCTGACCTGTGACTGGAAATTGTGCCTGTAATAATCCCAGAACAGAGACTGAAATTTGACTGCTGAACAGACCCCTCCTGTAGCAGTCACATCTCATCAGACTCGAGCAGTGATGATCTCTATCCTTCACGTGACAGAGAACTCGGGATAGATGACAGGGTTCAATCTCACAGATACTATGCCCACTGTGTATGAAGCTGGCTCGAGATATGAGCCCAGAATCTTCCTTCACGCTGCTAGCTGCTGCTGTATGAGGAAGGTACCACCACACCTGCGTGCTACTGCTGTACAGGAAGGTACCACGATTCAATGCTTGAGATGTGGGCTGATATCACTGTTCACATGCTGAATAATAAATGCCAGGATGATTGCCATAAATGCTGTGCCTAGAAGACCGAGCTAATACTGAGACTGTATCTGGAAACTCGTGCCCTGCAAAAGCTTTCACGCTCCTGTACCTGCGCCCTAGCTCAAACTCTTCAGACTCCCGTACTCTCTCCTCTCTTCATTCAGATTTCTCATCACAATAATGAATAGGTATTTGCCTCCCTCTACCTTTTATTCAACCCTAAAAGGAATCTTTAAACCAATGGCTCAGATTAGATCTAATCAATGGCCCAGATTAGATGTGAGTAAAACTTTATTAATTAAATCACTTAGTTAATAATTACTCACTCACTTTTAGACTTAGGATAAAAAGTGACATTAAAGTCTCATTAATTAATTACTTAATGCGAGGGTCCCACCACCCCATGCTTATTGACTTAGGCTAAGTCACTAGGGGAACTCGACCAAGGTACAAAACTAACAATGGTGTATTTAAGTTTTGCATACAACTTTTCTCTTGGCTTAATGATGTCATATTTAGGTTATCTGTGCCAAGACTGAAGTGTGATCACTGATATCCTATCTAGTCTTCAGTTGTACAAAGATGTTTTTGGTCAATGTCTTTATCCTACTGAACATATTGCAGAATCTGGAAGATGGCTAGGTGAAGTAATCCTGGTGACAACATTCTAGATTTGGATTTGTTAGTGCTAATTTTTGAGTCACTTCTTTTTCACTCAAAACACTAAATGTTTATGAAGTAATCGTTTATGAAGATAGAAGATGGAAATCTGTGTATATATGAAGTAATCGTTTATTAAATTATTTGTGAAGGTCACACCAAGAACGCTTGCTGAGTGTAATCATGGGTGGATATGCCAGCATTCTACATGCATAATTAAACTCTAAAAATGAATTATTAAACAAGTTCAACATGAGCTATTATGGTGATATATTGAGTTTAGTACTATGCCAAATTTGATGAAATATTTACATTTGAAGGCCTCTTGCTCTGTTGATCACATCTAACTTGTAGGCTTACTATGTGCTTGTTGAAGATTTAAACCATCAATGCTACACTGGGATTGAGAGATTTCACACTGGCTCAATCATGACTCTTACTTTGGGAATGAGAGTAGATTGAGAAGGTGTTGATATGATCAGACAGAATGTGAGCTTCTAAACCAAGGGGTCTTCTAAGACTGCACATATACTAGACTTGCAGAAATATAGGAGAGAGAAAATGTGATGTATTAAGATTTAGTCTATATATATGGACAGCGTCTTACGTAAATGAAGAGTAATGAACGGATAAAGACTATCAACATAAATATTAATTATGTGGAACTAGTAACTAGTCAATGACAGCCACTTCATGCTATCGTGAACATGTGACTACATACACTAAGAGAGAGTAATATCATCATGTGCTTAGTAGGTATGTCCTGAAAATGATAGCAATGTCAAAGACAATCTAATCTAGCTTTTCCCTTTGGGAGCTTGTGTTATAAAATGACATTTCTTTTCTAGGTTTTCTTTAATGTTTGCCACTGTTAACAGTTAGCAACTGCATGTGGCCTATACTAAAGGAAAAATACATGTAACTGGTCAGGGAAATTTCATATGAAACATAGATTATAATCTTTTCAATTTCTTGTTGTTTTTCATACTAATTGTATTCAATTTCATTTTGACATCTATTATTTTCACCTTTCTTTTCTGCTATTTTTATTTTGTGAAAGGAAATTCTAAGCTAGAATGCTTTCAGTTATTTTAAGGACCGTACAAACTGGCAGGTTGGAGATGTTGAGGGAGAAGCTCCTTCAGCAAAGAAGTTACGCCGGGCATCTTCAGACATTTCCCAAGATGTCGTGAGTGGAGAAGAGCTTTCACTTTACAACTCAGCACCTAATAACTCCGATTCATCACAGGTGGAATAATCAATTTTGTATATGTTGTCTATTTTATAATACATAAGCTTTTGAATATTTTCCATGATTCAATTTGTATGTGGGGGCTAATCTATTCATATATTGTTTTTTTTTCTCATATTGTGGTAGTTGTTGTAAAGGTTTGTATTTTAATCCTTTATTGTAATACATAAGCTTGTGAATATTCTCCATGATTCAATGTGTATGTGGGGGCTAATCTATTCATATATTGTTTTTTTTCTCCTTATATTGTGTTACTTGTTGTAAAGGTTTGTTTTTTAATCCTTTATTTCTTCTTTAGCATTTTTAAAAACTGGACAGTTTGTAATTGAGCTGTTAATGTTGTAGAGAATTTCTTCAGTTAATACTTGTCTGCAAAGTTGCAAACTTCTGTTGATTTGGCAAGTTTATCCTTTCCGTCTCTACAGTGAATGCCTGGATCATCATATTCCTCTTTTTATCTGAGCATTCAAAAGGCTTTAATTATGCTATCCCTTTAAAATAACATGATAATATAATAAATGTTAGACTAGAGGACCTAGGACATATTAACCTGGATATTATATAATTATTATTATTATTAAAGGGCACCTGATATAGACAACAATACATGAAAGGTCACCGGGAAGTATATAAATGCCATAATAGTTCATTCTTGAAGATCATCATTCATCTTTACTATATATATATATATTTAATTGGAATATATTCGTATTATAAACTTATGTTTATAACATTGCTATCAAAGCATAGATTTGGGCACTGAGTCATAGTAGCACCAATGTTATCAAGACTGGACCGGTCATCGAATTGATAGAGCCCAAAAATGTTAACTGGACTGGAACCGGGAAAAAAACTGCACCAAAAAATAGTCGACCAAAAACTACATAAAATACTAAGTTACCAGGATACGGATACAGATTTGGATCCGGATCTGTATACGGATTCACCAGATTTATTAAAACCCAGGATCCGGATACGATGAGGAAATGACAAGTACAAAAAAATATAAAAATATTTGTTTAATAAATAAAAAATAAACTGAAGAATCAAAACTATTCATGAAACACAAGAGTAGAACTATAAGTTATTGCCAAAAAAGAGAGTTCATGTACCATAACTGATAATTTGATGAGTTGTAACCATGATTGAATTGATAATTTTAAAAACCATTTCAGCATGAACTTGAAGCAGGTCATAATAGTGTTTTTGTGAGCCACATCTACGTGTCCCTAGCAACAGGGAATAAAGTGGTTTTCTTGAAGGCTATGGCAAGACTACATAACAGTGTAGGTGAAGTGAGCAACAACATAGCACATAAAGATAGATCAACCCTTGACAACAGACCTTGATCATAAAGATAAATGAAATAATAACATTGATAGCAGAACTTGATATTGATATATCTGAGTTCAAGAGCAGATCTTGACATAAGGATAGATCAGACCTTGAGCAGGAATGGGTTTAACACTTTTAGCCATTAGTTGTTTAGGATTTTTTAAGTTTTTCATTAAAAAACAATTTTTTGGGGGGATCAATGGGTCATAGAAGCACTGGAAGTTTTAGGATCCGTTTGAAAATTTCAGGAATTGTTTGATTTTTGACAGGATCTGTTTCATAGGACCAGTATACGTTTCCTTCTGCAGGGGATCCGTTTTCATGACAGATCCTAGGTGTATCTGATCCAGATACGTATCGGATCCGCGGATCCTACACATTGGGGTGGCAGATTCGGTAACACAGATAAAGTATTCAAATTTTGTAAAAAAACATATATATTCATTTGCATCCATATGAATCCAAACCATTATACACAAATATGCAAAATTTCTCATGTATATAGCAAGTATGGGTGCGTATAGCCAAAATAGCATCGAGTGCAATTCATCTCTTAACCAAAATTCATCAACAAAGAGGCTCTAAATGGCCCCTAGAGTCCTCATAGTACTAATCAATAACTATAGTCTAGTGTCTGCAATCTGATCATATGGTACTACTAGTCTAGACTCTAATTGTGCATAGTAGACAGTGAGACACCCTACAATTTTGATGAAACCTCTTAATCCAAGCATTAAAAAAAGGTAGAAAAACTTCACATGCCTAATAAGTAATTTTGCTTGAGTGAAGGGTACATTTTTACTAAGGTCATGACAAAGGAGTTAAACAATTAGCACCATGAACATCAAGGTACATAGAGGGGTTGATGCGCTTGATTAAATGCCAATCCTCTACCCTCATACATGATAGAACCCAGTGGAAACGTTGCAATCCTGAAACCCTGAATATTGATAAGTCTATTGAATTCTGAATGGGATCTAAAATTATACTTTTTGCATATGAAGTCCGATGAGGTTAGAACCACTCTCAAACATCCTGAAACATTTAATGGTAATGTTAAAAATTTAAGTAGAAGGATAGAAAATGAAAGATAAGGAGATTGCCTCTTTAATGAAAGAAAATTTAATGTTACTGATGATTACTAAGGTTAGGTTTTTTGCTATTAGTGTAGGCCTTTATTTGTTTTTTTTTAAATTAAATTTTAAGGGCCTAGAGCTAAGAATTTAATATTACTGATGATTACTAAGGTTATATTTTTTTCTATTAGTGTAGCCCTTTTTTTGTTTTTAATTTTTTTTTGAATTTCTAGGGCCCAGAGCCACGATTGTATGATGTAGTACAGAACTTGCTGGTCAAATGAAAAATGGCCGGTTCGTGCAGGAACCAGTTGCTTCGGTACGAAATCGACTATTAATGGTCTAGGATGGCGGTTCAGACCGACTAGGTGCCTAAACCGGTCAGACCGATTGGTTTTTCCATAACCAGATCGTTTTTGATAACAATGAGTAGCATGCACACTTCGTATTAGTGCCTTCCATATAAGCCAATTGTCATCATCCTTTTAGTTGCAACTTTTTCTTGTATTGTGAGCCATATGCAGTCGTCGTCAACTTGTCCTTCTAGTGTCCTTCCTTCACCGCGTGACCCTTAGGTCCCATCCACTAACACTTTCGTTCATCCGCATACTTTAGTTGTTGATTCATCAACAAGGTACCAAATTGATAGTTCCATATAGTGACGCCATCTTCAAGCAAATCATACAGTAGTAAATTGACTGTATAGTTAATTAACTAGAAGAGAACTTGGAGTCTGCAAAAGCATAAGATGGGAACCAATGATGAGGTCAATAAAGAGGTTACTAGTTTTTTTTGTAAGTAAGCATCTGAAGAACCTTCTATTACCAAAGAAAAATACATATGATACAATAAAAGCCTCACACTTCGCCTAAAACAAATCGACGATGACTGGGGAGACCAACCTCAACCTGTCAAAAGATAGGGAGAAAGACACAACTAACCTATTGTTGATTAAGTTGTCATTGATGCCAACAGTGCTTGGTCATTGATGCCAACAGTGTATATTCATTGATGCCAACATGTCTTGGTGCCCCTTGAGGAGCCCCTGAGGGTTAAGTAATTGTCAGTGTCTAGGGAGACCTTTTGATCTTGTCCAAGCCCAAGTTTGAAGCCCTTGGAGCCCTTGGGACAATGACAAAAGCCCTGAACACCCTGTAGAGTGTTTAAGTACCCCAAAGATGTTTTGCGGTTCCCCAGTTGTTTCTTTGGTTCCTCAGTACCACAACTTATGCCCCAGCATGCTACAAAAGTGTTGAAGAAGTTGCAAGAGTCCAAATGACCCCTTCAGTGGTCATTTGTGTTTATTAAGGTCATGGTACCCCAGGAGAAGGTCTAGCAACCCCACAGGTGATGTCATGATGGATCTTGACCCTTGTAGGTCTCCTGGTGTGGTTGAGGTGGTTGAAGAAGCCTATGAAGCCCCTTGCTTGATGAAGAAGCCCTGAAGAAGTCCTTGGACCCACATTTGATGGCTTAATGGTCCTTGTCCCCTTAAAGGTGATGATGTGGTCATTAATGACTTGATGAAGACTTGGAACCCTTGATGAAGATCTTGATGCCCATGTATCCCTTGTTGGGGTCATGGAACCCTTGGAGATGGTCATTATGCATGAGAAGGTCTGGCACCCACATAAATGGCGGCATGATGACCCTTGGACACTATATGATCATTGATGGTGCATTTGGAAATGATTTGGGTCTTGGAATCCATACATATGGTGGTTTGTAAGCCCATGATTGTTGGAGCCTTTGATATGATAGAATCCTTGGTCATGATTCCCTCATCACTTGGCGATGGAGTCCTAAGTGATGGGCTTGAAGTCCATGGAAAGTATTTTGTTTAAATATTATATGATATCCTTGAAAGAGTCCTTAAAACCCTTGCATGCGGTGCCTTGGGTCTTGAACCATGGTGATGTATGGTCCTATTTGTGGTTATATGGCTATTGGGATGTGTTGCCAACTAAGTTGTACTTGGTTGGATTATCAAGCGAGCGGGCAAAGTAGAACATGACACATGTTCAAATTTTGGTGATTTGATGTCCAGCTGGCCTTTTAAAGGCCCCCGTTTTTTTAATTTTTCCACATGTCCATGGCCCTGCGGGGTTTGTAATAGAAACGTGCTAGCATGGTGTTTTGTAAAAGACTCGGTTCCTTAGGACTTTTTGGCCAAGTCAGGTATTCCAAGGAGTTTTTTTCACCTATCTATTATGTTTTGCATCACTGCATTCCATAATTAATTGGTTTTTCTCCTGCTCCTCCAAAGCTGGAATGCCTGGGGAGGCTGACGGGCCTTAGGGAATTATTAGAGTCTATGGGTCAATGTATATGAACATGCTAGGCGTTAATTTTGAGTCATATGGACATGTCTAAGTCCCCCCAGGTTGTTTTTTTTAATTTTCGGCAAGTTTTAATTTTTCCGTAAATTGGGCCATTTTTTAATGGTTCAATTAAAAAATTTGTAATTGGCCTATCTGGGGCGTCTGGAGGTGTTTTTTGCCTTAGGGGTGCTCGTTTTCTAACTCAGAGCACCCCCTAAACCCCTAAACCCACTTTTTCTAATGTTTGGGTGCTTCTACTTTGGTCAAAATCAAAAAAATCAAAAAATCCCAAAAAAGTCATAAAAAAATAAAAAAAGTGAAAAATGACTTAAAAAAAATTATTAATTTTTGGAAGTAATGACAACTCTGATTTGGATCAGCATGGTTATAGGAATGTTTTGGGCTGATTTGGAAGGTTTTGGGCAGCCCCAAACAAGGAGAAAATTGTGCCCTTTGAGGAGGGGCGCATTCACTTGAGGAGGGGCGCATTCATGAGGTGGGCAGCCCTTGTTTTGAGGAATGGGCAGCACGTTTAGTGCTGCTGTGTTAGCACCTTTTGGGGCTGCCATGGGCAGCTAAAGACATGGGGATGGCAGCCCCATTCCCTCCACCATCTATGCCACGCTCTTCCACCCATTTTGGCAAGTGCGCCCTCCCTCCTTAGCCATTTTTTCTATAAATTGAAGCATGCTCTCCATTGTTCACTAGTGAGACTTGGAGCAGCTGACTTATGATTGTAATAGTTTTATCATTTTGAATAAAAGAAGACTTTGGAGGTCAACTTGTGGTGTCTTGGTTACATGTGGATGAAGTATCTTGATTTCTTTTCCAAGGTGACTTGTGCATAAGTCTTATTTTTCAAGGGTGTGGTGTGCTCATCTATGAGATAAGTTGTTTGTCAAATTTGTTTATTTGTAGCAGCTTAGTGTCTTATGAGTATATATATCTACACTTAATCTTTTGTTTGGTGAGATCTGTGATGTGCAGGTGTCTTTTGAGTTGGCAAGAAGCAGGATCTTGTTTGTTTTCCGCTTTTTACTAATCATTATTTGCAGATATAGTCCCTTCATACATCACTGAACCATCTTCAAAGCTTCGATTTTCAACAAGGATTTGTTCCATCTCTCTCTCTCATTTATCAAAAAATTCAAATTTTATGATTTACTAGTACTTTCTTTTCAAAAAACTAGTTTAATTTGTCGAAATCTTTCAAATTTTTTCTAAAGAAGTATTAGATCTGATTGCAAAGTATTATCTGGCTGCCATAGAGCTGATAATTTGCAGCCATTAAAGGGCTAGCAAAGATCCCAAGTAGACAAGCTCCATAGCTTGTTTTACTTGGTTATTTTTGTCATTTTTACTTAGTTTTTAACTTAGAAAATTTTGGGTTTTTTAGGAGGTGTTCTAAAGACACTCTTAAAGTGTTTTTGGGCATCTTGTACTAATTATTGCTTGCTGGTTTGCAGCAGAAGATGAGCAGGTAGGAGGAAGTGCTGGCAAAATTTCGAGCATCCAGGCGATCCGGAAGACAAATTTCCATATTTTTCAAAACCGGTCATATTTTTCCTATAATTTTGTAAGCCACCAAGTCACATTAAGTAGACTTGGGGCACTTCTCCATTATCATTGTAAACATTTTAAACGAGAGCAAGTGGGCTAGCCAGCGCCCATACCCCATCCCCCCAGGGGTGGCCTGTGTCGTCTCATTTTCATGGCGTGATTTTTAGAGTAGTTTTATTTCTTGTTTTTCGGCATTAAATAAAATCAATTAGGATTAAAATAAACCTTGTTGGTCCGTTTCACTAGCGGGCCACAAGTTCACTCACAACCTAGCTTTTCACATTTTTTTTACAAACTCATAACGCCCCCCTTGCTTTCCCGAAGTAGGGTTTTGTATGAGGGCTTGCCCAAAATACATGCCTGAAAAGAGACTCTTGGGGTTATAAAAAGATAAAATTTGGGTTCTTAAATTTTTTATAAAAATATACCAAGGTCTTCTCCCGTATGCTCTGTGGCCAGCTTGCAGCTTAGTCTGATCCAGTTGGTACACACCAGAAAGGAGTTGATGACTAGTAATAGGACTTAACACCACCCCAAATAAAAACCCTTTTTGTGAAAATCCGGCACAACACGCAATTTGTTGTCGTGGGCAAATTTCCCAGAAGGCTTGGGATAAAACTGGATAGCGACCTCTTGGAAACCGTTAGGCTTGCCCTCGTTGGTATAGCATCTGAACACCTCCTCGAGACTCCGATCCAGCCTAAAGCCTGAGAGGGAAGCCACGCTTCAAATTTCCTGACATGTTCCCCCGTACCTTGCGTATATCGGGAACCCACATGCCTTAATAAAAAAAGATCACCATCACATTAAATTTTAAAATAAACCAAGAACACTCCACAACATTTACTTTTCTGTTTATGCATTTGTTATTTGACTCCATAGCAAGGCACTGGTCCTGATGCAAATTTCATTTTATTGTTGACTAGTATGCAAGTGAATGATGATTATTTTTTTTAAATGGGAGTAAATGATAAATGATGTTTTTTATTTGAAAAAAGTATATGTTGTCTGTCTTGGTTACAAAAGTATTTTTTCTAACTCCTAGATTAGAGGCTTTAGTTTCTTTTAAATTTTTAGGGTCTACCCCCCTTGGCTTCGCTAGGAAAGCCTAGACGAAGGAGTCGAGTCCCAAGTGACAGCACTTGACTCTGACTTGCCCCCAAGGCCACACCAGCAGCTTGAGGACTTCTGCTGCGTTTTCCCAGGTGTGGAACCAGGCGGCAACATTTTTGGCGCCGTTGCCGGGGATAAGTCTTTCTATTCCCGGAATACGACTTTTGAGTTTTCCTTTTTGTTTTTGCTTTGTTTGATGTATGTAGTGAATTTTTTAAATTGACTAAGAACATCTGGCGACTCCACTGTCAACAAATCTACCAAGGCGTTTTACAAGAAGGAATCCTCAGAACTTGCTTCAGTTCTTTCCTGAGCCTGAAAAGGTCTATCATAGAAGGAAAAGCAAGTTATCTTCTCGAAAAACCCTTGAGGATCTTGGTTCTCAGTCAATTTCTGATATTCACCTTTTATTCACAGAAAATAATTTGAATAATTCTATTGTCGAAATGGCTGAGTTTGGTCCTTATGATTTTACTGCTATAGTTGGTTACCCTCATGATATTCCCGAAAAAGCTATTGATAGGTTGCCATCTTTTCAAGGAAATAATGCTATTAGTGCTAAATCCCATTTAACTCGTTTTTGCCATTGTTTTGACAAGTGGTGTTTGGGTGCCAAGCATGAAGATGTTAAAATGAAGTTGTTTGCTTTGTCTTTGGAAGAAAATGCTTATGAATGGTTTAACAAGTTGGAAGCTGACAAGTACAAGACCTACAAAGAAATTGAAACTGCTTTCCTGGCCAAATGGGGGGACATCAAAGAAGACCGCTACCTTCTAGCTGCCTTGACCAATACTAAGAAAAATGAAAATGAGACAATGGAAGAATTCAACAACAAATTCAATGAAATTGTGGGTAGACTTCATGCTGATATCAAGCCACCTGATAATTCCATCCTCATTTACTACATGGAAGCTTTTAGTGGGGAGTTGAAATATCAATTAGCTGATAAAGAACCTGCCGATCTAAAGAAGGCCATGGAATTAGCCGAGAAAATTGATAAGAACATGTTAAATTGTGGCAAGTCTCATCTTCCTGGTTTCACAAGGGCCAATGTTCCTATGAAGCAAAGCGAGAATAAAGATAAAACCATTAGCACTGAGATCAAGGATCCTTCAAAGGAACCTTTGAAAGAAATTGCTCAACTTTTAAAGGAAGCTGTTTCAAATCAAGCCTCCAACATGACTGCCATACAGAACAGGTTGATCTCCATTGAAAGATCTCAAAACCACCAGGTCTCAAATCAGTATATGCCTAAGCCCCAATATGCTCCTAGGCCTCAATATCAGAGAAAAGTTCCATTTCAAGATCAGAGGACCCCAAATCCTTTGGAAACTGTAAATGCTCTTTCAGAAGAAATTCCTCCCTTTTGTAGGGCATGTGATAGTTTCCATGAGGAGTCTACTTGTGCTATATTTAAATGGTCAATGGAACAAAATCCGTCAGAAGCCAGTAGCAGTGTCAGATTAGCAAGCGAGCCTGAGAACCAGCCTGAATATATCAATGTTGTGGGTCAAACTCACCCTGTCTCTAAAGAAACCTGGGAACAAGCTAGATGTTACAGCCAAGACTTGAAAGATAAAGCTACCCTTAGATTTGGTGAGATGCCTCCACCAGAGAAGATTCTTGAGATGTCAAAGTTCAAAGGCCTAACATATCAAAGAAAGAACCATATTGGAACCTCAAACTCAAATCAGAATATCCCTAAGGTAACACCTTCTTCCAACTCTGAAAGTCTTCATGTCGATTTGGCTCAATGGTTATCTTCTGCAAAGATTCCTGTTCTTGTTACTGACCTTATCAAAATCCCAAGCTTGAAAGAAAATCTTATGAAAGTGATAGATCATACTCAACATGAAAAAGGCAAGGCTCCTATGGACTCAGAGATAGTTAATCTTAACCATACTAGAGAAGAGCCTAACCATAAAGATGACCCGATTATTTTGCATAGTGTGGACCCTCACAAGGAAGACCACCCTCCCTTCTATGTCTCCTTGCTTGTCAATGATATGCTTGTGCACAATTGCATGTTGGACTCTCGTGCTTCCTCAAATGTTATGACCAAAAGAGTTATGGATCAATTGGGCTTAAAGACAACTAGACCCTATCACAATGTGTGTGCCATGGATTCAAGGGAAGTCGATACTATTGGTATAATTATAAATCTACCTGTTAGGTTGGCCAAGTATCCTGATGTCCATTTAACCATGGATGTCGTAGTAATTGATGTACCAGACAATTGGGGAATGCTTTTATCTAGAAAGTGGGCTGCATCTTTAGGGGGAGACATAAGGATGGATTGGTCATATGCTACTATCCCTGCATCAGAACATACAACTGTTAAGCTATACAATGAACAAGCTAGAAAACTCCATGTTGAAGACCCACAGAATCTAGCCAATGAATTTGTGCATCAAACTGACAACTTTGGAAACTATTCTATATGTTCAAATTTCATAGCACCTTTTAAAGAAGCATCCAAAGATGAAAAGAAGGATGGGGTATGGAGGATGAGTTTTGATGGGGCATCTTCAAGATATGGAAAAGGAGCTGGAATTGTCATAACTTCTCCTTCTAAACAAACCTTCAAATTTGCTTTCAGACTTGAGTTTGATGCATCAAATAATGTGGCTGAGTATGAAGCCCTTTTGCAAGGGTTAGAAATCGCCAAAGATATGGGGATTAAGATTTTATCTATTAAAGGTGATTCTGACTTAGTGGTTTCCCAAGTTAAAAATGTATTTGCTTGCAAAAGTCAAAGGTTGAAACAGTATAGGAATGCTGTCTGGGATACTATGGAGTGGTTTGATGCTTTAAATATCATGGCAATTCCTAGAGAAGAAAACATTGAGGCAGATGAACTAGCTGTGGCAGCTTCTACACTTCAACCAACTGAGGAAATATTAAAGGGGAATGGGAATTTTGAAATCAACTTTAGACCTTTAATCCCTGACAACATAGATCATTGGCAAGTGTTTGACAGTGACAAGCAGATTCTCAACTTCATCCATAATCTTCAAGAATTTTCTGATTGTAAAATCACCTATAAGGAAGAAGGGAAAGAGTATCCTGAAAAAGAGGACCAACCTAGGAACAAAATTCCCAAGGGCATCACCCGGTTAGAGCAGCTTTTTGACAGACAAGATGGCCATAAAAGAAAAAAGGGTTCAATAAAACCAGGGGAGTATATTGAAGTAAACATAGGAACTGAAAAGGAACCAAAGATGATAAAAATTGGGAAGGGAATATCTCAAGAAGAAAGAAAAGCCTTGATTGACTTAATCTATGAATATAGGGATATATTTGCTTTCAGCTATGATGAACTTAAGGCTTATCGTGATGATATTTTTCAACATACCATCCCTTTTAAACCAGGTATCAAGCCTTTTCGCCAAAAACTGAGACGAATAAACCCCAAGTTGGCTCCTATGGTTTACAAAGAACTCCAAAAGATGTTGGCAGCAGGCATCATTACTCCAACAAGACATTCTTCTTGGTGTTCTAACTTGGTGGTGGTTAGAAAAAAGAATGGGGATATCAGATTGTGTATTGATTTTAGAAACTTGAACTGGGCATGCCTAAAAGATAACTATCCTTTGCCAAGCATGGACACTTTACTTCAGAAGGTGACTGGATCAGGCTTGATGTCTTTTCTTGATGGGTTTTCAGGATATAACCAAGTGCTAGTCAACAAAGAGGATCAACATAAAACTACTTTTACCACACCTTGGGGCACTTTCATGTACCTTAGAATGCCTTTTGGTCTTACTAATGCTGGTGCTACCTTTCAACGTGCTATGGATGTTGCTTTTAATGGATTGATTGGTAAAATTATTGAAATATATCAGGATGATTTAACAGTATATAGTAAGGAAAGATCAGATCATGTTGGCCATCTTAGAAAAGTTTTTGAGAGATGCAGAAAGTATGGCATATCTTTAAATCCAGCTAAATCTGTGCTTTGTGTTGATGAGGGCAAGCTGTTAGGGCATGTTATCACTAAGGATGGTGTAAAAATTGATCCTGAAAGAGTTGAGGCCATTAAAAGGGTTCCTATCCCCACCAATGTCAAAGCTCTCCAATCCTTCAATGGCCAGATTAATTTCATTAGAAGATTTATTCCAAATCTAGCTGAGCTAATGAAGCCTTTACAACTCTTACTTAAAAAAGATGCTAAGTTTGAATGGAGTAAGCAAGGAAGAGAAGCTTTTGCGGGTATCAAGGATGCCATATCTAAAGCCCCTGTGTTAATAAGCCCTAATTATTCAAAAGAATTCCAAATCTTTTCCTTTGCTTCAGAGCATACTATTGCCGGAGTCTTACTTCAGAAGAATGACCAAGGCCAAGAACAACCCATAGCATTCTTTAGTAAAGCTTTACAAAATTCAGAGCTTAAATATACTATAATGGAGAAACAAGCTTATGCCCTTGTTAAGTCTTTGAAACATTTCAGGATATATATTGGGTATTCCAAGGTTGTGGGTTATGTTCCTCATACTGCTGTTAAAGATATATTAGCTCAACAGGATTGCCTTGGTATAAGGGGAAAATGGGTGTCCAAAATACAAGAGTATGACTTGGAGATAAAACCTACCAAGTTAATCAAGGGTCAAGGCCTTGCACGCATGATGACGGAAAGTAATGAGAAAGCTGTAGGGATGATTTGCCAGCATAATGAGTCAGCACCTGTCATATCTGAAGAGCTTCAAAGATTAAGTCAAACTCAATGGTATTCCGACATTATCTACCTTCTTAACAATTTTACTTGTCCTGAACATCTTGTTGGTCACAAAAGAAGGTCTCTAAGACTCAAAGCCACTAAGTATTGCATAACTCAAAATGGATTAGGTTGGAGAAATCCTGATGGCTTAGTTCTTAGATGTGTTGATGAACCAGATTCCAAAAAACTTCTGGTTGAGTTTCATACTGGATTTTGTGGTGGGCATTATGCAGCAGACACCACAGCCCACAAGATCCTTAGATCAGGTTACTATTGGCCCACTTTATTTGCCGATGTGCACAAGTTTGTCAGATCTTGTCCCCAATGTCAGTTGTTCACTGGGAAACAGAAATTGGCAACTCTACCTCTTGAGCCAGTAGTTGTTCAAGCCCCTTTCCAACAATGGGGTCTTGATTTTATCGGTCAGTTTAAGGAAAACTCAAGCAATGGATATACCTGGATCCTAACTGCCACCGATTATTTCACCAAGTGGGTGGAAGCAATCCCTACTAAGTATGCCACTGATAAAGTAGTTATGGACTTTCTTGAAAATCATATTATAACTAGATTTGGGGTGCCATCCAAGATAACAACTGACAATGGTCCTAGTTTTAGTTCCATGGCCTTTTCGGCATTCTGCTTCAAGTATGGTATAATCCTTTCCCACTCATCCAACTATTATCCCCAAGGAAATGGATTGGCTGAATCAACCAACAAGACCTTAATGAACATTTTAAAGAAAACTGTGGGTGATAACAAAAGGTCTTGGGATTCTAAGATAAAATTTGCTATATGGGCCGACAGAATAACACAGAAACGTGCTACTGGGAAAACCCCTTTTCAGTTGGTTTATGGTTTGGAAGTTTCTGTTCCCATTCATATTCAGTTGCCAGTGTATCAGATGTTGCATGATTATGAGTCAAATGATGATGGTATGCAGAACAGAATTGAGCAAATTATGAAATTAGATGAGACTAGAAGAAAGGCTTTAGACCAAAGTATCAGAAATCAGGACAGGGTTAAAAGAACTTTTGACAGGTCAGCCAAGCCAAAAGATTTTCAGCCAGGGGATTGGGTTCTTCTATGGGACAAGCGAAGGGATAAGCCAGGAAAGCATGGAAAGTTTGATAGCCTATGGTTGGGACCATATATTATATCTGAACCAGCAGGGGTTAATTCTTTCTTCCTTTGCAGTATGGATGGAGAAAGGTTGACTCTCCCAGTCAATGGGCAACATCTCAAGCTGTTTTTCAAAGAAGATTTCCTAATGCCCACGGGGGCAGATTGATAGCAGGGCCATCTCTAAACCTTTGCCTTGCATTTTTGTACATTATGTTTTGTATATTATTGATGTATATTAGTTTCATTTACTTATTTTAGTTTTGCTTTGAAATAAATGTTGCAACTTATGTTTCATTTGGCAAAAATATGGGACTGATGCATTTTAATTTTGTGGCAGGAACCAGAGATTCTTGGATTCTCGCATACTCTATCTAATTGAATCAGATCGAGCACACGTCCCGCAGTTGGAGCCAGATGTTGCCAACTAAGTTGTACTTGGTTGGATTATCAAGCGAGTGGGCAAAGTAGAACATGACACATGTTCAAATTTTGGTGATTTGATGTCCAGCTGGCCTTTTAAAGGCCCCCGTTTTTTTAATTTTTCCACATGTCCATGGCCCTGCGGGGTTTGTAATAGAAACGTGCTAGCATGGTGTTTTGTAAAAGACTCGGTTCCTTAGGACTTTTTGGCCAAGTCAGGTATTCCAAGGAGTTTTTTTCACCTATCTATTATGTTTTGCATCACTGCATTCCATAATTAATTGGTTTTTCTCCTGCTCCTCCAAAGCTGGAATGCCTGGGGAGGCTGACGGGCCTTAGGGAATTATTAGAGTCTATGGGTCAATGTATATGAACATGCTAGGCGTTAATTTTGAGTCATATGGACATGTCTAAGTCCCCCTAGGTTGTTTTTTTTAATTTTCGGCAAGTTTTAATTTTTCCGTAAATTGGGCCATTTTTTAATGGTTCAATTAAAAAATTTGTAATTGGCCTATCTGGGGCGTCTGGAGGTGTTTTTTGCCTTAGGGGTGCTCGTTTTCTAACTCAGAGCACCCCCTAAACCCCTAAACCCACTTTTTCTAATGTTTGGGTGCTTCTACTTTGGTCAAAATAAAAAAAATCAAAAAATCCCCAAAAAGTCATAAAAAAATCAAAAAAGTGAAAAATGACTTAAAAAAAATTATTAATTTTTGGAAGTAATGACAACTCTGATTTGGATCAGCATGGTTATAGGAATGTTTTGGGTTGATTTGGAAGGTTTTGGGCAGCCCCAAACAAGGAGAAAATTGTGCCCTTTGAGGAGGGGCGCATTCACTTGAGGAGGGGCGCATTCATGAGGTGGGCAGCCCTTGTTTTGAGGAATGGGCAGCACGTTTAGTGCTGCTGTGTTAGCACCTTTTGGGGCTGCCATGGGCAGCTAAAGACATGGGGATGGCAGCCCCATTCCCTCCACCATCTATGCCACGCTCTTCCACCCATTTTGGCAAGTGCGCCCTCCCTCCTTAGCCATTTTTTCTATAAATTGAAGCATGCTCTCCATTGTTCACTAGTGAGACTTGGAGTAGCTGACTTATGATTGTAATAGTTTTATCATTTTGAATAAAAGAAGACTTTGGAGGTCAACTTGTGGTGTCTTGGTTACATGTGGATGAAGTATCTTGATTTCTTTTCCAAGGTGACTTGTGCATAAGTCTTATTTTTCAAGGGTGTGGTGTGCTCATCTATGAGATAAGTTGTTTGTCAAATTTGTTTATTTGTAGCAGCTTAGTGTCTTATGAGTATATATATCTACACTTAATCTTTTGTTTGGTGAGATCTGTGATGTGCAGGTGTCTTTTGAGTTGGCAAGAAGCAGGATCTTGTTTGTTTTCCGCTTTTTACTAATCATTATTTGCAGATATAGTCCCTTCATACATCACTGAACCATCTTCAAAGCTTCGATTTTCAACAAGGATTTGTTCCATCTCTCTCTCTCTCATTTATCAAAAAATTCAAATTTTATGATTTACTAGTACTTTCTTTTCAAAAAACTAGTTTAATTTGTCGAAATCTTTCAAATTTTTTCTAAAGAAGTATTAGATCTGATTGCAAAGTATTATCTGGCTGCCATAAAGCTGATAATTTGCAGCCATTAAAGGGCTAGCAAAGATCCCAAGTAGACAAGCTCCATAGCTTGTTTTACTTGGTTATTTTTGTCATTTTTACTTAGTTTTTAACTTAAAAAATTTTGGGTTTTTTAGGAGGTGTTCCAAAGACACTCTTAAAGTGTTTTTGGGCATCTTGTACTAATTATTGCTTGCTGGTTTGCAGCAGAAGATGAGCAGGTAGGAGGAAGTGCTGGCAAAATTTCGAGCATCCAGGCGATCCGGAAGACAAATTTCCATATTTTTCAAAACCGGTCATATTTTTCCTATAATTTTGTAAGCCACCAAGTCACATTAAGTAGACTTGGGGCACTTCTCCATTATCATTGTAAACATTTTAAACGAGAGCAAGTGGGCTAGCCAGCGCCCATACCCCATCCCCCCAGGGGTGGCCTGTGTTGTCTCATTTTCATGGCGTGATTTTTAGAGTAGTTTTATTTCTTGTTTTTCGGCATTAAATAAAATCAATTAGGATTAAAATAAACCTTGTTGGTCCGTTTCACTGGCGGGCCACAAGTTCACTCACAACCTAGCTTTTCACATTTTTTTTACAAACTCATAACGCCCCCCTTGCTTTCCCGAAGTAGGGTTTTGTATGAGGGCTTGCCCAAAATACATGCCTGAAAAGAGACTCTTGGGGTTATAAAAAGATAAAATTTGGGTTCTTAAAATTTTTATAAAAATATACCAAGGTCTTCTCCCGTATGCTCTGTGGCCAGCTTGCAGCTTAGTCTGATCCAGTTGGTACACACCAGAAAGGAGTTGATGACTAGTAATAGGACTTAACACCACCCCAAATAAAAACCCTTTTTGTGAAAATCCGGCACAACACGCAATTTGTTGTCGTGGGCAAATTTCCCAGAAGGCTTGGGATAAAACTGGATAGCGACCTCTTGGAAACCGTTAGGCTTGCCCTCGTTGGTATAGCATCTGAACACCTCCTCGAGACTCCGATCCAGCCTAAAGCCTGAGAGGGAAGCCACGCTTCAAATTTCCGGACATGTTCCCCCGTACCTTGCGTATATCGGGAACCCACATGCCTTAATAAAAAAAGATCACCATCACATTAAATTTTAAAATAAACCAAGAACACTCCACAACATTTACTTTTCTGTTTATGCATTTGTTATTTGACTCCATAGCAAGGCACTGGTCCTGATGCAAATTTCATTTTATTGTTGACTAGTATGCAAGTGAATGATGATTATTTTTTTTAAATGGGAGTAAATGATAAATGATGTTTTTTATTTGAAAAAAGTATATGTTGTCTGTCTTGGTTGCAAAAGTATTTTTTCTAACTCCTAGATTAGAGGCTTTAGTTTCTTTTAAATTTTTAGGGTCTACCCCCCTTGGCTTCGCTAGGAAAGCCTAGACGGAGGAGTCGAGTCCCAAGTGACAGCACTTGACTCTGACTTGCCCCCAAGGCCACACCAGCAGCTTGAGGACTTCTGCTGCGTTTTCCCAGGTGTGGAACCAGGCGGCAACAGGATGTAGATGGAGGTAGATCCCACGGACGTGCCTTGATATGTTGAAGAAGACTTTGAAACTCTTGTAGTTAGTGGTATGGTCTTTGGCACCCTCATGTGTGGGGTCTTTGACGTCCTGGACACATTGAATAATTTAAGGGTATTAGACCAAGAATTTGCAAATAAACCCATCATAGGGAGATAGTCCTCGTCAAGCCATTTCCATTGATATGTGGAGCATCTTCTAACTCCTTATGGTTGAAGAGATATGAATTTTTGAAGTTGGTGTACCCCACCTTTTTGGGTGAGCCGACCTAACAAAAGAAAATTTAATTATTTGTAATTTTGAATTGCATGTTGGCCCTGTTTGAGGTAATAAATTTCCTCCACGACCTATATAAATAGAATATCAAACATTTCATTTGCTAATCAATAGGAATTTCGCAACTCTTGGAGAAAAGTGCGAAATTTTGTGGAGGAGAAATTTTTGGGCATCTTTACTAAAATTGGCATAACTTTCTTATACGGAATCGGAATTACAAAATTCTTGGCTCGTTGGAAAGCTTGTTATGAGGGCTATGTGATGACATGATCTAGATTTTATTTTGGTTTGTCTATTGTTTCTTGACCTTATGATCTTCAAAAAGGTATGGCTCATGCTTCTGGGTTTCTCTTGTAATGGCACATGTCTCTCATGGATAGAGTTCATCTTTGATATTAGTATGTGAGCCTATATATTGGTATATATATTTGAAGTCATTATGGAGGATATGATGATGATGTTGCATATCTTTATGCTATGATATTATACACTTTATGATGATAATGCATGTGATAATGATGTACACTCTATGAAGTTGATGCACTCCTATACAATATGATGTACATGCATACCATAGTGTGATGATGCTCTCCTATGCATTATGATGTATACTTGATGTTGATGATGCATACACGGTGCACACTGAAGTGACAATTATGCATATTTTATGATGATGATGCATACCCTATGACGATGATGCATACTTATGATGATGATGCATGACGATGCATACCTTATGTTCAATGATACATGCATGAAATATTTACACAGTGGCATATACATATGTACTTAGTAATATTTAAACAGTGGTATGTTCAGTAAAATACACTCAGTGGCATGACAATTAGTACACAGTAATATAGGTATGATGAAACACAGTGATAAATGCTCAGTTTGATATGCTCAGTGATGTTTACACAGTGATACTCAGTGACGTATGATGAAAACACAATGTGTGATGATATAGAATTATAAATGATGCAATGACGACAATTGTACAATGATGAATAGTGGTAATTAGGAGTGAGTTCATTGGTTCAGTTGAGCAGCATTAGCACAGGATACTACATGTGCATTTGGTCTGACTCATATTGGCTGAGTTGTATGAGCAGTTGGTTTGACTCAGGTGGACTGAGTCTCGTATACGGTTGGTTAAACTCAGATTGACTAACTCAGATGATGTGAACAACAACTTGATTGGTACAGCTAGATTGCGCATGTTGACGAGCAGTGTTGCACAGTTATGGTGCAGTGGTTAGTGGACAGTTGATGAGGAGTGGTCAGTTGATGAGCAGTGAAAGTGGTTTTGCAGTGTGGTACAGGTTGTGCAGTGTGGTTTAGATTTTGCAGTGTGATACAGGTTGTGCAGTGTGGTAAAAGTTGTGCAGTGTGGTTTAGATTGTGCAGTGTGGTACAAGTGTTGGATAGCAGGTCCGCAGGATCAGTGCAGTTTGTGGTTCAATAGTTCAGTATCTATCTTCATATCAGGGTGGTAGGACGGGGCAAGGAAATTGAGGGAGCTAAGGCTTCCTTCAGGTTGTAGCCTATAAAGTAGGGGGTTGTAGCCTCCTTCCAGTTGTAGCTGGAGATTCGAAGTCTTTGTAACAAAGGGGGTTGTTGCCTCCTTCCAGTTGTTGCTGGTAAATTATTATTATAAAGGCTTCCGTGGTTTTTCCCCCAGGACTTGGGTTTCCACGTAAAAATCTTGTGTACTGTGTTTTGCTATGCTTCCTATGTGATGATGATATGATGATATGTGATGATGAACTGTAATTGTTAATAATGCTGATGATATAATGATAATGTGATAATACATTAATGAATGATGTATTGAAGAAGCAGTTGATGATTGTTAAAGTTGAAAAGTTAATAAAAAGCTATACACACTCTTCACCCCCCCCTCTCAGTGTGCTCGGTGTGTCCAACACCTATGATGGGAAAAAGGTGAGAAACCCAACGAAAACACATGACTGAGAACAAGCTGCATCATTGAGGGGACCAAAATGGATATTTTTTCCCTTTCTTCTTACGGACATTGATCCAACTAGAGGAATTTTCATTAGCTGATCTTTGGAGAACTAGGGCTAGTGTACCGAAAGAGGGCCTATAATCTGGATGATCTGGAGGGATGGCAGGTTCCTGATCATTATTCGAGTTATCGGATTCATGGGGTGGTTTCTGTCCGCCTAAGAGTGATACTGAGACCTTGGCTGTATCTTGATTTTCTGTAGTCGAGGGAGGCTGTTCTAAAGCTGGAGGAGGTGACTGATTTGAGGAGACGTTCTTAGGTTGCTTTGAATCTTGTAGAAGAGGGGTCGTGGAACATAGCGTTGGAAGGAAGGTAGGCTTCCTGGAGGTGACCCGTTTGTTGACATGATCTGCAATGGAAGTCAGTGTTCTCATAATCGATCGATTGCTGGAAGGGAGAGGTGTCCCACTTAAGAAGAATCTTGTTAGGTAGCCCTTTAATAAGATCCAACTCAACAGAGATGCATGCGAAGGTGTTAATGTCCTTCTAGACCCGTTCAAAATCAATCTTGATAAATTGGCCTAGAGAATTATCCATTGTTGCTAGGATGTATGGAGTCCATAAATGGGTTGGAAAATTTGAAAATCTTACCCAAACAAGGGTAGTCATGGTTGTCAAGGTTGTGGGATCAAAGTCTGGGAACCATGGTTGGAGGGAGAGACCTGCATGACCCCAAAACCATGGTCCTTCATCCAAGTCTTTTGACGATCCACTTCATTTTTAAAGAAAACAATGAAGTAATTGTTGGAATAGAGGAAGAGCTCGTAGTTGGGAGTCCATGAGCGATTCAAGCATTCTCTCAATGCAGAAGCTGAAGGCCATAGCTCGTTGCAACGATAGATTAGAGGCTGCTTTTTGAAAATGGTTTCCCAGACAAAAACGAGAGGATCACGCACCTCTATCTCTGGAATATCTTCAGATTTATCCACTATGAAGGAAGGGCCAATGGCAACCGTGGATCCCTGTGAAACAACATGCCTAAATTTGACTACTTCTGAGAACAACTACAATTGAGAAGAGGAGGGCGCTCCGGAAACCTTGGAACCACCTTGCAAACCTGAAACTAAGTAGATCAAAGAGTCCTTCCCTTCCTCATAGTCTTGGAAGGAGAGATCATCTGGGTGAATCCTTCTCCCGAAGATGAGTTTTTGGAAACAGGAAGGTATTCCTTCAATCTGTTGGATCTGGGATTTTAGGGTGGTGATGGCATTTGAAGCCTTCACCACCCTAATACAAGCGTGGATCCAGAGAGAGATTTGACAAAAATGGAGAAATCTGGTAGGGAAAAGGGAACTCAAGAAAACTCCGAATAGATATCAGTGCTACGCTGAGAGCATAAGGCTGGAGCTGGATGGGACCTCCTGGGGGGCGGCTAGGTCAGAATCAACTCAACGAGCTGAGATCGATCACTGGAAGAAAGATCACGACCAAATTATGACAGATTTCTAGAATAGAGAAAAAGGCCGCACTGAGTCAAAACACTAGAGGAGAGAACACCGCAATACTAAGAGCTATAGGCTGGAGCTGAGCATGAAATCCAAGCTGCTGAACCGGATTGAGAGGGATCTACGGAGAGAGAGGCGTCGAGATCCATCACTAGGGTTTCTTTTTCTTTCCTCTATTAACCATTATAATAGAGGTTCCTAGTTACAAAGAAGAAATAGTCTCTTTTAAATCTCACCTCAATGGCATCGAAAAGGAGCATAAGGATTTACAAGAGGCACTAAACATGCAAGAAATAAAAAAATTAGATAGATGGGAAAATTTAAATAAATGTGGGATGAGAAGTAGACCACATAAATCACAAATAAAAAGAATGACATCATCTTTTTAAAAAATATTTGAGAAATTGGAAAAACATTTGCGTACACCATTTAGAATTCATGAAATATTAGAAACAATGAACCCAATAGGAAATCAAGATAATAATTGCAATAAAATAAAAATAGAGATATCGGAATATGACGGAATAAAAGTGCCATCATTTGGGTTAATAAAAGAAAGGAATTTTTTAATCAAGTCTACCTGTCCAAAATGAAAAAATAATAACATCTTCAAATTATTTAGGAGCAAAGTCTTACGATTGGCTCTTATGGTGGTCTAGGAAATGTAACAGGCTATCAATACACTGGAAGACATACATTGACGAATTATTAAAAATGTTTCATAATGAAGAAGATGATGATGTTTATACCAAGTTCGCTTGCTTATACCAAACGGGGACTGTAAGCGAATATAATCATGAACAAGAGGTCCTGGCAAGTAGACTCCTTGAACTCATAGATCAACAATTGCTGAAAATGTAGATCACCAGCTTGCAACCTTACATCCACAATGAATTAAAACTAGGGAAAATCTCCAAAATATTGCTGAGGCTAGATACACAATGAAAGTAGTGGATAAGAAAAATAAGAACCAAAAGACATGATTTAGTTCTCTAGAGAAGTCAAATAAATATCTCCTCACAAAGTCAAGTAAATATACAATTGTCAATAGGAAAAGTCAAATAAATATATACCACCCCACCAAAGATAGGATAACAAACAACGAAATCAGGATACAAACAAGAAATGGTTGAACAAATGTAAAAATTGCAGAGATAAGTGGTCTCCAGGGCACAAATGTAGCAATTTGTATAAATTTGAAGTGGGGAGGGAAGACGAATTAGAGACCTCCATTAGCGATTCCGAAGAAGAAGAAAATAGGAAGGCAAACATTGAGTAATACAGATATAGAAGAATTAATTCCTAGGATATCCCTAGGTGCCATAATTGGTAAATTGCTTGTTGAAGGGTCCTTTACATATGATCTTTTTCAGAGTCCAATATGTTGGATTTTGTGCAACTTCAGATGATATTATTATTGTATTTTATTGTACTTGATCGTACCTCCTAAGGGAGTTGAACTTGATGTAATTAATTATGTAAAACCCTTGAAATAATCAATGTAAACCTGTGTTACCGGATCCGCCAGGGAAGGTCACAGGATCTGCGGATCCGAGGTTCCGAACCGGATCTGGATCCGGATCCACCTAGATCCGCCAAAAATATGCCACATGACGGTTCAGAAAAAACGGGATACGGATCCCGTCAACCAGAGACGGATCCATGACAAATGGATGCACTTGAAACGAATCCGCGACTTAAAAAACCCCACCGACGCAGATTTCAAGCATAATTTTGTTGACTTTTAACTTTTTTTTTGTCTTTTCTAGGATTTTTCTGATTATAAAATGCAGCCGGCCCCACATCCAACACTTCGGGGAATAATTCGGTGTTTTGTCTAATTTACTATTTCGGTGAACGACGTTCTGTTCAAAGAGATTATTCGATGTTTTGTTTCAACTTCCAAGACGACGATGACTCCAACGCAAGTCAACCAGCAGCCCGTGATTATTTTCATCTTAATTTTGGAGTTTTCATTGTATTTTGCCTACCCCTGTTTTTTTCTCGAGCCCTCGATCCTATTGCGCCCACCTCTCTGTTAGTTTTCGCAGCAGTGTGCTACATTTATCTTGTCAGCCTGTCACCTCTATGTTTCATAAAACATGATGTCACCCATTTAATGCTTTCATTGGCGGGTATGTGTTGATGTTTATTAATTAAGCCGTCACCCATTTAATGCTATGCTCCAAGTGTAGCAGTCCCACAAAGAGTCAAAACCCAACTTCAACTTTAATGATGTGATTCATAAAGGCTTTAACTATAAACTTTGAATATGATTTTTAAAATTTAAAAAATATTATTATTTTTTTTGTACTTGGCGTATCCTGGCCGTATCCGGATCCTAGCTTTTCAAAAATCTGGCGGATCCGTATCCGGATCCAGATCCGTATCTGGATCCAGATCCGTATCCTGGTAACCTAGATGTAAACCTTGGGATGAAAAGCAAGCAAAAGAAAAATTAAAATTAAATTATTTATTGCTCCCCAAGAGAAGTCGGCCTAGTTATGGAAAATTCCAGTTTGGCACTTGTATAAATAAGAGGTAAAGTGCACCTCATTACTTACTCATTCACTTCACACAAGTTCGCATCACTTGGAGAGAGAAGTTTGCATCTTCAGAAGGAGAAGACTATTTTGGGGTTTCTATCTTTGGAAAGCATTTCCATCTTTTTCTCTCTTATCATTGTACTCTGTTCTCAGAATTATCATCTCTATACGAAGGTCGCTGGGTTTTCTCCCGATTGGGTTTCCCAGGATAAACTCTTGTGTTATTGTTTTGTGCTTTGTCTTTCTTCTACTGATCCTATTTATGCATTTGAATTATTATGCTATGAATGTATGAAAAACTAACATAATAATGATGAAGCACCACCAAAAGTGTCATTATCATCAATGTCATTGACACCACAAAGTAAGAATGAAGATATGGACCCCCTAAAAGAAGCTACTTATTGAAAGAAACAATATACGAAATGCATTCCTCCCAATCTCATAAAGGTTGATAAGTTCTAGGTTCCAAGAAAAGAAACAAACAAGCCTACAGTTCAACTCACAACCATGATGGAGAAAGCACAACCTAAGTCCTTGAAGCTTAAAGGAGTCACTAAAGATAGAATTGTATGGTACTCATAGATTCTGGCAGTACTCATAACTGTATAGACATCAATGTCGCTAAACAACTAAACCTTTGTTTACGCCACCAAGGACTCATAGTTGTGGTTGCTGATGGACAAAAGGTCAAAGAAGTGGGAAGATGTTATAAAGTCTCAGTTCAAATAGAAGAATTGGAACTACAAATGGGGCTCTACACTCTACCACTTGAAGAAATGGATATGGTGTTGGGTGCAGAATGGTTGATAGCTTGATGCAGTTGGGCACTTATACCACCAACCTTGAAGAACAGTTCATGGAGTTTAACTGGCATGATCAACATTATAAATTATATGGTGTTGAATATTTCGCTCTTAAGAAGATGAATTACAACTAAAAAAAAAATAGCAAGAAACACATTCAAGCATACAGGAAAGGAAGTGTTACCTCCCAAGTTCTCGCTTAGTGAAAAAGTCCGAATCACACATGGGAGAACCTGAAGACAACTTAATAGGCAAGCTACCCACTGTCACCTTGATAGCCTTGCCTTTCTCTCTCTAAGGCTTGATGCCTTGACTCCTATCCTAACTTAAGGGGGGTAAATCAGTTCATGAGGTTCACCTGTGATAGATTAAGTTCTAGATTTACACAGATACTTAATTCAACCAATAAAAGACAGTTTAACAGCAAGAATTGATGGCTAAAAGGATAAATCTGAGATGATATGTCAAGCTGGAAATTGCAGATTCGTACAACAGTTTATTAAGTCTTCTTTTAGATGGGTATAACACAGATTTTGCCAGACCTTGGCAGCAATCTGAAATTGAGGTTTTATACTGGTTATTTCCAGAATTATTAATGCAAAAAATTACAGCCTTATTAATGATGGTAAATTGAGTTATTCTGGTAAGATATGAGGTCACGTTTTCATCTTTAATCATTTTCATGCTCTTGAGTTTTTCTCTCAATACCATCTTTCTATTTTCGTTAGAACTTTGGTAAAGTCCGGTTAAGGTATCCCACATCTGATAGACATCGTCCTTGCCTGTAACATGTGGGATCACATGATCCTTGATAGCATACAGTATAATTCTCTTGGCCTTGATGTTTTTTTTTTGGTCATAGGCTGCCTTAACTGTGGCATCTGTAGGCACCGCCATGGGTTTTGCTTCTGTGTTGTTTGTTATGTCCCACAGGTCACTCTCCTGCAGTAGCAAAACAATCCTTTCTTACACAGATCTGATCTCTGCTGTCACTGATTTGGTGTTTCTTTCACGGATCTGGACTTCGCTCTCACAGATCTGATCTCTGCTATCACAGATCTGATAGATTTGGTGTGATCTCTCACAGATCTAGTCTTTGTTCTCACAAATCTAATAGATCTGGTGTGATCTATCATAGACCTCGTCTCTCAACTGCGCTCTGATACCATGTAAATTTTTCAATGCTTTGAAAACTTAGACCCCAACTAGGTTTCAAGTCTCAATAAACCATTGTTTAATGCCTGAACCCAATATTACTGCACTGGAGTAAAATATAAAAGCATAAACAAATTTATAACTAGAAACACATGAAGTCTTTTACACTTTTCTCATCAGCAATAATCACACACATAAATAATAGACACAGAGGTTTTTGGTCAATATGACCCTAGAAAAACCCTTGTGGGAAAACCAGTGAGAGAGTAGAATAGCTTTTATTATCTCAAGCAGATTTACAATGAAGTACAACATATTTCTTCCAACAATCACACAAACTTATCTTTGAACCTCCTTCCTTGAAGTGCATGCCTGATCTCTGCTGGATGTCTTGGGATTTGCGCCCCTCTCTTTTGTTGGATGTCTTGGGATTTGCGCCCCCTCTCTTTCTGCTCTCTAATGTGGGCTTCACACCCCTTTGCTACTGCTGGAATTGCCCTCTCTGCGATTCACCCTTTCTCTCAGTAATAGATGAATCCAGTCTCTGGATCGGCCCTCTCTTATCCAATGAAGTGTCCCCTCTGACTCTGAAGTGCGCCCCTCTCTGTCTGCTCAATCTCTGAGTCTCTGCTGGTGAATTCGTTCTCTCAGAAGCAATCTCTGTTTATGATGAGTTTGCCTCCTCTGTCTCCTTCAGATGAAATGTGCCCTCTGTAAAATCCCAACCCAATGATCACCAATTTTTTCACAAATCTGCCTGGCAATTTGTCTATGGACTTTCGTCAAACACTTGGCTTTCAACCGCTATAGCTTAATGTATGAGTGTTTTAGCTCAAGGCAATTGTTAACACTTAATGTAGAACCACAAGGGACTGATCTTGGATCTGAATATTGATGAAATGAACTTGAAGACCCTGTCAAACACTCAGCGAGTCAGCACATATGTATTGAATAGTACTGTGAGATCTGGGCGATATTGGGACTGTTTCCTTGTGATCTGGGCTTGTTTGAAGGTTATTGGTTTTTGTTTTTACGTCCACTCAATTGACATTTACAGAATCAACATATTTCACATTTTCAAATGCATAATGCAGCTCAGATATTTATTTCACAATATTAAGAATTTTATACCAGACTTGAAAATGAAACATTCCTGTAGACTTTAGTTCATTAAATGCCATAAGACAATACTTCAGATTGGACAAATGAACATAAGAAATCTCAGTACCAAAGTACCTTGGCCCAACGCAAAGATAATAATATGCTGCTGTAGATGACTGGAAATGGTGGAGATAAGAGTGCAGAATTTTAGAGAATGTCAACAGCTGTGCAAAACCGTGGCAGCATATTATTATTCTGTAGTGATCTCTTTGTTATTTGATTCTGCCCACAATAACTTGTCTTCTCCCCAACTCGAGCTCCTTTTCTAACTCTGCAGCAGAGAGATTTCCTGTAGTGGGACGATTTTACATAGAATACACCAAGTGCGCCCTCTCCCAGATGGCAGTGATGCATGGCCAATAGCAACACTGTTAGAGCAGCAATAGATATGGTGTATATTTCCTAACTCGTCCTCTTACCAAAGTGTAACAATGATATGAACCCGATCACTGGGTGCGCCCTCTTTCTTCACAGACTGTCCATGGGGAATGCATCCACCACAAAAATAAGACTGTCATTACACACTAAGTTTCCCTCCTTCAGATTGGCAAGGAGCTATGCCTCAGTTTGCTGTCTTCAACAGTGACTGAAGCTCCCATCAAGATGGTGATTGTTGGCAGCCACAAAGGCGCCCTCCAAAGGAATGTCAAATGGAACCAATGGAAAAGCCAATGCAAATCTCAGATCTGTAGATAATATGAAATCTCAATTCTTGACAATGAAACACAAATGACAAATCTGGTTGATCTCTCCTCCACGTTAGCTAGGGTGGAATGGTCTCACCCCCGAAACTATCTCCTCTTCCTTAGGATTTCGTCCAAGATAAAGCCAAAGCTCAAGAGCTCTCAAGTTTCGAAAATGCAAAATCAATAATGGCATGACAATGGGCTCATTCTCTTTTATAATTTTCAAGTCACTTTTGTGACTCTTCAACTTCCTTGACCCATTCTTTTCATTTAATGAGCCTAAAGTGACTTTGGATACCTTTTTCTCCTTTTTATTATTAAATGTGACTTTATAGCTTTTTCCTGCTCAACTTTAATTTAAGTGACTTTATAAAGCTAAAGTCACTTCTAAAACCTCATTAAATAATTATAAAGTGACTTTTATGTAGTCATATAATTTTTCCCTAAGTCACTTCATAACCCATTTTTTTTATAAATTAATTGCTCAACGTCCTTTATAGTGTTGCGATTCACCCATTGACATTGATTAATTAATTTTATCCCTCTGATCAGGCGGACAGACTCCAAGTCACCTCCACTTGCTGTGCTAGAGAACACAAAGGAATTGGGGACATTACACCCTCTCTCTCAGAAGTGCGCCCCTTCTCTGTTTGCTCAATCTCTGAGTATGTCTTCTCGATTGTGCTCTTGCTTCTTGCAGTGTCTTGTGTACCTTTTCTTTACCCCTTGACTCTCTTTTATTATGTTGTGGTGACTTTTAGGGTTCCAAATCCCTAATTTACTTTTCATGCGAAATAACACTTCGGCATTAAAAAATTACACTTCGGCATTAAAAAAGTTACACTTCTGCATTAAAAAATTACACTTCTGCATTAATAAAAATCTCTTTTACTAAAGAGAAGTAAGGGTAAGGTTTGGATACTTGTCCTCGTTAATATTTTCAACAAGGGTTTGCAGGGAGAGGTTGGGATTTTTAGGGTCCTAAGGACAAAGGAGTGTCAAGTGTTATAACACTCTGATATATCAAAAGGTTTCTAACAATAGTACTCAGCTAAATCTTTCATGACACCAACTAAAGAGGATAGGTTGTACTCTTAGTCGTACTACTTGATTCCTTGATATGTCAGAGTGATTTCTATTTTTAGTGTACTATAGCAATAGGATGGTCGACGGGATTATCTAAGGTTGGTTTTAGATGCACCTAAGGGTATTCTTATATATCCTCAGGTACGTGTAAGACAAATTTGTATACAGGTGTTGTATGATGTTGTACTACTTGAAGGGGTAGCAACAATGGTTACAATGGTGTCCAATTGGGTGAGACCTTTTGCATTTACAGCGTGTATTCTTCCCCAATTGCAGGTTTACCCATTGAACGGCAATTTACAGACATTGAAACACATTGCTAGGCTTTTTGTTTTCTTAAATTGGAGTGCATATTGGCATGGGAAAGTGCTTTGATATTGCTTGTGGTGTTCCTTGTTAGGTGAAATAAAGTGTTCATAGCAACATAAACTAAAATATAGGTGCTGAAAGAAATTAAATAGAACTAGAATTGGAAAATAATAATAGTAAGCAAACCTTTATTGATATTCAGAATTGAATGCAAGGTTCGCTTGCCTCTTTAAGGGGGAAACGTCCAACATGAACAGAGCTCCAAATACAATAATAGTAACTTAACAGCTAATTACATAACTTCAATTACTATATATAATTTCTAATTGACCAAAACCCTAACAACCTAGTGGGCCTCCATCAATGAGGCCTCAACAACTAACTAGTGGACCTTTTTTAATGAGGCCACATGCATTTGTTGGTTTCACACTACTACTTAGTGGGGCCTTATTTAATAAAGATGGTTGTCAATACGTTATGTAACATCCTATTCTGTTAATTAGGGGAATTAGGGTGGGACAATAACAATATCTCACAAGCTTTACTCTTCACTTGCATTACACAAGACAAGAAACCCTAGCACATGTCTCTCACAAGCACTATTTTGTTACAAGAATAAATAATTGTTCTTCCAATATCCTCCAATAGCTGACATCACACCAACTATCACATATCTAAGATACGATATGAGTTGTAAGAAAGAAACTCTCCTACCTTTATATACGATTAGGTGAGGGAGGTCAACACTAACACATGGATCATTTCCACAAATAAGCCCTAGGTTAAGTCAACAACAAAGCTTGAAGTGGAGCACTATACTAAGCATGAATGCCACATGGTACAATAAGGTTTGGACAATCTCTAAGGTTATGCACCTTCCAAATCTAGGTGTCCTCATGCCAATTGCTCCTCTAAGCAAGATGGTTTGTCCTCCAACAATGGCTCCTCAACTTATGCACAAGGTGGCTCCAATGCTTATAGGGCTCCGTGGCCAACCTCCAAGTGAATAATGTCCTCTTCCAATGGGGTCACTCCACATGTCTGGAACGAACAATATTTGTTTCCCAAATACAAACAGTTATTCAATAGCTGAATATCCAATTTAAGTAGGACAACGGGTTATAATCCATAGAGGACAAGTATATAATAAATGTATAAAATATGAGATGATGATACAATGACCATGTGATGGTGTACTTATAACATTGACTGGTCACAATAGTAAGCCATGCCCTTTCAATAGGTCATGTCTTTTAGATAGGATGTGTACTTTCATTAATCATTAATTATTATTATTTATTTATTGTTATTATTACTTATTTACTGTTATTTGTTATGTATGTTACATTGCCTTCCCCTTTAAAAATGCTTTGCCCTCAAAGCATATATATGGCAAGACTATCGCGCTTGTGTGGCTCATACTGTCTTCTCACGATCCTTTGCTCTTGTCGCTATGATAGTTGATGATACAAGACGATATGATTTGCGAAGTGAAACATAATTGTTTAACTATAATTGGATTAGACCACCCCAATCTGATCTTCTATGGTAATGTGCAATCATAAGCTCCTTGGAAGAACCTGATGTATTATGATTCCAAAGATGACTTGTACCATGAGAGTTAACTGTATTGGTATTTAAATCCTTTTGAATATACATAATTTTTTCCTATTCAGAATGATGTTGATACATTGATTGGTTAAAGCATCGACTTTTGTGATTGGGATGTTGATAGGGTGTCTTTGTAGCATGATTATTCCTCATACTTGTAGTGTTTACCCAATTCAACTTTGGTATTAAGTCCTCTTCATCTACTTGAGTAGCTTTGTTGATCATTCAATTTCTATTGGTGAGTGCTCTTGGATTTCTGATCATTTGTAGTTCGACATTTGAAGATATCTTTACTTCAACTAGATTTCCATCTTTATGAGTTGTGATGTTGACTGTATTTGTATTGGTTCCTTTGTCCATGACTTGGGTTTTTATATCCGAAGACTCCTCTAGTCTAGGTCCGGTCATTGTTGCTCTATTAATCAATGCTTCCTTTAGTGAGTTGCTCTAACTTGTTATGTAGCTACTTTTTGTCATTTTTTTAATTCTTAATCTGTGCGATCAAG
This sequence comes from Larix kaempferi, assembly GCA_027924585.1. Lineage (NCBI taxonomy): Eukaryota > Viridiplantae > Streptophyta > Pinopsida > Pinales > Pinaceae > Larix > Larix kaempferi. Next base: position 1,284,881 of record BSBM01001192.1, read on the forward strand.
TTTTGACTATTATTCTTAAGGTGAGAAATTTCTTCGCCTTTGCCAGCGACGACTTTTTCAACTTCTTTTTCCATCATTTGCACTAACTTATGATTGTCTTGTAGGATTATTTTTGATGTCTTCAAGGTCCTATGATAAAGGAGATTCCGAGTCTCACTTCATATTGGCATCTTGCAGTGTTAATTCATGTGTATGCGCATTATATACATATTCCTTTGCAATGTATAATTTTTTACAATTGTGGCAACTTAGAATTTTATTTTTAAATGTTGAGAGATACTCAAACTCAGTTTTACAACAAGGACATTTAGTCCAAAATGTTGGATCTTTTATGGAATTCATAGTCAATATCAACTTGTAAATGGCTTCACAAATTTCAATAAAGCTATTTGATAAGCCTCTTTTTCTTCCCTATATACAAAGGTTTATCTTTAACAACATATACCTTTTCTCTGTGGATCTACTTTATTATTTTTCCTTTATAGACTTTATGAATCCTTTAATTACATTGTTTGACTTTTACGATGGTGTGACCTCTTAACTATATCAATTCGATTAACAAAAAAGGATATCTTAACTATGTGCTTTGACTTTTAATTAAGCTTCACTTGTTCTAACTTGCAATGGAGTAGCCAAGATTTGAACCAATTGTCATGCTCCTCTAAACGATCAAACTATACCATGGTTGATACCCTATTCTTTTAATTTGTGTTATTGGACATGTTCATCTCCCTAATAGTACAAGTGGATTGGTGGACTGTCAAACAGTTCCCCTAGGGTTTTTTTGGCTCAAACGAGCAAATAAATTGGCGTCCTGGTATGTTGTTGCTAAAAGCTCACCGTGCAACAAGAATCGAGATTTGCTTCGGATATGACAAATTGGCTAGTTGCAGTGGATAAGGGTAACAGAAAGGTTATCGGACTTGAGTCTTGTAAAGAAAGCTTCTTCACTCTTGATAATTGGATTAATGAAATGAACCCAAAACAATATTGCAATCTGCAGTACATAATTGTTGACTTCCATGATGACTGATGGATTTAACACGGCCTCTTCATTTATGCTTTCTGGATCCTATCATCGGTGACAGTGGTGTACATGGTGGCTTCCATCTACACCGATGACGTGAAGAATCGAGTGTTTTGAGAATCGTTCCCAGGGTTTGGGATCACCTTTGGGTTTTCATCAATTTCTTGCTTCTTACAATGTCGTCGAATTTGCCCTCTTTCTACTCAAAATTTGCTTTGTGGGAGTGGGTTATAATTTCAATTTTGGGGGCTTTGTTTTCAGCGCGCTTCTTATAAAAAGCAACCCTTGTGCAATGATTTCCCACTAGAATGAGAGATCCGTGGAGTAGAATCTTGTCTACCAGCCAGTATTGAAATTTCTTCTTTATTATTTTGCTTGATTTGTTGTTGTTTTCAAATTTGGCAGTGGATTGATTCTTCTGAATTTGCTTGCATTGGAGTTCTTCTTCAATAGAAGTTTTGAATTTTTAATGGCCAAAGGCCTATTGTGTTCAAAGACCTAGGGTAATCAGAGAAACTCTGACAAGTTGATCAGACAAGGTCTGATATTAGTGTGGCCAAAAGCCGAATCGAGACAAAGCTCTAATACCAAATGAAACGAACAATATTTGTTTCCCAAATACAAATAATAATTCAATAGCTGAATATCCAATTTAAGTAGGACAACATGTTATAATCCATAAAGGACAAGTATATAATAAATGTATAAAATATGAGATGATGATACGATGACCATGTGACAGTGTACTTATAACATTGATTGGTCACAATGGTAAGTCATGTTCTTTCAATAGGTCATGTCTTTTAGATAGGATGTGTACTTTCATTAATCATTAATTATTATTATTATTACCATTACTATTTATTGTTATTTATTATGTATGTTGCAATGTCCCAAGTTCCCATCCTCCTCAATGATTGTGTTCTTGTAGAAGATGTAAAATTGCCACATGTGAGCCAAATATCACATCAAGAAGTTGTGAATTTTTCAAATCCCAGATCTAGATAAATAATTTCCTGGTGATTTCCTTATTGAAAGTTAAATTGCAGCTCACTGAATAATTTATATTGCTGGAATTATTAACAGAATTTAAATAACAGAAGCAAAACATTGGAAAATAGATCTCAAACACATGCACATAATTTCTGTCCTTCAAATCAGTTTTTCATTCAAATAATTTCCAAGCTTACAAGGGCTCCCTTAGTAGAAAAATGGCCCTGAAAAATTCGACCACAGCAGTCCTGGCAAATATGCCCCATTGAGAAATTTCTTCCTTCTGCAAATTTGCCCCAGAAATGCTTGCTGCTCTTGTTCACTGCCCTGTTGCACCTGTATGGCCTGGTAGGACCTAGTATGGCCTGCACGGCCTGTTGTGCGGCTCTTACAACTTGTATGACGTGCTGTATGGATTGTTGTATGGATCGTACAACCTACGGATCAGCTTGCGTCCTTCCTGCTGTGCTGTATGGATCACACGTGTGGTCTGTATGGTACTATACAACCCTGTACGGTCCTGCTGGATTGTATGGCCTGGCTGTACGACCCCTCTCCTACAAGTCTGAAAATCTGTTGCATTGTATGGCCCTACTTGCAATGAATCTATGATTACTGTCACTTTCTCCTTGCCAAATCTGGAAATAAAATGGCCTTCTCTCCAAAAAATCAGTAACTCAATGCTTGAGTGTCTATTGTGTCTTCTCATCTCACCTTGGCTGCCTTTTATAATCTTGAGATGAACCAAAACCCTAACCTCCTAAGTGATCAATGGCTGAGATTAGATCTCCTCCTCACTTGAGATTAATGGCTGAGATTCACTTAAATCACTAATCCCAAAAACTTAGGCATTTTATTAAATTAACCTCAATTAATCTAAAAACCACTCACTTTAATAATTAACTTCATAAAGTGAATTCTCAAAGTTCTCAGAGGTATTAGTGACGATTTCTACAAGGTAGGCACAAACCCATGTGGAAATATTTAATATACTTGTCTGAGCTACAAACATCAACAAAAGTATGCCTCCACTATCTAGCACAGTTGAAGGTAAGCAGACATGCACTAAGCTCACCAAGTGTAAGTCAACCAAAATACAATAAAGGGACTTGGGGACCACAAACTCTCTACATCACAATTCCTGTAGTACGTGAAAACAATTTTGGAGCAACCAACAACTAGCATCAACAAGCCATCCCAAAGAAGATTGAGCTACGATGGATTGATCTGTATGCAATGCAACAATATTGTTTAAAACTTCAAATGTCTTTTCGTTGGATTCCTTGCATTGCTTTGAGGAGGAAGTATCATATACTTAATATTAAATAACATAGAATATAAATAAAACCTAGTTATATAATTAAAACCCTAAAGGTTACAACTGTCCAGCACTTCAGAGCTCAGGCACCTTATAAAGACTTCACATTGTACACTTGTATCATCTCTCTCTCTCTCTCTCTCTCTCTCTCTCTCTCTCTATATATATATATATATATATATTCTGATCCTTATGCATTATTCAGATTTCTTGTTTCTTATTGTGAGGGATCTATGTAATGACCACCAGGTCTGTTATAATTCCCAATCCAGCTGACTGTCCAGAATCATTGATTGCTTTAATATTCAGTCCATCTTTATCTGATGACTTAGTTTTTCCAGTTCTTGTTTTGTGGCAATGGTCTCTTCGATCATGATCTTTGCATGTTTTAACTGTCTTGTTCTTCTTTCTAGGGATCTAAGTTTTGGGTTTGAGCCTAGGTCACTTTTAGTCTAGGATTTAAAAATTATGTGGTGGGGTTTTAGGGTTTGAGAAAGCCCTTATTCTATCAAGTAAAGTTTTTGACTCCTGGATTTTCTTCCTTTTGTTCTTGTTATTGTGTAAAAAATTGTGTTTTATTTGGTTGGTCTTTTTGAAGAGATGCGTAGATCTACAGTGTTTGGGATTTTGGCATCCTGTACTTCTTCTTCATCCTATGATTTTGGATTATCAGTAGTCATAGGAGTTATACTTATAACTACTTGAATGTAGTTCCAGAACTTGATCCTTTGTTTCCTCTTCAAACATTTTCATATATAATAATTTTCCACCATTGTGAATTTTTCTGAGTGTGGATGAGTTATTCTGCTTTGCCACTTTCATGGGTATCTTTGGTGTATGCTGTTTTGGATGTGGGCCTCATTTGTCCTTGTTTCCCTTTTTCTTATTCCAATCTACAGTTTCAGTGATTTTGAATAGGCCTCATTTGTCCTTGTTTCCCTTTTTCTTGTTCCAATCTACAGTTTCAGAGATTTTGAATAGGCTTCTATAAAAATGTTCATAATCATGGCATATCCTGCCTTGTAGGGCACATTTCGAAACTCGATCTTTTGAGACCAACTAAACCTATATGGTTTTGAGTGTGACTGGTATGCTTCTGTCCAAGTTATCTATACATATTTTGGCATTGGCAGGCAAGTCTCCAATATAGAAAATCTCAACATGCCTTTTTTGCTATCAAAACTTGGTTTATTTTTTACTTGGAATTAGGGTTAAAGATGTTTTGAAGCTCTTAGCACCATAGGTCCATAACTGTTATGATAGTTATTTGATATGGGCTTAATATTCCGCTTATCTATTTGAATAATTTTTTATGCCAAGTGTTAATTGCCTTTACAAATCGTTACTAATATGACTTGCACTCTGAGGTTTTGCAGCAGAAGGCTTTTTCATTTGCTGTCAGAGATTCGTTGGTTAATGTTGGTCCATTGAAAGACTTCACTTCTGGATTGCGAACAAATGCAGATCTTAATGCGACAGGTGTTGCAAAACAAAGCAATTATGAACTGGTCAGTGTCCTGTCTAAGGGTATTACTTTCTTTGTACTTCTGGATAGTGCTTGATATTGAAAGAGATTGGCTTACATTGTAAAAAAAATTGTATTTCCCTAAAATCACCAACCAAGATTGGAGGTTGTTCAATTAGCCTGTTACTTTTGTGTTATATGCTGGGGTTGCATATTTCATGGAATAGATATGTTTGACATTTTTAAACATATATTACCTATTTGAGTATTAAATATGTTTTTTTTGCCTTCGGTGAATATTTAGTGATGCTTACTTTGATTGAAAGTTTTATGACAAATCCTCCTGTAATTTAAGGTGGTTGAGCCCTTTTGCTTTTGATAAAAACTGTGTGCACAAATAGGAATTACATAGAGGCATATTGTTTCTATCAGGAGAACACTGATATTGCAACAATGTAATGTAGAATGACAGCCAGTGAATAAACTCAAGTATAGCATAAGGAGCTATACTATCATTGTCAATGGATTGTTAGGGAGCACAATCTGGCAAACTCATTTATATGCCTGAGACCTCTCAGAATGCTTCTTGATACATATGCAGTCTTGGAGGTTCGTTGATATTTAATATTTATTGACTTGGCAACTAATCCCTCATTGTTAGGGATTAGTTCTACTGTTCACAATAGAAACCCTTCTTCCTTCTCATCTAGATCTTTGCATAAGGTGGCCTCTTCCAGGCAACATGTTGCACACAATTCTTCCCGCACTTGTAGTTTTCCAGTTCATCTGGAGAGTCCTCCATCAAGAGTTTCTTCCCTTTGGCCTCTGATGGTAGGAGAGATCCATCTTACTGCAAGTACAGATTCTGAGGTGAGCAACTTCTCCTCCTAATCAGTAAGCAATGGCACGTTGAGACCCTGACAATATTCTCCAGGTACATTCAATTGAGACATTGTCCTAGACGCTCAAGATTTTGACAGGACTCCTTTCTTCGCTAAGGCTCCAAGCTTTGTACCTTTTATTTTTAGATGATAGGATTTAGATTCTAGGTCTTTGACCTTAGAGGTTTGATATGCTTTTATAGGAGCTACACTTGCACTCCTACTATGTATTGATTTTGATGTATTTAGCATTCTCTTTGACCTATTTATGGTCATTTGTTGGAAATTAATAAAATTTATCATAATCTTATTATTATCTCATCATTTTTTGTTAAGACTTTTAGCATATAGGACTGTTTTAGGCACTCCAATAGTCTATTGACCATTGGTTGTACTCTCTAGTCATATTGACATTTTACTTGGTGATTTGTTGGACATTAATTAAATTATCTTATCTTATCTTATTGCGAATGCAAGTGCTATGCTTTTATGTTGCCCATTTCCAAGGAAGATACACACTTATTTGTACTATGTATATCTTGGAGAGTTACTATTTATGATTTAGCTTTTAAATATCTTTTAGTTAGTTGCATGGTTATAGAAAATGGACATTCTAGTCAAAGTATACATTGATGATTTTTTGGAACTTCTTTCCTTCCATAACTATTGATCTTCTGAAGAGTACTTCATATTCTTTTTTGTATGAGATGTTGAAAATCTAATTCTAATGGCACTTGTTTGGAATGTTTTCCACAGGTAGGTTGTTCCGGTCATGGAAAAAATGGTTCATTATGTGTGCTTCAACAATCTATCCGTCCAGAACTGATCACAGAGGTTTGCATTTTTATTTCTCCCGCTATTATAGCTCAAACATAGAATCTAGCTTTGAGATGTTATTTCAATAACTATAGAAATTTCTCTTGCTTTATGCCTCTGTACTATTTCCCTCTTGTCGATTTGATCATGAGACCTTTATCCTTGATTCTTGGTTATCTTCTGATCCATGCTTACTGTCCCCTAGAGATAGGACGGCATAGAAAGCAAACTACCTAAGGATCAAGTCAGCATTTAATGAGAAAGTGATAGCCTTTCTCAGTCTACTTTTAGAATATGACAACTTGAACAGAACTTTTGGACAAAAACTTTTGTATACCAGAAACTGCTTTAAGATTACCCCTGCAGTTCTTTGATAAAGTTTGAGCTATGTAAAAAATGATGGAAAATATGCTAATTATTATAAACAAAGTTATAATAAAATATTCCATGTTGGAATTATATAAATGTTTATTAAATGATTAATTGATGATTACATGAATGAGGATGCAAGGCATTTATATGCCTATGGTGAACCTTGATTTTCGATCCTGTCTTTACCAGTTGTACCTTTTAATAGTTACATATGATTTACATTATACCGTAAGTTCTATGTATCAATATTGTATATGTTATTTTCAATTCACAACATCCCTTCTCCCTTCAAAAGGCTTTGACATCAAAGCATTCTCGAAAGAGTAGTCTTTGAATGATTCCCTCGTGTAAGAGTTATTTAGTACATAATGGTCGTTTAGACTATAGATGTATGCATATTAATAAAGTCACTCGTTGACTTAATCCTTAGTTTCTTTGTTTTTTTGTTTGTTTGTAATATGGTATTAGAGATTGAAGCAGTGAAGGCCTAGGGATTACATAGAGGAGTAATGGATGAGGTATTGCTTCTTGATACAAACCAAGAAATCAAAAGGGCTTTCAGGCAAAGAAGGCCAAGTATATTTTGTTTTTGTTATTTTTTTCAACGTTGAAAAAGTCGGACTCGGCAAAAAGTCGGCAAGGGTCCCGAAAACAATTTCTCGGCAACATCGGCGAAAAAATTGGGAAAAGTCGGAAAAAGTCGGCAAACATTAAAAAATACAAAATACATTCATTTTTTTTCAGAATTTTAAACATACAACGTAACAATAACATCAGATAAACACATTGGAACATAAATATGAAGAAATCATTAATTTATAGATGTAGTGGATGCAAATAACTCGGAGTGGTTTGATTTCAATGACTCGGACTGTTAAAAAATACATAAAATTTTACAATTTTAATGAAAAAAATATATATTAAAGATTCCAAGCTATGATTCCAAACCATTAGAGACAAAATATTATCATAATGGCACCAAGCGCAATACATATTTAAATCAAAATTGAAAAAACATAATCATCAAAATCATTGTCTATGTCGAGATCATATTTATCAATAGCACCATGTTCCCCCACCTCTAGGCTCTAGACTTTGCCTCTGCCTCCAATCTCGAAGTTGATCCTCCAAGGACATCAATTAACACCCTACAATTTTGTTCAAACTTCTTAATCCAAGCGTTAAAATAAGGTAGAAAGAGCTTCCCATGCTTAATAAGTGATTTTGCTTGACTGAAGGGTACATTTTTTTATTAAGGTCATGATAGTGGAGTTCAAACAACTTTAACAATCAGGCATCGACACCACCAACATCAAGGTACATAGAGAGTTTGATGTACTTCATTAAATTCCAATCCCCTACCCACATACATGATAGAATCCACTGGAAACGTTGGAATCCTGAAATCTTGAAAACCATTAAGTCTGTTGAATTCTAAATGGGATCTAAAATCCTACTTTTTGCATATGAAGTCTGATGAGGTTGGAACCACTCTCAAACATCCTGAAACAATTAATGGTAATGTTAAAAATTTAAGTAAAAGGATGGAAAATGAAAGATAAAGAGAATGTCACTTTTACTCTTAAACATTACCATTTAGTATTGTTGCCATCAATGTTACATGTACAAAACTCATCAAATTTATAAAAAAAACCCGAGTTTTTAAAACTGTGAAAAAGCCTGGGCGATTTTTTCCATAAACTCGCGATTTTTTCGAAAAAAGCGCCGATTTTTTGAAGAAGTCGGAAGTCGCCGATTTTTTAAAAAATCGCGATTTTTGCGAGCCGATTTTTCGGCAAGGGTTACACCTCGCGACTTTTACAAAAAGTCGCGATTTTTCGGTGACTTTTTCAACGCTGATTTTTTTAAGCCAAGTTTAGTTTTTGAAAAAGAGAGAATCCATAGGTTTATATTTCCTGTTTAGAAAGATAGGCCAAGATATTTTTTCCAATTTAAAGCTAGGTCTAGTTTTATGAAAATTAAAAAAAAGGAAAAAAAAGAGCAGGGAAATTTTTTGTTTGTGTTTTGGCAGACCTTTTCAGAAGTAGCCACCAATCAGTAGGGAGGAAATATATGACTATGTGGAATCTGTACAACAGCGGCCTAAGAGAACCACCAGCGATATGACTATATGCTAAGTTGCACAAAACGGGGAAACTCGAGACTTCAAAGTTGATCCTCCAAGGACATTAGTTAACGGCTCAACACCCTACAATTTTGATGAAATTTCCTAATCCAATCGTTAAATTGAGGTAGAAAAAGCTTCACATGCTTAATAAGTGATTTTGATTGAGTGAAGAGTACATTTTTATTACGGTCACGACAGAGGAGTTCAACAATCAACACCGCCAACATCAAGGGACATATAGGGGTTGATGTGCTTGATTAAATGCCAATTCCATGCTCTCATACATGATAGAATCTAGTGGAAACTTTGCAATCCTTAAATCCTGAAAACTATTAAGTCTGCTGAATTCTGAATGGGATCTAAAATTCTACTTTTTGCATATGAATTCCTATGAGGTTGGAACCACTCTCAAACATCCTAAAACAATTAATGGTAATGTTAAAAATTTAAGTAAAAGGATGGAAAATAAAAGATAAGGAGAATGTCTGGAAAATAAAAGATAAGGAGAATGTATGGAAAATAAAAGATAAGGAGAATGTCTGGAAAATAAAAGATAAGGAGAATGTCATTGGAAAATAAAAGATAAGGAGAATGTCACTTTTACTTTAAGAATTTAACATTACCATTAATATTACCAAATACTATTGCATCATGGTGATTTTTTTTTGGAAATGCGACCTCGTTGACTGAATCCGTACTGGAAATGCGACCTCGTTGACTGAATCCGTACTAGAAATGCCACCCCATTGACTAAATCCATATTGGAAATGCGTTTCCGCATAGATGAAACGCGTTTCCATCTTGAAAACACGTTTTGTCCATATGGAAACACGTTTCTGGGCCGTACGGTATGCGTTTCTGAGTTTCGAAACGGCGAAATGCTGGAAACGGGGTTGGGGCCCATGTTTCCTGCAACATAGACTATATGGAATTAGTTGTATGGACAACGAGCGAATAGTTGTACAGAAAAGCGTCTGATTCACCATAGAGTGCATTCAAATTGGGCTATACAATCACCAATTTGAGCCACCAAGTAGCCGTACATATGCCCTACAGCTAAATCGGGCTGTATAGTACAGATTTCAGCCTTCAGCAAGCGAAACTTTACTTGTACGACTGGCTGTGACATTGTAGATCCAGTTGGTAATTTGCTAGAATTTGTTAGATTGGACCAGTAAATTTGTTCGATTTAGTAGGTATGTGGAAGTTCAACAATAGATATGTGCATTTTTTAAAAGATTTATTGTTTTTTCAGCAAGAATATTCGTTTTTATCTTCATAATTTTCAGTTTTGGGGGAGGAAAAACACAATTTCATGGCTACAAATCTCTATTTCTTTGGCAGATTTTATTTTCAGTGACATAAAGGATGAATGTGCTCTAATGGACAGCTGACGGTCAACCTATTTAAAACCAAGGTTATGGTCTTTTAATGCATTGAAGGGCTCTCTCACAGAATTACATTTTTATTTCCAGGGGGATGAGATCAGATCACCACATCTTACATTTACCTGGTTGTACGGTTCACGGTGCCTTGTTTTGGCATGCGGCAGGTCTTCCAGCCTCGACTCAGCAAAGGATACAGTTCCCTAGCCCTCATCAGGAGACAGTGTGTCTAGAACTAGATCCAGGACATCTTGTCCAAACTCTATCTCATGGAGGCAATTATTAGACCCACGGTTCTTTATGCCTCCAAGATCTAGGGATTGAGCTTGGTACAGACAGACTGGGCCCAGATAGAGAGAGTTCAAACCTTGCTTCTTACGCACATCATCCGATGCAAGCGTCTTGTTCCACAACCTATTCTTCAGGCAAAGTTCGATGTCCACCCCTTTCGTCTTGAGGTCATCTTTCGCTTGGTCTCTTTCCTTCATAGAGTCGGATCTTTCAGAGACTGCCACTAGGAGAGAGAGGTACCCCTACCTTGCAATCTGCTCCTCGTAGGCCCTTGCTTTAGATCACCCCACAAGTTGTGCATGTGGTTGGTTTTCAAAGGCATCTCGACTTCTCCGGTCGATGACAATCTCCCCAGAGTGCCTTCCCTCGTTCAGATTCTCCGTAGATGTATTGAGCCATCTCGTCACCTAGATAGGTACTATATCAATCCATTAGAGAGGATTGATGAGCAAGGTTGTCATTGATGACAACACATTAATGACAAAACACAAGACAAATCTATATTGTCGTACTTATAGATCCATACAACTGTACAAAACAATCCATACAACCATACGAAAGGATTGCATAGCAGGCAATGATCATTGGGATGTTTTCTTAGTTTTGAAGGGGAGATGTGTATCTTATAGTTGTTAGTTTTGACAGTTGTGGAGGTTCCTTCTAAGCTTTGGTCTATTAATGAAAAGTTGATTGGAGTAAATTATTTGTGTACTGTGTTTATGCTTCCGTTGTTTATTTTCTAGCTATGTGTGTGAATTTTGCTATATGAAGAATTTAATATTTTCAAAGGAATTAACTATTTATTTATTTGAGAATATAAGGATGAGATTCACCTAGGATTGAGAAAATTTACATGGTATCAGAGCTACTCTGATTGAGAGGATCAAAAGAGTATGAGTTTGTATGTAGATCAGATATGGCATCAATGAGCCACAGGTTCGAGGACAGATTGGATGGTGCCTCGAATTTCCTGTCATGGAAAGTAAGGGCGAATCATCTAGTAGAAGAGAACGGTCTTTTGGATATTGTCAAGGATGTAGTGACTTTGTTAATAGATCCCGTGGCTTTTGGAGATCACTCGATCAAACATTGTCACCAATTACTTGATGAAGGTCACACATATTTGTGACCAACTTGCAGTAGTTGGGGAGAAGGTTGAAAAGACAAAGAGCTAGTAGATAGGGCATTGAATGGGTTCCCACCTCAATGGGAAACATATCTAGGGTGTTTGTGCTTGGGAAAACTTTCCCTCCTGGAAAAGACAATGGGATGACTGTATCCATGAGGAAAGTTGGATGGAGTCCAAAGCTAGCAGGCAGGGAGGTGACAGTGACAATGCCCTAATTGGTCAAACAAAGAAGGGCGGAGGTAAATGACCCAACAAGGGTAAGATGAAGAGTGAGGAGTCAATCTCATAGCTTGGGAAGAAGGACTTGAGTAGAATCAAGTTCACCAACGACTTCTAGTTAAGGGAAACAACCTTATGATGCAGAGGAGTCACCAGTTTTAATTTTTAGTGCAACTGCGAGTTCCTTTCTCAGAAAGAATGGTACCCTAGTCAACGAACTAGGGCTCCTGGTTATCTTAACCAGGCAAAGTAAAGAATAAGACCCTAGAAGGTACCCTAGGGCCCCCAGCTGCCTCCTGCGGTTCTTGGTCAGGGGACCAAGCAGGTTGATGCCATGACATGCTAGGGCCCCTATTTGTCTCTAGGGTATACTGGTCTAGGACCAGACAGTTTCTTGGTCATGAGGACCAAGCAGATCCTGCAGGTTGAGACAAAGACATCCTGGTCTAGGACCAAGCAGATTCTTGGTTAAGGACCAAGTATGTCCTGCATGTGGTTGATCAACATTCAGTCTAGGACTGAAAGCTCAGCCTGGGGCTGAGAGCCATTCTTTATGAATGGAGGCACTTGGTCAGCTACCAAGATGTTGACTTCGGTCAACCTTCAACCTGAGGCTGAAGAACCTGGTCAAGGACTAGGTGGTTGATCAACTTGACTCAGTCTAGGACTGAAGCTCAACGTTTGGCTGAGAGCCATTCCTTGAGAATGGAGGTTCTTGGTTAGTTACCAAGATGATGATGTGTGATGTCCTCTTCTCCTAGGTCTTCGAGATGGTTGAGTTAGATGGTCTTCTCAAGGTCTGGCTACCTCTTGATGAAGCCACTAACATTTGACCTTAGGAGCAGTCTAGAGGACCACATGATCACATCATCTGTGTGGACCCTTCCTTATACAGTGATGATGAACTTTCAGGTTATATGGAACATTTGTACATTTGAGAGAGAGATGACTAGTTGTACCTTCCCCACCTTGGGTGATTTAGTTTTGATCCTTACACTGTGTTGTTCATTGATCTTGTGGTACCCTTGTCTTTGACTTGTGGGGTCTTCTACCCACTTTAAGTTGTTTCTTGATTTATACCTTGATGTTTTTGGTCCAATGGGTACTATGGTTATTTGACCAGCTTGTGGTATACCCTTGGTTCTAAGGGTCATGGGTCATGTACCCTCATTTATGTTATTATGGGTCATGTACCCACACCAAAATCGACCGATTCGATTGGTTCAGAGGCCTCACCGGTTCAAACTGGTGTCACTGGAAATGACTGGTTCCATACGAAACCGGTCGGTTCTGATGGGTTCCAGCCAGGTTTCCTGGTTCCGGCCGGTTTTCCGGTTCCGGTTTTGGTTTTGACTGGTTCAGTACAAAACTATACAATGATACTTAGGAGGCCATTTTTTAAATTTAAAAAATAAAATAAAAATGTTGGTTGAGTGGGGAATGTTCTAGATCACCCTAAACCTCGAAGAAAGCTATAAAAGAAACCCTAACCACTATTTCTCTCACACTATTCACTTGAGTATTTTGAGTTAAGAATCATTCTTGACATTCCTAGGAAGTGTAGCATCCTTGAAAGAGTATGCTAAGTACCTACATCAGTCTTGGTTATATCATCATAAATAAAATGCACCTAATAGTAGTTACCTACAGCGGTAAAGAGGCGTTGAGTAGCCCTAACAACAACTTTGAGCTAACTGTGTAGTTCAAAGAATCTTTTGTGGGCATATTCCAAGGTGATAGTCTGTTATAACAAACTTTTCAACAACAACAGTTTCCTCAGCATGTTAGACATATGATTCAAGTGAAATATGATCAGTATTGCACCTAGCAAAATACATACAGGAGCCCTTTTTGCAAATTTGTGTATAATGGTTTGAATTCACATTGCACATGAATATATATATAAATTTTTCAAAATTTGAATATTTTATGTATTTTTGGTGGACCAGTTTTATGGTCTGGTTTTTTTTTTTTTTCAGATTTGGTCCGGTTCCGGTCCTCACAGGGTTGGTCGGTTCGACCACCGGTTCGGTTTTTGTAACATTGACCCACACCTATGTTATTTTTGGGTCATTGTACCCTCACCTAAATGACCATAGAACCCTACTCTTGATTTATGTTATGACCATTGTTTATAATTTTATTTTTTATTTTTACTTTTTATAATTTTAATTTTAATTTTATTTTTTTAAAAGTAGTAATTTCCTAACTTAATGAAACCCTAAAGTTTAATCATGATCTTTCTAGAAGATCTAAGATCCTATATATTGAGATCTTTTATTCCTCATTTTGATAGGAATTACATCCACTCATCTCATTCTGCTTGACATGAAGGGTTTATGGGTTTATGTTGCTCATCTACGTTGTCTACTTGCTGGAGTGGAAATTACTTTCCTCTCAGATCTGTTTTGGCTTGTTTGACTGCTGAAGGTTGACGTCTAGCTTTTCCACTTCTAAGGCTTGTTCAAACACTTCACTGCTGCCTTCTCTATGTGAGTCGTGAGCTAGTTGTTTTTCTAACCCGTGGCCTTTGTTGAAGTTTTAAGGATGGTCGCAACCTGTTATAGTCTATGCCGTGACTTGTTGAGGTCCGATCTGCCCTTTTTGAAGTCAGATCTGCTATTCGATTTGTTGGGATCCGATCTGCTTATTTTTTGAAGCCTGTTTTGCTTGGTGTAAGACCTGATCTACCGTGTGAGAGGTCCGATCTGTTTATTGAAGGGTCTGATCGGTTTTATTGTGTTCATTCAACCTTTGCATGACTCAGCAGTGAGCTCTAGAGTTCAGTCCAGCTCAGCTGTGAAGCCCTAGGGTCTGGTTAACCCTGCTGTGTGCTCACTTGGGAGACCATTAGTCTCTATGAGAGTCAAGTGCTGTCACCTGATTACTCGACTCCTCCGTCTAGGCTTACTCCTAGCGAAGCCAAGGGCGGTGGTCCCTATAAAAATAATCTAAGGCTTTTAATCTACAACAAAGGATAAAAGTCTATTCTAGGAGTTAAAAAGATGATGAGATGAGAAATTAACAACTAACCACTGCTTGCAAATTAAATCAATTGATTAACACCACACAAGATAGTTAAGCATTCACAACATTCAAGATTGAAACTTAAACATGGAAAATTGAAGACCAGTGTCGAGAAAGTAAAAAAGCTTGCAATTGCTGTTGTGTAGGGTTGCTTGTGTAGTCTCAGTGAAAGTATTGCAGTGGCTCGGTTGGTAATTTTTATGATTATTAAATGAGTGGTTAAGGAGTGGGTTAATTCTTGGTTTGGCCCAAAAGAAAACTAAACTTCGAACTGAGTGCTCTAGCAACCTTACCAAGTGTCCAACCAGGTGAGGATGAACCCGCTTAAGAACCTGCTGACTCTGTGGATTCAGTCCATGCAACCTCCCGAGTTCTTAGGATTGAATTCTAGTGGATTGTCCTATTAACACTAATTACCTTGCACCCGTTTCTGATTGAGCCAACTGTTCCGACTAAGCTGCAGTAGTCAAGAGCATACTCCGGGTTTGGGGCGTTGTTCGTTTTATTAAGACGTGTGAGTGGATGATTATTCTACACTAAACCCCAAGCGTAAAGCAAGGGGGGTTAATTTTAGGATTAAATTGTAAGAACAGAAAAATAATTCGAAATAAACACAAAAGCATATAAAATGATAAACAGGTCCGCGGAGGACGTTGTGTGCTTGATTGAGTTATTTAATTACTACTGCTTGAATGAAAACTAATCTAAAACGAAAAAAAATAAAAATAAACAAGGGTGCGAATCCCCCCTGGGCGGATTGGGTTCAGGCGCTGGAATTGCCTGCTGTGCTTTAGCATATAGTCGTACACCTTATTTTGACTTAGTGCCAAGTCATTTGCCATGTGATAATTCCTTTTTTTTAATATTTTAATTATTTAGCCATGTGCATTTTGATGCATCTTTAGCATTAAAGTGCCACTTTATAGCTTCGATAGGCAAAACTGCTCCACGAGGGTTTTTGGTCGCCCGAAATGTAGGAAAACTGGGTACCGGGGTAAAGAGGATGCTCTGAGCTTGAAAACGAGCATCCCTGTGTCAAATTCCGACTCCAGATAAGACTTTTATCAACTTTTGAAATTTTTTAATTAATCCATTAAAAAAATGGCTTAAAAATGCGGAAAAATATTTTTTCTCGGAATCGACTGAAACTTCAGGGGAACCTAGTACATGACAAAACGATAAAATTCTAGCGCCGAGCATGTTTATACATGTTACACAATGGGCTCTAATAATCCCCTAAGGCCTAACCCCCACTTTGGGCATTCCAGCTTTGGAGGAGCAGGAGAAAACCTTATCGATTATACTCGGCTAAAGGCAAGGCATAGTCGACAAGGGAAAAAACTCCTTGGAATACCTTCTTTGATTGTTAAGTCCTAGGGAACCGAGTCACTCAAAAACCACCATGCTAGTACGCTTATTACAAACCCCGTGGG
This sequence comes from Larix kaempferi, assembly GCA_027924585.1. Lineage (NCBI taxonomy): Eukaryota > Viridiplantae > Streptophyta > Pinopsida > Pinales > Pinaceae > Larix > Larix kaempferi. The sequence goes on from BSBM01001192.1 coordinate 1,301,365, forward strand.
GCACGGTCATGTACTACAAAACATAAAAAAAAAGGGGCCTTGAACAGGCCAAGCTTGGAACTTCTGAACATTGAAAAGCACAAGTGATTGTGCAACACTGGCGGCTCACTGAAGTCCAACTAAAGTGCAACTTTAGGTGGTAACATCTGGCTCCAACTGCGGGACGTGTGCTTGATCTAGTCTTGAGGCAAGGCGAGCATACGAGAACACCAGAATCTCCGGTTTCTATGACCTGTAAAAACATCTCAACTTGACAAGAAAACCTTTCAGTAGCACAAGTGTTTGCAAGAAACCAATGAACCATAAGTTACTTTATTCAAAAGGAAAAAACTAACTAATAAAAAGGAAATGCAGAAAGTAAATGCTCACCTTGAGGAGCTTATTTCCTACTCTAAACATAACATGATAAAAATGCTAAGTAAAATGATAAATCCAATGCAACCACCTTAACATTTCATCAAAAAAGAAATTTACCTTGTGTTTGGTTACCAGCCAAAACAAGGATACCTTATTCACAAGATGCAAACCTACGAAAATGTTGAGGATGGGGGGGCTGGATGGGAGATCATGACCATGCAGAATATCATCAAACTGTTTCCTCAACTGGCAGGTCCTCTCGCAAGCCGCTTTTATCCAAGATTGGATAGGACTGATGTATAAATCTGTAGGATGGAGTAGATCAACCACACAACCATACCTTAGAGGGCTTATCGGATGAAAAACTTCTGTAGTAACGTAAGCCCCAGGATGCTCCAAATCATAAGAGAAATCTGAATGTGAAGTTGAAGGTTGTGACTGACGTTCAATTGACTGAATCCTATCTGAATCTTCAATGTACTGCTCCTCCAGGTCCTTATTACTAGTACTCATGTTTGGTTCTGACTGATCATATGAAGCACATGCATGCTCCTCTTTTATATCAAGATCTCCCAGGATTTCCGAATGCACACTCCCTTGTCTAGATACATCAAAAATGGGTTTTTCAATGCATGTGCAATAATCATCATATGTGTCTTTGGCAAAGATGGATGATTTTTCACTATTTGTATCATGTCCCTGGCTATATCTGTCTTCCTCATGGTCATAATACATTTCTTTACAAGGATCGTCTTCAAAATGTTTACAAAAGAACAAGATTTCTCTAACTTCATTACCATGTGGAGAGTAAAGCGGAGTATTATCATACACAATACTGTCTTCGTCATAAATTTTTCTATAAGCCTCTGTACTGGTTTCCTCTGAAGGTAGATGCGAAGTATAAGTGTCATAATCCTCTCTGAAATGATCCTGAGATAGCTCCAACTCTTTAATGATTTTCACCATGGCAATATGAATAGGCTCTTCAATAATATCTTCCATCAATGGTTGCTTAAGAGTTTCTTCATTGACTTCTATAATGGCTTCTTTTGGTGGTAATTTTGGAATACCCATGTGATCATCACTAGAGGAATAAACTTGAGAACAACCCGAGTTCTCAATGTCCTTTCTCATATCCATTTGAGGATGGTCTTTGCTAATATCTTCAATTAAGGGATCCTCATGTGCTCCTATTGTTGAAAACATGGTCATAATCATTTCTATATCATTGTCATCATCATGCCACCGCTTAAGAAAAATCTCAAAGAAATTTGCAAGGGAGGTAACACATTTATTAGGAAGCTTCTCAAAGAACCAATCATAAGCATCATCATACAAAGTACAAGCAAATATTTCCATCCTACGATCATCATGAAGGATGTTGGCCTTAACCATAACACTGAGGACAGATGTGATGTGCAAAACAGCCGAATCACCATTTCCATAAAAGTCCGGGGTATATTCAAACACCTCACTTGGGTCAAAATCTTCATTTGGAAAACCCGGAATAACTGAAAAATCAATGGGATGAAACGTAGTGGCGATCTTGGCACCATACTCTTTTCTTTCATCATCCATATTAGGAACTAAGCAATGTCATTCTGAAGTGGTCATGGAGAACATCTGGTACTGAATCAGAGGAGTTGTCAGAATGATGAGCTTTTAAGTTTACTATGTCGCATGGGCTCATCTACACACAACCAGTCTCAACAAATCTATGAGATACAAGGGTTTTATCCCTTCAATGGAGTCGCCATGTGAGAAAAATAATATGCATTAAAAACTCTCACAAAAATATTTTTTGTTTTACTTTGAAATTTTATAAAGAGAAAAAGGTTAGTGGAGTCGCCAGATGAAAGAATAAAGGTCTACTCTAAACAATCATCAAACAAAGCAAGAACAAAAAAGGAGAAAACAAAAAGTCGTGACCCGGGAATAGAAAGGTTTATCCCCGACAACGGCGCCAAAATGTTGCCGCCTAATATACACCTGGGGGGGACGTGGTAGGAAACCTTCAAGCCGCTCGGTGTGTCCTTGGGGGCAAGTGAGAGTCAAGTGCTGTCACCTGATTACTCGACTCCTCCGTCTAGGCTTACTCCTAGCGAATCCAAGGGGGTTGGTCCCTATAAAAATAATCTAAGGCTTTTAATCTACAACAAAGGATAAAAGTCTATTCTAGGAGTTAAAAAGATGATGAGATGAGAAATTAACAACTAACCACTGCTTGCAAATTAAATCAATTGATTAACACCACACAAGATAGTTAAGCATTCACAACATTCAAGATTGAAACTTAAACATGGAAAATTGAAGACCAGTGCCGAGAAAGTAAAAAAGCTTGCAATTGCTGTTGTGTAGGGTTGCTTGTGTAGTCTCAGTGAAAGTATTGCAGTGGCTCGGTTGGTAATTTTTATGATTATTAAATGAGTGGTTAAGGAGTGGGTTAATTCTTGGTTTGGCCCAAAAGAAAACTAAACTTCGAACTGAGTGCTCTAGCAATCTTACCAAGTGTCCAACCAGGTGAGGATGAACCCGCTTAAGAACCTGCTGACTTTGTGGATTCAGTCCATGCAACCTCCCGAGTTCTTAGGATTGAATTCTAGTGGATTGTCCTATTAACACTAATTACCTTGCACCCGTTTCTGATTGAGCCAACTGTTCCGACTAAGCTGCAGTAGTCAAGAGCATACTCCGGGTTTGGGGCGTTGTTCGTTTTATTAAGACGTGTGAGTGGATGATTATTCTACACTAAACCCCAAGCGCAAAGCAAGGGGGGTTAATTTTAGGATTAAATTGTAAGAACAGAAAAATAATTCGAAATAAACACAAAAGCATATAAAATGATAAACAGGTCCGCGGAGGACGTTGTGTGCTTGATTGAGTTATTTAATTACTACTGCTTGAATGAAAACTAATCTAAAACGAAAAAATAAAAAAAATAAACAAGGGTGCGAATCCCCCCTGGGGGGATTGGGTTCAAGCGCTGGAATTGCCTGCTGTGCTCTTTTTATTTTTATTTTATTACAGCTTGGAAACTTAAGAGAAATACTGCTTGCCCTTTATCATTAGAGACAAGTCAGTTTACAATGTTTGAGAGAAATAATGATGATGCTTGAAACTGGTTCTCTCTGGGTGGTTCAGGAAGCTCCAAATGCAAGTTTTATTAAAATTTCTCACTTCAACCTGTGATGAAATCAAAACAGATCAGCGAACTAAAGTTGATTAGAAATGTCAATCAAAACACTTTAAGAGTGTTCTGATAATACTACAAAGTGCAAAACTGAAACTAACTTAGACAAGTATGTGAAAGACTAGTTTATTGGCAATTTTTTGAGTCTTTAAGTGACTTTTAAATGTAGGACTGTCATAAAATGATACAAATTCCAGCGAACAAAAGTTTACTGAAAAACTATCGAAACGCACTTTAGGGGTATGTTCAGTTTAGATGCAAAAAGTGAAAAATTTTCTAACTTAACTACTACAAAAAATGAAATTAAATGACTAAGGAAAATGAGCTAGAAAGCTACTTCCCTTAGGATTTTTTGCTTGCTTTTGGAAAAGCTAAGCGAACCAAAGCACTTAAATGCCAAATATACTTTTCAACAAAACAAACTTTTCCTATCAAGAACTCTAGATTTTATAATAACACAAACTTGAAAAGGAAAAATTGTAAAATTAGATCTACTTTCAGATTTGCTTGATAAAATGTAGATCTTAAGACAAGTAACCAGTAACCAAAGATAGCAGAAGAAAATTTGATCAGAAAAATGGAACCCTTGGGGGTTGAGCGTTTTGAAGAAAGGGCAATGGAGTCAAGCTCCCTGATGCACCGGTAAGATCGAGACTTGGTTCGTATTTACTGAATGAAGGCATGATCTAACATGTTCGTGGATTTCTCCAGCTTAGGTTACCTGTAGACAGCTGCAAACAACTAGCAAGGGGATATGAGCATATGTGTAAATGAACAACAGAAAACTTGAGAAATAATAGATTCAAACAAGAGATCATACTACTTCTAGCATTCTAATATCATCGACAAAAGTAAACAACCTATAAAGCATTACTCACTATTCCTTATGAAAGATAACTTTCCTTTTAAAAGACATACAATCCCGACAATACTAACTTATGCAACACGATACAGTTTACCTTAAATGTAACAAGCATGAAGATCCAACCAAAGACAATCACCAGACTAGCCTCCAAAGCATTCTTTATTAAACTCAGAAAAATATTACAATGAACGAGCAATGCCAGCAGAGGTTTCACCTTTTGATACTTACAATGGAGCCAAGCTCCTCAATTTATAGCAAATGGCAAGTGAGCTAGGGCGTAAAACCCTAAGAGACCAAACTCCTAACATGTAGAGCAAGCAAAGCTCTCAACCAATGGTAAAACACCGTATCCAAAAGATAAAAACACTTCAAAGAGGAATGTGCCGAATTTGGTGAAGAAGCTGCCCCCTTGTGAAGCTCACGCGTGAGGAAAGAGGAAAGAGCATGTTGAATGTTTCCATGCTTTGATTGGAAAGACAAGTGGATTGGTTGCTCATAAATTAGAAACTTATCCATGTTGGTGCCAAGTCATATGAGTTGGTAGACACCTACTTGGAAATTAACCACAATCACAAAACCGTACGGCCGTGAGAGTGATGGCCCACGTGAAGAGTGAAGAGAGATGGCGAATCATTACTTTGAAACTATATCTCATGACCATTTAATATAGGTCTTACCAATTTATTATAATCACCCACCTTTCTTGTCTAATGCTATGTCATTTGGTGGGCCTCACAACCTCAAACTTGCCCAACACCTCCGTACGGTTGTCCCACGTGAAGGTTGAACGAAACCTCTCCATGAGATATTCACATTTTGACTTTTGAATAGAATTATAACATATGCTTTGCTTTAGCATATAGTCGTACACCTTAGTTTGACTTAGTGCCAAGTCATTTGCCATGTGATAATTCCTTTTTTTTAATATTTTAATTATTTGGCCATGTGCATTTTGATGCATCTTTAGCATTAAAGTGCCACTTTATAGCTTCGATAGGCAAAACTGCTCCACGGGGGTTTTCGGTCGCCCGAAATGTAGGAAAACTGGGTACTGAGGTAAAGAGGATGCTCTGAGCTTGAAAACGAGCATCCTTGCGTCAAATTCCGACTCTGGATAAGACTTTTATCACCTTTTGAATTTTTTTAATTAAACCATTAAAAAAATGGCTTAAAAATGTGGAAAAATATTTTTTCTCGGAATTGACTGAAACTTCAGGGGAACCTAGTACATGACAAAACGATAAAATTCTAGCGCCTAGCATGTTTATACATGTTACACAATGGGCTCTAATAATCCCCTAAGGCCTAACCCCCACTTTGGGCATTCCAGCTTTGGAGGAGCAGGAGAAAACCTTATTGATTATACTCTGCTAAAGGCAAGGCATAATCGACAAGGGAAAAAACTCCTTGGAATACCTTCTTTGATTGTTAAGTCCTAGGGAACCGAGTCACTCAAAAACCACCATGCTAGTACGCTTATTACAAACCCCGTGGGGCACGGTCATGTACTACAAAACATAAAAAAAAGGGGCCTTGAAGAGGCCAAGCTTGGAACTTCTGAACACTGAAAAGCACAAGTGATTGTGCAACACTGGCGGCTCACTGAAGTCCAACTAAAGTGCAACTTTAGGTGGTAACAGGCTGTAACTGTGCTTTTGACTGTCATTGACTGCCACTACTGTTGCCTTCAACCTTTCATCTCTCTATGTCTTGTTTGTTCTTACCCTCTAAGTTAGGGTCAGCATGTTCCTATTGTTGACTGACCTCTGAGAGGCTCGGTCTTCTCTGAAAGTAACATTTATGAGTATAATACAGAAAGGTTTCACACCCAGTTAAGTATCTTCACCTATCTCTTTTATTGATAATTAAACAAGTTGATTATTTTATTATTGATTACATGTTACTGAAGATTACTTTGACACGGTGACCAAATTGGTAGTGTTAAAGGTGTGAAGTTGAAAGAGATTAAAATTATATGTTAGAAGTTATTGTTGTACTATTTCATATTTAGTTTTAGTACTTGTTTATCTATTTTTTGCATTAAAGTATATTGAATTGTCATTCTTCTGCATAAAACCCTTAGTCCATGAATTGTTTTCTTAGTATTTAGGGGGACAAGACGCTTGAGGACGCATCTACTGGTGTGAAGCCAGAGGTAGTCATTTCTGCATATTTGGCTATCCAATTTACATCCATGTACTAGTCGAGAAGAGGACCAAGCTGGAGTCCTCTAGGAGAAAGGGTTTGTTTGTTGGTTACAATGAGATTTCAAAAGCATACAAGATCTATATTCTAGGGGGGACAAAAACATTTGTAAGCAGGGATGTGAAGTTTGAGGAAGACTTTGCATTCAAGAAGTCTCATGAGCCTATTCCAGTGACAAAGGATGAGGAGCGGAAAGCTTCCAAGTTAAGCCAAGTTCACCAACGACTTCGAGTTAAGGGCAACAACCTTATGATGCAGAGGAGGAGTCACCAGCTCCTACAATTTCTGTCAGGAGACCTTGATGGTTCACATACACATTGAGGGATTTGGAGGAGCATGATGAGTCTCCTAGGGGTTCATTCAATTGGAACAGACCATTGAAGAAGTTTTTGAACTACACAACGTTGATGAACAACATCATATATTTCAAGCCTTCCAGTTTTCAGGAGGCAACAGACTAACAGGTTTGGAGGCATGGTAGCATAAAGAAAAACAAAGCGAGGTTTGGTGGATCCACAAGATCAAGCATGGGAAGATGGCAGCATAGAGAAAAACAAAGCGAGGTTTGTGGCAAGAGCGTTTTCCTAGAAGGAGGAAGTGAACATTGGAGAAAATTTTGCTCTAGTCGTTGATGTCTTTAGTCTCCTTCACGGGATGGAGAAATGTGAAGACAACTTTTGTCAATGGGATACTTGAGGAAGAAGTGTACATAGACAAACCTTCGGCCTTTTACATTAGTGGAAAGGAGTCCCATGTGTGCAGGCTGAAAAAAGGCCTTGTATGGATTCAAGCAAGCAACACTAGCATGGTATGGGCTTCAACAAAAGTGAAGCATGTTGACCACCTAACCAACTAGGTGGGAAACCATGTACCATTTACCATGAAGACAAGCAAAGTCTACCTAGCAAAATTTGGAAACTCCAGAAGACTCAGCAGGGCAATTTTGCCCCTTTCTTCTCTTCTTCTCCCTGAAATTGCCGCACCCTTGCGGGGGATTTTGTAAGGATATGTTTGTATGATGGTCAAGTTTTGTAAAAGCTTAGTTTCCTAGGACATTATCATTAGGGAATTCCTTTCATCGAGTGTTTTTTCCTTGGATAATTAAATTTGCTCCTTAGCAATTTTAATTATTTGAGTTTTTCACTCAAAATTCCTCTAAAGTGGTGAAAGGCATTCTAATGATCGAGCCCATGGGGTGATTAAGGTCTAGGAGAGCTGTATATTACCATGCTAGACATTTTTTTTTCCCAGAAAAAAAAAGCAGTAATTTTATTTCATCTTGCGAGTACAAAATTACATTGTGATCTTCATCACTCTTTAAGAGTTCAAATGCTGATAAGCAGAACCAATAACAGACCAAAGTCTATGGTATTCATGCTCTCTAATGAAAGCGCCATGACCCATCACATAAAAAACCACCCTGTTACATATCTCGGCCATGAAAGGCTCAAAACAAGAGGCCCGCTCATAAAGAGCCGAAAAAACTACAGGAACCAAGATGGACTCAAAATATGATCAAGAAACCAACTCCTTGGGGAGTTGAAGAAAAAGAAAAAAAGAGACCAAGAAGATGAGTCCATTGATGTAGACAGACGAGATTCAGAAAGTGTGAATGCCATGGCCCCATGTTTTGGAGAGGACCATTGGCACGGGAGATTCTGTGAAGTCACCAGATTTTGGATGAGCCGTTGAAATACCATGACACCAAGGAAAGACTGCAAGTTTTGTCTCCCCTAACAAAACTGTCGCCTCTGCCTGGTGAAAGAAAGAGCTCGGTAAGTGCTACCGTCGGCAGTCAGCCGTCGTCGCCCCAACGCCGTGGGTGCTCGACCAAAAGGTACCCCATCGCATAGATCCGCTGTCGTCGCCATAGTTTAGCAAGAGGAGCTTGCAAAGAAGATGGGTCCCCGCGCAAAGGGTTCAGCCGCCTTGCATGCAATGTGAAGCCTCCTCAAATCGCTACCAATCGACCCGTTCACATTTTAGGGGGAAGGAAGGCGGCCATGGAAGGAGCCATGGCCGCCTGGACAGCTTCGTTCGACTCTCAAAACCCTAAACGATGGCCACCCAAAATGCGGACCAACCCAATAAAATGAAAATATTATTAAAATATTTAAAATTTTATTATTCAGTTACCATGCTAGACATTATCTAGAGTCTTGCGGAATTTCATTAAGTTCTGCCTAGTTTTTAAAAAAATTTTGTAATTAAAAAAATGTCCCTCAGCATAAATTGTTGTGTTGTAAAAGAGGGATAAGTGGCAACTAGTGCCCATAAATAGGGGTATGGGTTCTCAAAATAAATGGCATGAGACCCCCTACACCCTTGGACCAAGTATTTGTCCAAGTTCGTAAAAAAATCAGGAAAAATTACCTATAATTAAAATTGACAAATTTTTGTAAAGTGTCTAAAGTCATTTGGAAAGGGGAAATTATGTTTCCTAAAGTCATATTTTGTACCAAGAGGGAAATCAAAGACTAAAATGGCCCCCCTATGTAAAGTTTCAAGAGTTCGAAGTTTTCTCTCTAAGGGGGGCACCCTCTCTCACCATGGGAAATGAGAAAAAATGAAATAAGCCAAAGGGGGGGTCCCACCTTCATGATTCCCTCCCCTTGGTCTAGCAATCAATTATAAAACATGGGAGGGGGGTTTTGTTCCCCCCATTGTTTGGATTTTTAACCCATGGAAATGTGGCCCCATTCATGGGCCCCCTTTCTCTTCAAGTGACAAATGTCACTCATGCAAAGGGACTCTCCCCTCTCTCTTTTTTTATAAAAGGAGGCCTCTCCTCCTCATTTGGGTGACTTTCTCTTGACTTTGTGAAGCTCTCATGCTCTCTTACTCTCTTGCTCTCATTTTTGTGAGCCATTGTAATTTCCAGCCATTTTGGCTCTCTAATAAAAATCTTTGGAGGAAAGCTGGTGTTTATTTGTGTTCCATGGTGATTTGCTCCTTTGCCCCATTGTTGCTCAAGCTATTGGAATTGAAGGCCAAAGAGACAAATTTCTTTGCCTTGGTGAGATCTACTCATTTTTGTTTAGATTTCATTAATTTTTGGATTCTGTACTTTAGAAGTTCATGCTTTTCTTGGTTGAATAACATGATTTCTTAATTCATTGTTTGAAACTCACCTTTCTTTAGTTTGTGTAGCAAAATCTATCAAGTTGTAGGTTGCCAAAATTTGGACAGTGGGATTCCTCGGTTGGATGCCCCATTGCTTCAAAGTCTCAAGAGCAAAGGACATTTTTTCCACACTTTCCATTAAAATTTATGCACATTTTTTACATCTTATTAACACTCTAAAACCTTGTTTAAAATACCCATTTTTGTAAGTTATTTTGAGTTAGTTAATCCACAAATTTTTCATAGATTTATCATTTATGTACATAATTTTGCACTAATATTCAGTGTCCCAAAGTGATTTTGGCACTTTTTACTGCTTATTTGCTTGCTGTTTTGTGCGGGTTTTTAGCAGCATAAGGAGAGACTTTGCCAAATTTCGGTAGAAAAAAGTTCAAAGGACTTCCAAGGGCATTGCTCTGAGGTGCCCAAAAGCCCCTTTCCTTCTCTCTTTGTCGAAAGTTTTTGCTGCAGAATTCTTTTTCTCATTTTAAGGGCCAAGAGAGTCTCTTGAGCCGATTTTCCCTTTTCTCCAAGTTACAAGTATTGTCTTAAAGTTTTAATTAAGCCACTCATTGCATGCAAAGGAAGTTGGGCTTTGCCCACCCTTGCATAACAAAAGAAGAATGCTAGGATTTAGATTCTAATTTATACTCACAAGTTATTTTTCCTTTGCCCCACCTCATCCATTTGGAAAGGGATTGAGTGGCTAGGATTAGTTTGTTGTTGCTTTCTTTTCTTTATTGTGCCCACACCTTGCAAGAGAAGTGGCTCTGCCCATCCTTGCAATGTTGTGCCTGCTAGATTTTGTTTAAAGTTCATTGTTATATCTTTATTTCAAGTAAATAAACCTTGCCCCATATTTGCCCCGTATTCACTCTCCTTGCCGGTTCGTCCGATCCTGAGTGATAAGAAAGGGAAAAGATTTGTGTTGGCTAGATTAACTAGGCACTTTAACAACTTATTTTGAAGTTCATAAAATAATGATTAGTTGTGGAGCTAGAGGGGTAGACGTTGAAGGGAGCCTCGTGGCACTTTGTGTCCTCCTGTTGAGCACCCTGCTAGTCTTTGGGGTTCATTTGTGGAGCTAGAAGGGAACCTTGTGTTTGCTTGTTGAGCACCTAATAGTTTCTCTCAATCGAAAGTAAGGACTGAAGGTAGTCACATTAATTAGATTTTGCTTTTCTTGTCTCAAACACTAATCCCCTAAATCAAAGTGAGACTTAAAATTAACTAAAATTTGCAGGACCACTTGCAAAACATTTCGATCACTTGTCATTACCCATTCAGTTTTCAAAGCTTTATTTCAAGTCCTTTTTATTTCCAAGCGAGTTATTTCAAGTTTCAAGTATATTTCATTACAAGTTAAGATTTTTTTGCAAAAGTTATTTCTTTCAATTTCGAATGTTCTAAAGTTTGGGGAAGCAAATTTTGCAATTTCTTTGTGTATCTTGTGCAATCTTATTAAACAAGCATTGATTTATTGTAACTTTTAAGCCCAATAGATAATGCACTGGTATAGTCAATAATTGGTTGTTTCATTCTTATAACATTATTTGGTTGATTTTCAAGAAGGTTTGACTGTCATTAAAATATTTCATTGCACATTGCACGATTGCTTGTCATATAATTTTAGTCAAGTTTAATTGAATTTTAACTCCTAAAATAGAACCTTTTAAAACTTAGTAAATAGGGACTACCCCGTCTTGGCCTTTGGGAGTTGGGTCTAAACAGAGGAGTTAGGAATCGAGGTGACAGTAGGTCCTAAACTCATAGTTGCCCCTCAAGAACACACCTAGTGGATTGGAGACTTTTTTGTGGTTAAGTGTGTTTAGGGCGGCAACAAAGCAGATCCCAACTTTATATTTCATATTTGTTGAGGTGGATCTCTTTATTTTGGTGTTGTATGTAGATGATGGCCTGTTTCTTATAGGATCAAAGAAAGCTCATCACATGGTGCAAGGCTAATATGGCAGTTGAGTTCGAGATGAAAGACATTGGCATGATCCATTACTTTTTGGGGTTGGAGGTTTGGTAGAGACCAGGGGAGACATTTTCCATTGGTAGGGAAAGTATGTAATCAAGATCTTGAAGAGATTTTGGATGGAGGATTGCAAACCTATGGCCATGCCTATGATCACTAATTTGAAGAAGGTAACAACTTTAGATTCATATTTGGTGGATCCCTAATTGTAAATGCAACTAATAGGTTCCTTGATATAGCTGTTTCCTTGATATGTTTTGCAGTGAACACCTTGATCCAATTCATGGTGGCATTGAGGTAGGAGCATGGGGTAGCAGCGAACCATGTGCTCAGATACTTGAGGGGCATAGCGGAGTATGGGCTAAAAGATCTCTTAGAGAAGATAAAGTGATGTTGCAGGGGTATACAAACTCAGATTGGGTAGGCATTGCATCAGATAGGAAGAGCACCTCAGGGTGCTGCTTTAGCATGGGACCAACAATGATATCTTGGTTCTACCATAAGCAAACTTCCATGGCACTTAGTTCAGAAGATGCTTGTAATAAAATAAGATAAGATAATTTTATTAATGTCCAACAAATGACCGCAAATGTAGGTCAATGGGACTAGATGATACAATGTGGAAGTATAAATGTAACTCCTAGAAAGTGCTGAAACTAAGACAAAATAAAGATACAAGCAGTAGTAAAGCCTCGTAAACATGTATAGAACCGTATTAAAGGTATGAGAGGCAAAATACAAAGTGAGGTTGTTCGAAGCTGGACAACTCAAATCGCTCAAAATCCTGGCAAGAGAGGGGGGAATAATGCAAGAGAGAGCTGAAGATGGATCCAGTGGCATCGGGATCTCTTAGGCCTGATGGTTGATGGGGAGGGGGGTGAACAACGCGCCTGCTTGCTGTCGTTGTCGCTATTACAAATATAAATAATGATAATAAAATATAAATAATAAATAAATATAAACTAATAATTAACAGTTATTTCTAAGAGGGCACGACTCCTCTCAATAGGTGCCCAACAATATATGAAGAGGCCCTTAATGTATAATGTAATCATCATCTATTTTTTTCAATATAATTTATTATAAATTATTACTTGAAGATGGATTCTCTTCGTCAATAATCTGGATTCGGATTGTTACACTGGTATTGGAGCTCGGTTTTGGCTTCATCCTCATTCCCCATCTCATCTCATCCCTCACCGTTACTCCATTCGACCTGCACTCTCCAAACTTCACACCTGCGCTCTCTCAATCATCGCACACCACTCATCTCCCAACTTGCTTCCCTCCACCCCTACGTTTTCCCTTGTACATCCCTTTCCTTCTCTGGTGTGCACATCGCTTTCCCTTCCTTCCAGCTCATACTCTGGCTTACCCTCGCTCTGACATCCACACACACATCACTGCGTCCTCTACACCCCAATCTCCGATGAATATGATTATTAGTGATGACAATACATTAATGACAAAGGGCAAATTGGTGACATGGCTTGAAGACAAGAAGGACAAGATGACATGGAGTACATGATCAATGACAAGGCAAAGCATGAACAAAGGTTGATGACAAGTAGAACACACATGGAAGACAATGGCATTTGAATGAATGACAACATGACAAGCATGACATGTCCAAGGAAAGACACCTGCGTGCATTTTATCATGTCCCTGCGGGCAGTTTTATAACTAGCTGTGGGCATCCTTTGATGCACTCTTGCAGGCATTTTATATAGCCCATGCAGGCATAATTCAAGAAGCCTGCGGGCATAATTTACGTGCCCTTGCGGGCATATGTGTGCCCCTGCGAGCATTTTTATAACCAACTGCGGGCATCCTTTGATGCACTCTTGCGGGCATTTTATATAGCCCATGCGGGCATAATTCAAGAAGCCCACGTGCATAATTTACATGCCCTTGCGGGCATATGTGTGACCTCATGCAGGCATTTGATAGAGCCTTGCGTGCATATGTCAAACCAGCTGCGGGCATCTTGAAGAAGACCTATTGTGGGCATCTTGGTGGCTAATGCGGGCATTTGTTTAAGGATATTGCGGGCACATGGAAGGCTAAGAAAGAAGGGGTAAAGTGGTGTTAAGCTCACTTTGCTAATGTGGCACAAAAGACCAAAATTGTATATATATGTATTTGTTGATGATAACATGGAATAAAATATATATATCATTTGATAAAATGAGATTAAATTTTGACAAGTCGGCCTCCCAAAGAAATGGATAAGTGAAGTATAAATAAAGTTCAATTCGTTGGTGTGAAGAGTTAAGAAGATTGCGGATGCACAAGTAGCTCTGATTTTCGGGGGTCAGGATGAGGACAGTCTCGGTGGAGTAGCAGCAGCAGCAGAAGCAATGGAACTATCTCTAATCTTTATTTCTGGGTTGGCTGGTTGATGTAGACATGAAGAATAAAGACATGCCGGTAAATTGAATGATGGACAGAGCAATGCTAGGGCAGCAACAATGATAGGTTGTGGACATGTTGAAGACATGGACAACATAATGAAATATTGTTGACATGCATACATGTTGGTGGACAGATTGAAGTTATATTGAATGATGAATGCTTGGACATAATGATGATATGGAGACATGTAGAATTGGCAACAATACTATGGGCTAGTTCAGTGCTTGTTTGGGTGGCAAGAGATGGATCGGTGCATTTAGGGAGAATCTAAATGGGGGAAGGCGCTTTGGAGAGATTGTCACCGATTGGAGAAGCCGAGATGACTTTGAGAACCAACCACATACATGGCTTGTGGGGTAATTTGAAGCGAGAGCCTTCGAGGTAGTGCAACGTAGGGGTACCTCTCTCTCTAAGAGCCGGAGTCTTTGAAAGATCTAACTTTGTGAAGGAAAGAGACCAAACGGAAGATGACCTCAAGGCAGAAGGGGTGGATGTCGAACTGTTCCTATATAATGGGTTGCAAAATAGTTTGCTTGCATCGAATGATATGCTCGAGAAGCGTGGTCTAAACTCTCTTTGTCTAGGCCCAATTTGCCTGTATCAAGCTTGGTCCCCAGATCTCAAAAGCATAGAGAATCATGGGTCTAATAATCGCCTCCATGAGATAGAGTTTGGATGATATATCCTAGAACTGGCTCTGGAAACATTGTTTCTCGATGAGTGCTAAGGAACCGTATCCTTTGTCGAGCTGAGGCTAGAGGGCCTGTTGTAGCTCCAATGATGGGCCTATCCTTCCTCTCTGCAATCCCATTCTATTGCGGGTAGTAAGGTACTGCTATCACACCATAGTAGTAGGGCTACTATTCTTGTACAGCAGATATCTGCACATTCCAGAGCATGGCTATATATTTTGGATCACTCATGATCAGAGCAGTATATTATTCAGATTTATGTATGACCTTGTGTCAAGGCTGAGCCTTGAGAGTTCAGATTTGATGACTGATGTGACCACTTATCCCATACAGTTTCAGTTCAGTGCCTAGAGATGTATTTCAGCAGTGTTTCAGATGATGCATGATGATTATTATTATGATGATGTTGTATGATCTATGGATATGTTATCATTGACTGTGGATTATTATCTTGTTGATTTAGTCATGATCATAGCATGTGCTTGGTATATTGTTCCTGATGTGGCAAACTATTTAAAATGAACTGTAAATCATAAAATGGACGATTGCTTGCACATTTAGGTCATTTAACAAAACCCACTGGTTTTTCACCTTACATAGATATGGTCTTTCCCGACACCAGTTGTCTGCTAGTGTAGGCTCCATATTCACTTGACTCCATCCATACATGACCTTCCTGTTTGACTTTAAACCCTGACTTGTCTCATTTGACTTTCTGATACCGAGGACTTCCCCATTTTTCTACCTCTGTGTTTGGACCGCATCCCTGTTTATTCAGTGTCTCGGCTCTGAGTTGGTGACAAAACTTGCCTTTGGTGAGTTGGATTGTAGGCCTAAATCATTCTGGTCGGTTGTCTCGATGTTTGGCATTGGCTCGAACTCCCCCTAGTCACTTGAGATGTTGTTGGCTAAAACTGAAAGCTCATGTTCTACCTATGGAAACTTATAAATTCGCCCATGGAAACAAAAAAAAAAAAGGGCAAGAGCGATGAACAGCTAAAAATACTCCTCGAAGAGTATAAGAAAGGTCCAAAAAGCAATGGTTCTTAAAAGCTATATCTAAACAATTGCTGACCTTATAAATATTTGAAAAACATGCCCTGGATGCAAGCTGCAACTAGTTGTGCTTCTCAGCACATCTGAAATCCGAAGGGTTATGTAGGCCAAAAAGGCCATGGAATAAAATTGAATGATCCTAATGAACCTGGATCAATTTGATGTAGACATGATGCCTAAGTTGAATAAGCACTCTCTAAACAACTTATCCATTTGTGAGACACAGCCATCCCCCGTGTTCTTTCGTCCAGCACAGAGTTTGTAGCTTTCCCCTTTCTCCCAGTCCAAAGTATTTTTGAGTTGAGTTAGACAGGTCAACCTCTTTGCCCAACCTTGTTCCTAGCCTTCACCCTTCACTAGCAGTCTGACCATGTCCAATGGGTGAGTTTGCCATTTGAACTATCGTGCAAGCAATTTTATATAACAACGGAATATGTTAACTTGATTAATGCCACTGAATGGAATTTATACTTTGAGCTTAGCTGTGAGAATGATTAGAGAGGCATTGTCTTAGTCTACTGATGTGATTTATCCTTGGTTGTATATTCTTGGATCCGTGATGATGTGGACCATGTATGGATGATTATTGATGATGATTGATGAGCCCACATGCTTGATGATGATATCATATGATGGACATATGATGTTTGATCCAGTTCAGCAGGTTTATTACTACTTCAGATCAGCAGATTATACATTGTCCATATATGGTGGACCCTACAGCTGGCCCATTAGGGAAACCCATGGTGTATGAGTACACATTTCTAGTGGATTTGGGTCTTCTGGATCCAATGAGACACTTATCTTTCAGTTCCGGGCACTTCTGACAGTGATTGATGCAGTTTTACACTTGTTGACCAGATTTGGGGCTGATTTCCCAGCCTGAGCAGCAGGGGCCCCGAGAGGCCAGTTCACCTAGGGCGCTGATGATGGAAGGGGTGGTCCAGCCACTTGTTTTTACCATTTACCCCCCCTTCTGGAGAGCCTGGTGGGCTCAGATGGACAACGCTAGCACCCTAGGAGGCAGTTTCGGCACTTTCACAGTTCCCGAGGCAGTTTAAAAATGGGATAAAGTGGTCACTGAGGAAATCCATTTGGGCAATTGAGGCAAGGTTTTGGCATTTGGTCTTCATAGAGGTCTTCCAGGGTGGCATCACTACCTTCCAGTCAGTTTTCACCATGTGGGTATTCTCAGATTGATCACAGGAGGACATTTACTGCTTGACTGTCATGGATTCTGAGGACAATTTTGATCATTTATATTATCTTGGACATATTTTATTATTTTATTGTGCCTTGGGGATGAGCTAGTAAGGATTGATGCCTCCTAGCCCCACCATGTGCTTATATTATCATGTCCTAGTCATCATGAGGTGGATTTTGGCACCTATTATTCTCTAGTAGGATGACGTCACCCTCCATTGTACCATTTAGTGAGGGCGCTTTTGTTATATTGGGTGATCCAAGTGATATTATGTTATGGTTCATCCTAGCCATTGATTGTATGATGAGATCTTTTAATCTCAACCACTCATTTGATGTAGTATTGTAGAGTGGTATAGGGTTTTGGTCTTTATTATCCTATATAAGGAGGAGACCCCCCATTGTAAAGCTCACCTTTGGAGCTCTGGAATATTGGAATAGAAGATTTTTTGTGGAGCACATCTCTCTTGCATTGTGGATTCTCTTGCAAATTGAATATACAGTATCTCTTCTATGTATCATTGTGGATTTTGGTGCTTTTTACTAATCTTTTGACAGGAAAGTCGAATTGGAGAGAGGCGGGCGACTTCATGAGGATTATTGTTGGAGGGATCCACATATTCTCTCTTGAGTTGATCTTGTGACAGGGAGTATCATTATTGTATCTTCGTGACATAGTTGATGCTTTCTATTACATCTTTCTACCATTTTCATAATCATCTTGCTTGACTTGTTTCTTTGATCTTGTCTTGTAGGAGGAGGACGATTTGGCTATCTTGGAGAAGGACGTTTTGGTTGGAGCACTTGGATCTCACTCTTGAATATACACATAGGAGAATGCTATCAACTTGCAAGGTGGCCACAAGCAATTGAGGTAAGATCTACAAGGTATGTTCCTATTTCATCCATTCTATCTTCATTGGTCATAAAACCCTAATTAATCAAAACCCCAATTTTGGTATTTCTTAGATCTACTTAGATCTAGCCTTGCAATTGAAAAGATATTAAAAACCCACCTCTATAGGATCCACCCCTAGTTGGATCTATAGTTTGGTGGTGATTGGCTAAAAATTGACACACTTTTCAATGCAAAAAACCCTCTTGAACCTAAATCGATTTTCCTAAGAGAAGCTTGTTGGGTTAGATCTAGCATATGGGTAGGTGAGATCCCACTTGATTTGAAATCTAGACACTTGATAACCTATACCCACATCTTTACTTTGATGAAAACTACCTTGTGGACATCTCTCCATGTTTTATGGGGTTAAAACCCCCTTTTGATTCTCTTGGCATCTTAAAACTCAGATCTACTAAGATCTAGCCATTGGGTTCACTTGAAATTTTGAACATACATAGATCGGGGTACTAGCTACTTGGATCTATAGTTTGGTGGCCATTGGACTTGATTTGGTCCACCAAACCCTCATTTTAGCCCTCCTTGAGCAAATCGCACCCCCTTGAAAATCTGAGTTTGTCCACTTCTAGGAGGTGGGTGTTTGAGATTTTTGTGGATTTGGAATCCCCATGCCTTGAAACCTAGGTCTATACTGTCTTTTTGTCACGATCCGCCTTGGGGGTTGCATTCCTTGTTTCAAGGGATTGTGGTCCACTTAGGGTAATCACTTAAAAACCTAGATCTAGTAAGATCCAACCATTGGATCTCATCCAACCCACTTGACTTGGCTTCTAGGTGTCCCGATCTACACTTTGACATACTTCTTGACTCCATTAGCCCATTCAACAAGGCACTAGTCCTCCAAGCAAGTCGCACTCCTTGGGATTCGTGTCAAACCCTAGATCTATTACATGGGTACTCCTAGAACCAACTCAAACTCATAGATCTAGCCTATATCTAACCTATAGTACCATCCTCACACCTAACTTCACCTTGTGGGTCCACCTAGAACCATTTCACACTTCCCAAGAAACTAGACCCACTTGTGTAAACACATGGTACTTTACCTAGTTATCATACCCCATCATGTGGCCTAAACCATACATAGGTTGAAACGTTAACAATCTCTTACATCTCCCTCAACCATACCTTGACCCTTAGGTCCACTTAGCCTTGCATTGGTTTCCGTAACTCACTGCTTACCTACCCTTAGAAACCTTTGTTTGGGTCCAATCAACTATGATTGGGGTATAGGGTCTCCCCCTTGGTCTAGTTACACCTTGACCTAAAGCGAAGAGTGCCTCGATTGACGTGACTCCCATTTGCATTGGGAATCGTGGCATCTCTTGGGTCACCTCTTTAGTTGCCTAACTCCTCTACCGTCCCGGATGGGATACCACTAGGGGCAACTACAAGTTGTGTGATAACATGTACTATCAGCTCCTTTTTAATTCTTGCCTCCTTGTCGAAATCCTTGAACTTGTTGCCTAATATACTCACCTCCATTATCTGTTCTCAGAACTCAGATTTTCCTCTTTGTCTGATTTTCCACGAGAGCCTTAAATTCCCGAAGTTGACTGAGACCTCATCCTTGGTCTTCATGAAGTAGATCCACGTCCTCCTGTAGAAATCATCCATGAAGGTCACATAGTAGTTATAACCAATTAACGATGCCATTGACATAGGACCACATATATTTGATTGCACTAGATCCAGTATCCCCTTGGACCTGCTATCACTGTTAGAAAAGTTCGTCTTGGCATTCTTGCCATGTGTACATCCTTTGCACACACCCTACTGCTCTACATTGAACTGTGGAAGGCCAATGACTATCTCCCTCAATATCGGTAAAGCCCTCAATATCGGTAAAGCCCTGTGGTGCAAGTGACCCATCATCTTGTTCAATAACTCGCACAAATTGTCATTGTCACTCTCATGAACCAAAGCACGTACATGTTGAGCCTTCAACAAGTATAGGTTACCCAATCTGCTCCCAATTAGTTATCCTGTATCTAGATTGGAGCCTTTTGTCCTAACAAGAACCTACCCATCTTGAAAATAGACCTTGTACCACTTGTCCTCCATGGTTGAAATCGCTAGTAGTTTCTTTGTTAGCCTTGGTACACATAACACCTCCAAAGGGCCTCCAAACACTAACTGAAATTGAATATCTCCAATCCCCTCTACTGCACACTTGGCATCATTATCAAGCTCCACATGTAGCTCTAAGTCTTCCTCTGAAATACTGGTGAATACATCTTGTAATTTTGTCATAAGATGAGAAGCTCCACTGTCCACAAAACATGCATCCTTCGCTAAGGGGCCAGAAAGACAAGACACCAATGAGAACTCCTGTTAAAACTTTGCAACGAACTCACTCACCTGTGTGTCTGGTGATGCTGCATCTTGTGTCTTACTCTTTCCCTTCTTGTTGTTCAGGCATTGACCTGCATATTGGCCAAACTTGTGACATGCAAAGCACTTGACTTTGCTCATGTCCTTCTTCTTTCCATCCTAAGTGGAAGACTCTCCATTGGTATTCTTCTTGGCCTTCACCTTGCCCTTCCTTGGGTTACTTGCAAGAGCAACGTTCCCGTCATCATCACCCTTTCATTGGCTTTCATACAAAGATTCCTCTCGAGTCTCTTCTTGGATGAAGTCATCCCACAACCTCTCCCAGTTAGGAAGATTCTCTCATGCAATAATCCCTTTGACAAAGGGCGCCCATGGCTTGGAAAAGCCATTCAAAATTATCCTCACAAACTTTGGATTTGTCACCGTCTCCCCAACTACTGCCAACTTATCACGAACCTGTGTGATCTTGGTAAGATAAGAAGCTATTGTATCTGATATGGACATCTTGGTGCCCTTGAGTTCTTTTGTCAGCACCATTTTCTTGTTGTGGTTATCACTCTAATAAAGCTTTGTTAGGGCTTCCCACATTTCCCTAGCTGTCTTGTTTCTGGGTAGATGAGGGTTTACATGATCCTTCATTGCATCCAGAATGATCCTCTTGGCTTTCATGTCTTCTTGAGTATGGGTGGCTAGTTGTGTAGCATCAATAGGTGGGGTTTGTTGCTAATTAGCAAATTCCCAAATCCTAGTCTCCATTAGCATTAACGCTATCTTCTCCTTCCAGGGACTATAGTTGGATGCACCCTCCAACAGGTTTTCAAATCTCAGTCTAGTTGCTTGGATCCCATTGAATCAAATACTTGACCAAAGAATATATATTTTTTGTTTTAGCTGTAAACCCTTGCTAGTCGATGTCCTTCTTCGTAGAGTTTATTGAGCTTTGATACCATGTTAATTTCTCAATACTAGATTTGATTTTTGTGCTCAATATTTTTTATGCCCATAAATAAATTACCGCTGAAGCTTACTGTGAAATTATAAACATAAATACACTGATATATTTAGCCAATAATGTAGTGGAATAAAAACATGAAATCAATCATATTTGGCACTAGAGTTTACCTTGGAAAACCCCCAATTGGAAAAAGCAGCATTCAATGTTTCTTTTATTAATCTTGGCTCAGAGAAATTCAGAAATTTACAAACATGAAACGTGTAACTCAGCGTCAAAGGAAAATCGGCCCCTCTTAGCAAAGTCGACCCTTGAAGGAGAAATCGGCCTCAACAAAATTGCCCCCTGTTGGAAAAATTTGCCTACTGAAGGAGAAATTGGCCTCAACAAAATTGGCCCCTAGTTAAATCGGCACTGTGTCACCTCTGTGCCACCCGTACGACTGCCGTACAGAGCATACGACTCCCCTGGCGGCTGTATGGTTCTTCTCTCTCTCGGATCGAGTGGATCAACCCCTTCTCTCTCTCTCTCTTGGTTCTTTTCTCTTCCAACCACTGAGTTTCTCACTCTTCTCACTCTTCACTCTCCTTAAGCTTTCTTTTATAACATCTCAATGACCAAAACCCTAACCATCAATCTCCAAAGTGATGGATGGATGAGATTAGATCTCAACCCTCATTTAAGGTCAACAACTGTGACTTAATTTGAAGTTAACTTTTAGTCATTAGCCAACATTAAGTTAATTAATGTGCTTTTCCTAAGTTAGGCTTAGGAAAGAGATATAAAAGTCACTTAATAAATGGAGCAAGTACCTAGAGAGGTAATGGAAAACTCCTGCATGCCTGACACTTGGCCTATGCAGAAGCACCTTTTCAAGCTTTAATCATCAACATTTTATTTTTTGCCATAGGATTATACATCCATGGCCTCTTAGTCTTGGCCACACCCTAGAGGATATCATTTTCTAGTGCATTGGCCTCTTCACAATTATGGATGACTTTTATGAGGAGCTTGTATTGTGGTCCCCCCAACATCCTCGGTAGCTAGATCTAGTTTTAGGGTCAAGATTGGCTTTGGTTTCAACTTCAACAATCCTCGACATCCTCTCCTTTGCTCTTGCATCGAGATTTTCTTGCTCTTGCACCTTCATTTATCTTTTAGATATTCTTTTGGTTAAATCTGCATTTTTTGTAGCATTTTAGCTAGACATTTAGTTCTTTGTCTTCTTTACTTTCCATGTTGATCTAGGAGTTGGTTTTACACTCTCACTCTATTTACATTAGATGTACTTTTTTTCATCCTATTGACTTACTTTTTTCCAAGGAAGACCTCACGGGGAAACCCAAGGGATGCTTTCTCACATTCCTTGATGGCATCCTTAGTAAGCTTGTTGGTGCAGGCTAGTGTGTCTAAGCCAAGGAAACTTAAACCGAGCACCTACTGGCATGAAACTAACCAAATGTACAAGAACAAAACATTGACAAACTTTTGTGATCATTTTTTGGACATTAATAGAATTATCTTATCTTGTCTGTAATGTCCCTTGTTACGAATTTTATTAAAATGGCAATTTTTCACTTTTTTTCCCTAGTTTGACCTTTGACTAGTTTTGAGCTCTAGGTCCCCAAATTGCTCCAATTGCTCCCAAATCTTTTGAGAAGGTTTATGGATGATGTTAGAACATAAATATGTATTTCAGGAATGCTTTTGGACATTTAAAATACTTTTGCAAATCCTCTTTCAATTCTGACCAATGTAGGGAACTTTGCTAGTAATTTCCCTTTGACTAGTATTGGTCTCTAGGTCTCAAATTGACTCCAAATGCCTTCAAATCTTCAAGGAAGGTGTATGAATGATATTAGAACTTGAATATGATGTTTATGGATGACATATGGCCACCAAAAGACCTCTGCAAACTCTCTTAAGATTCTGGACCAATTATGCAATTTTACTAGTAATTTGGGGTTCAAATCCCCCTGGGGTAAGCACTGAAAATGGCTTCCCAAATGCCTCCAAACCCACTCAAATTTATGAACAGAGGTATGTAATGTGTTAAGTATGTTATTAAAGTCTCATATGCACCATTAATGTATTATTACAAGTGTTCTCACCCTCTCCCATTCAACTGCAAAAATCCCCAATTCGACCTTTGGGGAAATGGCACTACTTCACCTCCCAATACAACTAAACTGAGTAAAAATGCTTCAAATGCTTAAGTACAGTACATGATACTTGTAGAAGACATCCATGGTAGTATATTGATCACAAATATATTAGAGAATCATCCATTCATTTGAAATCATCATCAATACATTGGTTCACAACAAGGTAGTGGGGAAATGGCATTGTTCTTCCATTAAAAATGAGATTTATACATTTCTACTTGGAATTTCGACCTGAAACTTTCTGGATATGAAGAATAGAGTATTTACTTCATATTACAAAATAAATGGGGCATGAGAAGCTCCCCCAAAGAGTAGAATAGCTCACCAAAAACGCCCTCCCTCAAGGATCAAGAATATGCCATCAAAACTGGAAATGGTTGAGAGAATGTGCTGCTATAGAAGAAACCATGAGCTTCCCTGTAGCTTACACCTGCAAATAAAGACTCCATTAAAGCTTCAAATGAAAGGTCTGAATGGTCTTTCCAATTACCAACTTGGATGGGAATCTTTCACCCTCGAAATTGGCTAAGGCAAGAAACTAGTCATCCACTAGCTCTCCCTCTACACAAATGCAATTGCAAATTCTACAAATGATCAAAAGCTGGTTTCATTCTTTTTTATTGACATTTATAAACTTCTAATGTCCTCCATGGGTCGAATTCCTTCCAAGAGACTCATGCCAACTCAAGTTGGGAAGAGATTCCAAAGAACACCACTTGTACAACAATTCCTAGTCTCCCACTTCCACCAAATCACATGTGGAGGCATCTTAGCTGCCCTAACACCCTTGAGCGCCCTCTTGGAGTCTATTTTTAGCCCTGACATGTCATATATGTCATATGTCAGCCTTCAGGTTTGATTTGTGTCATAGGTGTCATAGCATCTTCATCATTGTTGTCATAGAGCTAGGGAATCTAGCCAAAGTGTCTCACTAGCTCCAAATTGCCTCTTCCTCTTCCATGGGAGTTACTCTTCCTCTATATTTCGACCTTGGATGAGTCATGCAATGAATAATACCTTTTGGACTCCCCCAAGTATGTTACCATTCACCTTGAATTTGAATTGGTGAGAGAATGATGCCAAGTGTAATGGGGAAATCTAGCAATATGTGGGTCCCACTTCCTCCATGTGTCTTCATGATCAAATGCCACTTTGATTTTCACTTGTATATATTTATTTAGGTCCTTTATTAAATATTTATGCAATTCTAATGTTCAAACATCATTTATTATTCCCATTATTCCAAATCCCAAAGCTTCCACTCCAAACCTAGGAAACTAGTAATTTTCCTCCTTGGCAATTATTTGACCTTTAGCATCAATTTGACAAACTCTAATGAATAGGGCCAATGTGATTAGGCCATTGTGACCCAATGCCAAATTTGGGACATGACATTGTCTCTGGGGGAGATTATTAGACAACGTATTGACTCTAGCTTTGTGATTGGTGATTTTGTTGGGGCATCTTCTTCTTCCACCCCTCATCTTGCTTCTAGCTCTGTCACATCTTCAATGGCTCTTTTGTTTCCGTTGTTTAAATGGGGATATGTAGCCATTATGCTTCATCATCAATGTATTTGACATTGACATTATATTTCTATGGATTCTGGTTATTATTGTTTAGCTCTTTAGCTACTATTTTTTTATATATTAGATAAAGAAGTTAGTTTTGCACCCCCACTATGTATGCTTGCAATGGATTGTACTTTGAGTCTCGTTGACCTATTATTGTGGTCATTTGTTGCATCTTATCTTATCTTATTAGTTTTATTACTGAGCAATGTAGGACAAGATGAGTAAGCAACATTTGCTGTATTTTGGATATTCGTTGGGTATAAATATCCTGCCATGCTACCAAAGAGCCCTTAGGTTAAGAGGTGGATATTTTATGATTTGGGAGGTTTGGAAGGCTCGGAACCTACATATTTTTGAGAACCATGCCCCTTTCTTGACTGGGATTGGCTTTAAAACTCTTGCCGCACATCAGGAATATCTCTCTATACATGGTCGGGGCCGGGGCCGTGCTAAACTGGATAGGCTTGTTCGTTTTGCCCCTCCGGTACTGACCTACCCGTGTGGCTTCTTTGACGGTGCTGCTGTTAGCGTTTCTGGGAGGGGCGGTGCTGGGGCTGTTATACACATTTCAAATTCTGTCTCCATCCATCTCTGGCTTAATCTGGGCTGTGGGTCCAATACCAGGAGCGAGCTATGTGTGCTTTGGTTATTACTTTTCTGGGCCCACCGGCGGAATATCACCCAACTTGTGGTTTTTGGCGACTCTCTTTCCATCATCTCCTGGGCGAAAGGCAAATACTCCCTTAATATTTTGTTACTCAAGCACTAGATGGATGCGGTTCGGATGTTATTGATGGATTTTCATCACATACACTTCGACCATGTGTACAGGGAGGTTAACATGGTGGCGGACATGCTCTCTAAAAAGGCACTTTCCTCTGAGCTTGGGGTCATTATGTGGCAGGATTGGCGGGAAGACTCTTTGTTTTCTCAGGGCTATCATCAGCTTCATTGGTCTTGATTTTCTTGGCCCTTTACTTTATTATGTAGTTATTTGATGTTGCTGGTTTGTTTTCCTTTATGAGCTGCTATACTTATGTTCGCTGTTAGTTTCTATGTGCAGATATCACATAGGGGCTGTCTCCAACTCCTTGTTGGACTTTTTGTATACTCCTATGAGCGGCTATATAGTATGGGATTATCTGTTTATGTTTTGTTACTTAGCATACTGGACATATATCTTTTTTGGTTTTGGCAGCCCTGGCTGTTGGTTACTTTTGAGAACTTTGATATTTTGATGAGACTCTTGGATGGCATCTGGTGGCCGATGAACCTGTTTCTCCAACGGGAGGGGTTCATTTTTTATGTATGAACATATGGAACATTTTATGGGTTTCTTTGTGGCTGTTGGCACTGTGGCCAAATGTTTTCACATGACACATGCACTGCAGGGCAGTGATGAGATGTATGGTTTTGTTCTGACAGTTGGCAACATTTACTATTTCGTATATTAATAGTAAGTTATATTTTTCAGTGAAAAAAAGGTTAAGAGGTGAAGACTGAGGGTATCTATTGTGCCAAAGACTCGACTTGCACCTGCTCCCACCTGTTTTTTAGAAGCACAGGCACACACATGAGCGCAAGTAGAAGCTTTGACCAATCCAACAAGTCACTGCTACATTATCTTGTTAGTTTTAAATTGCAAAGTTATATAATATTATATTCCAATATGATTTATTTGACTTACCGACAACATTTCTCTCAATTTGCTGATTAATTATAACCTTTATTAAAATGCACCAATCAATATAATATATTTATTGAAAATTTATACCAAAACATATTTACATAGCTCTAGAACCTAGAGTTTATAAATCTAATTTCTATATTATTTTATATGTTCAGAAATTAGTTTTGTAATCCTAAAATTGTAGTATGTACTATATAGTATAAAGTTAGTCATTTATAAATTACAGCATAGATATTAACATTGGATTTGCCAGATGCCATTTATTGTTAAGGACCAATGTATCTTTCAGTTTGAGCGATCTTTCTATTTCTAGAAATTGTTGTTTAAGGTGCACCTGTAATGAACCAATCTGGTTCAAACTCGAAATTTTCAAAATAAATAGGGCAATATTGCAAAATCCATTTTGGAAAAATAATTATATAATGATTGAATAGTTGATAGATTGATGACAATGAGCCTTGAGCATTGTTACAGCATATTTATATGCATTGACAAGTCATAAAGGTGAAGAATTGTGCCCTTTAGATTATATATTACTATTATTATGACTAGTGTTTTATTTATTTATTTTATGTTCTTTACAGCGCCATACTTCTTACAGATGATTTGAGAACTGCATGCTTTTTTTTAGGCATTTCGATTTTTAGACATGCCGATTTATAGGTGTGAGTGACTATTTCTGGCAGGCACATGCATGTCATGTTCAAGAGCAAGATCTCTGTTTGTGGGTTGTTCTATATTTAGACAAGGTTGTTGCTATTTTTGGATGCAACAGTTATTTTTAGATATTGCTATATTCGACAAGGTGCTTTTCATTCTTGGAGTCTGTCTACATCAATTCTTTGGTTTATGTGCTATTTTAGGCAAGACAGAGGGCATCTTGCTTAAGGATGATTATTGGCACTATTCTGAGATAGAGCTTTTACTATTTCAGTTCAACTAGGGTGTATCATTTTTTAGTCTTATTTAGAAATTTCAAATAATAATTTTACGAAGTTGGGAGCTTTAGTATGGGCTTTTATCCATTGTTTTCTGAGGCCAGCTTATCTGTTCTTATTCCTGCAGTGCATGGTTTCTATCTTTGGATAGAGAGGGCACCCTGCCCGAGGATATTGTTTGGGCATAAAAGCATCTGATCTGCTGTGCTTTTTAGTTTTATGAGATATTATCCTTGGTCTGTTTTCTGGAAATTATCTAGTCTATTATTAACCAAAAGAGGGCACTCCACTTTGGAGATAATTTGATCCATATTATCCCTAGTTCATCTAGTCTATCTTTGTTATAACTTATAGTTGGACATACCACATAAGGATATTTTAGGCTGTGTTTGGTACTTTGATTCATGTGGGGAAGAGTAGTATTTATGGAATTCATCATTGATTTTTTTTGAACTATAGTTGGGTGCTCTATTGGTGGAGAACTCAGTGGTTTTATTGTTGCATCTTGTCACCTCCAATGTTTTTTAACGATTATAATTATCTTGGCAGATAGTGTGTCACCTGTCGAATTTTTTGGCTGGGTTATAAGATTATTCTTGGAGAAGAATAATCAGTGGTTTTATTCTTTCATCTTGTTGCCTCCAATGCTTTTTAACAATTGTAATTATCTTGGCAGATAGAGTGCCTCACCTGTAGAAATTTTTGGCTGGGTTTATGATTATTCTGGGCCGTCTTCTTCTAGATTATTTTGCAATTTGCATGTATTTTATTGAGGGTGACCTTGCATGACACTTATTTTGGAGTGTAGGGTTATTAACTTATTATTAACTTATTATTGGATATATTTTTTTTATAGGTCCACTTTCCATTATAAAAGAGAGGGAAGGGATGTAAACAATTGATTGGTGTTTTATGAGTCCTCCCATTACTTGTCTTCCACTTCCATATTTCACTTTTTGGTTCCTCTTCATGTCAAAATTTTGAGTTAGTTTGTGATTTTGAGTGTTAGAACTATTCAAATAGTATATACGTGACTTTGTCCCCAAGTATTGTGAGGTTAAAGTACTTGCGACTTCATGTCCCCTTGAGTCCTTAGGTAGTGTCAATATGATATTATCGGATCTTGTATTCATAATTCTGAATTGAAGAAAGAAACTCTTTGGTGGCCAATTACTTGTTCTGAATAAATTTAATGTTTTGATGTGAAATCTTTTGAATTGGTGAGTTTTGAGTAACACTTTCTTTCCATGCATATTGGACTGAAGGAAACACTTGAAAAATACATAAAAGAATTGTTTGTTTTGCTGTTTTGTTGCAGATCTGTGACTTTTTGTTAGGGAAGAAACATGAGTAATTTTTGAGTTTTAAGTGAGTACTTTTGCAGATTTGAAGGCTTTTTGTTGGTTATAGTTGAAGATGTTTTTCTTTCATATCACTAGGGATTTTTTCTTGAGGCTAGTAAGCACTAGCCCAAAGTGAGAGGAGTTGTACTAGAAACAGTGGTATACTTCCTAAGTGTTCATTCGATCCTTCCGGTTTTGAGTGAACAATAAAAAAACACTCATTATCTCTAAATATAAGGAGGTTGTGATGTTTGACATTTTGTGAATTTTCAAATTTTCAGCATTATCGAGATTCAAAATATCTTTTTTTTTTCAGGTTGACAATAACAAAACATATTGCACAAGGAAGTGTTTCTAATTGCTAGCTCTCTTATTATTAAAATTGAAGAGAATTGACATTTGATTACAGGTTGACTTACCAGGCT
This sequence comes from Larix kaempferi, assembly GCA_027924585.1. Taxonomy (NCBI): domain Eukaryota; kingdom Viridiplantae; phylum Streptophyta; class Pinopsida; order Pinales; family Pinaceae; genus Larix; species Larix kaempferi. Next base: position 1,330,789 of record BSBM01001192.1, read on the forward strand.
GCAAAGGGATATGGACAGTATATCACAAGGGTTCACGTAGCCATGCATCTGATTCTTCAAAACTAATGCCAGATGAGGATGAATTTCATGCCTATTTGATCATAAGTTTGCAGTCTCGTACTATGGTAAGCTTTGTCATATATCTTCTGAACATTTAATAGGAACTAAAGGAAATTATGTCTTCCAATGGTGATAATTTGCTTCAAATGAAGAAGCAGAACTAGATTGTTTGTGAAGTGGCATGTATCTATGAGCTTATTTCGTTCTTCTCTATTGGGATAATTGATAGATATCCTAGATTATAATTGTTTAGTACATTATCTGGTTGGAACTCAAATTTCCAGATAGTACTGTCTCTGAATCTATGTTTGAACATATAAGTAATTCATTATTTCTGCAACTTTCTGTCTAAGAAGCATTTGTTTTTAGTTTTCTTCTAGTTGGGCTTGTTAGTTTTTAAAGAGTGCATGCATTCTATAGATAGACATTGCAACTCACCTTGAGCACACCCTGTGGGGGTCTTCGACCTCCCATAATTATAGGGCACCCATTACCACAGTATCATGTATCCACGTGTACTTAAGATGTATCCTCTACCTGTACTTGTATATAAATAACTGGTTTGAACTCTGTCCGACCATCTAATCCTGAATAGTAAAGGCACACGACGATGTGCCAAATTCGAAATGCACTACATTGATGTTGCATTAGTAGAGGAACAAACCAATACACTCCATCATGTACTCCAACTAACCAATCCAATCCACCGTCGATGTCGAATGGTGATGTCTGTAACACAATTCACCCTCAATGATATTCATGAATATGTACTGTAGATGAACACCCAAATTTGTAAGGTAAAGTCTGGTGTTAACAATGGCTCCATCTAGGTACTCCCCTGTGGGATGCTGAGAATCCCAGAACTCTGAATCAAGTAGATCTATTAAATAAATCTCTGCTACAAGAAAGCCTCACATGCACTAGCTTCAAAATTATGTTGAAGGGAAATTAGTCATGCCCGAAACAGCCACAACCTGCAACTTGCAACTCTACCATGTACAAATCCCCCCTGGTGGGATAATGAGTCACTATTGACCATGGGAGAAACCATCTAGTGAAGGACCACAAAGGTCAATCCCTGCCAGACATGAGGTAGGCCATCGCTAATGCCTATGGCCCCCAAGGTAGTAGTACAATCCTACTACTGTGAATGCAGGTCTTGATGTGAAACAATAATAGGAATCATCCAATCAAAACTCAATAATGAAGGGCTTTGCTACGTGTGAGGTAGACTGCCAATGAGGCTTGCGGTCAACGAGGTAGTCAGCTTTTAAATTAATCCCTAGAGCAAGACATGTTGTAGTTGGTGGGGGGAGATCTACTGGAAGGAAATTGATGAAAAATCTTTCCAACCAGTACAAAGCACATATATGGTTGGTACAAATAAGTAATAGATGTGATGGGATTTCAATGTATAGAGTCATAGACTCTACTCGACTTCTTTTGGCTCAAACTCATTACATGACTGATGAGACAAGGGTTCAAGGATAAATCTTTTTGATCCCAAACCTACTATTCTGATGCTAAATAACTCAATGGAAATGTCAAAATAGGACTCTAGACTTTCTTGCGAAAAACCACCATCTTGAACTGGAAAACTGTTGACTTATCCAACAAAAACAGGTGGATAATCCTCTGTCACATCAACTGCGTCTCTAGCCTCTGCTGCCCATAACGTATCAGTCTCATGCATAACAGTAGGGGCATTTGTTGGCACACACAATAACTGCATAATAGTGGATCTCTGCTCATAAATCATAACCAAATCAATAAGAGGAACAAGGATCTTTACCTTTAAAAGTTGTTGTGCAACATCAAACCTACTAGTGGATCCAGAAGGCATATTGGGTGCAACAACCTGTGGTACTCTATCTGGTGGTGACCGTTTATCTGTCCTTTTGAAGGTGCATAATTCTTAGGTTGGGAAGCAACCAGTTCATTAACTGGCATAGTATCTTGATCAGGGATTGACAAGGAGTTCAAATTTTCTGTTTTAATCATATGCTTCCTTACCTTTATCACATGCTGCTCTGAAAAAGAAATCATGGCTTCATACTGCTCTGACTGGACTAAAATCTTTACTTGTTCACTAGCATTAAGCTCATCCTGTTCCCTTATTCAAAAGACATTCTCAATTAATTCAGGTAAAGAACCCCCATATGTTTCAGCATAATTCTGAGCTACCAGGGCAAATATTTTATGTGTTCCCTCTATGTAACATATTCTACACCACATTGAAGGAGAAACATCAACAAATTTGGAGGTGTAAGGGGCTGAATTTACCTCCACCATCTTGGCCTTGTCCTGTGTATGAAACTATTTAGGGGGATGCACATAGGGTCTGTTTGGAGCTACAGCAAGCTGTTGGTACCTTTCCATTATTAGAACTTTGTGAGATAGCACCTACAAATTATCGTTAAATTCCTGTTGAGACTCATCCAGAAGGGATAATTGTTGAGACCACTGATCTATATTATCAAGATGCAAATCAGAACTAGAGGAAGATACCTATTCCTTTTTCTTTCCAGATTTACCTCTCTCTAATGACAAGTCAGAAACATATGCGGCAGCCAAATCTGCAGGATTTTTCTCTCTAAACATAAAATTGAAGTCTGCCCTGAATGCACTTGTGTAAATGACCAAAGCAAGAGTCTCTGTGGGTCTTGTTATCACCTGAGATGTAGTTACCCCTATGGATGGATCCAGTCATGGATGGCAATAGGAAAGGGCAACTCAAAAGGTGCAACCCCGATCACCTCGACCTCCAAATATGTATGGTTGTCACGCCAGTCGAGGCAACCTTCGCTTTATGTTATCTAGCCCAGACAACAAAGGGGGAGACCCGATCTACTCCCGACAGGAGAGATCAAAACCAAGACACCAAATCAGGGTATTTCTAAGTGAAGTTAGGTGTATGGTTTATCCTAGACCTAAGGATGAAGTCACAAGCCAAGTGAGGGGTTCAATGGGTATAGCTTTGGTTCATAGTTGAAGTGAAAGTGACTTATAACGTTTAAAGTGAGATCTAGGGCTAGTGTACTAGGTCAATGTCAAAAGATCCACTGCCTTGGGAACCGTGTCCAATGCAGGGTTGTTTAGGGGTTAGATTGGGGCTAACTAGTACATGAGACAATTTTGACCATGGTCCATGATGTCTTCAAAGGTATAGTTCACCATGCAAAAGTCAAACCACAAGTCAATCCCACAATCTAGGAGAGTGGGTTGTCTTGGAGTTAAACCAGTGCCTTGGGAATTGGGAAGTGGAGTCAAAGTAGGGTTGACTTTATGGTTTAGGACTCCTACAACATGAGATAAGTGGACAGTATAGGTCTTGATGGTTAAATGTGTCTAGATCTAGGTTTGACCCAAGTGGACCACAATCCCTTAAAACAAGGAATGCAGTCCCCAAGGCAAGATTTGACAAAGTGACAGTCTAGACCTAGGTTTTGAATTATTCTGATTTCAGATCTGCAATAATCTCAAGTACCCAGTTCCTAGAAGTGAGTGAACTCACTTCTCCAAGGTGGTGCGACTTTACCCAAGGAGACTAAAAGTGGGGTTTAGGTGGGTCAAGACAAGTCGGATGGCACCCAAATTTTAGATCCGGGTAGATCAGTCAAGTAGGGGTATGGATCTATAGTTTCACGGCAATCCGATGGTTAGATCTTACTAGATCTGAGTTTAAGCGTTCCAAGTGGTCCAAAATGGGGTTTAAATCCCTTGAAATGTGGAATAGGGCCCACAAGGTGAATTTCAGGAAAGGGACAACCTGGGTGTATGTTATTTGATGTGTAGATGTCAAATCAAGTGGAATCTCAAACACCCATCGCTTAGATCTAGGTCAACCTGCTCAAATGGTGAAGTGCGCCTTCCTTGGGAGAAGCTAGGTTGGCTTGGGAGAGGGGTCAAACGGAAGCCAATCCTCACCAAACTATAGATCCGGGATGCCGTGGATGCTATAGAGGTGGGTTTTCAATATCATGCCCAACAACCCACTAGATCTCAGTAGATCTAAGAAAATGCAAAATTGGGGTTTTGATTAATTAGGGTTTTAAGTGTTTTTGACAATTGGATAGACTATGGAGATAGAACTTACCTTGAGATCATACCTGAATGATGTGGTTGAGATGCCTTGATGTTGAGGAAGATTCCCGCAGAGATCAAATGAGAGATTGTTGATTTGCTTGCCAATTTGATGCCCAAGTCCACAAGTGCGCCTTCCTCTACCTGTCAAACCAAGGAATGAAATTCAATCAGTAAGATCAAGTATGGAAGAAATACAAAAGAAATGCAAATAGTAACATGAAATAGAAGGTCCTGGGACAGGAATACTCCCTGTTACCAACGAAGAGCTCCAAAGAAGAAGTAGGGAGAGTCTTCCCCTACCAATACCTCCTCCTTCAAGCAAATCGGCCTCCACCTGTAGATGCAAAAATCGTGGTACAATAGATATGGCAAAGAAGATCTCCAATAACTCAGTGCAAAGGAAGAACCAACGAACGAACACCAAAAACATTCACCACAACATTGGAGATAGATGCAATAATAATTTTCTATTCCAATAATCCAGAGCCAAAAGTCCCTTTACAATGAGAGGCTCTCTCCTTTAAATAGGAAGGAGAGGCACCAAAACCCTAACCACTTTTTGGATGAGTGGCTAAGATTAAAAGATACAAATGTCTAATCAATGGTTGAGATGAGCTCAACAACATAATACATGGATCACACATAAAATATAACATAAGTGGACAAAGTCGCCCTAGGAGAGGGGAGTCCCACCAAATCATGATGACAAAATATCATAAGAGGTTCATGGTGGGTCCAAGGGGTAATTTTATCCCTCCTCGGTCGATCCCCATGGCACAATAACCAATAAATAATCATGAAAGTACCAAATCGTGCCTCCAAGGTGAAGTCGTGGTCCTCAAAAGACCTCAAAAATCCACAGAAAGTGCCATAAGTGATGGATGCGGGCCCCGATGAAGCTGAAACTGCAGGAGGAGGTGTGGAAGGTCCCGATCTATCATCACTGATCATCCCATGCCATAATTTTGCCTCAGTAGCCCAAATCGATTTCCTCAATAGCCATTTCTACCAATCCTGAAATGCCTCGGGAAACGTGAAACTGCCCAAACTGCCTCCTGGAGTGATGGCGCTGTCAAGGTGAGGGCACCAATGTGTCCGGGAGGGGGGTAATATGGTAAAAACAAGTGGCTGGACCACCCCCTCCATCATCAGCGCCCTAGGTCAACCGGATAAAAGTCATCTCTGCTCCGACAGGGCCTCCAACAGACCAAAACTGCACTAAGACAGCCTACTGAGGCTAAATCATCACTGTAAGTGCCCGGAACTGAAAACAAACTGTCCCATTGGACTCAGAAGGTCCAAATCCATCCAAGATGTGTACTCATACACCATATGAATCTCTGCATGGTCAAAATAAATATCCAATGTACCGGAACAAGGCCAATAATAATGATCTGTAAATGACCAAACACTGCTGTATCCCAAGAATCATCATCATAACCCTGTAGCTGCTGCATAGAATCATCCTGTATGTGTACATAGACCATATATCATCTATCCATATCATCATAAGGTCCAACATCTCATGTCCCATGGTCCTCCATGGTCAAACTAGGTCTAACCAAGACCAAATACAACTCAGACTATCATCCATGGCTGCTGCAAGGTGTCAAGGTTAATACATGCTTTACAATTTATTCAAATAGCTACTAAAACACAGAGTAATCATGACTGGCGATCTAAATCCAAATATATAGTGTCGTTAGTTATTATTATTACTCAGACTAGACTTTCAGGACCATACTCACTTCATAGTTGTGATCAATTTGCTAGTGAAGGGTGAAGGCTGAAATAACTGGCTAGGCTAAGGGATGACTTGACTGACTTGACTTTGTGACACTTTGGCAAGGGAAAGGGAATGTACACCATAGTATATACTGAATGAGCAATAACACAGGGAATGGCGGTGTCTCACAAATGGATGAGTTGTTTAAAGAGGGTTTATTCACCTTCACAGATGCGCACAATCCATAATACAAACAAGGCCAGCAATTGTTTAGATATAACATTTAAGTTCTATTGCTTTTTGGGCCTGAGGTTTCCATAGCCTTGATCTATGTGTGTTTACAAACACATTGCATAGATTTACATTTATTTTTAGGCTTTCTGCTGCAGGTGTGTTTTTAAGGCACTTGTTTACCTGAGCACTTCTAGGTGTGTCATAGACAACTTGTTTACCTAGGTATTTATTTTTCCAAAAGATATAACATTTTATTTTTCATGGCCATTTTCATTTGGCATTTCTTTCATATACAAGATATAGCATTTGATTTTTCCAGATTTTGTATTGATGGCAGCACTAAAAGTTTCAGGTTTAGCCAACACAACTTTAGTGACTAGGGGGAATTCTCATGGAACTCCAACTCACCATAGGTAAGTTTTGTCACCAACTCAGAGCCGAGACACAATAAACAGGGAAGCTCATCCAATACAGAGGCTACAGTGGGGAAAAGTCCTCCATGCCACTAGTCAAGTAGTAAGTCAGGGTGATAATCTAAAAAGGTAGGCCATGGATGGATGAAGACAATGAAATGATGGAGCCAACACTAGCAAGTCAAAGTATGGTGTAATGATCACCTCTATTCTCCCTAAGGAGGGTATGTACCAATGAGTATGAATAGTGAACTTCTAAGTCTGAGTAGGGACAGTAATATATATATAATAGGTCAACCAGGTCCGAATATCTATATGATCGCCAGATCATGACACTAAGTGCTAAGACATGCTATAAGAATAAGTATAAAAGCAATCTAACCATAACACCATGATATACCTGCTGAGTCATATACCTGAAAGCTCATCAACCTGTACCATCATCTGTCCTCTGAGACTGCTGCTGTAACTCTGGGCACTACTGTCTGCTCTGTACCAATGGCATAATGGCTATATCGGGCATCTCTCTGAGTGTCCTGAAACTCAGTCATGGCATGGGGAATATAACTGCTGTCCACAATCTGGTAGTGATCCAATATAGATGCTCATCTCGGCATCTCAAATGCAAGGGAACTGGCTGAATAGTGTACTGGAATGAGAAAAATAATGTATGGTAGCCCGGCTACTATATATGTGATAACAGGTCTTATAGCAGTGGGAAGTTTTGTAAGAGCCTTCATAAAGCCTGTATTGAATTCACAAATTGTCTCATTTTCTCATTTATGCAGACCTGTTAATTCTGCTAATAAGAAGGATGAATCCTTCTTCCCCCCAAGTACTCTTCAAATTTGCTTTTGAAATGATCTCAACTGGTGATGGAATTGTTAGGCAATCTTGAATACCACTTTCGTGCCATGTCCTAAAGGGATTGAATAAATAATTTTCAATGTCTTCATGAATGACTAAAAAATTCTCCAAAAAATATGTAAAATTTCAAGATGCCCTTTTGCAGATATAACGTTATTACCTTGAAATTTAGGCACTTGCTTTTGCTAATGCCCATTTGGCATGACATTAGGATGTCCTGCGATGGTGGTACAGTGAATGGGGGCCATTTTTCTAACTGTAGAGATAGAAACCGATGAAATTAAAACATGAGGTATTAAAATCAAAGGTATAACAATACCAGAACTACCTACCACCTTGTTACCTGTTCATAAATGACAAGCTTTAACTAACTCTTGCAAGACAAAAGAGCTCTTCAAGATTTTCCAAGAATCAATGAACATCCTGATTTAGATAAAATCTGGATGTCTTTCTAGGTGTTGTCGACCTCAGTGGAACTGCCAGGTGAATATGAAGATCTCCAGTAAAACAAAATACTCACCAATGTCGTAGTACCAAGAAGCCTGGCTTGATCCCCATCAATGGCACCAAAATGTTATCATTTGAAAGTTGAAACTAATTGGTTGCAAGGTAATTGAAAATAGTAAACTGTCACCATATACTCTTTCCCTGATCTTCAGGTTAGTCCTTGCTAACCACGGAGGGGAATCCCTTAGTGACGTTAGGATTCAACTAACAATAAAAAACAATCAGTAACACTTAAATTGAAATAAAAGCTTGCTATCCTAAATAATTCTGCTAATAAATATTAAAAAACAACAAACAGAACATCACCTAATAACTTTAAACAATGCATGGAAAATGATGTAGAATGTTCTCGTAGTGTTGGGAACACAACCCATTGCAATTCTAGACTAACAAATGCTAAAGTTTCTCTTTATTTCTGCGCTTAAAGTTAAATTACACCAAGCTAATCTTGCTGCAAGCTAACAAAAAGTTGAATGAAAGTCTAATTGAATGAAACACTGTCTAATTATATGCCTAGAATCTCTAAGATGCACAATTTTTGATATAGATATGATAGTTTGCTTTTATATGAGAAATGAAGAGTTAAACTTTTGTAAACCCATGACTTTTAATGGAGCCAAAGAGATAGAGGATAAAGTGAATCGGGTAGAATATAATCTAAGGCCATTCACTCAAACGCTGTCAAGATTAAGATGAATAACATATGGAAGCCTAAAAAAAATAGAAGTTTCACACAAAGAACCTATAGTAGTTTTTTATTAGTTTTTCGAGTTACTTCGAAAGTATTTACACCATGTTTGGGTGTGCTTCATTAGATTTGGGGCACATGGTGTATGTTCAGCCCTAGATGGCCTGAGATGCAATGTAACATGAGAGATCATTTGTGATGGATATGCACAATTGAGAATGTTTGCTCAGTGGATGCTTGACCTCATGATGGTGTTGGCTTGGTGTTCTTCCCTTAGGCATTGGAGATCTGTTAGCAATTTGGTGGATGCCCTTCATTGGGACCCCATGGAGGAGCCACTTGCTATGAGTGTTTTGCATCATGGAGGAGGGCTTAAAGCCCTATATGGCACGTGGCAACATGGATTCATGTTAGGAGGATTGGTGATGGGTTAGGGACACCTAGGGCTTTGATAGTGTTTTTGTAGGGGGTAGCTAATCCTGTGGAGTATGCTGCTTAGGAGGATCGATGAAGTTTGTGGAGGTTTGTGGAGTTACCTCCATTAGCTACATCGTTTTGGAGCCTTGATTGTGTATGGCAACACCTTGGACCATGACACATGTATTTAAGAGTGGACATGTAACTTGTGTTGTCCTATAATGGGCCATGTAGGTTGCTTTCAAGGGCTTGTGCCCACATATAATTGTTGGCCTCCCTTACCTCTAATATAAATAGAGGAAGGTGAGTCTTTCCATTCCTGCTCCCTTTGCACTTGAGTATCCTACTCCCTTTGCATATGGACACCTTGCTCCCTGTTATCACTCCAAGAAACTACTTAGTGGTTATGGCTAAGTATGCTTGGTAACTTAAGAATTCAATACCCTTTTCAGTAAACGGATCGATGGGATACCACAATAACTTGATGGAAAGGTTGCTTATCAAATAGTTAAATGAACCAGTGCTCTTAGAAACTGTAAATCAGATGATAAAATACAGAAATGATATGTAGAATATTGCTAAGACAACCAAGTATATTAACATGCAGGGTTTATGCAACCAAATACATGCATAACATCGGGTCACACACAGCAGTAGGAAGTTCCTCAATCCAAATTATGAGCACAGGCTAAGCTAATTTGAACAGAGTGCAGAATAATGGTGGATGAAAATATCTGATAACAACAACAAGAGAAAACTGTGATTTTTTATTATAACAAGCAACCAAAACATATGGCAAAGTCTCTCCGAGCTCGAACCTTTCAATAGTCTGAGTTCTTAGGCTTTTTAAAGCCTTTACAAAGCAGTTCTCAGATCCTAAAAGCATGGATCTGTTTAATTAACTAAAACACTAATTGACAGTAAATGCAAAAAGATAGGGACTGATCCCTAAAATCAAGGAAATGATGATAAGTTGGTCTCCTTTCTTGTGCTCGATGGTTGGTGAAGTGCAGTTAGCCTCCCAAGGCTCGGTGGCTTTGATAAGGTACGTGTAGATTCGACCTAGCTGATGTGGCACTTGATCTCTTGAACTGTTTCTTCAAAACAATGTTAAAACTAGCCAAAACACCCACTTGACTTTAATCTTGTTCAAAACCCTTTAAGATATTGATAAAACAATTTATAATTCATTTATTTTGATCAGCCTTCTGCCATTTCAGCGAACAAATCCGAGATCTGGGCGAAATCTTAAGCGATCTGTGAAAACAGGCTTTCGGCAGCTAAGCCTTCTGCCAGTTTCACACGTTAGCTGCCAAAAGTCAGCCTTTTCGGCAGCTAATGATCTCTTGGAGGCTCCCCTAAGCTGCCGAAACCTGTAGGATTCCTGAAAAAACTGCCTTTGGAAAAAATCGATTTTCTCAACCGTCCGATGTCCGTTTTGCATGTTCGAATAGTCGATTTTGATCTACAGATCATAAGCTATCCATTGGTGCTTCCAGATCTGAATTTGGAGTTCGGGAAGGCCGTCAAAATTGCCTCGCAAGGTCACGCGATTTCAGCAAAAAATTCCTCTGTAACAGAAGCTTTGAGAAACCTCATACTGAAATCTCGTGATTTAGGATTGAATGCTGACTCTTCCCGATTGAAACGGATAAATGCTCTGATGAAAACACCTCTGAAACGGTTCCTTGCTAGCTTTCCACCACCTGGCCGAAGAAGAGATCTTAACTGAGCTGATACACAAGAAAATGCTGGAATATCGACCATATATGCTTCCCACTTCCAGAAATCGCCCTGACTTTATCAAACTTCAGTTCTGCCTTCTTAATTTGTGTGCTCCTCACAGTCAAATTCCATAACAGCTCGAGAATATCAAAATGTTTCAGCAGCAATTTCTCAATCCACTATAATAATGAGCAAGCAATGCACCATCAATCTTTCCTTTCGGCAGTTACAACAGGCTCGTTTGATGATTTGATGAGTACGAAGCAATCTTTTATTTTTGCACATGGATATGTTTTCGGCGGCTAAAGTCATTCTGGCAAACCATATTAGCTACGGAAACTAATCCTTTTCGGCCATTATGCAAACTTCCACAGACTCAGTTAACTGCTGAAAGCTTAAATTTTCGAATTTTGAAACCCAAGACTCACAGAAATAAAAATTTTACCCATTCTATCACCCAAAAAGACGGTGGTCAATTTGGGAGATAACACTCCCTCTGCATATGGACACCCTGCTTCCTCTGCATTTGGACACCCTACTTCCTCTGCATTTGAGTATCCTGCACTATAGCAACCAGTTTCCTTTCGCATTGTTGATCCCTGTGTATCCATCCGTGTCATCTCCCATCGAGTGGGTCTATTGAGACGAGCCTCCTGCTCCCTCAAGAACACTGAATACCATCCATGACTCTCTCTGAGCCTGTAAACTAGCTGACATCATAGCCTATATAATGTGTCATCCCTGATGCTAATCTAGACTGCATGCTAGATCTTTTAGATCTACTTGGAAGTCACCATTGACTTCCCCTCAAGTCTAGACACTGTCTCGCACACATCATGCTTCATGATGGACTGATACTCTTCCATGATGTCATCCTTCCAAACCTGCTGGCCTGCTGCCTCCTGGAAGGCTCATAATCAATGATGTGACTCATATATAACTCGAGAACCTTTGAGCTCTTTTTCTCTCCCTTGAAAGTACCATTGGGAGCTGCATGCCTGTCTGCATCCTGTAAGGTATCACGAAGCCATGCTTGCCTCTTCTTGGTCACTACAACATCTTTAGGTAGATCCATTGGCTCTGTTGGCTCTATCATTTCCTCCTGATAATCTTAAGGATGAATAACTGTACTAGAGGGATTTGTACCCCAATTCTTCAAAGCCTCTTACTCCTCACTATCAATCTCCATGTGAGATTCGCTAGACCTCTTGAAGGCTAGCTCTTCATCAAAAGTAACATCTCGACTAACCTCAACCTGACATTGTCCTGGAATGTAGATCCTGTAGGCCTTCGAAGTCTCGTTGTATCCCACAAAAGTACCCTTCTTCCCAAATGGTTCTAACTTCGTCGTCTTCTTCTTTGGCACGTGGGTGTATACTAGACAACCAAAGATCCTCAAGTGACTGACCTTTGGCTTCACTCCTGTGAATGCTTCCTTAGGAGTCTTGTCTCCCAATATTTGGTGAGAACTCCTGTTCGGATCATAAACTGTTGTACTGGATGCCTCTGCGCATAAGAACATGGGTAGATCTTGATCATGAATCATTGCCTTCACAATCTCCCTAATGGATTTGTTCTTCCTTTTCGCAACCCCATTCTGCTGAGGGTTGTAAGGAACTGTCAACTCCCTCTTTATCCATGCTTCCTAGAAATCATTGAAGTCCTTGGAGTTAAACTCTCCTCCATTATGACCTCAAAAATTTGATCTTCTTTCCTGTCAGGTTCTCTACCTGAGCCTTGAACTCCTGGAACCTACTGAAGGCCTCATCCTTGGTCCTCATGAAATAGATCCATGTCTTCTGGGAGAAATCATCAATCAATGTCACATAGTACAACAACCCACCCAAAGATGTTATTGTCATCAGTCGACATACATCTGAATGTACAAGATTTCTATCTTCTTGAGGATGGGCTACGCTATTTAGGTCGAAACGTCGAATTCAAATCTCATACATAGGTTTCCAAGCTACTTTCAAGATCCAAGATCCCCTTGGATCGACTATCACTACTTGGAAAAGAACCCTAGGCATTCTTGCCAAGTGCATAACCCCTGCAAATACCCTCATGGTCTACGTGGATCTCTGGTAAACCTGCAACCATCTTCCTCAATGCTAGCAAAGCCCTGTAATGCAGGTGAGCAAATCTTCGATGCCATAGCTCAAATAAATTGATACTATCATATACCAATGCCTGGGATGGACGTCCTGTCAATCTGTATAGTCCTCCCTCTCGAATACCAATCACTCTTGCTAAGTCTATGCTCGAGTTCTTAGCCCATACATGAACCTGACCCCACAAATGTAACTCTGAGTCCGCAGCCTCTATCCTCCAATGCTGAAATTGAGAGCAGGTTCTTCTTCAATCCTGGTACAAACAATACATCTCTCTTTTGTAGAGAACCTTGTAATGTCCCCATTCAAATAAGTGCATAGTAAGACAATCCCATCAATCCTACTAGTTTCCTAGGTTGGATGGGAACATGTGGGATGGTAATAAGGAAGCTAATAAATGATATTTAGACATTAGAAGGGTTCAAGTATTTAATAAATATGATGAATAAATAAATTCAAGAGAAATTCTAGGTGGCAAGTGGTTTTGGAGACATATGGAGGTGGTGGGACCCACACTAGCTTGATTTTTCAATGACACATGGCAGCTCTCTCTTGCCAATTCGAATTCATGGGAAGGTGAACACTCTTGGGTGAGTTGGTAAGTCATAACACATGGCATTGAGCATCTTAGGTCGAAATGGGATGGAATAGTAACCTCCATGGGAGAGGAAGAGTCAAATTGGAGACTAGTGGACACTTGGGCTAGATTCCCTAGTTTTATGACAACAATAATGAAGCATCTATGACATTTATGACAAAATTCAGACCTGACTTCTTACACCTGACCATTATGACATGTCAGCCCCAAAAATAGGCTCAAGGAAGGCGCTCATGGAGTTGGAGGAATCCAAAGAGACTCAAATTCGAATTTGGGAGAAGATGGAAGGTTGGAACTAGGAGACAAGTGGCAAATGAGGAATATTTCCTAAATGGAAAATTATTGAATCTATTGAGAGGATTTCGACCCCTTGAAGGCTAATGTTGGTTATAAAATGTAGAAATCAAGTATGAGAATGGCTTTTGATGATTTGAGAAAAATTGCATTTGTGAAGAGAGAGCTAGTGGATGACTAGTTTCTTGCCTTAGCCAATTTCGAGGGTGAAAGATTCCCATCCAAGTTGGTGTTTGGAGAGGCCACTCAGGTCTTTCATGGTGCTTTAATGGAGTTTGTATTTGCAGGTATCAGCTACAGGAAGTTTCATGGTTTGGTTTAGTGCAGCACTTTCTCTCCACCGTTTCCAGTTTTGAAGGCATATTCATGCTCCTTGAGGGAGGGCGTTTTTGGTGAGCACTTGTGCTTCTTGAGAGAGCTTCTCATTATATATTTATGATTGTAATAGCTTCATATCCTCTGTTATTCATATTCAGAAAGTCTCAGGTCGAAATACCCACTGGTTGTATGCAAAACTATTGATTAATGAGCAAACAATGTCCATTTCCCCAATGCATTGATGTATGACACTATAATGTTGATTATTTCGAATGGATGGATGATTCTCTGATATATTTGTGATCAATATAATGCCATGGATGTCTTCTACAAGTTTCATGTACTGTACTTGAGCATTTGAAGCATTTTTACTCAGTTTAGTTGTATTGGGAGATGAAATAGTGCCATTTCCCCAAGGGTCGAATTGGGGGTTTTTGCTGTTGAATGTGAGAGAGTTATAACAGTAGTAAAAATCAATTAATGGTGCATATGAGACCTCAATAACATACTTAACACATTATATACCTCTGTTCATAAATTTGGGGGAGTTTGGAGGCATTTGGAAGGCCATTTTCAGTGTTACCCGGGGGGGATTTGATGCACAAATTACTAGTCAAAATTACCTATATTGATCAGAATACAAATCAAGTTTGCAGCAGTATTTGGAGGTCCATAAAACATCCCTGAACCTGATATTCAAGTCTAAATACCATTAATACACTCATACAGAAGATTTGGGAGCATTTGGGATGATTTGGAGGTCAAAACAGTTAAACTAGTCAAAGGTCGAAATTGGGGAAAAAGTTGAAAAATTGGCATTTTAATAAAATTTGAAAAAGGGATATGACAAACCTCCAGAATCTAGCTGAAATAATGATGTTCCAATTCCTTTTACTGCATACTTGGCATTGTGTCCAAGTTCCACCTGTAACGTTGAGTTCTTTTCTGTCAAATCTTGGAGAGAATCTCTGTAACCTATCATGTGCCTAGAAGCACCATTGTCTACCAACCAGGTATCACTATTATCTGGAATAGTGCCTGTAAGGGTGGAGACAAAGAAATACTCTTTCCAGAGCTCATCTGCAATCTCATCAAGTTCTGTCTTCTTCGGAGGTTGCATGTTGCTTTTCCTTTCTTTTCTTTTGATGACACTGAAAAGCATAGTGACCAAATTTGTTACAATTGAAGCATTTTACCTTTGAAAGATCCTTCTTCTTTTGTTCTTGAGCTTGAGCTAGTACTTTGCCTGTATTTTTCTTCTCAAAATTTCTTCTTCCTTTGCCTTTTCTTGCATGAGCTGCAAGAGCTTGATTTTCTTCATTCTGAGGTTTCTACAAACTATTCTTGGATAATACTCTGGCCTCCTCTTTGACACAATCATCCCATAGTCGATCAAACTTGTTTAACTCTTCTCTTCCACAAATGCTTTGAACAAATGACTCCCATGAGGAAGGATGTCCATTAAGAGTTATTATTGTAACAAGTCTTCATAATCAATTGTATCTCCAATGGCTTTAAGTTGATCTCTCAACTGAGAAACTTTCATAAGATAAGTGGTAATTGAATCTGATCTGTTCATGTTGATATAATGGAGATGATCCCTCAAGGCTAATTTTCTGCTTGTGTTCTTGTTCTCGAATAATCCTACCAAGGCATCAAATATTGCTTTCGTAGTCTTCAACTCAGTAATGTGTGGAATCAAATGATCTTTTATAGAATCTATTAAGATCCTCTTGGCCTTTGCTTCATACCTCTTGTGCTTGGTTTTCTCCTTAGCACTTTTTGGTCTTGAGAGATCTTTCACATAATTCTAAATATCATTCTCATCCAAGATGAAGAGTATCTTGGTCTTCTAGGATCTAAAATTTGTAACACCATCCAATCTATCTTCTATTATGGGATTGGACACCATTTTGATAGAAATCTGAAATCTGATTCAAAACCCTAGTCCCAGCAAAATTGAAATTCGACAAAACTGAAAATTGGGTCCACATAAAAATGTGCTTGCCAAGGTGACCTCTAGGACACTGAATTCAAGTCCAAAGTTAGGCTGGAAAGGTCCAAACTTGGAAGCCTTAATTTCCAGACTTAGGGCAAAAATACGATCACTGCCTGTCTTTCAAAGTTGCTTTGATACCATGTTGAATTTTCTTATAGCAGTAGAAATACAATTTTCAGATCTTGACAATTATTTCCTAATGATTTCAATCATTCATTTCATCCCACAGTTTTCATTGAATACTTGCACACTGAAAATTTCAAATTAAAGTGCAGTGGAAACAAAAGATAATATAAACACAACCATGCACAATAGACACAAGAATTTTACCCTGGGAAACCCAAACTTGGGAGAAAACCCAACCAAATTTTCTTAGAGGAAATCAGTCCAATAAGTACATTACCATTCATGAAGAAACTCTAGCAATGAGCCCTCCTACATGAGGAAACCCTAGCGAACTTCGAGGGAGAGATAGCGAACCTCTAGGAGATGATGAGAACCATAGTTGCACGGGTACCCCTCCCGAGATTTTGGCAACCCGTACCCGACATTTCCCCGCTCTTGGGAGCTTGGGCGCTGGTACGAAATGTACCCTTTTTGTTGGGAGCTTCTTTGGGAGCTTGGGAGATTTTTGGGAACTTGGTTTAGCCTCTCCCTTTTTTTTGGGAGCTTGTAGAAGCTCCTTGTCTGTTTAGGAGCTTCCAGAAGCTCCTAAACAGACAGGGAGCTTCTACAAGCTCCCAACCATGTGGAGCCCAAAATCATAAGAAAAGTGTCGAAAATCAATTGAATGATTGTTGTTTATTGTTCCAAGAAATTACCAATAATAAAAATTCCAATTGAATCTATCAATAAAGCCATTTTTAAAATTTTCAAGGTTATATAAATTAAGAGGGCTTAGACCAGACCTCTTAAATGCTTAGATCCATTCACATGCAAAATATAAGCAGCCAGTGGACTTAAGTGAATAAACATGGATCTTTCTACAATACTAAGATATTGAACAACTTTAATTCATGTCTCAAATGTTTATAGCTAGCTTACATTATTCATATTGATTGATATGGCAATTTAGGATCATAAACCACATCAAACTCAAAAAAATGAAGACTTTGAAATTTTGTTACTTGAACTTGAAACAATCAAGCCTTCATTCACATAATAAGTAAGTAGTAGTTACCATCAAAAAAATGCAAAGGCACCCAAATACTAAGCACTCTTAGGAGCAATAATAGAGATGGAGTTGAAACAAGGAATTATAAAAGATTGAATCTTATGATTTATGAAGTTATTTGTGCTTTGTACACACACACACATGAACACACATATATATATGCAATTTTCCTTTACAAGCTCATACATTGGGATAAAGTTGCAGGTCAAATTTACAAAACATACCATGGCACTAGAGTTATGCATAACTAGGGTTTACTTCAGGTCAAACAAACCCAGTTTTTGTATAATGTGGACCTAGGTCCTAGAGGAGTGAGCAAATTTAAAATGATTGAATTTCATGACACTACTAGAGGCTTTAGAGGCTAAAATAGTTTAAGCTATGCAATTAATCAATTATGTTTTTTTAACTCTTTTATTTTTTGTAATATATTTTAAAAAATTAATATATATTATTGCCGCTCCCAACCCGACGTTTCCTGCAAATTTGGGCAAAGCTTCTAGCCATACCGGATACTCGTACCCACGTACCTGCGTTCCAGAAACTTGTGCAACATAGATGAGAACCCAAAATGTTTGCTCCTTGTGCCTTTGCTAGGCCTTCTTGGAAAGTGCGTACAAGTGGAGAAGAGAAGAGAAGGTGTGATGATGATGAAAATTAAAAGTGTGAGCACTTTATTTACACACTTGAATTCACTTTAATTTTTCCTCTTGGGCCCGACTTGTACATTTGGTGGAGTCGGCTTGTTCTTTCTTCTAGGGCGGACTTGTCTTCTTGTCTTCAATCTTCATTGGGGCTTCTTTAATGCTATCTGGGACTTCTTCAATGGTTGACTTGTTTTCTTGGTTTTTTCTTTTTCATAGAAAAGTTGTCCTTGTTGATGATCCTCTCCTCACATGCACGTCTATTCACGCATAGAGCTCTAATGTTGATTTGACCCACACTAAGAAGTCTTGGACACTTCTTAGAGTCTATGTCAATTCAACATTAGACTAGACTTGTATATTCCACAAGGGGATGAAATCCCCTGTCAAATTAACAAGTCAAATCACTCTAATATAGAGATCACTCCATCACGGAGCAGGCAATATGATAGCACCCTGGGTCCAGTGTCCCCACACCATATGACTCAGGATAATGTGAGATTGTCTGCCCCTACCTAGGCCATTTACTACAAGCCATATGACAGAAGCCATTTCCCATGGATGAATGTCTACCCGATGCTGCAACCTGGAGAAACATCAACAACAACCACAACTCTTTTGGCACACCATCATCTTCAATCGTCGAACTAGTCCTTGTGCAAACTGAGGGGTAACACCTAGCCATACTGTGTTCCCAAATATCTTATTACTCACTAAAAGTAGCACTTCCTCGAAATCTGATGAAATTGGATTGTTAATGGAACCAATCTCCAAAAGCTGCTAAAACTAGTATATGCTAAAAATATAGATTTACCTAAAAAGTGAACCCCACATATATCTCCCCAAAGGGTGTCTAAAACTAAATCAGATAATGCAAAGTATGACACTAAAACTCATGTTGATCACACCTTGTGGGGGTCTATGACCTCTAATACTTATTCTAAGTACTACATTGAATCTATAAGTATGGGGCACCTGTTGCCATAGTATCACTTATCCACATGTACCTAAGATGTGTCCTTTGCTTGTACCCTAGGATGTAAATTTTCTAATCCCCAACCCGGTTTCAAGTTTTTGTCTCACATAGAATTTAATGCTCAAACCCTACTGCTGGAAATTAGCTTCTCATGCATAAATAGCAAACTGACTTGAAACACATGGAAATTTTTACAACTTTAAAACTCGGAAAATTAGATCAGCCACACCATAAATTTGACTCAGAGAATTTTGAGCCACATAGGCTTAGGAAAAACCCTAGAAGGGAAATCCTGAAGAGAGAATATTTTTGGGGGAAACCTGAAGAGAATTTTTTTATTTCAGAGGCAGAATTACAAATTTAAAACAGCAGTACTTATCTCCCTTTTCTCCTTGAAAAACGTGGCAGAACCTCCCTGACAGACTGCTGTATGGACACCTCGATTTCTGTGCTTGTACGGACTCGCACATGCAGACTGTACAGACAGCTCTTTATCGATTTCTGTCTTGAAATCTGCACCCTTTCTCCTCGATTCCTGTGCCTGATTTCTACCTCGAAATCTGTGCAAGTACAATCAGCATTAATTACTGTACAGTCTTCCTTGATTTCTGTGCTTGTAGCAGTGTTCTCTTTCTCAATTTCTGAGCCTGTAGGGTCTGCATTAAATGCTGTACAGACTTCTCAAAATCTGTGCCCTGCTCGTTGGAATTCATGCCCTAGTTCAACCTTGAAGTTCGTGCAAGGGTTTCTCTCTTTTCTCCTCTTTCGTTCCACTCTCTTCTCTCCAAAATCTTTTTGGTGAAGTGAATAATGATACCTCAATCCCTGATTTCCTCTCTTTTATTCATGGCAATTGGCAACTACTTCTTTAAATCTAATGGTCAAGATTAGATATTGAACCAAATAGATCTAGGGCTCTCATTAAATGCTCATAAATAACTCATTAAATGAAATACATTCACTTTTCATTTAAATACATAATGAGACCTTTTTAAATATTCACCCTCTTTTATTTCTCATAAAGTCATCTAAAAAAAATAGAACCATGAACAAACTTTATAAAGTGACTTTATATCTCATAAAGTGCTTCTTACTTTAATAAAGCGACTAGGGACTGTTGCCGCTTAATACACACCTGTGGGGGACGCGGCAGGAAACCTTCAAGCCGCTCGGTGTGTCCTTGGGGGCAAGTGAGAGTCAAGTGCTGTCACCTGATTACTCGACTCCTCCGTCTAGGCTTACTCCTAGCGAAGCCAAGGGGGGTGGTCCCTATGAAAAATAATCTAAGGCTTTTAATCTACAACAAAAGATAAAAGTCTATTCTAGGAGTTAATGATGACGAGATGAAAAAATATAACAACAAAGCACTGCTTGTGAATTAAATCAAATAGCTAACCCAACATAAGATAAATAAGCATTCACGACATTTATGATTGATACTTAAAACACAGAAAAATAAAGACCAGTGCCGAGAATGTAAAAATGCTTGTAAGTACTGTTGTGTGGGGTTGCTTGTGTAGTCTCAGTGAAAGTATTGCAGTGGCTCGGTTGGTAAATTTTATAGTTATTAAATGAGTAGTTAAGGAGTGGGTTGATTCTTGGTTTGGCCCAAAAGAAAACCTAAACTTCGAACTGGGTGCTCTAGCAACCTTACCAAGTGTCCAACCAGGCGAGGATGAACCCGCTTAAGAACCTGCTGACTCTGTGGATTCAGTCCATGCAACCTCCCGAGTTCTTAGGATTGGATTCTGATGGATTATCCTATTAACACTAATTACCTTGCACCCGTTTCTGATTGAGCCAACTGTTCCGACTAAGCTGCAGTGGTCAAGAGCATACTCCGAGTTTGGGGCGTTGTTCGTTTTATTAAATAGGTATGAGTGGATGATTAATCTACACTAAACCCCAAGCGTAAAGCAAGGGGGGTTAATTTTAGGATTAAATTTTAAGCACAGGATAATAATTCGAAATAAACACAAAAGCATATAAAAAAGATAAACAGGTCCTCGGAGGACGTTGTGTGCTTGAGTGAGTTATCTAATTACTACTGCTTGAAAGAAAACTAATCTAAAACGAAAAAATAAAAAAAAATGAACAAGGGTGCGAATCCCCCCTGGGGGGATTGGGTTCAGGCGCTGGAATTGCCTGCTGTGCTCTTTTTATTTTTTTTTTATTACAACTTGGAAACTTAAGAGAAATACTGCTTGCCCTTTATCATTAGGGAACAAGTCAGTTTACAATGTTAGAATGATGTAAGGGAGGTAAAACTAGCTCCCCGGATGGCTACGGACACCTCTGAATCTCAGACTTTGAGCTTTAAAAAGCTCGGACCTGCTAAAAGACAAAAAAAACCAGCGAACTGAATTAGTCTTAAAAATGCCAAGAAACACTTAAAAAGTGTCTTTGACGTTGCTACAAAAAATTGCAAAAATTTCTAACTTAGCTAGCAACCTAGAACTAAATAAAAATGAAGCTATTAGACTCTTTAGATTGCTACTTGCTTAGATCTATTAATCAAATGAACTTTGAAGCAAGATTTAGATTTAAATAGGACAGTGACCGAGATAGAATAAAAAAATGGATCTAGAAAAGTGAACCCATGGGGTTTGAGTGCTTTTGAAGAGAAGGGTTATGGAGTCAAACTCCTTGATGCACCGATAAGATCTACACTTCGATCGACAATGTTGAAATGAAGACAAGATCAAGCAAGTTCTTTGTGCTCTCCAACTTGGGCTACCTGTAAATAGCTACCAAGAACTAACAAGGGGATTAAGAGCATTTGTATAACAATAAACCATAAAACAATAGAAAAATGAATTTCAAGCAAGAAACACCATCATTCTTTGCATCATGATATCATTTACATATGTAAGCAGCCTATAAAGAGTTACTTACAGATCTATAAGAAGATAACTTCTTTACCCAAGAAATGCAATCCCAACAATATTAATCAATGGAACATAAGTACAGTTTACCTCATTCATGCATGTAGATCCAATCCAAGACAATCACCAAATCAGATTAGCCTCCAAAGCCTTCTCTTTATTAACTCAAAAATAAAAATATTACAAATAGAAATGTGCAGAGGTTCCACCTTCCAGATCTTTTACAATGGAGCCAAGCTCCTCAATTTATAGAACAAGGAATGTAGCCTGGGTGCCAAAACCCTAAGGAGACAAAGCTCCTTGATTGTAGAGTAAGGCAAGCTCTCAACCAATGGAGTTGCACCACTTACCTGGAGAAAAAACACTTCAAAAATGGAAGCTGCCGACTTGGTGAAGGAACTCATGCGTGAGGATGAGGAATGATGATGTTTCCATGCTACAAGCTTTTCGTTGGATGGGCTGTGAAGGTTCCGATTGGTGTTTTGCAAAAGCTTACCAAATAAGTTCTGCCATCTCAAAGAAAGTAGCTGCCCCACCAATGACTTATCCAACCAATTCGCACATGCTATGTGGAGCAATCCGTCCACGTGAAGGAGAGAAGCGAATGCTTTCTTGCTGTGTTGGAAATAGCGTTTGGAAGCTGCGATTGGAGCTTCAAATGGAAGGTAACACGTGGTTGGGCCACCTCCCAATGAGGTAGGCACCCACCTTTAAACTTATCATCCACACAAATCGAAAGTGCCATACGGCTGGCCCACGTGAAGGTAATCACCAGTACGGTCTTTTAAAACATTTGCTAAAACTTTAGTTCGAACACCATATTCGAAACATAAGGTTTTTTAAATTTAACTTTACTTTCCAACCATATAATTGATGCCGAGTTGTAATCCGTACGGCCATGAAGGAGGATGACGCCCATGTGAAGTTTGAGCGCATCATTTCTTTGGTATATTCAAACTTTGACTTTTAATTAGACTTTAAACATAAGCTTTCATCCTTAGACTTAGTCGCTTACCTCATGACATCACATGCCCACTCAATCGTTGCCATGTTGAAGGAGATGGCCCACGTGAGGAGGAGGCCGTACGATTTTAATTTAATACTCATAACCACTCAAAAATGAGTTAATGCATAAGTTTTGCCTTTGGAATATAGTCGTACACCTTAGTTTGACTTATTCCAAGTCATTTGGCATGTGCCAATATTCACTTTTTAAATATTTTAATCATTTGGCCAAAGTGCATTTTGTTGCATTTCTGGCATTAAAGTGCCACTTTGTAGCTCTGATAGGAAAAACTGCTCCACGGGACACTCTGATCACCCGAAACATAGGAAAAGTGGGTACCGGGGTAAAGAGGATGCTCTGAGCTTGAAAACGAGCATCCTTGCGTCGAATTCCGACTCCGGATAAGACTTTTATCACTTTTTGAAATTTTTTAATTAAACCATTAAAAAAAATGGCTTAAAAAAGCGGAAAAATATTTTTTGTCGGAATTGGCTGAAACTTCAGGGGAACCTAGTACATGACAAAACGATAAAATTCTAGCGCCTAGCATGTTTATACATGTTACAAAATGGGCTCTAATAATCCCCTAAGGCCTAACCCCCACTTTGGGCATTCCAGCTTTGGAGGAGCAGTAGAAAACCTCATCGATTATACTCGGCTAAAGGCAAGGCATAATCGACAAGGGAAAAAACTCCTTGGAATACGTTCTTTGGTTGTCAAGTCCTAGGGAACTGAGTCACTCAAAGACCACCATGCTAGTACGCTTATTACAAACCCCGTGGGGCACAGTCATGTACTACAAAAAACTGACAAATGGGCCCTGAAATGGCCAAACTTAGAACTTCTGAACTCTGAAAAAGGCACAAGTAAATGTGCAATACTGGCGGCTCACTGAAATCTAACTGTAGTGCAACTCAGTTGGTAACATCTGGCTCCAACTGCGGGACGTGTGATTAATCTTTCCTAGGAAAGGAGATCATTCGAGAACTCCAGATTCTCAGTTTCCTGCATGGAAACGTAAGTGCATCAGTCCCATATATATATGAAAAATAACCAAATGAAACATCTAAGTTACGACATTTATTCATAAAAGGAAACTATTGTGCATAACCAAAATTCAATCTAATGTACAAAACAATAATATACATAAAATAAATCTAACTAGAAAATGAAATGCAGGAGTAGGGTTTAGAAATTTTGATACAAAGATGCCCCCATGGGCATCAGATATTTTCAGTGTAGAATAGTTTGAGAAGGCCTCCGTTGACTGGGAGGGTACACTTCTCTCCGTCCATACTGCTTAGGTAGAAAGCGTTTGTGCCTGCTACTTCATGAATGAGATAAGGGCCTGCCCATAAACTGTCAAATTTTCCATGTTTTCCAGGTTTTTCCCTTCTTTTGTCCCAAAGTAGTACTGTGTCACCAATCTGAAATACCCTTGGCTTTGATGACTTATCAAAGTTCTTTTTAACCTTCTCCTGATTCTTTATGCTTTGATCAACCGCCTTTCGTCTGATTTCATCCAACTCAACTAGTTGATCCATTCTATACTGAGATGCATCCAGATTTGTGTTACACTCTTCTAGTAACTGATACACTGGCAGCTTTAGGTGCACAGGTAAAGTAACATCTAATCCATAAACCAGTTCAAAAGGAGACTTTCCAGTTGAACTTTTCTTAGTAATCCTATCTGCCCATAGTGCAAATCTGATCTTACTATCCCAAGCTCTTTTATTATCTCCAACAATTTTCTTGACTATGGTCATTAAGTTTTTATTACTTGATTCTGCCAGACCGTTACCTTGGGGATAATAATTTGATGAATGTGATAGGATGATACCATACTTGAAACAAAAGGATGACATTTCTGCTGAGCTGAATGCCTTAGCATTATCCGTGGTGATCCTAGCGGGCACACCGAATCTAGTGATAATCTTATCTTCTAAAAAATCCATGATCACTTTCTCGGTTGCCGCTTTCGTGGGGATTGCTTCCACCCACTTGGTAAAATAATCCGTGGCAGTTAGGATCCAAGAATAACCATTGCTAGAATTATCCTTAAACTGACCAATGAAATCAAGACCCCACTGCTGGAAAGGGGCTTGGACAACTACAGGTTTAAGAGGCAAGGACGCTAACTTTTGTTTTCCTGTGAAGAGTTGACATTGTTGGCAACTTCTAACATGCTTGTGAACATCTGAGAACAAAGTGGGCCAATAATACCCTGCTCTAAGGACTTTATGGGCTGTTGTCTTGGCCGCATAATGTCCTCCACAAAATCCAGAGTGGAACTCAGCCATGAGTTTTTTGGACTCTGGCTCATCGATGCATCTAAGAATTAGACCATCTGGATTTTTCCATCCCAGCCCATCCTGGGTGATACAAAACTTTGTGGCTTTTAACCTCAAGGCCCTTCTTTTATGGCCAATAAGATGATCTGGGCATGTGAGGTTGGTTAGAAAATATATGATGTCTGAATACCAAGGAACCTGTTCAAGACGTTGAAGCTCTTCTGATCTGACCTGTACTGACTCATTGTTCTGACATACCATCCCTAAAGCTTGCTCGTTCCCTTCAGCCATCATGCGGGCTAAACCCTGACCTTTAACTAACTTGGTGGGTTTGATTTCTAAGTCATATTCTTGGATCTTAGAGACCCATTTACCCCTTATACCAAGACAGTCTTGTTGTGATAAAATGTCCTTAACCGCCGCATGAGGCACATACCCTATAACTTTCGAGTATCCGATATACATTCTGAAATGCTTAAGTGATTTAACTAAGGCATATGCTTGTTTTTCCATGATAGTGTACTTAAGCTCAGAATTCTGTAAGGCTCTACTCATAAAGGCTATGGGTTGCTCCTGGCCATCCTTATTCTTTTGCAACAAAACTCCGGCTATGGTGTCTGGTGATGCAAATGAAAAGATTTGAAAATCTTTGGAATAATCAGGACTGATCAAGACAGGTGATCTACAGATAGCATCCTTTATTCCACTAAAAGCTTCTTTACCCTCTTTATTCCATTCAAACTTAGCGTCCTTTTTAAGCAATCTCTGCATGGGTTTCATTAACTCTGCTAGGTTGGGAATAAAACGTCTGATAAAGTTGATTTGCCCGTTGAATGACTGTAAAGCTGTTTTATTACAAGGCAAAGGAACTTTCTTTATGGCTTCTACCCTCTCTGGGTCAATTTTGACCCCATCTTTGGAGATGATGTGACCAAGTAACTTCCCCTCATCAACACCTAAGACAGACTTAGTTGGGTTTAAAAAATGTTGCCGCCTAATACACACCTGTGGGGGACGCGGCAGGAAACCTTCAAGCCGCTCGGTGTGTCCTTGGGGGCAAGTGAGAGTCAAGTGCTGTCACCTGATTACTCGACTCCTCCGTCTAGGCTTACTCCTAGCGAAGCCAAGGGGGGTGGTCCCTATGAAAAATAATCTAAGGCTTTTAATCTACAACAAAAGATAAAGGTCTATTCTAGGAGTTAATGATGACGAGATGAAAAAATATAACAACAAAGCACTGCTTGTGAATTAAATCAAATAGCTAACCCAACATAAGATAAATAAGCATTCACGACATTTATGATTGATACTTAAAACACAGAAAAATAAAGACCAGTGCCGAGAATGTAAAAATGCTTGTAAGTACTGTTGTGTGGGGTTGCTTGTGTAGTCTCAGTGAAAGTATTGCAGTGGCTCGGTTGGTAAATTTTATAGTTATTAAATGAGTAGTTAAGGAGTGGGTTGATTCTTGGTTTGGCCCAAAAGAAAACCTAAACTTCGAACTGGGTGCTCTAGCAACCTTACCAAGTGTCCAACCAGGCGAGGATGAACCCGCTTAAGAACCTGCTGACTCTGTGGATTCAGTCCATGCAACCTCCCGAGTTCTTAGGATTGGATTCTGATGGATTATCCTATTAACACTAATTACCTTGCACCCGTTTCTGATTGAGCCAACTGTTCCGACTAAGCTGCAGTGGTCAAGAGCATACTCCGAGTTTGGGGCGTTGTTCGTTTTATTAAATAGGTATGAGTGGATGATTAATCTACACTAAACCCCAAGCGTAAAGCAAGGGGGGTTAATTTTAGGATTAAATTTTAAGCACAGGATAATAATTCGAAATAAACACAAAAGCATATAAAAAAGATAAACAGGTCCTCGGAGGACGTTGTGTGCTTGAGTGAGTTATCTAATTACTACTGCTTGAAAGAAAACTAATCTAAAACGAAAAAATAAAAAAAAATGAACAAGGGTGCGAATCCCCCCTGGGGGGATTGGGTTCAGGCGCTGGAATTGCCTGCTGTGCTCTTTTTTTTTTTTTTTTTATTACAACTTGGAAACTTAAGAGAAATACTGCTTGCCCTTTATCATTAGGGAACAAGTCAGTTTACAATGTTAGAATGATGTAAGGGAGGTAAAACTAGCTCCCCGGATGGCTACGGACACCTCTGAATCTCAGACTTTGAGCTTTAAAAAGCTCGGACCTGCTAAAAGACAAAAAAAACCAGCGAACTGAATTAGTCTTAAAAATGCCAAGAAACACTTAAAAAGTGTCTTTGACGTTGCTACAAAAAATTGCAAAAATTTCTAACTTAGCTAGCAACCTAGAACTAAATAAAAATGAAGCTATTAGACTCTTTAGATTGCTACTTGCTTAGATCTATTAATCAAATGAACTTTGAAGCAAGATTTAGATTTAAATAGGACAGTGACCGAGATAGAATAAAAAAATGGATCTAGAAAAGTGAACCCATGGGGTTTGAGTGCTTTTGAAGAGAAGGGTTATGGAGTCAAACTCCTTGATGCACCGATAAGATCTACACTTCGATCGACAATGTTGAAATGAAGACAAGATCAAGCAAGTTCTTTGTGCTCTCCAACTTGGGCTACCTGTAAATAGCTACCAAGAACTAACAAGGGGATTAAGAGCATTTGTATAACAATAAACCATAAAACAATAGAAAAATGAATTTCAAGCAAGAAACACCATCATTCTTTGCATCATGATATCATTTACATATGTAAGCAGCCTATAAAGAGTTACTTACAGATCTATAAGAAGATAACTTCTTTACCCAAGAAATGCAATCCCAACAATATTAATCAATGGAACATAAGTACAGTTTACCTCATTCATGCATGTAGATCCAATCCAAGACAATCACCAAATCAGATTAGCCTCCAAAGCCTTCTCTTTATTAACTCAAAAATAAAAATATTACAAATAGAAATGTGCAGAGGTTCCACCTTCCAGATCTTTTACAATGGAGCCAAGCTCCTCAATTTATAGAACAAGGAATGTAGCCTGGGTGCCAAAACCCTAAGGAGACAAAGCTCCTTGATTGTAGAGTAAGGCAAGCTCTCAACCAATGGAGTTGCACCACTTACCTGGAGAAAAAACACTTCAAAAATGGAAGCTGCCGACTTGGTGAAGGAACTCATGCGTGAGGATGAGGAATGATGATGTTTCCATGCTACAAGCTTTTCGTTGGATGGGCTGTGAAGGTTCCGATTGGTGTTTTGCAAAAGCTTACCAAATAAGTTCTGCCATCTCAAAGAAAGTAGCTGCCCCACCAATGACTTATCCAACCAATTCGCACATGCTATGTGGAGCAATCCGTCCACGTGAAGGAGAGAAGCGGATGCTTTCTTGCTGTGTTGGAAATAGCGTTTGGAAGCTGCGATTGGAGCTTCAAATGGAAGGTAACACGTGGTTGGGCCACCTCCCAATGAGGTAGGCACCCACCTTTAAACTTATCATCCACACAAATCGAAAGTGCCATACGGCTGGCCCACGTGAAGGTAATCACCAGTACGGTCTTTTAAAACATTTGCTAAAACTTTAGTTCGAACACCATATTCGAAACATAAGGTTTTTTAAATTTAACTTTACTTTCCAACCATATAATTGATGCCGAGTTGTAATCCGTACGGCCATGAAGGAGGATGACGCCCATGTGAAATTTGAGCGCATCATTTCTTTGGTATATTCAAACTTTGACTTTTAATTAGACTTTAAACATAAGCTTTCATCCTTAGACTTAGTCGCTTACCTCATGACATCACATGCCCACTCAATCGTTGCCATGTTGAAGGAGATGGCCCACGTGAGGAGGAGGCCGTACGATTTTAATTTAATACTCATAACCACTCAAAAATGAGTTAATGCATAAGTTTTGCCTTTGGAATATAGTCGTACACCTTAGTTTGACTTATTCCAAGTCATTTGGCATGTGCCAATATTCACTTTTTAAATATTTTAATCATTTGGCCAAAGTGCATTTTGTTGCATTTCTGGCATTAAAGTGCCACTTTGTAGCTCTGATAGGCAAAACTGCTCCACGGGACACTCTGATCACCCGAAACATAGGAAAAGTGGGTACCGGGGTAAAGAGGATGCTCTGAGCTTGAAAACGAGCATCCTTGCGTCGAATTCCGACTCCGGATAAGACTTTTATCACTTTTTGAAATTTTTTAATTAAACCATTAAAAAAAATGGCTTAAAAAAGCGGAAAAATATTTTTTGTCGGAATTGGCTGAAACTTCAGGGGAACCTAGTACATGACAAAACGATAAAATTCTAGCGCCTAGCATGTTTATACATGTTACAAAATGGGCTCTAATAATCCCCTAAGGCCTAACCCCCACTTTGGGCATTCCAGCTTTGGAGGAGCAGGAGAAAACCTCATCGATTATACTCGGCTAAAGGCAAGGCATAATCGACAAGGGAAAAAACTCCTTGGAATACGTTCTTTGGTTGTCAAGTCCTAGGGAACTGAGTCACTCAAAGACCACCATGCTAGTACG
The DNA here is from genome assembly GCA_027924585.1 of Larix kaempferi. Classification (NCBI taxonomy): domain Eukaryota; kingdom Viridiplantae; phylum Streptophyta; class Pinopsida; order Pinales; family Pinaceae; genus Larix; species Larix kaempferi. The sequence goes on from BSBM01001192.1 coordinate 1,360,333, forward strand.
CTTATTACAAACCCCGTGGGGCACAGTCATGTACTACAAAAAACTGACAAATGGGCCCTGAAATGGCCAAACTTAGAACTTCTGAACTCTGAAAAAGGCACAAGTAAATGTGCAATACTGGCGGCTCACTGAAATCTAACTGTAGTGCAACTCAGTTGGTAACAGGGACCGCATTTAATGTTTTCTCACTCCTAAGCATCAAAAGAAGTGGAAAACACTTGCCTTGGTACAAATTTTAACGTAGGAAACATGACACTTTGAACTGGGGGCCCATGTTTGTATCCTACATATCGGACACAGACATGCTAGGACATGTGTTTGACATGTGTCCTAAAAGTGTCAAACACGTGCCCTAAACGTGCCCCAGTCTGAAAATAAATTTTTTATTTTGTTTTGTTTTAGGGAAAGAGCTCTCATGGTCTCTCATTGTGCAGCCGAAAGGCAAAATTGAGATCAGAAGGGATTCCAAGTGTTTTCTGAATGTTCTAGTTTCTAAAAAAATTGGGCCTTTATGTAAAAATTTCATTTTTGTATTGTAATATATATATATATATATATATATATATATATATATATAATGTGTCCCTATGTCCTATTTTTGAGGTCGACGTGTTTTGTGTTGAATACTCATATTTCTATGTCCTCTGTGTCTTATGTCCTTGTGTCATGTGACTAAGCCTGTATCTATAATAAATAACTTGTTTGAACTCTGTTTGACTATCTACGCTTGAATAATAAAGACACCCGACCAGTTGCGAATTTTGAAAGGTACTCCAAGAATTGTCGATGTTGCATCAATGGATCGACTAACCAATCCACCTCATAATGTACTCACAAACCGTCTATCAAACAGTGATCTCTATCACACTGATCTTGCCCCGTATGATGTCCATAAATATGTAGTGTAGATTAACACCCAAATTTGGAGGGTCAAATATGGTGTTAACATGTTGTATGATATATTAAACAATAATATGGTTATGATGGTTTTTCATCTAATGCTTACATTAATATGTGTTTGTCACACGTTACTAATATTCATTTTAAAAGTACACATAATGCCCAACATACACATATATCCATACATTTTTGTATAAGCTGGTTATTGCTTTGACACAAGAAAATAATGTTTTGGATATTATTCAACCCCTATGAATGTAAAAAGCAAAAAATATTGATGAAGAACAGATTGAAATTAATTACTTCTCTCGTCTTTCTATTATAGAACTCTTCTTTGGTGCTTCTTGTCCTAGTGTGCCATCACTTAGAATAAATGTAGAATTTGTAGCTTGAAGTTTTTCAATCACTATTGAACTTCACCCCCTCTTCCCCGGATGTCCCTTTCTTCAATAGCACTGATGATGCTGGCATTTTCATAGGCATGCTCCCCAAATATAAATAAAGAACACCTGAGATAATTTACCATTTAAAATTGCCTTTCTGCATATAGCCATGTATATGAAAAGAAGGAACTTATATCAACCAAGTGCTAGCCTTCTACTGTCACGATCTAGAAATGAGTGATGAATACAAGCATCCCTAGGTTAAGATCAAACCAAAAAGTGTCCTCCCAATCATTACTCATAACCTGTAACTGTATCGACTCCTGCAATGTTAGCATCTACTGTTACTGCATGCTGACCTTAGGAGTCTCCCTAAGGTAGAAAAATGACCCATAACTGAACTATGGAGTTTCAGGTCGTACCATCACTGTAGCATTTTATATTGTCACATATATCCTACAGGGTCTCCTGAGGACATAAATCAATTTATATATGGTGGTTAATTAGATATATTACGCGTTACCATATGGAATGAGCGTGAGGGCACCATTTTCCAGGAGTTGTGATATTTGGCATCTTTATGGACCTCATGTATGGAAGATATGGCCTTCAAAAGTTGCATGTATCCCAAGGTTGAGACTAAAATGTGCATAGGGGAGGAGCAGTCACCTTGGAGAGTTTCCTTGTTAAACTGGATCGCCTTTCTACTCTTGCGATCCTTGTTTCACACCAATATTACTATTGATTTTACCTTTGATGCTTCAATACTTGTTATTTATGGGTACTTCTAGCTCCATTAAAACCTTTTTAAATGAGCAGAAAGTAGCTTCTTGCCACTCAACTGGAATTCCTACTTTCTCCATTCTTTCCAAAGTTTTATTTGAGGGTTTCTGTCGAAATGTTTAATAAAATCCACAAAGCCTAAGTAATTAACAAAAATGTGCCAAAAATTTATTCAAGAGGTTGAAAATAGACAACTAATCCAAGGATTATTGAAATGTGGAATCATGATGAAAAGTAGAAGTCCTTATTTGGATCCAGTCACTTCAGTTAGGAAAAAGGATGGTTGAATCAGTGTATGCATTAATTCGAAGGGTTTAAACAAATTTACTATCAAGAATTGGTTTCCCATTCTATTCATTGATGAGATGTTATGAGCTGATTGGAACAAAATACTTTTCTGATTTGAATGTTACATTCAGGGTAATATCAAATCTGTATTCGTTTGGAAGGTATTTAAACACTGCTTTTAGAACCCATGTAGGACAATATGAATTCAAGATGATGTATACTAATGCACTTGCTGAATTGGCAATGCCAAGTTTGTGAAGCTTGCTTTTGACAGCTAAAACCTCGATTAGGGAAAAGCCACCCACTAACTTCATGTTTGAAAGGATCATGAGCTTTCCAAATTCTCTGATAACTCAGCCATTGAATGACCGGATCTCCAAGCCCCCATGTTTTATTTAAGCAAGTGGCAATGTCAATGAGTGCCTAATCAGATCATAAAGATCCTTTGTCTCATAGATATAAACAGGCTTTTCACACCTCCATCTCCAATTCATACATACTGGGCCATCACAATGCATCTCTATTCTATACGGACAACTTTCTGGAATCATGTGCCCGAGACCCTCTAAAACACCCTTGTCCTTTAGTAGAAATGTTAATGAACAACACTATTAATTACATGTTGGTCATATTGTTAGCAACACTAGATGAAAAATTAATATTTCCTTTATCTGGAAGAATGACTTGTACAATATAGAAGAATGTGCCTTTTGTTATCAGAGGCAGTGTTTTTCTTCATGCTATCATTACTTAATTCCTCAGTCCACCACTCAAAAACAATTCTCTTGAAGTCATCTTTTCACATGTTTCTAAGGTTTCCTACATGTGTTTTAAGAGAAATAGTTATGTTTTTTAGGACCAAGCAACTGGGTTTCTCGACATAGAAAAATAAGCACATGAATGCTAATGGCAAAAATTGTGCACGAGCACATAATCTGTTCTCATTGTTTGGAGGCTGTCTTTATATATATTTTGTATGTGGCATACTTTTGTTTCATTGCCTAGAACTTATACTCTTGTTGTTTGTGCAGGTTCTAGAGACTGCTGATACACTAGGAGAAGTTACAGAAAGTGTTGATTATTATGTTGATGGGTGTACAATCTCAGCAGGCAACTTATTTGGCAGGTAAGAACAGTCTGTGTAGCTTGCCAGCATATACCTATAGGTTACTCTGATGAATTCCTTAATGCATGAGCAATACCTGCATCCTTGCAATGAATTTTGAAGTTCTTTTCATTGTAAGATGAACTATTTTGATAGGAATTCTAACTCTCAGACTCAGCTAGAAGATGCTGAACATACATACCTGATTACAGGGCCATTACACAAACTAGGAGACTAAGTCAAAACTGCATGTATGTTAACTATTCGGCTGGTTATTGAATAGGATGGCTAATAGTGATCCAGAGTATGGGGGAATCCTGTGGACACACTAATTTGCAAAAATCAATATGTTTAACAGCAATACATTGTGTCAACAATCACAAAGAAAGGCATAACAAAACAATACACATAGTTTTGCTGTGCAGTGTAAAGGAAAGTGCAGTGATAAACATATATAACGGATTTGCAGAAGAACACAAGCTTTATTCATTAATGGCCAGATGCATGGTGACAGCTATCTCCGAGAAGAGATGCTGGCTATGGTCATGTGGGTGAAGGTCTAATTCAATACAAGAGTGCAGGGCCCTTATTTATTTCTTCACAATTGGAAACAAACATATGTAGAAATTAAGAGACATAGAATTAAATCATTCCTGTGGGGATAGGGCCAAGAGTCGCACACCAAGATATTAATCGAAAAAATGATACTTTTGACAAGAGTTCCATCGACATAAATAAGATAAAGGTCATTAATGAGGGACCTACCGACAAGGCAATTGTCAATGAAGAACCTGTTGATGAAGGATCCATTGACAAGTAGATTGTTGACAAACAAATAATGGAGAAGAGTGTTAGAAAGTGACAACGAAGGAAGGTCTTCCTGCATGCATGTGTCGTTGCATACAGAAGACATTAATTGGAAGCCAATTGTATTTAATTAACTTTAGTCTTTTCCACTTTGGAAAATTAATTAAAGTGATCTAATTAATTGTTGACTTAATGAAACGCTTTTTATAAAGTGTAAGTGAAATATTTAAAGTGATGGCAAGATCTAATCTTTACCATCCAATCTCACCGGAGGATCTATAGTGAGATTAGGTTATTCGTTTAGCAATGAATTATAAAAGAAAGATCAATTGGTGGAGAGGACACACAATTGCATTCCGACAGAGACGGAGGAAAAAAAGTGTGAGAGATGTTTTTGAGAAGAAGATGGAGGAGCAGCAATCCAGTGAAGGAAGGCAGATTTGCAGAGGCAGATCAACAGAGGAGAGAAACAACAACAAGCATAAGTGACAGTACGGAATTCCGCACAATTTGTACATTAGTACTGTCCGTACAGCAGGCCGTACGGATCTGTACAACAGGCCATACAGCAGCAACATTGCTGCATTGGGATCCATGCCCACAGGTTTTTCTTGGTGTTTTTCTGTGGTACGATTTTTGCCAATTTGGCATAATCGAAATCTGAATTGTATTGCTCCATATTTTCTGAATAAAATAAATATGTCATACTGCTGCACCGGTTTTCCCATCTTGGGTTTTGTCAGGGGGTTTATACCCTAAAAGACTGAGTTGTCTCTATTGATGTGATTGCTGCTATATTTCTTTTAGTATTTATTGTTCCGCTACATAGTGAAGAAATCCATGTGTGGTTATTGGTAGTAATTAGTTTACATGCTTCTAGCCCTAGTTGGATTTTAAGGAAATTTACATGGTATCAGAGCTCTTCTGAGCAGGCTGAGAGAAAGCAGCGAGTTGGTTGGATAGATCACTGCATATCTATCCAAGGGTTTATGGGTACTATTCGCTATGGCTGTACAGTTGAGAGTTGAGGATAGACTCCAGGGGGCACAAAACTTTCGTACTTGGAAAGAGAGGATCACCAGGATCCTTGATGTCAGTGATGCTGAAGAGCACATTGATGATCAAAAGGTAGCTCTCACAGATCCGACAGAATTGGCTAAGTGGAAGTAGATAAATTCCAGAGCAATGTTGATCATCTTGGATGGAGTGAAGGACCACACAGTCCCTCATCTATTAGGGAAGAAAACTACATTAGAGATGTGGAAGGCTTTGGAGAGTCTCTACCAGAGTAAAAATGAAAACCGGAAGATGGTATTGCAGGAGAGATTGCGCAGTACCAGGATGGCCAAGGGTGAAGGAGTGGTGCCTTATCTTACAAGGCTTACACAGATTAGGGATGAGCTTGGAGCAGTGGGCTCTAAGACCGAGGATGAGGAGCTAGTTTGTATAGCTCTCAATGGATTCTCTAAGCCATGGGACGTCTTTGTCAAAGGCGTGGTGGCTAGGGAGAAGCTCCCTAATTGGCAAAGATTGTGGGATGACTTTGCACAAGTAGAGACCCAGATGGGTCAAGGTTCAACTTCATCTAGCGGTACTACACAGATCGTGGATGAAGAACCTCTACCCCTAACAAGCAAAGGTAAGGGGAAGGCAAAGAAGAAGAAGGGTGGCAAGAAGAACTTGGACATGGAAAATGTCAAGTGCTTCATTTGTCACAAGCATGGACACTTTGCTTCCTAGTGCCCAGAGAAGAAAAAGAAGATGCAGAGGTGGATGATTTCAACAAAAGTTTTGAGGAAGACTATTGCTTGATAGCTTGCATGGCAAGCTCCATCAGCAGCAGTCTCTGGTATGTGGATAGCGATGCATCTTGTCACATGACAGGACACAGAGGGTTCTTCAAGAGCTTGCAGGAGGGTGGAGTAAATCTCCATATTGAGTTAGGAGATGATGCGCGGTATCAGGCGCAGGGTGTTGGCACTGTATCGTTTCTGAGGGAGTCTGGAAAACCTATCAGCTTTGCTGATGTGCTATATGTCCCAGGGATGACCAAGAATCTCATATCAATTTCCACACTAGAAGACAAGGGTTTTCTAGTGACATGCCGTGATAGGAAAGTATATATCAGACCAAATGGGTCAGATCAGAGATTGGACAGGGTGATTGGGGTTTGGAGAGAGAAGGTTTACAGACTACAGTTTGAGCCTTTAAAGGCTATGGTCAGCAGCAACAATAGTGATTGTGAGTTGTGGCATAGGAGGATGGCACACTTACACCATGGTGCACTGAGGCATCTGAGACAGGAAGTCATTGGAGTTCCTTCAGTTTAGGAGGACAAACACAACCACTGCAAGGGTTGTGCGTTGGGGAAGAACATCAGGAAGCCTTTCCCACATAGTGAGCACAAGTCTGAGAGGGTCTTAGACTTGGTGCATTTAGACGTATGCGGACCGATGAGCGTCCATTCTTTTAGTGGTTACAGTTACTACGTCACATTCATTGATGACTATTCCAAGAAAACCTGGATCTATTTTCTGAAGGCCAAGTCAGAGGTCTTCGATCGGTTCCGAGAGTTTAAGACTCTTGTGGAGAACCAAACAGGGAATAAGATCTGGATATTGAGGACAAACAACGGTGGTGAGTACACCAGCAGAGAGTTCATGGAGTACTGTGGATCAGAGGGGATCAAGAAGGAACACACTGTTCCTCATACCCTGAAGCAGAATGGGGTGGTGGAGAGGAAGAACAGGACACTAGTGAGTGCAGCCAAGGCCATGTCATTTGATCAGGGGTTACCACTATTCTTATGGGCCGAGGCATTTTAGACTGCAGTATATGTCCAAAACAGGTGTCCCCACACTGCATAGGAGGATGGCACACTTACACCATGGTGCACTGAGGCATCTGAGACATGCAGCCATTGGAGTTCCTTCAGTTCAGGAGGACAAACACAACCACTGCAAGGGTTGTGCGTTGGGGAAGAACATCAGGAAGCCTTTCCCACATAGTGAGCACAAGTTTGAGAGGGTCTTAGACTTGGTGCATTCAGACGTATGCGGACCGATGAGCGTCCGTTCTTTCAGTGGTTACAGTTGCTGCGTCACATTCATTGATGACTATTCTAGGAAAACCTGGATCTATTCCCTGAAGGCCAAGTCAGAGGTCTTCGATCGGTTCCGAGAGTTTAAGACTCTCGTGGAGAACCAAACAGGGAATAAGATCCGGATATTGAGGACAAACAGCGGTGGTGAGTACACCGGCAGAGAGTTCATGGAGTACTGTGGATCAGAGGGGATCAAGAAGGAACACACTGTTCCTCATACCCCGCAGCAGAATGGGGTGGCAGAGAGGAAGAACAAGACACTGGGGAGTGCAACCAAGGCCATGTTATTTGATTAGGGGTTACCACTATTCCTATGGGCCGAGGCATTTCGGACTGCAGTAAATGTCCAGAACATGTGTCCCCACATTGCATTGGGGAGGAAGACACCTTAGGAGGTATTTACAGGTACTAGACCAGATGTGAGTCATTTGCGTATATTTGGGAGTATCTTCTATTGTCACATTCATGCTGACAGTAGGAAAAAGCTGGATCCTTCTAGAGAGAAGGGGCTTCTAGTTGGGTATAGTGAGACTTCCAAGGCTTATAGAGTATATATCCCAGTTCGCAAGAAGATCATTGTGAGTAGGGATGTCCAGTTTGACTCAATGTTACAAAAACCGAACCGGTGGTCGAATAGGCTGACCTCGAGAACCGAAACCGGACCCAGACCAAAATTAGACCAAAACCGAGAAAAAAACCAGATCACAAAACCGGTCCACCAACAATACAAAAATGTTCAAATTTTGAAAAATTATATATATATATGTTCAACCATGTGAATCAAAACCATTATACACAAATTTGCAAAAAGGGCTCCTGTATGTATTTTGCTAGGTGCAATACTGAGCATATTTCACTTGAATCATATGTCTAACATGCTGAGGAAACTGTTCTTGTTGAAAGGGTTGTTTCAAGGTTGTTGTAACAGACTGTCACCTTGGAATATGCCCACAAAAATTTCTTTTAACTACACAGTTAGCTCAGAGTTGCTGTTAGGGGCCAGGCTGCTCAAAGCCTCTTTACTGCTGTAGGTAACTACTATTAGGTGTATTTTATTTATGATGATATAACCAGGACTTCTGTAGGTACTTAACCAGGATTGTTGTAGGTACTTAGCATACCCTTTCAAGGCTGCTACACTTCCCAAGAATGATTCTTAAATCAAAATACTCAAGTGAATAGTGTGAGAGAAATAGAGGGGTTGGGGTTGCTTTTATAGCTTTCTTAGGGGCTTAGGGTTATCTAGAACCTTCCCCACTCAACCAACTATTTTTTTTTTAAATTAAAAAATGGCCTCTTAAATGTCGCTGTATAGTTCTGTACTGAACTTGTAATGTCCCAATTTCTGGTAAAGTTTTGTTTACTCAAATTTTTGTCCATCTTACATGACGACACCATCTAAAACCTAAACTAGTTCCCACAATGCAACCTAGAGTGGAAAAAGGGCATGGTGAACCACAAGGGGGAGAGCATTTAAGTTGTTAAAGTCGCAGTATTCCTTGACTTTGATTAGCTTTTAAACTTGAATTAAGTTAAATTTATCTATGATATATTTTTATATACAATTATACCTAGTATTTAAAGGAGTATCCTTTAAGCGGGTTCAAAATTTTAAAGTCTCATAACCGGTAATTAATACATATGTAGATGTATTAATTAGTGTAGGTATATGTGTATTATATGGGACAAAATAACTTATATTTTATTTTGTATGTTTACACTTTTATATATATATATATATATATATATATATATATATTTTATTTTATATATTTGTGCTTTTATCTAACTATGAAAGAAATGCATATACTTTACTTATATGTTTATGCTTTCACACAAATGTATATATTTTAGTTATATATATGTCTATGCTAAATATATGCTAATTATATAACGACATATATATATATATGTTATGTTTATATATGTTTTTATATAGGAAAATGGAGAGGATCATATTTTTTAAACCTAGTTTTTGATGGCTGCATGAAGCTTTGGGGGCAGGCAGAGGAAGCCAAACCCATTCCTGTTCATTTGTATATTTACTGTATGTTGTATTCAGTTTTGGATTGCTGCGTGAAGCTTTGGGGGCAGGCAGAGGAAGCCAAAACCATTCCTTTTCATTTGTATATTTACTGTATGTTGTATTCAGTTTTGGATTGTTGTGTGAAGCTTTGGGTGCAGGCAGAGGAAGCCAAACCCATTCCTGTTCATTTGTATATTTACTGTATGTTGTATTCAGTTTTGGATTGCTGCGTGAAGCTTTGGGGGCAGGCAGAGGAAGCCAAAACCATTCCTGTTCATTTGTATATTTACTGTATGTTGTATTCAGTTTTGGATTGTTGTGTAAAGCTTTGGGGGCAGGCAGAGGAAGCCAAACCCATTCCTGTTCATTTGTATATTTACTGTATGTTGTATTCACTTTTGGATCGCTGCGTGAAGCTTTGGGGGCAGGCAGAGGAAGCCAAACCCATTCCTGTTCATTTGTATATTTACTGTATGTTGTATTCAGTTTTTGATTGCTGCGTGAAGCTTTGGGGGCAGGCAGAGGAAGGCAAACCCATTCCTGTTCATTGTAAGTTGGAAAACGTTTTGGGATTTCTGTATGATGCAGTGGGTTGGTAAAAACGTATTTAGGATCTCTGTATGATGCATTGAGTTGATAACATGATTTGGGAGCTCTGTATTTATTCATCAAGTTGGAAAACGTTTTGGGATCTCTGTATGATGCAGTGGGTTTGGTAAAAACGTTTTCAGGATCTCTGTATGATGCATTGAGTTGTTAAAAACGATTTGGGAGCTCTGTATTTATTCATTAAGTTGGAAAACGTTTTGGGATCTCTGTATGATGCAGTGGGTTTGGTAAAAACGTTTTCATGATCTCTGTATGATGCATTGAGTTGATAAAAACGATTTGGGAGTCCTGTATTTATTCATTAAGTTGGAAAACGTTTTGGGATCTCTGTATGATGCAGTGGGTTTGGTAAAAACGTTTTCAGGATCTTTGTATGATGCATTGAGTTGATAAAAACGATTTGGGAGCTCTTTATTTATTCATTAAGTTGGAAAATGTTTTGGATCTCTACATTAGTCATTGGGTTTGGTTTACATTTGTATTTTTGCTGCTAGAGGAGTCGTGGTCCTGTTTTAACTCTATTATGGCTATTATTGTGTGCTACTAGCGTTATACCTTAGCATTCTTACCTCTGCGTGAAAGCTAGAGAGAGCATTATGCTCTGTGTTTCTTTCCTTTGCTGCCAACGTTATCTCTTGATATTGCCAGCTGCATGAATGCTAGAGATAGCAGGAGTTCTCTATTTGCTATTGTTCTTTTATCTTGCTGAATGAATTCGAAGACATCTTTATTTTTAATTATGTTAGTGGTGCCTGGAGATAGCGTGCATAGCATTAGTATGCATTTTGCTGTTACCAAGTCCCCGTTGGGATCTTGTTTGTATGTTGATGATGCCCGGAAAAAAAATGTGGATGCTGGAAGAGCACAGATGCTCTGCATCTTTAATGTCTTATGTGTATTATTTTATGAGGACATGATAGATGTTATCAATATATATATATATATATATATATATATTGTAAAAAGATATATGTAAGAGATATCATGAGTATAATAATATATAAATAGTAATATCATATGATATATATATATATATATATATATATATCATATGATGAGTACATTGCATGCATTGGTTGTTTATGCATTGGATGCATTAGAATGGTATTCTATTACATTGGATGCATTAAAAATTATACCTATAGTGTATGCATTTTATATTGTATGCATTCGATGCATTAGAATTTTTTTCTATTACGTTGGATGCATTAAAAATTATACCTATAGTGTATGCATTTTATATTGTATGCATTGGTTGTGTATGCATTGGATGCATTAGAATTGTGTTCTGTTATGTTGGAATGCATTAAAAATTATACCTATAGTGTATGCGTTATATATTGTATGCATTGGTTACGTATGCATTGGATGCATTAGAAAATTATTTTATTATGTGCAGGGATTGGTTGTATTGATGGCACAGGGCTTAAATCCCGTAACCAGAAACCTTTAAACACTTGTACGTGTCATAGAGCATAGGAGGTCAAGTCTGGAGCACAGACGTGGGCCAGCAAAGAACAACACTACAACCAGGTAAGTGGTTGGAACACGAGATGTGTTCAGGTAGGAGCACTACCTTATGAGTTGCAGGAACATTGCAGTAACCACTAGGGATGTGTGTGGTTAGTTCTAGGGTGTCGAGACTTAAAAAACTCCCTATCCTTTTTGTGGATCACCATGCCCTACTCGGGGTGGCCTTCAGACGGACTAAGTAGAAGCCGTCGAAGAGCCTACGGTTGGGTGGAGTGTTGCATTGCCCAAAACAGTTCCCGTTAATAAATACTTATGAATGTTAATCAGTAAGATGCATTGCATGATTAATGGAAAAGCATCTAGAGTTATAGAGTATATTTTTTAGTACTAATAAATGTCACAAGGGTGATGTGGACAGGTAGAAAAAGGCGGGGAGGAGACTCTCTTGCAATTCTGCCAAGCTGGTAAGAAAAGTATGCTCGGTGGAGCTAATGTAACCCGTGGGTAAGAGAAGAGTATTTCCTTATGCCTAATGTATGAACATGTATTTATGTAAGTTGTTAACATTAATGTTTCATTATTATGGTTCAAATGACTAAGAACATTGATTAGCATGAATAAATGTATTTAACTAGCTTACTAGTGAATAATGAACCATGATTGAAAGCGGGCATAATAAGAATGTGGGATGTAATTGAAGGGATCATTGTATACCTTGTGTGGAATATGTATTAAGTGATGCAAAATCTATAAGTATGCATTGATGAGTTAGATCTACTATTATAATGTGGAATACTGCCTAAAATGGACATACTTCACTAGGCAAGTAGTTACCTTAGAATGATTTAGTATCTTTTATGGAAGTATATGTATGATGATAAACTATAGCATTGGGTTATCATACTTCTAATGTTGAAAAGATAAGATTTAATAGTTGAGTATACTTATGTTATGGATTATGTTAATGAAGTTTAAGTTATGGTCGAAAATAAAGGGTATCAAATTGTACTATAAGGTTATTACATGATCTTCGACATTATGATGCAGTACAATATTTCTACTTATGAAGTTAATACAACTGGTTTGTTGGAGCTAGAAGGAAGAAATTGTATATCTAATGGTATGCTAGTAATGTAAGTGAAGAGTATAATCCCTTATGTTTACTTCTCCATGTATCTATGTACAGTTGATTGGTAGATAGTCGATGGAAAAAGATTCTTACAACTAGTTTGGAAAAGAGACTCCAATATGGTACTAACCATATAGATGAATAATGTCATACATATGCTTGTGGTTTCACCATTCCTTTATCTATATGATGTGTTTGTATTTAGGATGGATAGGACTTATGTCTAATGTTTGAGCATGTGGTTATGGGTGCATTAGATGAAGGATTTAGCTTCTGTTTAAGGTAAAATGGTGCACTTGAATGATCTTTGTGTTCAATATTTTATGCGGTTAAAGAATAAGACATTATTCCGCATTGAAAGAGTCAATTAATAGCAAGGTCTATTACAATGGTTACCTAGCAATGTCTCTTATGTTAAGTTTATGACAATGTTGAATTATGTAGAAGAATGGTGAAAAGGGGCATGTTGAACAGTAATGATTGTATTCATTCTCATGTAAAGTGGGCAGCTAATATAAAATAGTTAAATCCTCTTGAACTATATTTATACCTTTCAATATCATTGTTGTTGATATAATGTTTAATAGGTGTAAGAGAAGAAAATTATTACATATCATTATAAGGCAAGATAAGTATATATCTTGGTCTACCTCTATGGTGAGATTAATGGTACGTAGACAAGCTTCTAATGCTTAGTTGAATTCTTGTTAAGAAAACTATGTTAAGAAGATGTGACATCACGAGGTTGAGAATGACTTAGTTTGCATGCTCCCTCATTGAAAAGGCTTTTCTTTATTTGCAAGTAAAGATGTGTTACAAGTAGGAGAAATGATGTTGAATAAGTATTTAACTTATTGACCAAGGGCCTTTGCATAAGGTGGCTATGTTTTATATTGAAGAATGGATTAGTACATATGAATGTGTGTTCTCGTATTGTTGTATTAAGTGTCATACTTACCAAGTATGGTTGAGAATAGTTCGACAAGAAATAAAAAAACATAATTTTTTTTCATCCCATTGCCTCTAGAATGTGATGAGGATTTCGCGTATATTACAGAACCGGTCAAAATCATAACCGGAACCAGAAAACCGGTCGGAATTGGTAAAACTGACCGGAATTGGTCACAACCGGCCGGTTCCATACGGAACCGGTCATTTCCGGTGTGAGACACCGGTTTGAAGTTTTGAACCGGTGAGGTCTCTGAACCGGTCGGTTTTGCCGGAACCGGTTCGATTTTTGTAATACTGGTTTGATGAGGACAGAGCCTTGAGAAGATCTATGGACTTACCCGCATAGGAGCAACCAACAAAGGACTCGGGAGGAGTCAAGTTGGAGGAGTCATAAGTACAGGGACAAGGGACAGGCTTTGGTAGTTAGAGGGAGTCAGGTGGACAGGATCCTCCTATCTTTGATGGGGAGGATGTGCAGCAGCAGGAGGAGGACATTCAACAGCCGCAGCAAGCAGACACTAGGCCACGACCTAAGTGGTGTTGGTCCACAGTTCTTGATTCCAGACAAGGAGTCTTCCATAGAGATCTTCATACGTAGCGTACCACCAGATAGAAATTAGAATAAAAAAACATTAATGATTACACATTTGTCATTCACAAATCACAATGAGACACATAGATGCATTGAAATTTGATAGGCATTGGGAAATAGCTCAAGATGTCAGAACCATATTTCTCATTAAGTCATCAAAATCAAATTGTATTACATAGATGTCGGAATGCCACTGGGCACTGGCAAATACCAAATAGACTAATAGTAAATACAAAAAGTGGTGGATCAAGATGGAAGAATCTCATATGTCAATAGTCCTCCTCCATGCATGAATCAACAAACTCATCATTGGCACTGCCCTAATCCTCCACCTCCTCCTCCTCCTCCTCCTCTCTGCCCATCTGACGATCTGCATCTGCTGGTGTGGAGGATGACCCCTCCATATGATCACCATCATCAAAAGTGATCGGCTCTAACACTGGATCATTAAGATCCATGTTGTCTAATGCCAACTCAGTACTGCTGTCCAAACCCATATCATCAGTAAAGACATCCCACATCTTTGTCTTTCCCTTCACCCACTCCTCCCTCTTCCTGTAAATAAGACGAAGGTTGGAGTGCGCATACACCATTGTCTCTGCCTTGGACTGCTCAAGCCTGCTCTTCTTCACATTGTACAAGTTCCCATATGTGCTCCAATTCCTCTCACAACAAGAGGATGATGTAACTTAAGAGATGACCCTCAAGGATAACTTCTGTAGAATAGGGCATGTTGCCCCATGAGTTGCCCACCAAACATAAGGTTTCTTAACTCCCATGTCTATAAGCACCTCATAGCCTCCAAATCTCCTAGTGCTAGTGGAAAAATCTACAAAGCCCTCCTCCACCTCATCAAGTAGGTCTCTATCCTAAAATAACCATCTAAGTGCTATCTTCCTCCCATGTGCAATCTCTCCATCCATGTGAGGAGGGACTCTGTGTGAGGGCCCCAATCCACCAGTGAGCCAATCCTGAGTGTAGAACTTGGGGTTCAAGGAGTGGGCCAAGCAATGCAAAGGTGTGCAATTCTTATCCCACCTGGAGATAAGAATATCTTGAATCATGGACCATAAGTTCTCTGTCGATGTCCCATACTCGGGACACTCATTCTCCATGACAATGGACCTCATGGACTCAATCATGGAATCCCACCCCTCATAAACATCTGCTAGGATGGGCTGGTTCGTGTCTGCAAACCGCAACAAAGAAATGATTGGCTCCATGATCTTAATGCTAAGATCTACCCTATCCCACCAACCATCATCTAACACTGTGTCCTTCACCTTTTGCATTCTTCAGCAATGAAAGCTGTGTGTACTCTTTGTAGATGATGAGGGCATTTGTGTGGTTTTGTACAAAGTTACGGATATGGCGTGCATTCTCAATAAGGTCAGCAATCCATGTCACATCTGAAGCAATGGATTTCAGTGCTAAATTCAAGGAATGGACAATGCAAGGTGTCCAAAAAACCTATAAGAGCAATAAAAGCATGTATAAATGACTCTACAACACTAACAACTCAAATGAGTCAAAAACACCTAGATGAATCATGAATCTTGTGATAAATTCAAACAATGAGCAAATTAGAAATGAAAGGTGTCCAAAATGAACATACTTGTGGATATTTAGCTTCCACAATCATGCCAACAGCCTTGCAAACAGGTGCATTGTTCGTGATGATTTGTACACAAGAATCAACATCTACTTCTTTAATGGTTTTGATGAATAACTCACCCATATACTGTGCATCCTTTTATTTCCCAAGAGCATCCACTGCTTTCAAGAACACTTGTCCATTTTGGGAAGATACCATGAAATTGATGAGTGGATGGCGTGCTAGATCCATACATACATCAGAAACAATACTCACACCGGATGAGGGCCATGTTGATCTAATTGGCTCAAGAATTTTATCTACCTCTTTCTTTGGTTTAACTAACTATGTGATTCTAAGCTTCTCTGAACCAGGGGGCACATAACCACTTGGAGTTCGTTCCATGAGACTTCGACACATCTCAATAAACAATGGTGACCGTGCAATATTGAATGAGATGAAGTTGAGGTAAAAATAGAATGCAATGGTAAGGTCCTCCTCTTCTCGCGCCTCTTGTTGGAAAATCCTACCCATTGGACCACTTGGAGATTGCCTCTTTCTTGTTTGATAAGTATCCCCACTCCCATATATGCTAGGTGGAAATGGAGGCTTGGTGCTAGAGGATTTCCTCAAGAATGGAAGAGGATCCTTATCTTTTTTCTTGCTTGCTGCTGCCACCTTCCCTAAGCCAACATGATCCTCTCTTTCCATATCCCTCCTTTGGGTAACACTCACCACTTTGCATGAAGAAATACCACAAGAAGGAAGGGCCAACAAATGGCCCTTAACCCGGTAATATGTGCTCTTGAACTCATTCTTGCAAACATTGCATCTCCAAGGACCAAGACACATTGCCTCCCCCATCAAGCTTTGCCCTAGGCCCATCGTTCCTTGTCACATACTTCCACAAAGGGTATTTTTTTTCTTGGGCTTGTTGTCTTTCTAAAACAGGGTTAAATGGAGCATGAGCTCCACTAAGAACAGATGGAGCACTTGAAGAAGGAGGAGAACCACTTGTGCTTGGAGGAATAGGAGGGGAGGCACTAGATGGTGCATTTCTCCCTTTCCTTTGCCCCTTAGCTCTTGCCCTAGTTGATTGAGACATTCCCTTTCTTGTTTGATGGTTAAGATTGCAATACTCTCCACAAATCCACACCCAATGCACTTGGATTCCCTTGGAAAGCCTTCAAATCTCCTTACCTGCACATAAAACCCACTCTCAAGCTTCTCCACACTTGCAAATGACAAAAAAGAAATGTATTTTTGTTTTTAAACTCACCCTGGGCACCCTTTTCCGTGGAAAACGTGTTTTGGAATCGTGACACGACTCACACAGTCGGGGACACGATGGGAAATCGTGTCCTACACGACCCCACGGGACACGTAGCCCCTTTAGAGCGAATCCGATTTTTTTGTCTCAAACAAAGTTGAGCTTGCAGCTTTTGTCCTAGCAAGAAGTTCAGGGGTATCACTATCTATGAATGTTAGTGAGGGTAGTGGGAGGGGCTCCACAGATTCATCTACTTGGAGGGCTGGGTCTTATCCTTTTTTGTTCCATGAACAAGAGTTGGAGCGCAACCTTCTATTAGGTCAATTGTAAAGAAAACAGAGAAGGAAGAAGCAGACAAGGTAATTTAGAGGTGTCTTTACTAGAGTCACATACCTCATCATTGTAAAAAACAATCCATTTTGGCAGCCGATGTGTGATGCCATTGCAATAGTTGGCCCAGGGTATAAAAGTACCACCTTTGAGGAGTTGCGGGGGTCAATCCTTCAAGCAAAACAGGACATCAATGCTAGGTTAGGGGAGTTTAGTCAATCATGGGAGAACACTAGATGCACTGTCATGTTTGATGGTTGGACAGATGGGAAGGGTAGAACCCTTATCAACTTCTTGGTAAATTGTCCTAGAGGTACCATGTTCATTAAATTGGTTGATTCATCGACATATGTAAAATATGCAACACTCTTATGCGAGTCGATGGATGGGTTCATCTAGGATATCAGGGTGCATAATGTTGTGCAAATTATTACAGATAACGCAACTAATTATGTGGTTGCTGGTAGGATGCTTATGTAGAGGCACCACACTTTGTTTTAGACTCCATGTGCTGCTCATTGTATTGATTTGATTTTGGGATATGGGGAAAATTCACTTCATCAAGGAGGTGATTGATCAAGCTAGGAGCATCCCCAAGTTCATATACAACCATGCTTTTGTTCTCAGCCTCATGAGGAGGCACACCAAAAACAGGGAGTTGTGGTGTCCTGCAATCACTCGTTTTGCCACCACCTTCATTACTCTTCAATCTTCGCTTCAATGTCAGTTTGAGTTGAAGCAAATGTTTGTTTGTGATGAGTGGCGTGGTTGTTCTTATTGCAGGAGAGAGGATGGGAGAACCATTGCTAAGTTGGTGTACACTGGCTCCTTCTGGGAAGGAGAAGAGGAAGTCTGCTCAGTGAGTGAGCCTTTGGTAAAGGTTTTGAGACTTGTTGATGGTGATAAGCCCGCAATGGGCTACTTATATGAGGCCATGGATAGGACCAAAGCAACCATCCAGAATTATTATGTGGGCAAGGGTACCCCTAGGAACAACAAGCACATGTTGTTATGGGATTTGATTGATAGTCGATAGAGTGGGATGCTTCATCGACCCATTCATGCAACAACACTCTTCCTCGGACCTCAACCCCGCATTTTCCTACAAATGCAATTTTGATTTTAATGGCGAGATGTTGGAAGGGAAGGATGGTACTTGATTATGAAACTTGCAATGTAATCAATTGCAAGATAGAAGTGTATCGGGATGGTACTGGAGTATTTGGCTTTGCTGATGCTATTTATGACAGGATCAATTTCATGCCAGGTAAATTATTAGAGTGTTTTAAATTTTATTTGAAAGTTGAGTTATGATTTATTTATTTCCTATTTCAATTTTCCAATGTAATTTAGTTCTCTTTCTTTCTTATCTGTTGTAGCTACTTGGTGGTGAACCTATGGTGTAAGGTCACCAAATTTATGGAAATTTGCCATCAGAATCCTTAGCCAAACCCATGCAGCTTTGGGATGTGAGTGGAATTGGAGTACATTTGAAAAAATACATCAAAGAAACATAAAAGGTTAGAATTTCAATAAAGCAATTGCATTTAATGTAATTTATGATTCTATGATCCTCTAGACTCATAATTTTTTTTATTACCCTCTTACAGGTTGGAGTTGACACGTCTTAATGACTTGGTGTACGTCCATTTCAATTTCCGCCTGTGGATAAGACAAATACAAAAGGATCCGGATGCGAATGCCATCTCCTTGGACAATATTGATATATTGTCTAAGTTGAGGGTGGAGATTGAGACCCCTATCATGGAGGAGTCACCTATATGGTTAGAGCTAGAGGGGTAACATGAGGGGCAGGAGGTGGAGGAGGAGGAGGGGGGAGGGGAGGAGGAGCAGATCAAAGACACCATGGAGGGTGATGTGCTAGCATCGCCACCACCTTCTACACCGTTTCATGCAACTAGTCCTCCATCCATCACTCACTGTCAGATATTAGATGCAGAGCCAGGGCCTTCTGCTACTAGTGCTAGGGGCAGGCTTGAAAAACAACCCATGGGATTTTCCTGTAAAAGGGGGAGAGGGCATTGATATTAGATAGCTACCTACTAGTTTTCCTCAGATACATTTATATATGTGATGTCATTTTGTATTGGTTATCCACTTTTGAGTCCTTGATTGAACAACTGTGAGGTTTCAGGATTTAGTATCGACTTTGATGTATCATTTTATATTTGGCATGGCTACATGATAGATATCAGTGTTTTCTCCATATTTATGTTCCAATGTGTTTATCTGATGTTGTTGTTGCTTTATATGTTTAAAATTTTGAAAAAAATGAATATATTTTTTATTTTTTAATATTTGCTGCAGTTTGTCAAAATTTTCTGATTTTTTCAACGATGTTGTCAAAAACATGTTTTCAGAACCCTTGCCGATTTTTTGCCGATGCCGACATTATCTACATTGACTCCTACCTCCTGCTATTGTCATATATATGCTTTGTTGTTTTGACTCCATAAGGCATTGGTCATTGCCAAGAGGTTGCTTGTGAAAGGTATTTGTATTGTTGGAGTGATTGTAGATATCATTCACTGATATTAGAGACACCCTTGGTCTTAGGAGTTGACCTAAAGTGTTGAGAAGCTGGGTTGTGGTGACATTGGGTGCTGGCTTATCTTGTGCTTACCCCTCCTTGCACTGAGATCCATGACCTCGATCAAGGGTTCCAATTTGAATGGTAGCACCTCCCAAAGAAAAACATAAACTTCTCCATAAACTTCTCCATCCCCCTTATTCAATTTAATATGGGTGTAGAGAACGCACAAAGGTAAAAGGGTCTCACAACAAGTGATGAAACAAAAGACCCTTTAAAGATTTTGACCACTTTGTTGGGAATAACAAAGACTTCAATGGTACAAAAGCTTTCTCTTCCACTACTGTTTAAACAAAATATCTTACCTCTAAAAATGAATCATTGTCGGAACTATTTAGAGTTTAATGAGTATATCTCAGATTCTCACCTCTTACAATGAAGCATTTTCCGCTAGAGATCTTATGACTTAGACAATCTTTGTTATTGAATTGTCACAAAAGCTTTTAACAACTTCAGCCATAATACACGATTGACCTTCTGGTAAAAAACCACAAGAGCAACATATCTATGCATGCTGGATGAATTTGAGAGAATAAAAACAATAAACCGAAGAACACTTGCTCTTATCCATTGCTATGAAGGATGGTTTGAGTATCTTCTTGTTCTCAATACCTTTATAATTCTAGCATATGATTGTTGTCTTTGAAGGCATGCCCAAGGTCATATCACTTGGTTCATAACATTTAGAACTTTGAGATTGTGTGGAGGGAATGCCAACATACCCATATTCAAGCAAATAACTTGTAGATGGAGTTGCAACAACTCATTAGCTCAACAATTGCCTATGGTTTGATATGTCAATTGAAGAAAAATCATGTACTGTTTGTTGATTAGTGAAATAACGGTGCATAAGAGTTGCAAAGCACATACAGATTATGCTTCCATGTATTGCACATCAGAAGGTGTCATTTGAAGGTTGATTTCTTTGGTTGAAAGTTTCAGGTTAATAAGTGATTGAAATTTCTAGATCTATCCTAAGGTTTAGCCTCATGTGTACCTCACCTGACATCTATTTAAAGGGTAAGATTCTCTGCTGTTACAAACCTTAATTGCTGGTTGGAAAAAATGATATTATTTGCAAATTTATAACAGCATTTCATTTATTGACTTGGATCTGGAATTTGAGGGCATTTCATATACATTAATCCATATTCAACCCCTTATTCTGCCTTACTAAAGCACATTAAAATGGATCTTAACTTGAGCATTTAATATCAACTTAATTTACAGCAAGAAATTATTTCCTAAGTTGCACGAAACGGGGAAATGGGGACGAGTTTCCGAAACGGGGACGCGTTGGAAACGTGACCCCCCAACATTTAGGAAACGAGGAAACGCGATATATATATTATAAATTTTGATATATATGTTATAAATTATATAGGACATTTAAAAAATTGAAAATACATATTACAAATCAATGAATCATACATGTAACATCACAATTTATTCATGATTTCATAAATGATTCTATATTGCAAGTAGTAAATTTGGCTTGTTCTTGATATTTATCTTTGGACTGGGACAATACTGTATGTTCTTGTCTAAAAAATGGACTTCAGGATGGAGTAATACTCTGTCACTTGTGACAGTCTTTTTATGGGATACTATTACAGGTTTTCCACTGTTTTGTGAATGTAACAAGAAGACTGTGTATCATCTAGCATGGTTATTGTAGTGCTTCATTAGGAATGGTTATATAATGAGAGTTATGTAATAAAATTTTGTTTGACAGGGTTATAGACTGGGAAGTGTTCTTAGTGTATATCTTTGGACAGGGACACTACTGTATGTTTTTATCTGAAAATTGGATGGAGTGATATTCTGTCACTTACATTTTGACAGTCTTCATATACTCCAGACGGGGACAAGAAAATTCAATTTGTGATTAAAAAAAATTGACTTCCGTAAGTTGCAGACCGTACGGAAACAGGCTGTACGGCCACGTTTCCTGTATGGAAACACGTTTCCGTACAGGAAACCACACGTGTCCATATGGAAACACGTTTCCGTACCGTCCCGGATGTAGAAACGCGTTTCCGTACGGAAATGGTGCTGGGACGAAGGGGGCTGCGGTTTCCTGCATCTTAGAATTATTCATAGTTGATCCGGCAACCTAAGTCATTCTGAAATTTCATCTATTTTTAGAACTTAGTTGCTCTCAGGGAAGTGCCTCGTGTGTTGTATTATCCAACCTAAAGTGAGAGAAGTAGTTTCTTAGGTGACAGTGGCAACTCTTCCGAGTTACACTTAAGCTTAGAACCTTGTGCCTTTACACTAAAGGGTTCTAGTTTGAGTGATAACAAGTCCAAAATAATATCTCACCCAGTGTTATTAGACTCGCCAAAGACTCGCCGAGTTTGGCGAGTCCACATGAGTCTGCTCCGAAACGAGTACTCTGCAGAGACTCAACTGGCAAACTCGCCGCTTGCTAGACTCGGCCAAACTCGCTAGAGACTCACCAAACTCGCCATAGACTCTCCAAACTCGCCATAGATGGTAATGTTTAAATGGCATTCTCCTTATCTTTCATTTTCTATCCTTTTATTTAAATTTTTAACATTACCATTAATTGTTTCAGGATATGTTTGAGAGTGGTTCCAACCTCATCGTACTTCATATGCAAAAAGTAGAATTTTAGATCCCATTCAAAATTCAATAGACTTAACAGTATTCAGGGTTTCAGGATTGCAACGTTTCCACCGGATTCTATCATGTATGGCGGTAGGGGATTGGCATTTAATCAAGCACACCAACCTCTCTATGTACCTCGATATTGGTGGTGCTGATTGTTTAACTCCTTTGTCATGACCTTAGTAAAAATGTACCCTTCACTCAAGCAAAATTACTTATTAGGCACTCGAAGCTTTTTCTACCTTTTTTAATGCTTGGATTAGGAGGTTTCATCAAAATTGTAGGGTGTCAACTAATGTCCTTGGAGGATCAACTTGGAGATTCGAGATAGAGGCAAGGGCTAGAGCCTAGAATTGGGGGGCACAGGGTGCTAGTGACGAATAAGATCCCAATATAGGCAATGGTTTTGATGATATGTAGTTATTTGTTGTAGCATGAAGTTTTGAAGTTTTTTGGACTCTAGAGGCGATTTAGAGCCTCTTTGTTTATGTATTTTGGGTTGGATATGGATTGCACTCTATGCAATTTTAGTTACATGCACTCGTACTTTCTGTATGAATCTCCTGGGGATGATTTGAGTTGGCTTGATGAGGAGATTGAGGATACCTCTAGAGTTTCCATTTTTTGAAATGGAAACACGCAATACCATCACAATTGTTTCTTCAGTCTAGTGATGTTGGCACTAGCTCCTCTAGGCCCTATTCTAGGCATTCTACTTCTCGTAGTCATGTATGAGACTTGAGATTGGGCTTGAAGACATTGTCTATTTTGATTTTTCTACTTATGTCTTGAGTTATGTAGTTGAACTTGGTACCAATGTTTTAAAAACCGGAATCGGGAATCAAATCGGTCAGGGGTCAACTCGGACCAGAACCGGTAATGAACCGGAGCGGTTTGATTTCAATGAACTAGACTATTAAAAAATACAAAAAAAATTACAATTCTAATCATAAAAATTATATTTAACATTCCAAGCTATACTTCAAACCGGTGAAGCATGACTCGGCAGAGACTTGCGGGTGATCGCGAGTCTCCCCGAGTGGACTCCCGCAACGAGTAATCGCCCTAAACCCGGCTCTGAAACTTGTGGACTCCTCTTACTTGTGGAACTCGGCAGAACCGGCATTGAATCAAAGAACTCAGCATCAAATCGGCATCGTACTCGCCAAAACCGGACGCCAAATTTTACATCATTGCAATAATGCGTGTTAAAATTTATAGATGCATCTGCTTCTGTCCTTTCCCTGTGACCAACGATGAGCAAAAAACCTGGCACGATAACTTGCAACTCTTGAGACGGGCCTAGGGAGTGATTCTAAATGCATCTGCTTCTGTTTCCACTCATCGGAAGCTCGCCTCAACTCCTGTCTGTAGGTGCCGAAGGAGAATGAAAAAATCCGGAAAAGGAACATGACATCCGATACGATGGACGGAATTAGGATAGGAATGCATACAATATATTACTTCCTTATATGCTTTCAGATAAATAGGGGCCCAATGATTCCTTACCTTATAACACACAACCAGGCATGATTTTAGATACGTACGACAATTTTGGCTCCGGTCATAAGGTGACCTGCTAGCGGGTGTTTCGCGTTGGTTTTTATATATTATTTATTATATAGTTTCTTTTTGTTTACAAATTACAATATATTTTGTTTGTTATATATTTTTTAATATTTTGTATTTTATTATATTTTTGTTATAAATTATTACATTTTATTTATATTTTTTGTTATATATTTTTTATTATATATTTTTTTGTTATATATATATTTTATTATATATTTTTTATTTTAAATTTAAATTTTAATTAATTTCTGTTATTTATTGGTTTATTATGTATTATTTATTATATAGTTTTTTATTTATAATATATTTTGTATGTTATATATATTTATAATATTTTGTATTTTATTATATTTTTGTTATATAGTTATTTTTTTATTTATATTTTTTGCTATATATTTTTTTATTATATATTTTCTGTTATATATTTTAACCTCTTTTTAAGTGTTTAGTGCCTAAAATGCTTTTAACCTCTTTTTTTTTGCCCTAAATGTACAATATTTTTTTTTTCCTATTTGCCGAGTCTTGCCGAGTCTGTCCCGAGTTTTTCCCGAGTCCACGAGTCACATGCCAGCTGAGTCTTTGCCGAGTCCGAGTCGTGCAACATTGTTTCAAACCATTAGACACATAATATGTATATTTGAAACCATTAGACACATATTAGGGACTTTGAATTCAGTACACAGATATTTTTGCAAATTTATCAGCAAACTTTTTAAAATTTCCATTGCCTCTTTCAGGTAGAGACTTCACATTTAGAAGACTGCTTTTTGATATTTTGTCAGGGAGTTTAGAATCCATTCTAGTGTCCGAGAGATTAATAACATTATGTGTAATTCTGATTTCAGTAATTTATGAACCACATGATCACTATTCCTAGCTCACTTGAATGGTATATCTGATAAAAATTTCTGAGTTTTTCAGGTCCGAGCTTATGATTGCCAATACTTTCTCCTATATTTCCGATAAGTTTCTTTTTGGACCCTCAATGATATATTCCCCAAAACAATATTTGGAACATTGATTTTACACACCTAATTATCACAAATAGAACTTCAGAATGGCAGGTGCCACATCTTAACTAACAAAAACATAGATCTTCAGTTTTACTGTACTTTATAATGCAATGTCTGAGACTCTGACCTGACACAACATACATCTCCTTTGGTCTAAAATATGGAATGCATCCCATCCATTGAAACTTACCTATCGTGTACTAAAAGTTGTCCATTGACACATCCTCGTTCTGGTCTCTTTCGAAATAATGGAGATTCAGGCCACTGGAAAAATTACAATTATAAATTAAGGCGTATGTGTTTTTTTAGCTGGCCGGCCGGGTTATTACGGAACCGGCCGGTTAGGGCCGGTTTGGTAATGAACCAGCCGGTTCATTACCAAACCGGACCCCGGTCCGAGTTGACCGCTGGTTCGGTGTTCCATTTCACTTGGCCGGTCAAACTGGCCGGTTCCGGTTCGAACCGGACCGGTTTTCAAAACACTGCTTGGTACTATTTGTGAATTTGTTCAAGGAATCGTCTTTCGGTTCACTATTTTACATATAAATATGGAGTGTTAAATGGTGTATTATCATTTTTTATGAGATGATACAATGAATTTCTACATTGAATGTGGTTTAATAACTTATATGGATTAGACATGTCCTTAGTATATTATTTTGTGCACAAAATTTACTATATTTTTAGTTTTTTTTCTATTTGCTGAGTCTTATCTGAGTCTTATCCGAGTCGGCCGAGTCCCAAGCCAACCGAGTCTTTGCTGAGTACGAGTCTGACAACATTGATCTCACCTACTTTATTGGATTATACTGGAGTCTTGGTCAAAGATAAGCACTCTCCTATGGTTTTGTAATTATATATATATATATAATACAAATGTGTGTATAACATGTGCACTGTGCTGACAATTCTCTTCTTCGCTTTGGATACTTGCCTCCTGTGTTTACTTGTATGTGGGTATATCTTGTATTGTCGTTACTGGGATCATATCAATGTACCCAATACACCTATCAGTCTCACCTATACCATCTTTCATTATATCATTTGTAATATCTAGATATGGTTATGGTGGTTTGGCCACCTAGCTGTCCTTAACACTAAATATTTTTTAATGACATTATTACTAACTTGGTCACTTATTTAATATTGACATTAGTATTGAAGCTTGCTGTTTGCTCCTCCAAAATTGCATCATAACTATATGAAAATGTTGATAATAAACACATTTAAATGCAACTATATTGGCAGCCAACTTGAATGTCCTGAAGCCTAGGTGGTTGATCTCTGTGGAGAAATAGATGTTCAAGAGGCTTGCTGGTCTTTGATTCCATGCTGAAGCGTATGAACATCGGAATAGTTATTCAACTGCAAAGATAATCCCAAAGGTTAACACATAGTTGCATCGTAAGCTAATTTTGAAGTCCTATAGCTGGTTTCACTGCTTTGACAACGCTGGGTTGCTATTTGGAAATTGGCTGATTTGCAATAGCGCTTTCAAAAAAGAAAATCTCAAATTACACAATTTGTATTGAATGATGGTTTAAAATTGTAGGACCAGAGTTTTCATAAATGGCCATTTTCCTCATTCATTTTCATTTCAAGGATTTGTCTAGATAGTGGGAAATAGGTTTACATTTTATGTTGTCATTATTGAATAGTGATGTCATTTTGCAGACGACGTGTTGTGCAAGTATATGCACGAGGAGTTCGTATCCTTGATGGTGGATACATGACACAGGAATTGTGCATTGAAGTTCCAAATGCTGATACAAGTTCAAGTTCTGATAATGCAGTGGTATCGGCTGTGTCTATTGTTGATCCTTATGTGTTATTGATGATGACTGATGGAAGTATTCGACTCATTGTTGGAGGTTAGCATTTCTTCTATTTGGTGCATAGTGTCCTGACTCATCATGAAGATTAAAATGCAGTACCAAGTATTGTATGAAGTGTGCTGTTAGCAAAAGTATTGGCTGTTTTCTTATTTGGTTACCTGTAAATCCAAATTTTGTGTAACAAGTGAATGATTTTCACCAAACAGTTGACATATCTTTAATTTTTAAATTTGTGCTTTTAGAAAATATTTCCTTTTGGAGTATACAAAATAAATATTGTCTTAGAAAAGCCTGCCCTTAAAACATATTAAATATCTAGTAATATCAATGAGATGACAAATCACTTATCGCAATCTAAATTGTTCACAGGAGTTATTCACTTGTAAATGCTATGAAGCACAGTTTCTAGCAATGGCTGAAAATTTTGGTATCCATACGTGAGTTGACTTACCGGTCCTGTGTTCATCATCCTCCAAGGCATTTATTGATAACAGGGATGCCAGTATGTGGCAATTCTTTTGGCCAGTAACCAACTTGTATAGAAATTTCTGCACTTTACTGTTTGCTGGTTTGTGTTAACAATTTGTGGTTTTCACCTACAGCCGGTTATGCATAGGCTGTAGGTTAATTATAAAATTTTCTGTAACAATCAAACACACAATAGAATGCTACTAACAGGCTGAAAAACACATTTAACAATCACACCATAAAATGATAGACTCAGAAATTTTTGGCCAAAATCAAGCCCTGGAAAAACCCCCACGGGGAAAACCAGTTAGAGAGAGAGAGAGAGTTTTATTTCATCAGCAAAATATTCCAGTACAAATATTACAGTCAAAATGTACTTATCTGACCACCCACAGACACCCAGATTTCTGCCTCGATTTCTGTGCCTCACGGTCTTGAAATCTGTGCCACAACTTCACGAATCTTGTACACAACTCTGCCTCGATTTCTGTGCATGAACAGCACCTCGAAAACTGTGCCAAAATTACTAGAAACCAGTGCAGCAAAACCACCTCAAAAACTGTGCAGAAAATGCAGACTGTACGGATCTCGATTTCTGTGCTTGAGACTGCCTCGAAAACCGTGCAGGAGATCACCTCAAATTCTGTGCAGAGTTCCTCGATTTCTGTGCCTGAAAAACTGCCTTGAAATCAGTGCTGTTTCTCGAAAAATGTGCCCAGAAAATTACATGGAAAATCGTGCCCAGAAAACCGTACTGTATGGTACCTTGGAATGCGTGCAGCTACTGTTCTTTGCCTCGAAGTTCGTGCTGTACAGTACAGCAATAAATGCTGCTGTACGGTCTTCCTTCTTGGGATTTGTGCTAATAATAAATGCTGAACTCGTGCCTTGAAAATCGTGCCAATGGGAAATGGCAGCCTCGAAATTCGTGCAGGAACCCTAGCTCTTTTTTCTCTCTTCTCTTCACTTTCCAAAATGCAAAAAGTGAGTCTCTTTGCCTCCCTCAAGCTTTTTGTTCTAACCCTAAGTGAGTTTTTAATCCAACGGTGGTCAAATGATCCAATCCAATGGTCAAGATTTGATGAGAGTAAAAATATCACTTTATTTAATTCACTTAAATAAATATTTACTCACCCACTTAACTTTAGCAAAAAGTGACTTTCATTTTATAAAGTCTCATTAAAGTGCTTTTAATGTGAGGGTCACTTTTTCCCCCTTCTAAGTGACTTAGGCAAATAGTCACTAGGGGAACACTTCCCTAGGTACAAAACTAACAACTTGAAGTGATTGGTTTCAGTAGTTGGATTCATTAGTATGGAATGATGAGAGCTCTTGCATTGAATTGTTTCATGCATTAAATACTCTTAGTAAAGCAGTCTCCAGTCTTGTAGATGGGTGCCATATATGATATATGTGTTACGGAAAGTACTGCTATTTGTAGGTATATCAAGGTATATTTTAAGTTTAAGACATTTTGTCAAACCTTAATTGTAGTGGGCTTCTTAAAACCACAGCTTTTCTGGATTATCCTTGTAATAGTAGAAGTTCCTAAGGTGCATTTACAATTGAATTGTCAGACATTTGTTTTCTGGAACTGCTTACCCCGTTACTGTGCAAACTCAAATACTCAATCAGACATGACACTCTAAGGCTAGGTAAAATAAGATGAATAGATTGGGAATTAGACTGTTTATTGCCAGCGTGTTGGTTAATACTTTTGTTCTCATGCCTGCTGCAAAGTTCCAGAAAGATCTTTTAATTTCCTACAGAGCTAAAGGGGCATGTGTTGTATTGATTCTTTTGGAGAGCAATTGCCGGGTTGAGGTAGCTATACTCGAAGACTAATAAAGTTCACGAGAATTTAAATCATCAAAAAATAATCAACATGATCATTATGAGTATAAATTTTGTCGTTTTATGCAAGGCTTGTGTTTTGTTGGAAGCCTGGTTCAAATAATTTCTTGGACATGATGTGGATTTTTTGTTATTGCAGATCCTGCGACTTGCACTGTTGCAATTACTTCACCACCCATTTCTCCAAGCTTTTCTGATCCTATTGTTGCATGCTCTCTATATCATGATAAAGGGCCTGATCCCTGGTTACGAAAAACCAGTACTGATGCTTGGCTCTCAACAGGAGCAGCTGATGATCTTGAAGGGACTGATGGTTCACTACAAGATCAGGGTGATATATACTGTGTAATATGTCGGGAGAGTGGGAGGCTTGATCTTTTCGAAGTTCCCAATTTCAGATGTGTTTTTTCCATTGATAAGTTTACTTCTGGCAAAGGTATCTTGGTGGATACATATCTCCCAGATTTGCCTAGTGATGCCCAGCAAACAGTGAAGGAAGAAACTTCCGAAGCAGATAAGCAAGAAGCTGGACAAAAGATGAAGGTTATTGAAATATGCATGCAAAAATGGAGTGGGCAATATGGTCGTCCCTTTCTTTTTGCAATATTGAATGATGGGACAATCCTGTGTTATCATGCATATTTTTATGAAGGGCAAGATACTATAGTAAAGATGGAAGGTGGAAGTATGGTGGAAAATGCAGTTAATAGTATCAGTATATCGAGGCTTAGGAATTTGCGATTTAATCGTGTATTTTTAGATTCATTGACAAGAGAAGAAACTGAAAAAGGAGTTTCAGGACAACGGATTGTGAATTTTAGTAACATCGGTGGTTATCAAGGTGCTTTCATAGCAGGTACAAGGCCAGCCTGGCTTATGGTGTGTAGAGAACGTCTTCGACTCCATCCACAGGTGAAGTAACATTCAGGTTCATTTTGTCAGGATTCTTTGTTTTGTATTTTATTGTGAGTTGTGACCATGACAATATTTTAAAGACAGGATTATTTTGCAAATAATTTGCACTTTTGACAAAAGTAATTTTCAGATGGTTTTATCTTGCAAACGTACATACTTTGGCAACATGTATTTTCTTTACTTATTTTGGTATAAGTTCCAGAGTAAGTATTTTATCAAACATTTGGGGATGAAGAAGAACATGCTTTCCTTCATATAACCTGCAGTTTGACAGTTTAAATTTCTTGCTACATAAAATGTTCTTGCATATGCTTTATTTATTTTCTCTGAACATGGCCTTATTTTATAGTTCAAACTGGACTAGGTGGTATGCTCTGTTGTCACCATAAATTACATGCAGAAGCCCAATGTGTAGCATGGATTTGCTTTCTTGGATTTTAACTATCAATTAAAACATTGCACATATAATCTGTTCAATATTTGGTTTTGTCTAGTAAGGATTAAATTTTATAATGATGGAGGATGAATCATGAATCCCTTGGCTAGCTGTTCAATAATGTGACTGCAAACTTGTCATCCAGTAACACTATGGAACAATTATTTTGGCAACAATGCATATTTTATTTTTGTAAGCTAGTACCCATGGGGATTTGAGCTTGTGACCTTCCATTTACAACTTCTTATCTCAATTACTCATTACCAATTGCTCTACCCCCATGGGCTAATGCATAAATATCAATGTTGCACCACTCGGACTCGGTAAAGACTCGGCTGGCCAGTGACTCGTCAACTCGGGAAAGACTTGGGATAGACTCGGCAAATAGGAAAAAAACTCAAAATATGTTACCATTAATTACTAGGCTAACAAGCTCCCAAGAAAAAAAAACCACTTTTTTTGAGTAAGATGCCGAGTCTAGGGCTAGTATGGCCGAGTCTTCGACGAGTCTGCACGAGTCTGGCTGAGTTTGGCCGAGTCTTGCAAGTCTGGACACATGGCGAGTTGCTGGGCGAGTCTCTGGCGAGTACTCGTTTCAGGACTTACTCGGCAAGACTCGTGAGTACCTGAGTCATGGAGATGATTGCTATGATGTTGAGGATTGTTCCCATAGAGATCAAATGAAAGTTTGGTGCTTTATCTTGCCCACACGAATATGCCCAGCTCCACAAATGCGCCCTCCTCTTCCTATCAAACCAAGGACAACTAAATCAATCAGTTTAATCAAGAATGGAAGAAATACAAATGACGAACATGATAACAAAGAGTAAGAGGTACAAGGACAATGATACTCCCTAAAACCAATGAAGAGAGAAAAGAAAGAAGCCCAGCCAGTCCGCCTTCCTCACCAATTCGACTTCTTCACCTGTAGATAGAACGTGGAAAAAAAGATGTGCAAAATAATCACCAAGAGCCTCAGTGCAAAGGAAGAATAGTTTCAATCAACACCATTAACATCCAAAACCAAAGCACTAGTATTTGCAAAGATATATTTTATTCTAGAAGCCAAGAGCCAAAAGTCCCTTTACAATGAGAGGGTCTCTCCTTTAAATAGCTATGGGAGAGACCAAAACCCTAACCACCTTTTTAATGAGTGGCTAAGATTAAAAGATACATAAGTGATAATCTACGGTTGAGATGAGCTCAACATAAAGTACATGGATCAACTCAAAAATATAACAAGACACCATGGACAAAATCGCCCTAGGGGGACGTCCCACTCCAAGTGACTAGCAAAACATGACATAATGCTCATGGTGGGTCTATGGGGTAACATATATCCCTCCCTAGTGTGCCCCCATGGCACAATAAAAACAAAATAACTCATCAAAGTATAATGGTGTGCCCAAGTGGCAAAGTCGTGTGCCTCCAAAGACACTATAAAACCATAAAAATGTGACTGAGAAGATGTGTAGGCCCCATTGATTGCTGCAACTGTTGTGGAAGGTGTGGGAGACATTACATACATCATCAAAATCATTCCTATGCCATTTCCTTGCCTCAGTAACCCAAATCAATTTCCTCTGTAGCCAATTTTACCATTTTTTATTCCTCTGTAAATTACTTGTAAAAGAAAAAAATGCCTGTAACTCTCTTCCTGGTCACCCGTGGCCAAATCTGACTGTACCTAAATGTCTAGGAGTATGGCAATATAGTAAAATCAAGTGGTTGGATCCCATACTCCCTCTGTAGCACCACAGGTGAACCAAATAAATCATGAAACTGCTCTGACAGGCCATTTTTAATGGAAAATCGGCATTGAAGTGATAAACTGAGAGAAATCCCAACTGAAATTGCCCGGAACTGAAAATTGACTATCCCAATGGACTCAGAGAGCCCAAATGCACTAGAGATGCATACTCATACACCATATGGATGACTGCATAGTCATATAATATCAATACCATGCCTAGACATATAAAAAATAATAATAATCTGTAAATGATCAAAATCATAAATCATAATAATAATAATTGCTGCATGGAACCATCTGGTGATCAATAATAGACCACATATCATCAATATCTATCATTCAGGGTCTAACTCATCTCATGTCCTGTGGTTGACCTGGTCAAACTGGGTCTGACCAGGTCAGACTGACCCATAATATGACCCAAGCTGAAACATCAAAGTGCTGCAAGTGTAACTGGTTAAGACATGCTTCATTAATCATTCCAATAGCAATATAAACATAAAGTAATCAATTCACTGGCGATCTAAAACAAGATATTCGAGATTTCATTGATAATAATAGCTTAGACTAGAACCTCAAGGCTATACTCACTTCATGGCTGTGATCAATTTGCTAGTGATGGGTGAAGGTGGAAAACTGCAAGGCTAGGCTGAGGGATGACTGTACTGACTCAGCACTGTGATACTTCAGATGTAGGAAAGGGGATACATACTAAAGCATATGCTGGACAAGCAATAACACAGGGGATTTTATAGAAGTGTGCCTCACAAATGGGTAAGCTGTTTGGGAAGTGCTTATTCAACCTTGACAGATGTCTACAACTCACATCCAAGCTGACTCAGCTCCATGAGGATCTTTTCTAGAGCCGCTATGACTAGGTGTCCAGCTAACCGTAACTTGAGACTCTAGGGGACACTTAGAATTAGTTGTCCCATGCTCCATCTCATATCACAACCCGCAGGCTAATGAGGAATAAATCATTACATTCAAATAAGGTCAGCAATCATTGGATTTAGCATTTATGAAACCATTGCTTTATTTGGACCTTTTCATTTCACATTTCAATTTCCATAGACTTTCAGTCCGTGTGTGTTTAAAAACACATTCTTGGATTTCATTTCAATAGGCTTTCATTCATGTGTGTTTAAAAACACATTATGGAATGAGATTTCATATAAGATAAACAATAAAGTTTCCAGAGACAATGTAATGATGGTAGAACTATCTGTTTCAGGTCTAGCCAACACAACTTAGGTAACTCAGAGCCGAGACACAAAGTAAACAGGGAAGCTCATCCAACAAAGAGGCTAGAGTGGGGAAGTCCTCCATATTACAGGCTAAGGAGTAAGTCAAGGTGAAAACAATAACTAAATGATGAGGAATGGACGAAGAAAGTGGCAACATAGTGCCAAGACTAGCAAGCCAAAATATGGTGGGATTGATCACTTCCATTCTCCTTAGGAGGGTAAAACCAATGAGTATAGACAAGAACTTCATAATTCTGAGCAGGACACTAGATAAATACATAATAACATCCATGTCCATAATATATATATGATCGCCAGATCATGACACTAAATGCTAAATCATGCTACTAGAATGACCAGAAAGCAATATAAACCAATACACAAGATAATACCTGCTGGATCATATACTTGTGCAAACCATTTGAACCATCATCTATCTACTAGGAACCTGCTGCTGCAACTCTGGGCACTGCATACTGCTTTGTATGGCAAAATGGCTACATTGGTCATCAAATCTGAGTTTCCCGAGACTCAGTCATGGCATAAGAATATACTGGCTGCTCATAATCATAGAAGTGATCCAAAAATAGATGCTCATCTCAAGCATCTCAGTGTAAAGGACTGGCTGGAAAATATACTGGAAACTGGAATAAATATATGGTAGCCCAGCTACTATAAATGTGATAACAGGTTCCATATAGGGTCTATTTCTTGTTTGGCAATCATGAGAATGTCACTGATAGTAAAAATAAATCTGCAAATAAAAAAAACTACCCTTAATAACTAAAGAAGAAATCAACAAATTTATATAGTAAGAGAATGAGGGCCAGAAATGTTTTTCTGTACCTTCAAATAGGTAGAATAATCCCGTGTGAAATCTTGTCTAAAATTCTATAAAATTTGTAGATCACTGAAACAGATTAACTCTCCGTTGAAACCATCCACAGTGGCAAGGATTGTAATGGAAGCCTTGTTGAGTCATTGGTTTGACCTTCGGTGCCCTTGCTCTGAACAACGTTAGCCTTCTTATGCCTGCTGCCACCTGTAGCAGCCCTCTTAGGGCTTGACCTCCCTACGTTAGGCCTGTAAAAGCCCTCTTAGGGATTGATCTTCCTTTGGTAATCCTGTAACAACCCCTTTAGGGCTAGATCTGCCTTAGGCAGTCGTTTTTAGGGCCAGAACAATACTCGACAACCCCCTTGAAAACCTCGGCTGCGCTTCTTAGGAGATAACAGCCCTGTTAGGGCTTGGTCTAACCCATGGAAGCCCAGAATGGGGTTGGATCTGTCCACGACTGCCCTCCTTAGGGCCTGAGCAGTCCACAACTGCCCTCCTTGGGCTATAACAGGCCTCGACTGGCTTGAAACAAGAACTCGGCAGCCCTTATTAGTGCTCTAGCAGACCTCGGCACCCTCCTGGAAGAGAAGACAGAACTCAACAGCCCTAATTAGGACTCTAGCAGACCTCGACACCCTCCTGGAAGAGGAGATAGAACTTGACAACCACAAGAATAGAAGCCAGAACTGTAGATGATCCAAAACCCTTAGAAAAACTGAAATGAAGAAGATGAACAGTTGCTGCAAATACCCCAATGCATTCTTGGACAGAGATGAGTGATGGTTGAATGATAATTGTGATGATAATTCATTTGAGAGGGTTCTTCTTTTATATCTCACCATTGGGTGTCATCCATAAGTCAAGGAGTCTGAAATAATAATATAAAATACATTGGTTAAGTCCCTTTTAATTTTATTGTGGGCTTTTAACATTTTAAGTTTTAACACCTTAGTTAGCGTTCATTGTGGGCTTTTGACCCACCCTCTTTGGGTAAGTCACCTTTTGATGAATTCTTAGCCCCTTCTCTTGGTTTCCATGGTCCACATGTGCCAACTCAAGTACATTGTCATATATAAGGAACTTCTCTTCTTTTATTTTTCACTTGCTAGGGTTTTGGGTCCTCTTCTTTATGGCATTGACTTCTCTTTATGTCAATATGACTTGTCATGTCTTCTCTAGGTCCATAAGGACCACACATGCCATCTAGATGCTCACAAGAAAGGTCTTTCTAATGTGCTTCTATCTTGAGCCCACATGACTCAACTTCACAATACCACTTAGGGTCCAATAAGTACTAGGTCTTCTTCTCTCTTCAACGGTCAACTTGTCTTCTCGAATTTTCATAAGAAAGGTTTATTCATGTTGAACAAGAACATCAACATCCTAGTCCCTGACTAGGTCCTCAGCCCTAGGATGATGCCAATCTCCTGGGGTAGGCTTCTAGACAGAAATTAAGAGCCTAGCATGTCCGCCCATTCAAGATTCCATCAAATTTGGGGACAAAAAGCTTTGTATCCAACTTGAAGCACTGTTGGACAATGAGGATACCAGTAGGTATATGGGGTTGCAGCAATGGCTAATGATTTTGTGGGGTTTACTAC
This sequence comes from Larix kaempferi, assembly GCA_027924585.1. Classification (NCBI taxonomy): domain Eukaryota; kingdom Viridiplantae; phylum Streptophyta; class Pinopsida; order Pinales; family Pinaceae; genus Larix; species Larix kaempferi. The sequence continues at coordinate 1,396,452 of BSBM01001192.1, forward strand.
TAGGCGATCAGTAGTTTCTTGAAGATGGCCCTTATATCATGCATCATTTTGTCCAGGATTTTTTTTTGTTGCTGGCGCTAGGTGTCCAATTGCTAAATCTGTTGCTGTTCTTGGATGGAAAATATCTCCAACAATAGGTTGCTTTGGTGCTGTTGCTTCAGCCCCTGCATCTGTTCGACCAGGAGTTAAAGGAGGATGGAATCTTGAGAAACTTTTGTGTCTGGATTCCTGGAAGACTTACAGGGAGCCATGATGTCATACAGAAAGGCTAACAATATAGATTTGGAACCAAAACGTAGCAAACCGTACTTTGTGTTGTATCAATGGATCATATTTCCACCCAGAATAATGCAGTACATATTCTACTAATTTAATTATACAATACATTCCTGCAATTTTTTAATGATGAAGTTAATTGATATGTGTAAAGTACATGAAATGAACATTGGTGTAACACATTGAACGGCATACTATTCTTTATAGTGCAGAAATTTTGTTTGCATATTCTTTCAATATTTACTAAAAATGTTATTGGGCTCAAGTGTTGATGGTTATGAAGTCTGCTATATTATTGCCAATGCACACACTTTTGTTTTTTAATAAAATATTACCTGCTTTCTGTTTTATTTATGCAGATATTAAAAATCATTGTATTCTGTGGCTCCTGAATGTACCACTGATATCATTTTTCTTTTCTTAGTACTCATGATTACATATTGGATGTGTTATTGCAGTTCTGTGATGGGCCTATTGTAGCATTTACACCTCTTCACAACATAAATTGCAACCATGGGTTTATTTATTACACTGAACAGGTTATGGTCTTCTCCAGAGGGTGCACTTACATCTAGGAGTAACTAAAGATTACTAGGTGTCATTCATGTAAGCTCTGCCAATGCTATTATTTTCATATAGCTAACAAATTTCTGGTTTCAGGGATTTCTTAAAATATGTCAACTACCATCTCTAAACTATGACAACTACTGGCCAGTTAAGAAGGTAGAGCTCATATAAACGTTTCCATTTTTACGTGTATAGTGAATCAATGAAATTACATGCTGCAATTTACTTAGAGCCTGGTGGATACTGTCTTTTTCTGTGTGGTTGCTGCAGATTCCTTTGAGAGGAACACCTCATCAGATAACATATTTTGCAGAGAAGAATCTTTATGCCTTAATAGTTTCATTCCCTGTAAGTGATGCTGCTTCACCCTGGTCATTCTTTTTTTCGTAAGAAAAGTTTGTGGTATGTTTGCAATTTTCATATGGTGTGTGTGTATCTTTCGCAATAAAATTTGTGAAGGCTAAAAATGGATTCTTTTCAATGTAGTCTACCATGTTTTCAGGTGTACTATATTCTCTCTCATTGGTCACGCTTCTCATTTTCTTTATATTTTAGTGGTTCAACTAATTTGAAATCAACTGGTTATGCGAAATATACTTGAGCTAAGCTTCTCTCCAACATGAAGAGACACACTTCTCAATGAAATTGAGATCAGAGTGGTAGCTGGTCTCTAGGAGTGTTGAGAGTGAACCCATCTAACCAAATTTACGAGTTTGCAATGACAATGAGACAGATTATACAATTGTATATATCTGTTATATACATATATTAATATAATATGTGCCATATGTTAATTATGATGCATGGTCATGCAGTTTGTCCAAGGGTATGTCTACTATTATATATTTGTCCTTTTATTATATATTTTAATAATTTTATTAGTCCTTGTATTCAATATATTTTATTTTGATGTTTAGTTGATATGGCGTTGTGCCTTTGCTTGTGCATGTCATAATGTTCCCCAATAACTACTGTGAGGTCATTGTTCCAAGAATCATGGGTGCAATTGGAATCGTCTAAAGAATCCGGTGTGGGTGCAGCACTCATCCCAAAATTAGGAATCAGGGATTTGGAACCGTACTACTTTTTTTTTATAATAAATGTATGTTTAAAATTTAAATTTTATATTGAAAATCTGAAAACAAACCGTACTACTTTTTTTTTAATAACTGTATGTTTAAAATTTAAATTTTATATTGAAAATCTGAAAACAAAGAAATGGAATCTAAAATGATTCGTAGGACCATGAATTCTCAAACGATTCAATCATTCATAACAACATAGTAAAAACCTAAGTTAACAACTGCAGAATGCAAATATGTGAAAGTGATCTCAATCTTCCTACATTCATAGTAATTACTATATGATGCTTCCAAGCAGTGTTACAAACCTAAGTTACCGGAAACGGCTTGCTGACCTCCCTGAAATGCCGTTCCACGTTTCTGAAACGGAAACGGATTCGATCTGGCGTTGATACGGGCCTGATATGGATCCGATGTGGCTGATATGGATCGGGTGAGTCGGGTATGGATCCGCCAATTTTGCGATACGGATCGGCCCCCGGGGAAACGGATCAACGGAATTTTGATATGTATCAGGCCAGCAATCCTCCAATTCCAAACTTCAATTCGATTTTCTGTTGACGGAGGTTGAATTCGCTAGAGGACCATCAAACAACACTGGTTGTGGCTGACGAAATGATTGTGATATTGTCTCACCATGTCCCTTAGGCACTCATATTCCTCGGCTTTCACCAAGTGTTAGAGCATCTCGGATGCCAAATTTTTTGGCTATATGTACCACATTCAGTTTCATTCATGATCTTGGAGAAATCAAGGAACTGCCACTGCCGTTGAGCTTAACCCATGCTTGAATCCAAGAATTAGATGTTAAAAAATGCTTCTATATGCTTATTGATATTAGATAAGTGCTGGATTGCAATGCAAAAGCAAGCAATGGGGGTTTTGGGTCCATTGGATAAGGTTGAATCTCAGTCAATACAGTTGATCAATGTCAGTTATAAATTATAATATTTTTTTTTGTATATTCTTTGCACATGAAGGGATGATGAATCAGTGGCATTCCATGTGTATAATATCTCCACTCCATCACCGCCCAACATGTTAATGGATAATGATAATTAGTCATATAATCATAAGTAAAGGATTTTCATTTTTTTTAATTATTCATTTAAAAGAATGAAAAAACACATGCATGTGAATGGTGTAATATATGCTATATGTTACCATTTTAACCTTTTATATTAGAGTTTTACATTGGTAATATATATATATATATATATATATATATATATATATATATATATATATATATATATGCTATATGTTACCATTTTAACCTTTTATATTAGAGTTTTACATTGGCAATATATATATTTTTTTTCCTTGGAAAAAAAGCATAATTTCGTTTCATCTTTCGAGAGCAAAATTACAATGATTTCTACACTCTTTAAGAGTGTCATTTTGATCTTTGAAGATCATAGAAAGGACTGTGACTGTCACCACATAGATATGTCAAGTTCGATATTACATGAAAAACAACAAAAAATAGACCAATCCTCAAAGATGGTCCGAAGTAGCCAAATATTGTAACCCCTATAAAGCCGAGAGAGTCGAATCATAAGATATAGCATCTGCGAATATGAAAAAAAGATAACAGATCCGACTGTGTGGACAGTCGAAAATACCATGTTCCCGAGCTGATCGCGGTACCAACAAAAGGTCATAAACATCCAACGATCCATATAGGTCCTGTACAGAAGTAAACATTCCAATCCCCTGGAGCTGAGAAAAGAAAGTAAGCCTTCATTCTATGAAAGGCCCGTGATAGTATTCCTTGACCATGCCAGCATTAAATTCTTTAATTTTCCAGTGCCCTGTTCCCAGCAGCAAGCCCGCTTTCGATGCCTGGTCCGCTTCCTCGTTATTTCCCCTGTAGACATGTGTGCATGCAAAGTTGTCAAAAGTAGCAGTGGTAGACCGGATAGAAGCCGAAATGCTTGAGAGTCTACGGTTGTAACAGTGTTGAGTTCCAGACAACCAATGAATAACATTCAGAGAGTCCCCCAAAACAGTAAAATTCTGACACCCCTTCTCGGTAGCAAAGATGATAAGGTATTTAAGGCTTAAAATCTCCGCCAGGTTGTTACTCCCAGCCCCCAAGCCAAGTGACATTTCAAAGTAATGAGCGGGTGTAAGAAAGAGTATTGCCCCACCCCCACAGTGATTATTTTGACAAGCCCCATCAAAGAATCCCCACGGTTGGGAACGATCAATAACCACAGGCTGTATATTTCGTTCGTTAACCACATGTTTGATCCATTTACATGACAAGAAGAGCCCGCAGCAATTCACAGCCGTTTGAGCAGGTAGACACTCGGTGTCCGTGAACACTCGTTTGTTCCTGGCTAACCAAACACCCCATACAACAAGAAGTGGAAGAGCTCTATACCCTCGATAAGTCGGGTTTTGATACCATTGATGCCAGGCCTCAACCACAGATGCCCCACCCCAACGAAAAATAACTCTTAGAATCTTGGATACAAATATCCAAACAATGGTGATGTAATCGCAGTGCAGAAAAAGGTGACCCACCATCTCCTCATCTTGATGACAAAGAGTGCACCAACCCAGCCCATGTTTGTTCCTTTTCTGTAAGAAATCCCAAGTAGGGACCCTGTTAACAAGCGTACACCACATAAAAAGACAGGTCTTATGAGGACAAGACAATTTCCAGACCTTCGACCACCACCACATCGGCTCCCTCTGTACCAGCTCAGCACTAATCCTAATATACCCTGCTTTTGGGGTGTAATTGCCCGAAGGATCCCCTTCCCAACAGAGATCATCCACTTGTTCCCCCAATGTAATGTGATCCGATGAAAGACCCCTAATGTAACATGCCAATTCCCCTTCCTCTTCTACCCCAAGGCCGAAAGAGCTGGCCGGAAGCCAGACATGACGTCCCAATAATAGTTCTTCCTGATCGGCAAGTTGATGAAGAAATAAAATGCCCTTGCGACTGAGGGCTTCAATAGTCCCCTCTGGTTGCGACTGAGGGCTTCAATAGTCCCCTCTGGCATCAAATGCTGAAGTTCACAACCCATCCACGGATCCTGACCAATCCGGATCAAGTGACCATTTCCAACATTCCAAGCCAAATCTCGTTCAATAATATGAAATGATGCTACCAAGGCCTTCCAAATGACTGATCCCCCGGTATGTGCTTTAACTGGATTCCAAATCCAATTATCAAGAGACTCAGGAACAATGTATTTATGAATCATAACCCGAGCCCATAACCCTCCAGATTTGATCAACCGCCATCCACACTTAGCAGCCAGGGCCTTGGAGAAGGAGAAAATGTTCTTCAATCCCCAGCCCCCCAGTGCCTTGGGCACAACAACACGTTCCCACTTGACCCGGGGAGCAACAAAAGTATCCCCCTTGCCACTCCATAGAAAACGGAAGCATAGGCGCTTAACTTGTTCTAGGATTCCTCGGGGAATCCAAGCTAAAGACATCCAATAAACCGGGATGGCCTCCAAGACTGACTTGACCAGGATCAATCTTCCAGCCCTATACAACCACTTAAAGCTCCAACATTTCAAACTTTTTTCTAGTTTTTCAATCAGCCACTTCCAGTCCTGTTTCGTATAATTATTTGTTTTCAGGTTGAAACCCAAGTATTTCAGCCCATTCTCCATTGTAAGTTACGAGAAGGGGAATAATTGAGTATACACCTGCAATTCCGCCTCACACAGAAGATTAGTAGACAATGTGGACTTATGAGCATTAATGTCCATCCTTGTAGCATGGGAGAAGAGATCCAAAATCTCTTTTAACTTGTTCCCATCCCATCTAGAACCCGAACAAAAGATGAGAATGTTATCAACAAAGAGCAAATGGGTAATGATAAAATTTGGAGCCACCTGTATTCCCTCGAAGTGACCCGACCTCCTGGCCTCAAGGATGGATCGACTCAACCCTTCCGCCACCAGTAGGAAGAGCAGGGGTGATAAAGGGCACCCCTGACGCAATCCACGCCCTGAATGGAAAAAAGGGGTAGCAACCCCATTGATGAGGACAAAAAAGGATATAGTGGTTATGCAACTCATAACCCACCTTATAAAACTGATGTCAAAACCCAGATGAGTAAGCAGGAGTCGCAGATAGAGCCAACTTACTTTATCATATGCCTTGGATAAATCAATCTTTAGAACAACCCCCTTCAACTTCTTAGTTTTAATACTGTGCAGGCCCTCCTGTGCGATCCCAATGGCTTCATGAATCTGACGGCCTTCCAAGAAGCCAAATTGTTCCTCTGATATGTGAAGAAAGGATGACCTTAAGGCGCCGAGCAATAACTTTTATGACTATCTTATAGACACAATTACATAGCGAGATGGGATGAAAATCATTCAGGGATGAAGGAGTATCTACCTTTGGAATTAAAGCAATGAAGGTAGAATTAATGCTTGCCGGTATTTTACCTTTCATCCGAGTGTCTTCTACCAATCTAAGAAGATCCTCACCAATGTAATCAAATAAGCCTAGAAAGAATTCAACTGTCCATCCATCAGGCCTAGGGCTTTTGTCTTTCTGAAAACTTGAAAGTACCTCTTTTAATTTGTCAGCCTTTATAATATCCATCAACTTCCTGTTATCATCCTCTTCCACAAACCTAGGGAACAATTGTGCCACCCAGATGTCTTCTTCAATATTTACCCTGTCACATGCCTTGAACAAGTTCTGGAAATGTTGAACCCCCACATCAGCCATCCCTTCAAAAGAGTGTTGAACTATGCCCAGATGATCTTGTAGACTCTAGATAGTGTTAGCAGACCGCCTTCCTCTAGCATATGCATGGAAGAATTTAGAATTCTCATCACCACTTTCCAACCATACAGCCCTGCTCTTCAAACGCCAGGTCTCCTCCATCTCCGAAAGAATAAGGTTTCTCCTTCCTTCCAACTTAGCCAAAGAAATTTTAGACTCATTGGTCAGAAAACCCCCTTTAGTACCCAGTGCAATGGTTGCAATGTCCCCTTCAATCTGTTTTAGTTCACGACCCTCCTGAATTCTTTTTTCAGCCGCCCATTTCTTAATCGGTCCCTTCAAGTTTTTGATATTCTCAGCAAACTGAAAAGCAGCCGAGATGTTGCTTCCAAGCCTATATGGTATCCAGATTGACTGAAATAAATTAAAAAAAGTTGGATCCTTCAGCCATGTTTTATTGAATTTCAGAGGGGATGGCGGCTTCACAAGGCCATTCCTAATCTCGAGGAAAATGGGATCGTGATCAGAACACCCACAAGAACTGACCCATTGTCGAACATGAAAATAGTTCTCCACCAAAGGATCCGCCAATAAGAACCTGTCCAAACGTTTAGCAACCCGATCCTCCTCCACCCGTTTGTTTCGCCAGGAGGGTTTAAGAGAAACATGTTCAACATCAACCAGATTACCTTCAACCAGCTTCCTGATAAAAAATCCATGAGTGGGTCCACCTGAGCATGGGGTCCCCAAACTTCAGCCTGACCCAAGGAAAAATTAAGGTCCCCCCCCAGTATAACAGAATCTCCCTTAATCAAATCTTTATTCAACAACAATTCCCAAAAAGGAATCCTATTGCAGTAGGGACCATAAATGTTAACAACAGTGAAATCTCTATCAAAATCCAGGCCATGGAAGGAAAGGCCCAATACAGAATCCATCCCCCATAGATTGGTAACTTTGATACGAGCCGCGCGCCAAGCCACAGCCAAACCCCCAGATCGCCCACATGCATCCGAGGCTTCAAAATGCCAACCCGAGAACAAGCCAAGTTAACAATTCAACTTGTTAACCTGGTTATTTTTGGTTTGACCTTTGAGTTAGTCTCTTGCATTTTAACATCTTAAGTTTGTTACAAAGATTACTTTTCTGCTGTACTTGTTAGTATATACACAGTTCTGAAAATGACCAATTGATTGGAACATTCAATTTTAGTGTTGGCGTTTATCATTTGCATTATTTGCTTCTGCTGCTATAATAAGTCAACTGTGGAATACATACAGATCTGGAGATTAGCTTTTGTCTCTTAGTTACTTGATAAAGTTGGCAAACATTAACCTAGGGTGCTTTTAAAGTTTTATGATTATCAATGAATGAAAGATTGATGTTACATTCCTTATGATCTTTACATGCTTAACTGGCTATGATATCTTAATGATGTTGAACACCGTCTTGCTGAACTAGGCATTGGAACTAGTTTACTTTTAATTGATGATATATATTTGCTTTAATTGCTACGAGCCCATTTAATGATGCCTTTGATAAGAGTTGGTTATTGGTGATAGTTGGTTGTTATTACATAATCCATAATACTTCTCCGTTGTATGCTAAACTAGTTTTCTGTTTTGAACTTACCTGAAACTTAGTTTACTTAGCGTCCCTTTTGATAAGGCTGATTGGAATGGTAAAGTGAGTTACATTGGCTTTGATCTTGCTTATTAACATTGGGCTGATTTGTTCTAAATGCTGATATACATATAACGCCCTTACATTGATAACATACAGAAATTGGATTATTTTTAATGCTTATAAGATTATCAATGCTAAATGATCTTGACACTTGACTAATGCTGGTTAAAACTCATTTCTGACTGGTTATTTTCTGAACTTGTTAATGCACACATTTTATTTAATGTTAAGAATGCTCCTGCGTTAGCTTGTGTGCATTTACTGTCCATTTCAAACCTAAAGCAGTCCTAAAGGCACTAGATGTACCAAATCTGGAAACTACACTGGTTTGATACTTATTTACGTGATTGGTTGATGGTTATAATATCTTCATTAGCTAATTGGTTATGAATTGTCATACTACATGCTTGTTTCTGATTAGTAAATGACTTTGACAACTATCACTTAATATTTGGTTATTGGTTGAGGTTTATTGGCAATATCGTCTTTTGATCCAACATTGATGATCATAGTGCATGTGTACACATTCTTACCTTCCATTGAATGAACTAAGCATTATTGGCTAAAGCGCAACACATTTGACTCCATTAGGCACTAGTCTAACTACAAGATTGCATAGAGAATATATTTTGTGGCTGTCTTAGTGTTCTACAGGATTCCATAAGGATACTTCTCCTTGGAGGTTTCGACTTCTGAAGAACTTAGAACGGTGACTAAGGTGACATTGGGTCACTATTCTTAGTTTTGCTTGCTGTGAATTAGCCCTGTTAATTTGTCCGGTAACAGTCAGCCTTGAAAAAACAAGCAATGAAGCACTTAAGTTGCTTGATTTAACCTTTAAATACTTCGAAGAAAAGACACCTTCAAACACGCTCTAAATTTTACTTGAATAACTTGCTCAAAGACACTTTTTCAAAGCTAGATCCAAAGAAAAAATGATAACATTTTAAAATAACTTTAGATCTTGCATAAAATTAGATCTATTCTTTTAATAAGCTTGATAAATAAATCAGATCTGAAAATTCTAAGAACCGGTAACCAAGAAGAAATTAATTTTAGAAGGGAGAAAGAGTAAGGTGAAAGAAGCTTGTTGACGGAAAGATCAACCAAGGAATTTTTTTTCGTGGAGTGCCGAGGGACAATGTCTTGTGATATTGTTGAAATGTAGTGGAGTCAAGCTAGATCCACAATTCCTCCAAACTTGGCAACCTGAAAACCACTCAAGAAACTTGCAAAATCGTGAGATCTGGTGATAGCATATAAATTGAGATTAAAACAACATGCATATAATCTTATAAAACATGTTAGATCTAGATCTCTACAAATATGTATTCAAAGTAGAAAAAACAAGTAAACTTACTTACATTACTCTACTTCTAAAGATTGGGAGCAATCCTTTAAGCAGATACACAAAACACAATGCAGAAAATTGAAATGAGAAACATATTACCTCATGAACTCATGACAATGGTGATCCACACATTAGAGCACCACACAATTAAGCCTCCAAAGCTTCTTTATTAGCAAATGCAAAAGAATAGAACAATTACAAAATGGCAAGCCTCCTCTCAATCCAACTCTAACTAGTTTTGAATGAAGGGGCTGCCATGCTTAAATAGCAAAAATGAAGAGAGAGGGCGCACGTGGTGAAAGAGGGAGTCATGCCATGACTTGTGGCTTGATTAGCGGGCTGCCTCCTATTTGGGCTGCCCAAAATTCAGCCCAAACAATGCCTAAAACATAGCTACCCTTTCTTGGGAAATGCGCCCCCTTAAGAGGCATGTCCCCTCCTTAATGTGGGGAATAGATTCCCTTATTAAGTGCTTCCCAAAACTTTCCAAAATCACTTCTTACATCCTCATAAATAATTCTGATCCAAAACTCTCACAAATCCCACCAAATTAGGAATTTGCTTTTTTATATTTTTCACTTTTTTGCTATTTTTTTCCACTTTTTTGAATTTTTTGATAATAAGTGAAAAAATAAAGCACTTAACCACTTAGGAAAGTGGGTTTTGGGGTATAGTAGATGCTCTGAGCTTGAAAATGAACAACTCGATGGCATAAAAGACCCCTAAACCACACTTTTATCACACTTTTAATTTTTTTTATCAAACCATTAAAAAAAGGGCTTTTTTTACGGAAAAATAAACACCTCGATGGCATAAAAGACCCCTAGACCACACTTTTATCACACTTTTAAATTTTTTTATCAAACCATTAAAAAAATGGCTTGTTTTTACGGAATAATATTTTTTCTCAGAACTTAAAAAAAACTTAGGGGGACCTAACACATTTCCATACGACTCAATTTTAATGCCTAGCATGGTTTAATACATTGACACTTAGGATCTAATAACCTCTTAAGGCCTAAACACCACGTCGACCACCCCAACTTTGGAGGCATGAGTGAAAAACTCGAAAATTATTAGTCGTTTGTTCAACAACAAATAATTAACAAGAAAAAAAAAACACTCTGGGCTAGTCAGATTAATGTTAAAGTGCTAGGAAGCCGAATCTTTACATAGATTGTCATGCTAGCACATTTTTACAAAATCCCCCAAGGGGGTATGAACATGCAATTATTAAAAAAGGGGCCAAAACTTGGCCTGATGGATCTCGGAACACTGATGATGAACAATTAGATTGTTCAAGTCCTCGACAGTTCACTCGGAATCCACTAAGTGCAATTTAGTGGATAACAGACATCTTGACTAGGGGGTAGGCCTTCTTGAATCTAAAACCACCTATATCTAGAATGCGCTTGAAAAGTTAATATTGACGCCTTGTGATGAATGAGGTAAGAAATGCCCTCCAAACCCCTAATCTCCCTTGGAAGGTTTTGTCCTATGCCTAAGGGTTTATGCCTAAAGATGCCCCACAATAGGTGGGAGCAGTCTCTCTCTGTTCTCATACATCTCTCTGTTCTCATACATCATGTTGAGCAAACAATGGTCTGATTTGGAAATCACATTCTAGAAAGTACTTGAGGAGACTAGTTATTGCGGTTCCAACATGCAATATAGTTTTTAGCTCCTCCTACACTCAATGGCACTATTACTTAACCTCAAGGTTCTGAATTATTGCTCATGTGTTTTCTTTTCTAGTTGCTACCACTTGTGCTTAAGCCTTGTCAAGTTTCTTAACCAGTTGTCATAATGCCACCCAAGAGCATCATCGAAACAGATCTTGATAGGGAGTGAAAAGGGTAGCTTTATAGCTCTTAAATCACAAAGATGACTGTCAAATCACTGAAAGGCAATGATAAGGGTAGGGTTGGCCATGAACTATGCTTGCTCGAGGTTAATGTCCTTCAGGTTTAAGGTGTCATTGATGAGGGATTGGCTAGTTTGTAGAGGATTGTACCCACAGCTTCTTTGACCTACTTTTCAGTGCACTAGTTAGAATAGAATAGCAATAAGATTGGGTTAATTATGAATGATGTTATGCTCAATAAGGGAATGATTGTATGTAGCACGCTATTTGTTCCTTATGTGTCCAAACATATTAGGTTAGTCCTTCTTAGTACATTTATAACATTTAGTACTTTGTGTTTTAATTTTTTTATCATGCTTGATTATTGATCTTCATGTATCTTGGATGGAATTTTCTAATTGAGGTTTTGTTTCAGGTTTCCAAACCAGTGAGTCAGGTACTACCTTCACTGGTTGATCAGGATAATAATCATCTGACAGAGGCAGATAATATTGTTTCTGAAGATGCACATAAATCATATGTTGTAGATGAATTTGAAGTACGGATTTTAGAACCAGCAAAATCAGGCAGTCAGTGGGAGGCAAGGGCCTCGATACCATTGCAAACATCAGAAAATGCCATTTCTGTTCGTATGGTGACACTATTGGTAAGCTTGCTTTGTCTGATAAGGTAGATCAATTTTTTCAGTCTCCAGTTTCACTGTCCTTTTAAAGTTTTACTTGCGTATAGTTTGGAAAGTTGCTAAAATGATTCCTAATCTCTGTTTCTTGCCTACTCATTTTTTGTGCAAATATTACTCTCTTTAGTTGCTAGAGATTATTGTATTAGATTTCACACATGCCTTTTCTAATTTTCCAGAACACTTCAACTAAAGAGAACGAAACATTACTAGCCATTGGGACAGCCTATGTGCAAGGGGAGGATGTTGCTGCAAGAGGTCGAATTATCCTTGCATCCATTCAGCAGGATCCAAATAATTCTGATAACTGGGTATAACTACAGACTCAACCTTTGGTTATGTTCATGTCTTGCTGTTATATAGCTTTTATGGAGGAGCTTGTTTTGTTGTTGAACTGCAGTCTGTATTTGAAGTGCTTTATAGGAGATCCCATTTTGTTGATCTTTGGATTACCTCTAAAATATTTTTTTGATTATTTGCCTCTTCCCTGAGCTGTTCTGGATTGCAGGTAACTGAGGTGTATTCGAAAGAACTTAAGGGGGCAATTTCGTCTTTAGCATCCCTTCAGGGTCATCTCCTGATAGCAGCCGGTTCTAAAATTATCCTGCACCAGTGGAATGGTGAAGAATTGAATGGTTTTGCATTTTATGATGCACCTCATTATGTTGTTAGTGTGAATATTGTAAGTCTTTGATATCCCTCTCTTTTTTGTTTTTTTTGGTTTTGTTTGTAAACTTGGTTGTCTTAGCATGAAGACATTTGAGGGAAAAGTTGACTTTATAGTTTATACATGATAATATACAAATGCTAAGTGTAATACATGATTTTTGCTTGACATATTTTTCCTCACCTGTTGATTTTATACTGCTCTTGTTTGTCTGCAGTAAATGGAGTATACTTCTATGAATTTGTTATGACATTTATTTTGTGAGTTTGTTTTTGACTGCTGTTTGGTTTTCTCTAAATTGTTGTGAGCTTCTTGCAGTAGATAATTTGTGGACGTAGAAGTTTATCTTAGACTGATTGGTTATTTGGTTTATATCTCTTTGTTTTGTGGAATATTCTTAACTTTTGAATCTGTTTCCTTGCTGAGTTTTCAATCTGCAGTTGCTTGAAAGAGAGAGAGAGGCTTACATTCTTATCCAGTCATCATTTTTATTACGTAAATGTTCATGGTCAACTTATACTCAGCACATGCATTGCATTTTATGAGCATAAACTCCTCTATACTTTTCTATTGGTATGTGCTGTAAGTGTTACACAATGGGCAATATATCTTATACCCCCCGGTGATATTGTCACTGGAATTTATTGTGATGTTTTCCTCTTTAGAAATTATTGCGATAAATTCAAATATCGTGATAAATTCAGTAATTATCGTGATAATTTATAAATTATTGCCCTGCTCATGTCAATTTTGCCTTGATAACCAGATACCTGGTCTTTTAACCCTTATTTTGCAAAAGTGAATTGAGGGATTGAGCTCTAAGGATACTGTGACCATTTTCCATCAAGCAAACACAGGGAAATCCATTGTTTCCATTCCCATCGGCTGAGCAATTATCTAGTGGGATTTAGTCAGATCTACCATATCCTGTGAGGACTTAATAGCATATTTTGGTATTGATGTTTGATGTACCACATGACATCTTATACATCTTATACATCAGTTTTATTTTCATATTTATCTAGCAATGTGTATGTTTGATGTTGTTGCTTTGATGTTTAAAGAATTGAAAAAAATGATTATTTTTCTAATTTTTATAGTTTCCCGATAATTTTTGATATCTTCCTATAGTTTCTCCGATATTACTGATAAGTTATATTCCGCACCCTCAAGGTAAATGTAACAACTTTATAGTGTAATTCTAAGCAATCATTTTACAGTTTGTTTATTGTCACTACTGCTTTTGAAATAAAACCCAGATTTTGTGAGAAGTCTCTGTTGTTAGCTTGTGATTTTTGCATGTTTTTATTATTATTATCTAGTGTCCTTTATGCTATTGGCATTGTAACCAGAAAAGATGTAGGTGTAGTCTCCTGTGTTAATTAGGCTGTAGGGATAATTTTTTCTTAGCCACTACATCCAACCGTTGTGCATGTGTAACTTTTGAGTTGATAAAGAAGGCCCCATATTTTCAAAATAGGCGATTATAGTGAGTGTTGGGCATTGTACCTCACATTCTGGTGATCATGGTGGACTTGATTTGATTTTTGTGCTACATGAACTTGAATATTCCTTTTGTTCTTGTTCTCAATGCTCATAACTATTGATTTATGTGCTCTCCTACTGTTTCAGTTATCATGGCCATGTTTGCACACATGTCAAGCTCCAATGTATGCATATCCATAAAGCAATGTTCCTGTTAGCACTTGAAACCATAAGGTAACAAGGTAACTATGAATCGGACCACTGTCACCACAATCTGGTTCCTCTATGCTTTGGTTTAGTGTATGCTAGCCCTATGAAGGACATCCTGGGTAGCCCAAGTCAAATATGAATGTTGACCTGCCAAACAATCTCAGATATGCAAAACCCAGCTTGCTGTAAATTAGCTTTCTGTGAGGTAAAATAATGAACAGCAAACTAAAAGGTGTAGATCTGCACTTAAATCAGATGTTAGAACTTAGAACTTGTTTTCCATGCAATTCCGCTATTCATACCTTTAAATGTGTAAGATAAACCTACAGAGTTGCGAGTAATACTGCTGTAAAATGAAATAAATGCAATTTATTAAATTAAGATGGAACAATGCTTGAGTCCCATGGAGCAATGGAGTCAGAGAAATAAAAAATCACATAAGCATATGTTAGATCTAGGTTATGCGATTCAAAAACCTAGAGCAAGCAAGCTAAGACATCCATGATAAAATAGTTGGCTGCCAAAATACTTCACCTTTATTCCAGATATATAAACACAATATCCTGAGATTCCAGTTACATATCCAAGAAATTGAGTGGATAGGATCCTTCTCAGCTGCCTTACCACTGTCTAGAAATGAGATACAAACAAGGCCTCTCGACAGAAACAACCAACAACCTACCACCAAGGATGCACTCACTCACTCTAGCTGAAAGAATGGTTGGAAAAAAGGGCTCAAGCAAAGATCACAATTAATCTTCTTAATGGAATTCTCCTTTGTCTCCAGCTCTTATAGATTGAATGTGGAAGTTTACAATACAATGGGTCCCAAAATAGAATGGAAGAGAGAAAATAATAGAACTGCAGGATCCATCCTCCTCAAGTGAAGTGCTAAAATTGTGCTAATAATAAAGTGTTTTAGAGAGGAAAGTCAACCCAGAAATGCTCCCAATGCTAGGGCACATCCTCCTAGGCAATAATAGCACTTTTCTCCTTTGCATGAAAAAGAAACTCTACCATAAATATATACCCATGACCTCAAATTATGAAAAGAAAACTCCAAGAAGCATCCTAAATAATGGACTAGTCTTAGTTGTCAATAGATAAGCTTTTGTCCAAATTAGAAGCATTGGAAGCTTCCTCCACTCATTTGCCCTTTTGAAAAGTCACCCCAAGGAGATTACTTCTTCCTGAAATAACTGCCGAAACAAGCTTGCTTTGAATACAATTGAGTCAAGATAAAAATAGAAAAGCCATCACTGAACAAGTGTGCCCTCATTGTAGGAGACTCCTTCCATCAAGTGTGTGCATGACTGTATGCATCTATCAAATAAAGTTCTTGCTGCCACTGTGTATTGTAGTTTAACAAGTCTGATAGTCAATGCAGATTGTCTTTTATTGCTGAAAACAAGTTTCAGGAAGAGATTCTGGGAATGAAAAACTGCTACTGGAATGAGTATTGGATGTGGAAGTATGCTACAAGAAATATGGACGTAAATCTACTATAGGAAAACACTCCACAGCACCCTCCTGCCTCAATAACTTAGCTGCTGTCCAAAAGTAAAGGTGTCCGTGTGACTGTGGTCCCTATCATGTTTGGAAGCTGCTATAGGAAAAACAAACCTACAGCAATTTTAGATTGATGCTTATCTTTTGAGTTGCAAAACAGATGATGAGACCCTTCACTTCTATGTGCAACTTATAAAACAATCCCCAACTGATGTGCCTCCTTACTGCTACTAATATGCTACAGGAAATCTGAAGCGGTACATAAAATCTGGTATAGGGAAGACTCTGGGCATGACAGTCTGCTACATGAACAAATCTGGGTATGAAAATCTGTTACTGGACATTCCTGCAGTGCCCTCATACCCCCAGACATATAGACGCTGTTACAGGATGCTGCTAATGATGCCCTTCTGCTGTTACAAACACACAAACAAGATGCAAGTCTCTCATACTCAGCCCAGGATGCTGTTAAGTTGTTAAAATAGTGGTGTTCCCTGACTGAAATCTCTGCAAGATTAGTCACAGACAGCATTGATCAATCTGCCAATCATTAGCTCCTTAGGTATTGCTGTTAGTATTGAAATATCTCCCTGATTGAAATCTCTGCAAGATGTCTCACAGACAGCAGCGATTAGCTTGCCAATCATTGGCTCTTCAGGTACATCTGTTAGCCTTGAAATATCGCCTTTCTTTGCTACAGTATATCCCCACAAAGACTGTTTTGGTCGCTGTTTGCTCTGAAATTTGGCTTGAAACACTACATCTCTGCCTTTGAATCCTTCCACACTGTTGTCTATCTTTGATTGTGATATCAAGGAGATAAATCAAGATTTTGAGAGTTCAAAGCGAACTCCTGTCAGTCCTCAACCTATAACTTATGTTGGATCTTACTTCAGAGGCTAAAAATCAGAATGACAACGTCCTCAAAGCAGTGATAGGATGGGATAGTTAGTTCCTTGAAGTACTGATTACTGGAACTCAAATCTCTGTAATATGTTAATAACTGAAAACCCCCTGGAAACTGAAATCTCTAGAAAAAGGGATGATGGCCGAAGATCCCACTGTCTATGTGTCCATGAACCATTGTTGTCAAGATGGATTGAGGAGAAGTCCAACTTGATCCCAACTAGATCACTAACTATCGTTGAAGGTAACACTTGAATTCACCAAATTCAGTGTTAACGAGTCCGAAGGTGAACATTCCATAGGAAGTGTCTAGCACTCCTCTCGAAAGGTCTCCAATGCTCAAATTCTACCTCCTAAGCCATGTGCTTCTCTGGGTCCACCACACCTCCATCAGCACTTCTCAACCGAGGAACTTAAGTCAAGCACAAGCTGCCATGTTAGAAATCAATTGGACCCATGCTATCTAGGGCTCAACACTCTCCTCCAAAATGCCCAATGATCCTCCTCCAAACTCCCAAGCAAACAACCAAGTCCTCAGTGTGTGCCTCATGAAGAATCTCACCATGCCACATAGGTCTTCAACCTTCTAAGGAAGTGCAATGCATAAACATTAAGTCAAGCTATAACAATCCATGAGTAAGGTATCTCCAATCTGTATGTCTACTACAATGCAACCAAGGGTAGTCAACACACCATGCTCTCCACATCACATGAAGCACCCCCAAACATGGTGTAAACACTTTTCGAGTCACCCCAAAAGCTAACAGAATGCCTATACATACTTGTGGGTTATGCTCTCTAGCCTTGTGTCAACAAGGGCTATAGATTCCTAGCTCTTCTTGAGAGACAATGTTACTGACACCATTTTGAGGACGTATCATCAAAGATGTCTCTTATGGATACCATTATTCGGACACAATTCTTAATGACTTGAAGGTTTGGGGGTCTTGTTTGTTAGAGTTTTATTGGGCTATGACTTAGAGGGTTCCAACTCTTTTCCTTTGATACATCATTTGATATAAGTAGACTATCTCTTCAACCATCATTCTTGTTGAGTTTGGGCCCCACCCTCTCCATCTTGAGATTATGTTCATCTTGGTCTCACTCAAACATTGAGTTTGGAGTTTTTCTTAGTTGTGTGTTTGGATTGATATCTATACATGGGGCACTATTTTGTAGAGTCCATTGATCTAGCCAGCCCCCCTTGGATAGGCAGGTTGTTTGTTCGTTGGGGTCTCAGACCTTTTAGAGTTTGTGCATTTATTTTGTTGGATTATCTTCCTCTATTTCCTGTGATGCACCTAGACACCTCTTACATAATAGGCAATTGTTGAATAGTATCACTCGGGACGACATTTATAGGAAATATAAACAAGTCACTTGGACATACCCACTAAGCATGTTGCCTTTGAAGATGGCCCTCTATGTTGAGCAATCGATGGCACTGAGGGATTGCCTCATTGTCTCATCTCCATACAAGTGGCAACATTGGCTTGCTCTTCGTATTCCTTTGGGCCAATAGATGGTTATCTTATTAGAACCTATGATGCAATAAAATCTGCCATAGCGAGGAATCCTTAAGACACCTTAGCATGCACTTAGATGCAAGAATGCTTTATTGGGACATAACATCAATGAGGCTTGACCCCCTCCTCCTTGGGTATAATACACATCTCAAGTTACCATAGGATGTCCTCTCTTAACATCATATTTAGACCATATAAAAGACCTAAGAATTTACTTCAATTTCTTGAATTGGGCCATATTGGGACTCAACATCAATAAGTCCCAATACCCCTCCTCCTTTGGTATAATACATGTCCCAAGGAACCCCTAGATGTCCTCTCTCAACACCATATTTAGACCATATAAAAGACCTAAGAATTTACTTCAATTTCTTGAATTGGGCCTTGTTGGGGAGAAGGAAAGACACATGCTAGATGTTATAACCTTGCAAAATCCTCGAAAGAATGGTCAACTTACTTGCAAAAGGGATATCTTTGAACTGCAATATGTGGAACATTGTTTGAAACTTTTGAAGGCACAATCCCACATGGCCACTAATGGGAGACCAGTTCCAAACGACATATGAAGTAGTGCATAATCATCCTTTCCTTGATATTGTTCCATATGAAAGGAATCCAAGCTAGAAGATTGTTTACTATCTCCATCTGTTATAGATTATCTAATTGATTCAGGCATAACTAGAAGAAAGTTCTTGGTTAATTCTTCTTACACTCAATTCACTTTCCTCACTATCCCTCCCTTCTACTCCAACATAGTTGTACCTCCAATGTAACTTGTGTTTGTTCCTCCTCGGTGTACAACATCCTAGTCTCCTTTGCATCTTGATTTCCTGCCTTCCCTGTGACTTGTGTCTTTTCCTACCTTACTTTTTGACCCTAACTTCTCCATGGGAATCTTTCCTAGCTCTCCCGAGTTCCATAGGGAGGAATCCTCCCTTGCGATCATTCTTTGTTCCTCCTAATGCTCCCTTTGTTGCTCCTTCCCCTTAGCGCTAATATCTGTAATGTTCCCTTTTTTACTATAGTGGAAATTATTGAGGATTGATGCCATATTCACCTTCAGAGGATCTTTAGCATGGTTATTAGATCACTAGTAGATAAATAGGGGCCACCAGAGCTGAAAGCCACTTGCATGCATGACATCCGAGCATTATTTCATGATGAATGCACCTGATTGAGTCTCCAGACACCTGCATGCAAGTCAATTGCGAATTAGAAGGTAAAGTGACCTAATTAGGTCAAAAGTTAGGTTTGTTAGGTGAAAGTTATAAAAGAAAGGTAAAGCTAATGGAGAAGACATGCTTATATGATTATTGATTTGTGATCTCGAATTGGAGAGCTCAGCGAGCTAAGTTGGGGTTGAGTGCATGCACTCAGCTAACTGGTGTAGTTCGACAGCGAAATCTATCTGCCCTGGTCGCCATCAGGTTGGATCATTCAGATTTAGCATTGCTTCATCATCAGGTACAACTATTATTCAGTTTCTGCAGAGTTATATTTTATGAGTTATTGAGGGAGTCATCCTCCTGCTAGGGCGCATTGTCCAAGGACCTCCCCATTCGTTTTCCAGTCTCCAGGGTTCAGTTTCTCTGCATGTAGCTCTCATTCTCTTCAGAGCAGTGGTATTACCCTTCCCCTGGAAGAAGGGCCATCCAGCTTGAGTCTTCAGCTAGTTATCATCATTCTTCCTGATTGAAGGACGTCTTGCATGCTTGGGGGCGAATCTCCTTGGAAGGATATTCACGTTTTGGGCTTCTGAGCCATCCTTCTATCTGCATGCAACTTCTATCTTCACCAGAGGGGCACTATAACCCTACCGCACATCATCTGGAGCTTTATTAGTGAGCTATTATTTATTGAGGAGCATTCTAAGCTTGGATGAGGGCGCATTCCTCATCTGGAGGACGACTTGCCTTAGCATACTATTTGGAGGGCGCATTCCTCATCTGGAGGATGACTTGCCTTAGCATACTATTTCTTCGGCTTAATTCCCGCATGCGGGGATCATCCTTATCGACATCAACAGATCTACATACTGGTATGTACATGCATTAATTCCTCCTGCTTGCATTTCAGTATTATCTGGGTTACAAATCTGCATGCAAATGCATGCATGCAGAGATCAGTGCGTACTTTCAAATTCTGTTGAGACATACACCTACTAGCCATCTACAATACAACATAAAAAAGAAAAATACCAGTTTGGGATATTACAGTGGTATCAGAGCATGTTCCGCGCCAGCTGTGGGAGCATACAATTATAAACCTAAGTTGCCAGGGTACCCGTACCGGTGGGTTGGGCACCTGTACCAGTACCGGGTACCCGGACCGCCATACTGGGTACCGGGACTGGTACCTCTGGGAGTACCGCGTAAGTATTGGGTACTTGGTCACGGATTTTAGGGTACTTCCGGGCATGAAATTGAAACGCAGACTGGAAATTTCATGGTTATTAGTATTACTTATTACTTATTAACTTATTTTATTACTAATTACTAATTACTAATACACTATACAATAATGTAATACTGTAAATTTAAAACTTTAGATTATACAAATTAAAACACGTCTGCATGAGACATTTCAAAAGGACAAGTAGGCTTTTATAGCTTTCATAAAATGGAGCGCACTAACAAAAAGGAAAAAAGCATTTGAATGGAATCAAACATGGATGGGTATAAATCAAAAGGTAAACAACTAGTGGCTGAGTTCCTTGATATGGCTACAGACAGATTATCATAAAAGAAAATGTTCCTGCAATAAATGGACTATATATTTACATACCACTATATTTTGACTTGATGGGAAGGACTTAATGGTTTATGAATAAAATTCAGCCACTGTATAATGAATGCCAATTACCATGCAATGCGGTATTAGGAGCAACTCTGTCCTCACTCGTACACTACTCAAGATAAATGAAAAATTAAAAGTAACACATGCACAGATGTTTGTGTCTATAGAAAGCTCCATTCTTTTATGACATAGAAAAGCAACTGTACAAGTTGATTTATAGTTGAAACTAAAGTATTGAATTCCAGAATCTAAAATGACTCTTAAGTATTCCTTCTGCCAAATTTTATACTCATCCATGGGACCTATGGTAGTGAAGAGAACAACTGCACAAGCTCGTTATAGGTGAAAATTTGAAATTGAAGTACTGAATTTGGTCCACGTGTACAAGTATTACTTCCACCAGATTTTGTGCTCATCCTTGGGACCAATAGGTGGTAGATATCACACATGGATTTGCTGTACGTTGCACCCAAAATCTCATCCATTAAATAAGACTGGATGAGACAGTAAAAGGTTCAAGGATACACACCTTCACAGAATAATGAATAAACAAGCAAAACTACCTGGACAGTAGGTAGACAACACACTTTATTGGGAATTAGAGTAGGATGAAAAACCAGTTATGTCTACCTTTCTTTGTCTTAGTTCACTTCCAGCGGGTATAACAACCCCTTTATGAAAAAGGGATAATAAGTACCCTTAATACCAATCAGCAGAGTATGTTAAAAGTCTGTAATACTAATAGTCTAATTTAAATTTTAAATTTTCTGTTTCATTGTTTTAAAGTTTTTCAATTTTAAATTTTTTCGTATTAATAATTATTAATTTTAATTTAGCTTAATTTTCAGTTTTATTAATTATATTTATATTTAATTATAAATATATTAATATAATTATTAATTATAAATTTATAAAATTATATATATATATATATATAGTACCCCAAAGTACCCAAGTACCCTATTTCAATAAGTGGCGTACCCGTACCCGTACCCATCCCAGTACCCAAGTACCCTGGCAACTTAGTTATAAACAGATAGAGGAATACAGAGACATATCAATAGATGACAGTACATACCAATTTTGGTGAAGTGCATACCTGAAAGCACAAGTTTCTTGCCATCCTGTGAGATCATGGAGACACTGAGAAGGATCTCGACTGAAAATTTTGGGAACTTAGCAGCACTTAGGTACTTGCCTCGATATCAGAAATATCTAGCTGAGGGGAAGGAGGTATGTGCAGCATTGCCTTTCAGAGGCTATTACTCCATCAAGTTTGGGAGCCAGCCCAAGGATTTGGACGAGGATCTCCTTAAAAGCATAGTTGGTGGAGCAGAGAGAGATGAGCATGGTATACAGGTTGATAGTAAACTTGATATGGAGTTGGCAATACATGAGGAGGATAGTACATATGATATAGTTATCCGATCATCCATCATGGAGGATTCATCATCTCACCTTAGTAGTGGTACTTATGAGGATCTAGAGATGCTAGCACCTAGTTGTGACATGGATACGATATGTAGTGATTTGACCATATAGGACGGGGAAGAGGAGCTCACCTATGAGCCTATGGTTATAAGAGATTCCTTGAACAACACCCAGATAGCTCTTCAGGAATCATATATGGATATAGACGAGTTGGAGTGGACACACTCTTCATTATCACCAGCACGAGTCAAGACATTTGTGATAGACGAGATCCATGAGGAGAGACATGGCTGGGAGATGGTTGACTCTATACATACAGGTCAGTGTGGCCATTACGAGCCACTTATTATGGAGGAGCCATTAATGGTTTCGGTGGTAGTTGCAGATGTGTCGACGGGAGACACACCCCAGTATAGTACAGATGTGTGGGATTCAGGCGCAGGAGACACTAGTAGATTGAGTGCACAGGAGGATAGCGCAGCACACACAGGATACAGGACAGGTATAAAACATGAGGAGCACTCAGAGCTGTAGTTGACCGAGGAGAGATCTGACACAGAGAGTTGGGATCAGGCAGGGGATCATGAGCCATCTTTGTTAGAGAGAGGTTTAGCCATGATAGAAATAGTTGAGCACATTCCCTGTGGATCAGCCAATAGGGAATATTATACATACAAAGGTTATATGGGCAGATGTCTGGCAGATATAGAGATACACTTGATCACAGACTTCATTGATAGTAGTGGAGTACTGGCTACGGTAGCACATACAGGGTATTGGATGGCTCAGGAGAGTACAGGAGTATACATCAGTCTAGAGGAGTACATAGGGGCACACGATGAGATCCCATGGAGTTTTGGGGTGTTACCTCCTGAGAGACCACCTGACAGAGTACCTCCTGGGAGACCACCTAACAGAGAGCACGAGCATGCCCTTGCATCGGGAGTCCCCAGGATTGATGATGGGAAAGACACACTTCATAGGATAGGAGAACCCTTGATAGCCTATCTTGGTCAGGGATATCATCCGATGAGGATCAGAGAGCATGATGCTCATAGGCCTACTTCTAGACCTAGTTTTGAGATTGTGGTCAGGGTCGTGGGGTTGACCAACACACTAGTTACTTCCTAGCCACATTTGCAGGAGCAGAGCTATTTATTGCTATTACACAACCAAACTTGGGAGTTTCACCTGAGACAGTTAGATGAGGTGAATATCATCTTGGCCACAAGAGTGATCTTTCGATTAGACCATGGGATTGGTACACTCAACACACAGGGGAGCTTAGATTGGTTCACAGGATTTGCAGTAGAGAGAGTGGGGGATGACATCATCTCCTATAGAGATTGCCAATGTACTGACCTTGGGACTTCACTTAGGGAAATGATCATGAGGGCTATCCGAGATTTGCAGTTGGTGGATTATTATTGGTATCTGTATGAGTATGAGGCACTGCAGCGGACAGAGCTGTCCTCTAGAGAGAGGCTTAGACTCCATAAATTATTGGAGGACATAGACAGTGAGTGGGTTAACAGATGTATAGATGCAGTTTTGCGGGAGCTGATTACATTAGCAGGAGCAGAGTCAGTTATTAGCACTTGGTATCTACTAGAGGATTACAGGGAGATCTTGATGACTATCAGCATGATGCGGCAACAGTTCGTTGGAGTTGGGTTTGGCGGACCCCTTAGTTGGTGGTGGGATCCAGGTATTCATCTACACAATGGATTGTTTCATATGGTAGAGGTGATCAATCCACTATATTTATGGGATGATAGAGGAGAGATTGGGACTTCTTTATGGTAGGGCCGACTTTTTGTCTTGGTATTCAGGATTGAGATTGACAGTGGAGTCACTACGGAGGAGATGGCTAGCTTTCGCTTTCAGGTATTTATTAGTAGGTTGCTTAGGGTTGGATGCATGACAAAGCAGTCTTCTGAGGAGCTTGTGCAGCTTATGATTGCCTGGTTCTTTAGGGGCTGTCAGATGTATTCTGGTGTTAGCACTAGGCGGACCAGCGCTCAGGGTAGAGAGCACTTCACATCACATAGGCCAGTGGGGGACTCAGATGGCTTCACCTTTTTCAGACAGACTCGAGGTAGGTGTGCATGGAGATATGAGATGGATCTTATGTCAGGTCAACAGGGTACGTCAGAACTTACATTGATGCAGCCTTTGACAGGTCATGAGCAGCCATGGGGAAGCCTATTGTTAGATTGCATCACAGGTATATCGAGGATGCAAAGGGCCGAGTATACATGTGTAAAGACTCACTTGTTATCAGAATTCTTGCAAATTCCAGTGATTTCCTCAGAGTATGGGGCAGTACGAGTGATAGAGGTGTCTATTGAGAAGATGATTAGAGTTCATGAGCATCCCAAAGTCGTTACCAGTGACTGGAGCAGATTTCCTTTGTCAATACTCGAGGTCAAGTATGACGGCAGAATGGCAGACTTCACATGGTTACCTATACAGTACACTGTTCATAGTGAGATGGCCACCTCTTACAGATATTTCTACTTGGAGTTACAGGAGAGGTGGATGCTGATAGAGCATGACAGACAACTGATGATGATCAGAATGGCTCAACGATTACATGATGGTCTCTTCTTTTGGGTAGTGGGGAACCTCGAGATTGTAGTAGTGGACGGTACAACAGTTAGCATGAGGACGAGAGTCGACTATCACTTTCAGGAGGTTTCATATCATGGTACCTAGCAGGACAATACCTTGAGTAGAAGGTACTACAGATCTCCTAGGATGATTTGGGACCCTGGGATTCAGTTGGTTCAGTTCAATTGATTATGGAACTATGTTGGTATTGCTTGAGGACAAGCAATCTTGGCAAGGGAGGACTGTAATGTTCCCTTTTTTACTACAGTGGAAATTACTGAGGATTGATGCCATATACACCTTCAAAGGATATTTAGCATGGTTATTAGATCACCAGTAGATAAACAAGGGCCACCAGAGCTGAAAGCCACCTGCATGCATGACATTCGAGCATTATTTCATGATGCATGCACCTGATTGAGTCTCCAGACACCTGCATGCAAGTCAACTGCAAATTAGAAGGTAAAGTGACCTAATTAGGTCAAAAGTTAGGTTTGACAGGTGAAAGTTATAAAAGAATGGTAAAGCTAATGGAGAAGACATGCTTTTATGATTATTGATTTATGATCTCAAATTGGAGAGCTCAACGAGCGAAGTTGGGGTTGAGTGCATGCACTCAGCTAACTGGTGTATTTCGACAGTGAAATCGATCTACCCTAGTTGCCATCAGGTTGGATCTTTCAGATTCAGCATTGCTTCATCATCAGGTACAACTATTATTCAGTTTCTGCAGAGTTATATTTTAAGAGTTATTGAGGGAGTCATCCTCCTACTAGGGCGCATTGTCCAAGGACCTTCCTATTCGTTTTCTAGTCTCCAGGGTTCAGTTTCTCTACATGTAGCTCTCATTCTCTTCAGAGCAGTGGTATTACGCTTCCCCTGGAAGAAGGGCCATTCAGCTTGAGTCTTCAACTAGTTATCATCATTCTTCCTGATTGAAGGACGTCTTGCATGCTTGGGGGCGAATCTCCTTGGAAGGATATTCACGTTTTGGGATTCTGAGCCATCCTTTTAGCTGCATGCAGCTTCTATCTTCACCAGAGGGGCACTATAACCCTACTGCACATCATCTGGAGCTTTATTAGTGAGCTATTATTTATTGAGGAGCATTCTAAGCTTGGAGGAGGGCGCTTTCCTCATCTGGAGGACGACTTGCCTTAGCATACTATTTCTCCGGCATAATTCCCGCATGCGGGGATCATCCTCATCGACATCAACAGATCTACATACTGGTATGTACATGCATTAATTCCTCCTGCTTTATAGCATTTCAGTATTATCTGGGTTACAAATCTGCATGCAAATGCATGCGTGCAGAGATTAGTGCTTACTTTCATATTCTATTGAGACATACACCTACTAGCCATCTACAATACAACATAAAAAAGAAAAATACCAGTTTGGGGGCCAATAGACGGTGATCTTATTAGAACCTATGATGTAATAAAATCTGCCATAGCGAGGAATCCTTAAGACACCTTAGCACGTGCTTAGATGCAAGAATGCTCCATTGGGACATAACATCAATAAGGCTTGACCCCCTCCTCCTTGGGTATAATACACATCTCAAGTTACCATAGGATATCCTCTCTTAACATCATATTTAGACCATATAAAAGACCTAAGAATTTACTTCAATTTCTTGAATTGCGCCATATTGGGACTCAACATCAATAAGTCCCAATATGCCTCCTCCTTTGGTATAATACATGTCCCAAGGAACCCCTAGATGTTCTCTCTCAACACCATATTTAGACCATATAAAAGACCTAAGAATTTACTTCAATTTCTTGAATTGGGCCTTGTTGGGGAGAAGGAAAGACACATGCTAGATGTTATAACCTTGCAAAATCCTCGAAAGAATGGTCAACTTACTTGCAAAAGGGATATCTTTGAATTGCAATATGTGGAACATTGTTTGAAACTTTTGAAGGCACAATCCCACATGGCCACTAATGAGAGACCAGTTCCAAACGACATATGAGGTAGTGCATAATCATCCTTTCCTTGATATTGTTCCATATAAAAGGAATCCAAGCTAGAGGATTGTTTACTATCTCCATCTGTTATAGATTATCTAATTGATTCAGGCATAACTAGAAGAAAGTTCTTGATTAATTCTTCTTACACTCAATTCACTTTCCTCACTATCCCTCCCTTCTACTCCAACATAGTTGTACCTCCAATGTAACTTGTGTTTGTTCCTCCCCAGTGTACAACACCCTAGTCTCCTTTGCATCTTGATTTTGTGCCTGCCCTGTGACTTGTGTCTTTTCCTACCTTACTTTTGTGACCCTAACTTCTCCATGGGAATCTTTCCTAGCTCTCGAGTTCCATAGGGAGGAATCCTCCCTTGCAATTATTCTTTGTTCCTCCTAATGCTCCCTTTGTTGCTCCTTCCCCTTAGCGCTAATATCACATGAAAGTATTTAGTGAGCGTTACCACCTGAAAATGTAAGGTTCAATTTGCATTTTTAGAATCATGATGTTGGCAACATTTCACTATGACATGGAAACCTTAATTCAATTATTTGGTGGTCTCTCCACTTCTTCATGGGAGCACTTTGTGTAGAATATCCTAGAAAAGCCCATTAAATATTTTTGAAAGTTTTGAAAGCATCTAGAATGTTCTAGAACGATTTGAAAGCATTTAGAAAAAAAAGATAAGATAATTTTATTAATGTCCAACCTGTGTTGCATGGGTACCTGTACCGGGTATGCGTACCCGGTACTTGGGTACTTCAATGGTACGTACCCAGTCGTACCCAAATCCAACCTCATGTACCAGGTACTTCATTTATGAAAACATGGTACTTGCATGGATTTCGGTACGTCGTACTGCGTGTTTAGGTACGCAGGAGGTACGACCGTTTGGAAATTTACCTTAGCTCGCTGGTTGAGGGGGATCGAGGTGGGTCGATTTGCAATGTTTGAAGTTTAAAATTTTAAAAATTAAAAATTAAAACACTAAAACACATGTTATGTGGGCACTTACCCCTTACCTAAACCTGGGTGGCACTCCATTTCTCACTGCTAGTGCTCCGTGCTCACTACTCCAGTGATGCCTATCTAGAGAGCTTGCTGAAAGAGGACCTTAGTGATGCTAATGACATTGATCCTGAGGATACTGATGACATGGCTTAAGGAAGCCAAATAAACTATCTTGTTCATTGTTCAATGTTTGCTGTTTTGAACTTTCTTTTTCATGTCTGGAAATGCCATTCAGTCTTCCAGTCTTCCACTTGATATCTAGTATGAGTCTATGTCATACGATTTATCAAATTTATTATTTTATGTTTCAAATTTTCAATATGAATGTTCATATGAATCATTGAATTTAGAAATATCAAATATACATGTATGATGTGACTGTGACATGTTTTATTTTTATAAATTTTAAATTATATATATATAGTACCACCAACTGTACTAGTACTATAGTATATATATAGTACCACCAACATACCCAAGTACTTTATTTCAAAAAGTGGTGTCCCCGTCCCCATACCCACGTTTCCTGGAAACTTAGTGTCCAACTAATGGCCACCAAATTAAGTCAATGGGATTGTTGAATACAATGATGTCGTTACAAAGCAGGAGTACCAAAAGGTCTAGAAAAGGAAGTAATGTAAAGTAGAGAAGAGAAGAGAGGATAAATCTAAGTTGAGGCACGGAAAGCCCTCAACCCCGACTGTGGGATACTGCACGAGGGTGGAGAAATAAACAGGTAAAGAATCCTGAAGATAAGAAATAAATCCAAATGAAATGAGGTAGGTCTATCAAGGGATAGACCCATCTCTCCTACTGTCTAAGGCCGAATGAAGGAAACTAGTAATAATACATTGTCCCGAGGAAGAACTAGTGGAAGGGCTAGGCTGCCCTTTGCGTTGTTGTTTGGAGGGAGGTAGCTCGTCGTTGAGGTCTGGGGAATCTCTTCTGTCTCCCAAGGAGAGGTCTAGTCTGGTCATGCCATTGAGATCTCAAGGGATGGGAGAAGGCACCCCCAGGTCTGCACTGATATGGAGTTTGAAGCTATGTTGATGTTGGTTTGTCTCTTAGTGCCTCTCCCTGAGGGTAGCACGATGAAAAAGGAAGTGATCCGCTGGGTAGAATATGGTCTGGTAGGAGGATGAAGAATATGGCCTCGAAACCCGAGAGCCTCCTGCATGTATAAGGCCTCACGTCTCTGATTGGGGTATTTGAAGAAGTTGGTGAGGGTATGGGTCCCTCTGAATAGGCAATGGAACCTCTCTTTGATCTTGTAGTAGATGGAGCAGCGGAAGATGAAGTGCTCCTCAGTCTCAACCTCCTAGAGGTGGCATAACTGGAAGGTCCTATCAGATCGGTCAACTTGGTGATCTGTCTCTACCCGAAGTCTATGAAAGCTCGTTCTGAACTGTCCTAAGGGAATGAGAAGAGCATACATCCAGTGGTGGGGAGTATACTGAGGCCAAACAATGAAAAATGAGTCTGTCACTCAGCTGCAAGAGGTGCTCGAGGTAGAAGGCCATCTTTGGGCATAACCCGCCCTGAGGGTTAACACAAGTGATCTGAATAAACTATTTGTAGATGTCATCCCTGATGATCTTGTTCAACTCCTATCGAAGGGGTAGAAGGTGTTAAGGTGCATCTAAGGAATATCTGAACAAAGGGAGTTGCTCCATCTGAATGCCCACTGACTCCAAAAGATCTGAGACCCTCGCAAACCATGCTCGAGCCCGATCGAAGGGGTTGGATGAGGCGAAAGTCTGAAGGATCTAGAAGTATATAGAAGGCTGTGGAAGTACCTAGAAGGCTCTAGAATGTTCCAGAAACATGTGGAACATTCTAGAATAGTACTCGAGATGGAAGCATCTAGAAGTGAGAAGTATCTAGAAGAGGGCAGCCTAGGACTTTCTAGAGGGTTCTATTGGCTAAAAATGAAACTATAAAAGGAAGTGCCCTCCCTCACTTGCAACTTGAGTTTCACTGTGAATAAACTCCTAGACCATTGGGCTATAGTTGAAGATATTTTGTGCAGGTTTGGAGCTTCATTGCAAGGATGCAAATCTCCCTCACGAGGTCAATGTTGTATCTTGTCTTCCTTTCTTGTTAGCTGGAAATGGTGCTGCTGTTGAAGGGTTATTTTCCAGCATAAAGAGGTTTGAACAGTGACATTGTTGTCCTCTAGGATAGAAATTCAGATATGTTTATGTTATGTACTAGGACTGATTTTTCTTAATAGAAGCTTGTCTTTTACTTCAAATTTCAGATTCTGATTTATGTGATGAAACAATAATATAACAAGGGTATTATTGTATCCTTCTCAGCATAGTATCTTGGTTGGCAATTGAATTTGCAGTACTGTTAAAATTAAGGAGAATTGATGTTCATGCATCTTCATTGATTGAATATTGTCCATTGCTCAATTCTTCAAATTCAAAGTGTTTTGAATCCATTGCCCAAGGATAAGGCACTAATCTACTTGTATGCACCATCTAATATCTATTGCATATCATTAATCTTAGATTGCTAAATCTAATTTTGTATCAAGGGTTAGTAAAGGTAGATTTAGCAATCTTATTGAGGGAAACACCCCTTGTGTTGTAGGAGAACCAGCCTAATGTGAAGCGAGGTTCTATTGAGGTAATGGTGGGTAAAACTTCCAAGAGTTCCCCTAGGGTTTGTACTTTGGACAATTGGACTTATCTTTTGTGCAGATCCAGGAGGTAACAGGGAGTATTTATGTTGTCCATATTTGTACAATTGGTTTGTAGGTTAGAGGGTTTAGAAAGCCTTTGATTTGTGGAGTATTTGAGCAATTGTGATAATAATTTCAGTTTTTGCAAAGCAAGATACCTTAATTCAAATTTGATGCAGAGGTTTAACCCCGAGTCATTAAGAAAGCTTTCAGAAATTTCACATGAATCACTGCTTTGAGGAATTTCACCTCAATCCTGGGGTTTCTCGAATCTATTGCCTGTAAACTTTCTGCCTTAGCGCTGATAAAAATTATTAGATTACAGCAATAATATTTCACTTTTCTTCAACCCAATCTCACATAGCATCCCAAGAGAATAGTTACCATACAAGCATACTTCAATACTAGAATGCTACAGCCCTCAGCACCTTCTTTTCAAGCATATAGCAGATCTGAATTATATTATTGCAGCAGATTATAACAGAAGTAAATCTGCTCCTTTTCAAGACATGTGTTAAAGCACTTAACCATTAACTCTATGTTATGTCAAATCAAAACAACCAGCATTACAATCTACCCAATCAAGAAGATAACCTAAGCTGAAATTCAAATCTCCAACTACACAATACTTTAAACAGCAGGAAACTTCATATGTATATAAGAGATAAAGTACATGTACATATCATAGCCTTATCAACAGCTAGTACAAGTCAAGCTCTCTGTTACCTCTTCAACTTGTAGTTATATCTAAGTGGAAAGCATCCCAATCCATAGATGCAACCTTGAGGTAAGCTCAGGAGAAGTACCACTATCACCTTAGTTCAATTTTCCTCACTTCTGGTTGTCTCTCTTAAGACCAAGTGGGGTATTCCTAAATGTTAAATGATTTAATTGCATAAAGTCAAGAAATGATTTGTGAATGAGAACAGTAAACTTAGATTCAAATCTGATTTATGATAAAATGAAAATGCACAGATTTATACTTAGAATTAGAAATAATCACAATGTGATGCTCAATCCAAGTAAATTATAACATTTAAAAAATAAAACATACGCAAATTAAATCCAATGGAATTTGATAAATTGCTATTAACTTGGATCAATAACTTAAATCTGGTTTTAATGGTAGATTTGAAATTAATCTCCAGATCTGAACAAGTGGTGAAAACCATTTGTTGAACCTATTAAAGATATGAATTAAAAAGTAGATGGATAAAATTACAAGTCTGAATTGTAAGCGCAGAAATTAATTTTCCAGATTTGCTTTGTTGAAATAATAACCCAATTGAATGATATGAAAATTGAAGAGCTCTTATTAAACTCTAACCCTAGAGTTTTTCTTGAATTTCTTTGAAGAGCTTAGAGCCCAAGATAAGAGAGTAAATACACATGATGATGTAGTGTCTCTTTTTAAGAATTTGCAAAAACTAGGAAAAATTGCAAATTTTGACCAATTCGACCCTTAGACTAGTATTGACTCAATTGCTTCCAAATGGCTCCAAATGGTTCCGAATTGGGTCTGAATGAGTTTGGAAGGTATTTAGACATGTAAATGAGGCTGATGGATGCTTGGAAACTCTTAAAACACTTTTGCAACATTCATTTATTATTAGGGAAAAATAGGGGACTTTACTAATCAAATCAAGGTTCAAAACCCCCAAGGGTAGGGGACAATGATGGCTTCCCAAACACTGTAAGACCTTCCCAAATTTCAGAACAGAGACATGGTATTGATAAAGGACTTCAATGGGATCCCCAATTCATCATCAACTAGTTTCTATAGGCTTCTGCAACTTCCATAAATCAGATGTCTGTATACTAGCTTTAACAGAGGGGGAGATAATAGTAAATCTTCACAAATGGTTATGAAACTTAAGAATATTGCTCCCAATGCTTCTCTAATGAATATGAAACTTCTTCAGCATGTTAATGGCACTCCATACAACAATAATATATCAGAGCTTGACTGAACCATTCGAATTTGATACCACTTCAAGTGCAAATAACAAGGTATTGGGGAAATGACACCATTTATTTATAGTTTAGCATTTGTACATAAAATCTCTTGGAGTTTCGATCTGAAAGTATTCTGAGCAGTAAATACAGAGTATATATATCAGATTACAAAGATATGGGGCCTCAAGAACTATCCCAAAGAGATCATCACCTCACCAAGTGCGCCTCTCTTCAAGGAACAAGAATATGACAAGAAATGGAAGAATGGTTGTAGAAGCAAGCTGAAGGAGATGTGACCACGAGCTGTCCTGTAGCTTCAACCTATAACAAAAGACTCCATTTTAGCTCCAAATGAAAGGTCTGAATGGCCTCTCCAATTTCCAATTAGGATGAGAATCTTTCACCCTTGAAATTGGTGCTAAGGCAAGTAGAATAATTCTCTACTAGCTCTCCTCTCCAAATGCAAAATGTAAAATGATCAAAAGCTTCTCTCCTTCTTTGTTCTTGACTTTTATAAACTTCCAAAGACCTCCTTAGCTCGAATTCCATCCATGAGATTCATGCCAACTCAAATTAGGAAGAGATTCCAATGTATGCCACTTGTCCATCCATTCCTAGCCTCCTCCTTCACTCAATTCGAATGGGTGACTCTTTGGCTTCCCTAACCCCCTTGTGCTTCCTCTTGGAGGCTATTTTTAGTCCTGACATGTCATATATGTCAGATGTCAGCAATCAGGTCTGATTTTTGTTATAGGTGTTATAGCATCTTCATCATTGTTGTCATAGAAGCTAGGGAATCTAGCCCAAGTGTCTCAGTATCTCTTAAATGTCTCTTGACCTCCCAACTCCCCAAGAACATTAGACTCCACCTTGGATTCCAATGGGTGAGAATAGGATGCCATGTGGCATGAGGAATCTAGCTTTGTGTGGGTCCCACACCACCAATGTGTCTCCATGACCAAGTACCACCTTATTTTCCTATCATAAATATTTATTTAACCCCTTTTAATATGTTTATGTCAATCTAATGTCCATTTGGGGTTTATTAGCTCCCTTATTCAAAATCCCAATGTTTCCACCCCAACCTAGGAAACTAGTAGATTGGTGGAATTTTTCTTTTGAGATTTATTTGAATGGGGACGTTACAGTTCTCCCCACCCAAGATTGCTTGTCCTCGAGCAATTTTGAACATGGATTTTGAAGAACCTGCTTCCTTTCCAAAACTTTATTTCCCAATTTTTTTTTGAAACCAATGAGACTAAAAATTATTCTAGGGTCCCATTGTTTGTATTGCACTCTAACAATTAGGAGTGCTCTCCAACCCATACCATCAAGAAAGATAATTCCCGGATTCCATTTCCTTGTATGCATTCTTCCAATCATCATAAGTACAAAAGATAGATCATCAAAGTACATAGCAACATATTAAAAATGTACATCAAGGAGGTGCCTCATCAAAGAATCATGAAGGTTCTTATACCTCCAAGCAAGTAGACCACCATTTGCCAAGTGCATACAAGCATCAAGTGACCAATAAAATCTGCTCCAATGACATAGGTGAGGATCCCATGTCCTATAATGCTGCTCCAAAAGGATGTAAGATGCATCAAAACAATCAACCATGTGTCCTTTCATCCAAGAAGTGAATGAAGAACCTCCACTAAAATCTGAACCAAGTAGGGAGCAAAGAAAACAATGAGCCTTCAAGGGGCTCACATAAGTACCACTTATGCATCCATGGATATGTGTATCATCAAGAAATAACAAAGGATGTTGCTGCTAATGTAAATAATAAGGTTCTCTAGTCATGTCATCATCAAAAGGAGAGATAGGAGTTTCATACTCCTCATGTGGCACCATTAGAAAAAAACCTTGCACCCAATTTTCATCCCCAATTGATGTGGTTGAAAAAGAAGTAGGGGGTGAGGAATTATGAACCAAACTTAACTCTTTGCAACTCTTATCCATCGAAATTTTTAATTCATCTTATCCATAATTGACTGGTCCAACTATTGTGATACCATGTGCCTCTTCCAAGGCTTTGCAACTCTCTCCATGAGGCAACTCATAATCCCTCTAAACAAACAGAAGTGATTGTCTTTCTTCTTGTTTGAGTGTAGCATCTTCAAGCACCTGCATATCAACATGTACCTAATGTTCCACCATTACATGAGGTTCCTCCTTTGTGACATAAATTCTTTCATCCATTGCCTTCTTTTCCTCGAAAGGAGAACCACTGCTCCCTCCTATTGCCAATTTGCTTCCAAATTAACTAGCCAACAATTTGAACCCTTGCATTAGCTGTTTTGTCATGTCTTCAAATAATGGTTTTAGGAATTTTCTAAACTCCTAATTCACCTCTAAGGTTCCTTTCTCATCCTTACTCATGGTTACCAAAGAATGCACTTCTCCTACTTCTTCCCTTTCACCAAAAGTAATATCAGTTTCAGTTTCTAAGGGTGGGGGTTGATTTCTTTGACTTCTTGTCCTCATGAATGGTCATCCATATCAGGTGCAAGGAGCATGCTCTGATACCAGTTGTAGTGTCCCTTTTTAAGAATTTGCAAAAGTAGGAAAAATTGCAAATTTTGACCAATTCGACCCTTAGACTAGTATTGACTCAACTGCTTCCAAATGGCTCCAAATGGTTCTGAATTGGGTTTGAATGAGTTTGGAAGGTATTCAAACATGCAAATGAGGCTGATGGATGCTTGGAAACTCTTAAAACACTTCTGCAACATTCATTTATAATCAGGTAAAAGTAGGAGACTTTACTAGTCAAATCGAGGTTCAAAACCCCCAAGGGTAGAGGGCAAGGATGGCTTCCCAAACACTGTAAGACCTTCCCAAATTTCAAAACAGAGATATGGTATTGATAAAGGACTTCAATGTGATCCCCAATTCATCATCAACTAGTTTCTATAAGCTTCTGCAACTTCCATAAATCAGATGTTTGTATACTAGCTTTAACATAGGGGGAAATGATAGTAAATCTTCACAAATGGTTATGAAACTTCAGAATATTGCTCCCAATGCATCTCTAATGAATATGAAACTTCTTTAACATATTAATGGCGCTCCATACAACAATAATATATCAGAGTTTGACTGAACCTTTCGAATTTGATACCACTTCAAGTGCAAATAACAAGGTATTGGGGAAATGACACCATTTATTCATAGTTTAGCATTTGTACATAAAATCTCTTTTTCGATCTGAAAGTATTCTGAGCAATAAATACAAAGTATATATATCAGATTAGAAAGATATGGGGCCTCAAAAACTATCCGAAAGAGATAATCACCTCACCAAGTGCACCTCTCCTCAAGGAGCAAGAATATGACAAGAAATGGAAGAATGGTTGTAGAAGCAAGCTGAAGGAGATGTGACCATGAGCTGCCTTGTAGCTTCAACCTGTAACAAAGGACTCCATTTTAGCTCCAAATGAAAGGTCTGAATGGCCTCTCCAATTTCCAATTAAGATGGGAATCTTTCACCCTCGAAATTGGTGCTAAGGCAAGTAGAATAATTCTCTACTAGCTCTCCTCTCCAAATGCAAAATGTAAAATGATCAAAAGCTGCTCTCCTTTGTTCTTGGCTTTTATAAACTTCCAAAGACCTCCTTAGCTCGAATTCCATCCATGAGATTCATGCCAACTCAAAATTAGGAAGAGATTCCAATGTATGCCACTTGTCCCTCCATTCCTAGTCTCCTCCTTCACTCAATTCGAATGGGTGACTCTTTGGCTGCCCTAACCCCCTTGTGCGCCCTCTTGGAGGCTATTTTTAGCCCTGACATGTCATATATGTCAGATGTCATCAATCAGGTCTGATTTTTGTCATAGGTGTCATAGCATCTTCATCATTGTTGTCATAGAAGCTAGGGAATCTAGCCCAAGTGTCTCAATATCTCTCAAATGTCTCTTTCTCTTCCATGGGAGTTACTCTTCCACTCCAATTCGGCCTTCATTGAGTCATGCCAAGTATATTGACCGCCCAACTCCCCAAGAACATTAGACTCCACCTTGGATTCGAATGGGTGAGAATAGGATGCCATTTAGCATGAGGAATCTAGCTTTGTGTGGGTCCCACACCACCAATGTGTCTCCAGGACCAAGTGCCACCTTATTTTCCAAACATAAATATTTATTTAACCCCTTTTAATATATTTATGTCAATCTAATGTCCATTTGGGGTTTATTAGCTCCCTTATTCAAAATCCCAATGTTTCCACCCCATCGTAGGAAACTAGTAGATTGGTGGAATTTTCTCTTTTGAGATTTATTTGAATGGGGACATTATAGATGAACAGTACAAGAAGACAAGTTTTCCTTAGTCTCACATCTCTAACTCAAGCATGTGAGAACAAGAGTGAACAAGTATAATTATGACCAAATGACCCTTTCCTCCATCTATTTATATGAGATGCGAGGGAGGCTTACAAGATAAAGTGGACCTTGTCCACTACAAGCATCCTAAGTACAAGAAGATGGGTCGAGATGTGGAGCACTCCAACTCTAGGAGACACATATCAAGCTCCAAGGCATGCATTTCTAACAAGCAAGGATCCAAGGCTGAATGGTCCACAAGCCTCCAAAGCTCCAACACTACCTCCCACGCCATGTGTACCTCCAGATCTATCGCACCTACATGATCACTCCTTAATTGAAGCGTATTTGATTCAAGTACTAGCCTCCATGCAAGCAACCAAGTGTACCATGTCCTCTAGGGCTTAACACCATCCTCTAGGATGCCCAATGCCCCTCCTCCAAAGCAAGTCATCTTCCAAAGAAAGCAACGATCCTTCATGTGCCAACTACATGAAGAAGTCATCAAGCTCCATAGGTCCATAATGCTCCATGGAAGAATACCATGCAAGTGTTAAGGCTAGGCATAACAATCAATGAGAAAGCCACTCCAATTTGTTTGTCCATCATGGTAAAACCAGGGGTCATCCATACACCATGCAAACTACATCACATGAAGCACACCCAAGCATGGTGTAAACAGTTTCAAAGTAAACTAAAAAACAAACACTCCCTCTTTACAAGGAAAAGTTTTGAGAACAAACACGAGTTTCCTCTCATTGTAACTGAACCAAACCTACCATTTGCAAATCTGAACCTGCTACAGTTTTATTGGTTGTTGGAAAGGAACTATCCCCCAAAGACCACACTCCTCCATTAAGACATCACACCTTAGGTCCTCAAAAGTACGGCAAGCCTCACAAGTGGTACTAGTCAATTCGATATGGTTAGCATATCTCCTAGGAGGTATACTCACCTTCATTGAAGATATGGGCACTCCTATTTTGTCTTGTGCATGTTGCAATGTTTGGGTAAGCTATATTAGCTTCCTGCATGTTGGTGTAGAATGTGAGGGAATACCATCCCCAATCTCATCTTGTGCATGCTTGAATCCGATTCTTTAACTTTTGAAGCAATCTCGGTAACAACAACCTCCTCAGTCCCTTAAATCATAGAAGGAGAAACCTATGAACTAAATGGCACGCATCCTTGTCAAACTTTACATCTTGGCTTGACACATTCGTTTGCTATGCTAGAATGTAGATCTTGTAAGTTGTGGAAGTCTTAGTGTATCGAACAACACAATATGCTATCACAACATCTCAAACCTCCAAGTAACACTGAACACATGTGAATGTGAAGGAACATAACCTTGTATTGTCAAGAACCCGCCACATTACAGGCCAAAATCCTTGGACACAACATCATGAGTTGTGTTACCTCTCAAACCCTCATTTCTTGATATAAAGTCCTAAAGCTCAAGTGATACCTTGGAGGAGCTAAGAGGGATGCCAATGTCACCTCACAAACCCTCTTCACACTTTAGGCCGACTCTCCTCTAGCTCAAGGGGGCCTTCTGTATTGTTGTGAGTGGAAGCTTTAAATTAAGTATTTACTCAATGCATGAAGTATTAAATATATATTTATTGATTGAATGTAAAGTGCTGTTGAATACAATGAATATCTGACCTTTAAATAGACCATATGTACCTTTTCAATTAAAAGGAACATGCTTTGACCAAAAGTAATTTAATCAACTTTATTTAATAAGAAATCCTTCAACCTTTTAATGTTTGTATTTATTTCTTATATATTTGTTATTATATGATCTTATTATAGATTTATTACTATGTGATCTTGTTTGTGTTTGTTACATTGTCGTCCTGTTAACGAAAGCTTTGTACTCAAAGCTATAGGTTAAGAACTTCATCTTTATTCTTATATCTTATGGAATATATAAAATTTGTCTCCTGATCCACAACTAAGTAATTCTTCATTTTCAAATTTTTCATCGCCACTTATAAAATTTACGAAAGTATGGGTACAATTATTTATTTCATGATCTCCACAACCATTGACTTCATCCATGTCTTTAGGTTTGTCTTCATGGTCGATTCTATTGATAGGCACTTGAGACGATACACCATCAGTAGACCTTGGAACATCATCCAGAACAAAATACGAGCGTTTTGATGCAGAAACTCCACTGTAAGGATGACTCAAAGCATCCATATAACTGTGGACACGTTCCAAATGATAATTGTATCTGTCATCGGTATAAGAGAGCCAACATGTGTTATTTCCAGATAGTTAGCGATATCTATTTTGGGCTCTGGAATTGGATTACTTCAAACCTAAATCACGATTTCCCTTCCTCATTCGTCCACTATCATTCTTTGTGGCATGCTTTGAATCAACTACTTGATTAGTGTCACAGTGGGTGGTATGTCGTTCACAAATGAATTGTACAATCATAGGGAGAGGCTCGATGTACGAAACCACTTGAGGCCCAACAACGAACAATGAACTGGGTACCGAAGCTGAAATCGATGCTACATGTTCATTCTCTTCGTCTTTGTAATTGGTTCCCTCAACAATGTACTTTTCATTGGCAATTTGATGAATTTCAATAGGGACTTCGACCTCTTCTACCGATTTTTGTGTGTGATTATACTCATGATTTATTCTTTCGATGTGCCCACTGTCAGTAGCACGTGTAAGTCTTCATTCTCTACGGTGGCATCATCTGGTGTATTGCCATTTGCGTAATCATATTCAATAGATTTTTGGACTTTATTGTGTATTTCCTTACACTCTCTTCTAAATTGCTCAAGAATCATGTTAAATTCCTCTTGTGATGAATCCATGGGTAGATATACGAGAGCACGACGACTATTGGCTCTTATACCAATGTTAAGAGCGGAAGCTTTAAATTAAGTATTGACTCAATGTATGAAGTATTAAATATATATTTATTGATTGAATGTAAAGTGTTGTTAAATACAATGAATATTGGGCCTTTAAATAGACCATATGTACCTTTTCAATTAAAGGGCACATCCTGTAAGCAAATGTAATTTAATCAACTTTACTTAATAAGAAAATGTTCAACCTTTTAATGTTTGTCTTTATTTCTTATATATTTGTTATCTTTGATCTTATTATATATTTATTATTTTGTGATCTTGTTTATGTTTGTTACATCTATACTACGATCACTAGACTTAATGCAATGAAAGGGTGCACATTTCCTTGCAATATGTGGAAGGTGCAACTCATGCATGGGGAACAAGATGATATGGAAAAAATACCATAATCATCATTGCTTTGCCAAATTTGGTATGAATTATGTTTAGGGAACAAGAAGGATAATACATTCTCCATGCTATAGTAAATTAATCACATAGTTGTTAACGAGGATAAGAGCTTGAGAAAAGGAAAAGAGAGCAACTTGAAGATGGACAAGGATGATTCAAAGGAAGAACTTGCAATAGGAGATGTTGAAATAAAAAGGTTGCACGATCATAATCAATTATTTATTAGAAAGGTGAAGAGTGCAAGAAGGCATCTACAAGAGGATGAAGCTAAGACTAGAGAAGAAGAAATGACCTAAAGAGTTGAATATAAAATATTTGAGAAGTTTGATGAATCCTTAAATAGAGGAAGTTAATAAAAAAACCAAATTAGAATGAAGAAGGACAAAAGAAATTGATTGGTAGTATCACATTTGAAATGCAAATTAAGAAGGAAGAGAATAAAAAAGGTCACCGCAAAATACTTGAAGAAGTTGAGCTCTAGCATGATTAGATAAAAGGCCAAACTTGACTATATTCTCTTCATAGCAAGTATAATCGAAGGTCAAACATATATGCTACAATTTGTTGTTGGTGGGATCCTCCCTAGAGCTCTTTCTACTTAACAATAGAGGCATTCCTAGACGGCCAATGATGCTTTAAGGAGCTACTTATAGATGTTTGCGAATACTGTCATTGTCAATGCAAGAGATCCACCCCCCCTTTCAAGGTGGGAGCAATGTTTTTGGTGTTGGAAGTACTTCGACATTGTATTTAGCAGTCCCACTGACTTACTTTTGTGGTGATTTGTTGGACATTTATAAAGTTACCTTATTTAGTTAATATAAATATTTGTTTCTAGTGCAAGTTATTTGGTGCTTATGTCACAGGTTTCGCTGAATTTGAACCTTGAGGTTCAAAATTCGGCGAACCTTTAAAAAAATAATTCAAATTCGTTTAGATTTGGATTTGAAATTTGTCAGTTCCATTTGGCGTCGGGTCCTGTTATCACACAACATGTAGTTGCCCCTAGTGGTATCCCATCCGGGACGGTAGAGGAGATGGACAAATAAAGAGGTGACCCAAGAGATGCCACGGTTCCCAATGCAAGGTGGAAATCACGTCAACCGAGGCACTCTTCACTTTAGGTCAAGGTGAATCAAGACCAAGGGGGAGACCCTATAACCAATCAAAGATGATTGGACCCAAACAAAGGTTCCTAAGGATGAGTAAATGGTAAGTTACGGAAACCAATGCAAGGTAAAGTGGACCTAGAAATTAAAGTATGGTTGAAGGTGGTTTGAGGAATGATTAGTGTTTCAACCAATGTATGATTTAGGCCACATGATTAGTTATAATGATAAGATATGGTACCATGTGTTACACAAATGGGTCCTACTTTCTTGGGATATGTGAAATGGCTTAATATGGACCCACAAGGTGAAATTAAGGGATGCAATTGGCACTAGAGGATATGTAATGAGTAGATCTATGGATCTAAGTTGAAATTAGGAATACCCATGTACCGGATCTAAGGTTTGACACAATTCCCAAGGAGTGCGACTTGCTTAAGGAGGACTAGTGCCTTGTTGGATGGGTTAATGGAGTCAAAAGATATGTCAAAGTGTAGATCGGGACACCTAGAGGTCAAGACAAGTGGGCTAATTGAGGTAAAGTGGTTGGATCTTGCTAGATCTAGGGTTTCATGAAATGACCCAAGTGGACCACAATCCCCTAAAACAAGGAATGCTACCCCCAAGGCAGATCGTCACAAAATGATACTCTAGATATAGGTTTCAAGGTATGCCGGTTCCAAATCCACTGAAATCTCAACTACCCAGGTCCTAGAAGTGGGCAAACTCAGTCACCCAAGGAAGTGCGACCTTGCCCAAGGAGGGTTAAAAGGTGGATAAGGCGTGTCAAATCAAGTCCAATGGCCACCAAATTGTAGATCAAGTAGCTTAGGCACTGATCTAAGTTAATCCAGAAAATTAAGTTAATCCAAGGGTTAGATCTTACTAGATCTGAGTTTTAGGGTGCCAAGTAGTTCAAAAGGGGGTTTTAATCCCTTAAAATGTGGAATGATGCCCA
Source organism: Larix kaempferi (assembly GCA_027924585.1). Taxonomy (NCBI): domain Eukaryota; kingdom Viridiplantae; phylum Streptophyta; class Pinopsida; order Pinales; family Pinaceae; genus Larix; species Larix kaempferi. The sequence continues at coordinate 1,439,144 of BSBM01001192.1, forward strand.
CAAGGTAGAAATCACCCAAGTAAAAGTCTAGAGGTAGGTTATCAAGTGTGTAGACTACAAATTAAGTGGGATCTCACCTACCCATATGCTAGATCTAACCAAACAAGCCTCTCCAAGGAAGTGCGATTTGGTTCAAGAGGGCTTTATTGCCTTGAAAAGTGTGTCAATTTTAACCCAATTACCACCAAACTATAGATCCAACTAGGGGTGGATGTTATAGAGGTGGGTTTTTAATATCTCTTCAAAAGCAAGGCTAGATCTAAGTAGATCTAAGAAAAACCAAAATGAGGGTTTTGATTGATTAGGGTTTTTATGATCTAGAAATTATGGATGATTCAAAGAAGAAGAAGATCATACCTTTGGAGGATACCTAGGTGAAGAGATGGATGCTAGTTGAGATGAGGATTACTTTTGCCAAAGATCAAATGGAGAATTTGTGAAACCCTCTTGCCAAATCGATTTTTCCAAGCCACATGTGTGTCCCTCTAACCTGTCAAAACCAAGGAGCCAAGCATCAATCAGTTTAACATGTTGAAGGTAGATACAAGCAAGAAAGAGATAAGCAAAGAATAGTTGGTGCAAAGACAAAACCACTCCCTGTTTAACCCAAAACGTCCTTCTCCAAGCTTGAAGGGCAAGCCTCGCCACCAATTCACACTTGTTGAAGAAGTCTTCTCCACCTGTAAAAAAGATATGGCAAATATGCAAGATAGCTACAATAGATCCTCCAGTGCAATGGACAAGAGCATTTACAATCAAAGCAACCAACATCCACTCCAACCCAAGCATGTACTCCAAAAGATATAAATTTTATTCCAAGAGCCAAGAGCCAAAAATCTCTAGATGATTTTACAATGAGAGGCTTTCTCCTTAAATAGGATGGAGAGAGACCATAATCCTAACCACTTTTTACATGAGTGGCTAAGATTAAAAGATCAAAAGATCTAATCAATGGTTGAGATGAGCTCAACAATAAAATACATGGATCAACTATAAAATATAACAATAAGTGGACAAAATCGCCCTAGGAGAGGGGATCCCACCAAATCATGATGACAAAATATAACAATAAGCTTATGGTGGGTCCAAGGGGTAATTTTAGCCACCCTTGGTCAATCCCCATAGCACAATAATAATAAAATAGTCATCAATATACCAAATCGTGCCTCTATGGACAAATCGTAGGCCTCAAAAGACCTCAGAAATCATCAGAAAGTGCCATAAGTGATGGATGTGGGCCCTGATGAAGCTAAAACTACTGGAGAAGGTGCGGAAGACATCCCACTCATCATCATTGATCATCCCATGCCAAAACTTTGCCTCAGTAGCCCAAATCAAATTCCTCTGTAGCCATTTCTACCAATCCAAAACTGCCTCGGGAAGCATGTACCTGTCCCAAACTGCCTCCTGGAGTGCTTGCGCTGTCAAGGTGAGGGCACCAGTGTGTCTGGAAGGGGGGTAATATGGTAAAAACAAGTGGCTGGACCACCCCCTCCATCATCAGTGCCCTAGGTGAACCAAATAAAAATCATCTCTGCTCTGACAGGTCTCCGACAGACCAAAATTGCACTAGGACAGCCTACTGGGGCTAAATCATCACTGTAACTGCCCGGAACTGAAAATAGACTGTCTTATTGGACTCAGAAGGTCCAAAACTATCCAAGATGTGTACTCATACACCATATAGCTCTCTGCATGATCATATAATATACCCAATATACCGGAACAGGTGAAATAATAATAATCTGTAAATAATCGAATAATGCTGAAAACCATAGATCATCATCATAAACCTGTATCTGATGCATAGAACCATCATGTACATGTACATAGACCATATATCCTCTACCTGTGTCATCATAAGGTCCAATAATCTCATGTCCTGTGATTGACCTTGGTCAAACTAGGTTTGACCAGGTCAATATTGACCAAATATAACTCAGATACCATTAGGAGCTGCTGCAAAGTGTCAAAGGTTAATGCATGCTCTACAACTCATTCAAATAGCAATTATAACACAAAGTAATCATTACTGGCGATCTAAATCCAAATATATAGTGTCATTAATTATCTATATGACTTGGACTAGACTTTCAGGACCATACTCACTTCATAGTTGTGATCAATTTGCTGGTGAAGGGTGAAGGCCAAAATAAAATGGCTAGGCTAAAGGGTGACTGACTAACTTAACATTGTGACACTTTGGATATGGGAAAGGGAATACACACAATAGTATATACTGAATGAGCAACAACACAGGGAATGGCGGTGTCTCACAAATGGATAAGTTGTTTAGAGAGTGCTTATTCAACTTAGGCATCATGTCTACATCAAGTTGATCCAGGTTCATTAGGATCATTCAATTTCATTTCATGGCCTTTTTGGCTTACATAACCCTTCGAATCTCAGGTGCGCTAATAAGCACAACTAGTTGCAGCTTGCATCCAGGGCATGTTTTTTATACATACATGAGGTCAGCAATTGTTTAGATATAGCTTTTAAGAATCATTGCTTTTTGGACCTTTCTTTTATACTCTTCGAGGAGTATTTTTTAGTAGTTCATCGCTCTTGCCCTTTTTAGTTTCCATGGGCGAATTTATAAGTTTCCATAAGTAATACATGAGCTTTCAGTTTTAGCCAACAACATCTCAACTGACTAGGGGGAGTTCGAGCCAATGCCAAACATCGGGACAACCGACCATAATGATTTAGGCCTACAATCCAACTCACCAAAGGTAAGTTTTGTCACCAACTCAGAGCCGAGACACAATAAACAGGGAAGCTCATCCAATACAAAGGCTACAGTGGGGAAAAGATCCTCCATGCCACTAGTCAAGTAGTAAGTCAGGGTGATAAACTAAAAAGTAGGTAATGGATGGATGAAGTCAATGAATAATGGAGCCAACACTAGCAAGCCAATGTATGGTGGAATGATCACCTCTATTCTCCCTAGGGAGGGTAAAACCAATGAGTATGAGTAGTGAACTTCTAGGTCTGAGTAAGGACGGTAGAATACATATAATAAAATCAACCAGGTCTACATGTCTATATGATCACCAGATCATGACACTAAGTGCTAAGACATGCCATAAGAATGAATATAAAAGCAATATAACCATAACACCATGATATACCTGCTGAGTCATATACCTGAATGCTCATCCTCTGAACCATCATCTGTCCTCTGAAACTGCTATTGTAACTCTGGGCACTACTAACTGCTCTGCATAAATGGTATAATGGCTACATCGGTCATCTCTCTGAGTGTCCTGAGAGTCAGTCATGGCACGGGGAATACATATACTGTCCAAAATCTGATAGTGATTCATAGATAGATGCTCATCTCATCATCTCAATGTAAAGGAACTGGCTGAAAAGTGCTCTGGAATCTGAAAAATAATGTATGGTAGCCCGGCTACTATATATGTGATAACAGGTCCCTTTTCTCGCATTGCACCTCACTGCTTCTGTTAGCGTCGGGTCTCTGTGCTTCCGAAACTCTTCTCTTGCACTAGATCCCTTTTATTACCATCTGCGTTTGCCATCGGGTCTCTCTGCTTCTAGCAACAGAGGCAAGACTACCTTTACAGGAGGGGAGGCAAGGAGCCATAAATCCCTGTTATCACACAACTTGTAGTTGTCCCTAAAAGTATCCCATCCGGGATGGTAGAGGAGATGGAGAACTAAAGAGGTGACCCAAGAGATGCCACAGTTCCCAATGCAAGTTGGGTGTCACGATAAGTATAATCGAGGCACTCTTCACTTTAGATCAAGGCTAATCAAGATCAAGGGGGAGACCCTAGCCAATCAACGAAGACTAGCTAACCCAACAATTCCTAGGGAAGTGTGAGAAGTAAATCAAGGAGACCAATGGTGAGTTAGATTAAGTGGACCCAAGGGTTTGAGTGTGGTTGAGGAGGCTTAAGAGGTGACGAGTGTTTCAACCAATGAATGACTAGGGCCACTTATAAGGCTCACATGGATAAATCTAGTACCATGAAAATTACACAAGTGGGGCCCACTTCTTAAAAAGTGGAAAATGGTTGAAATGGAGATCACAAGGTCAAGTTAAAAATGAAAATGGTACTAAGGGGTATGTAAAGGATGGATCTATGATTTCAAGATGAACGAGGCATGACCCACATATGGGATCTAGCAAAAGACCACTATCCCAAGGAGTGCGATTTACCCAAGGGAGACTAGTGCCTTAAATTGAGGGGGCAAATGGAGTTCAAATTCCACCAAATTGTAGATTGGGATAGTTAAGGCAATTAACAAGGTGGGTTTAAATTATCAAGTCCAAATGCTTGCTAGATCTCCATAGATCTGAGATTGAAAATGCATCACCAAGTGATCCAAATGAGGCTCAACCCTCAAAATGAGGAATGGGGCCCACAAGGTGAAAATCAACAAGGTGAAGCACTAGGGGTAGGTTATCAAGGTTGATCTATTCAAATCAAGTGGGATCTCACCTACCCATGTCAAGGAACTAGCCCAAATAGCCTTCCTCAAGGAGTGCGAATTGCCCCAACGAAGGCTAGGTGCTTTGGGAAGGGAGTCAAATGGAGGCCAATCACCACCAGACTATAGATCCGAATTGCCGTGGATGCTATAGAGATGGGTTTTAAATATTATCCCCAAAGCCAAGCTAGATCCAAGTAGATCTAAAAAAATGTAAAATGAGGGTTTTGATTTTAATGGTTTATGTGACCAATAGGATGGAGAACAAGCGAAATGGATACGTACCTTGTAGATCTTACCTCAAAAGCTTGCGGCCTCTTAGCATATGAATGATTCTTTCCCTTAGTTACAATTCCAAGCTTGATCCAAGTGTCTTCAACCCAAACCGTCCAAGCCCTAGGAGGAGAGATGTCCCATGCAACCTGTAAATCAAACTACAAGATGTTAGATTTGATCCACAAATCAATGAGATCTAAGCATGTCATGTCAAAGAAGTAATCAATGGACAAAACACAATTGAAAAACTCCCTCAAGATGAAGACGTCTTGCCCCCATGGGGGATGTGAGCAACCCCTACAATCTTCCCATCAAGCAAGTTGCACTCTAGCTCCAAAGCAATTTGGCCTCCCTCTGTAGAAGTCGATTTCACCTGTTACAAGCAAGGATGTTTAAAAGAAGAGATGCATGATCATGTACAAGAGCAACCCAATCAAAGCCAAGAAGTAGATCTCCAAAATAGTATTTTTATTCCAAGTTTTCCAGAGCCCAAAGGTGCTTTTACAATAGGGGGGTCTCCTCCTTTCATAGGATAACAAAGACCAAACCATAAACCGCAAAACCACTTTTTAAAACTAGTGGTTGAGATCAAAAGATATAACAATCTAATCAACGGCTAAGATGAGCCAATACAATATATCACATGGATCACTCAAAAGGAGGGTGACATCATACATGAAATGTCTCTAAGGAGGGTGATGTCACACCTAAAAGGTGGCTAGATAGCATGGAGCCACAACATATGACATGGACAAGTCACCTAGAGCACATGGTGGGGCTAAAAGGCGTTAATCTCCTTCACTAGCATGTCCCCATTGCACAATAATATAAAGTATAAGTCTATGACATGTCCAAATAACACAAATGATCAAATCATGTCCTCAAAATCTGATAGAGACATGCAGTAGAAGGCCTCCTGTAGCCACTATGGACCTCACTGACTGGTGCCAACTGATCTGGAAGAAGGGTGGTTCACCATGGATGAACTCAAAGCAGACCAAGTGCCAAAACCTTGCCTCAAATGCCCAAATCGAATTCCTCAGTGACCTTTTTATTCCATTTTTTTATCCCCTCCTGAAAACCCTGAAAGTGCCCCAAATTTCCATCCAGGTTGCGTGCGATGTCAAACTGAGTGTACCAGGCTGTCTGGAAGGGGGGTTTAATGGTAAAAACGAGTGGCTGGACCACCGTCTTCCTCTTTAGCGCTCTAGGAAACGACTGGCCTCCAAGGCCTATGCAGGACAGGCTGGATCAGTATGTCCAAACTGGTCAACAGGTGGATAACTGCTACTATCATGCCCAGGAATGCCCAGAACTAAAAGATAAGTGTCTCAATGGATCCAGAAGAGCCAAATCCACTAGAAATGAGTACTCATACACCATATGATGACCTATGGGGTCATCTGTAGGGTCCACCATACCCGGACAATGTAAAATATGATGATTTGGAAATAATAATAAAAGTGACCAAGTGCATCAATCATTATCAGAAGCATATGTCCAACATATGGAATCATCAAATAGGTGTATGTGGGACCATAGATCAACATCCATAAGCACAAGTGGTCCATCTCATCATGGATCCCAAGAATGACCATGGTCAAACTATGTTTGACTAGGTCAAAATGCAACCAAGGACTAGATTATAACGTAAGACTAAGACATGTTCCTTTAATCATATTCACAGCTTAACTTAAAGTATAAACATCATTCAGTGGCAGTTAATACATATATATTTCATTGTTATTTATAATTTACTTGCACAAAAGCTTTAAAGACATACTCATTCAACTGACATGGCCTAACTACTAGCAAAGGGTGAAGGCTAAGAAGAAGGCTAGGCAAAAAGGGATGACTTGCTCAACTTAACTAATTGACTCTTTGGACGGGGAGAGGGGAAGCTACACTCTGTGCTGGACAAAATAACAAAGGGAATGGTAGTGCCTCACAAATGAATATGTTGTTTAGAGAGTGCTTATTCAACTTAGGCATCATGTCTACATCAAGTTGATCTAGGTTCATTAGGATCATTCATTTCATTTCCATGGCCTTTTTGGCCTATATGACCTCTCTGGGATTTCACATGCGCTAAGAAGCACAACTAATCGCAGCTTGCATCCGGGGCATATTTACAATCATGAGGTCAACATTATTTAGATATAGCATTTATTTAACCATTGCTTTTTGCACCTTTCTATACCCTTCGTGGGGTATTTTAGCAGTTCATTGCTATAGCTTTTATTCACGTGTGTTGAGAAACACATTCTAGAATTTTAAGTTCACAGGCTTTCATAATAGATTTCCAATATAGGTAGTACATGTGCTTTCAATTTTAGCCAACATCTCATGTGACTAGAGGGAATTCCGCGCTAAGCCAAACATCGAGGCAACTAACTAGAGTGATCTAGGCATAAAATCCAACTCACCAAAGGAAAGTTCTGTCACCAACTCAGAGCCGAGACACAAAACAAACGTGGATGCGGTCCAACACAGAGGTAGAAATGGAGAAGTCCTCCATATCAAGCAGTCAAGAAGGCAAGTCAAGGTGAAAGCCAAGTAAGGAAGGTCATGGATGGATGGATTCAAGTGGATGTGGTGCCTAGGCTAGCAAACAAAAATGTCAAGAAAGACCATGTCCATTCTCACAGGAGGGTAATGAAACGAATGAGTATTGTCAGAAAACCTTATAGTGCAAGTAATACATCCAGTTTTATATTTTATAAGATCATGCAAAATATTTCATTTTATTATTTAGATAGTACTGCCACATCATGAGTCACATACCAAGTCAATGCTACGAAGATGACTAAAACAACAAGGTAATAATCCATGATAATAATCACAAGTCCATAGGTCACATCATATCATGTAAATAATCATCATCAATAAACAACTGAAACACTGCTGCAATAACAACATCCGGAACTCTGTGCACTGAACTGAAACTGTATCGAACAAAAGGTCACATCGGTCATCAAATCTAAGCTCTCAATGCTCAGCCTTGGCACAAGGTCTACTCAATGTTTGATATATATACTGCTCTGATCTGTGAGTGATCCCAACTAACACTGCTCATCATAACTGATCTCTGGAAAATGCAGATATCTGCTCAACAAGAATAGTAGCCCAGCTACTATGGTGTGATAACAATCCATCTGTTGGCTGCTGCTGGGTGTAGTTAGAAGTTGAGCCTTATACGTCTCTAACTACTGCTGGGTTTGAACCATTGTCTTATGTATCTTGTTACACAGTGTTAGCCTTTGAAAAAGCATTTCCCAGTCTTTGAAAAAGTGGAATTTCCCATCCTTCGAAAGAAGGGAATTTCCCAGCCTTCGAAAAAACATTAGTCCGATAATTGGGAAAGTTACAGTGTGAGCCTATACTATGTCGATGTAATTCAGATTTCTCTATCTATCTCATACAGAGCAATTGGCTTGGCCTTTTGGAAACACATTATTAGTTATAATGGGGTATTGTGGAACGACGTTATTAGTAATTGACTTGGCTTGTTTTTGTTTGAGTGTTTAGTGTTTATTATATTATATAATATGCTGTAAAATATTTATATTTGGAAAATATGTATATAGTCGAACCTCATCGAACTCCATCCGAAAATTCGAACCCGAATTGAATTTAATGGTTGCCGAACCCAAACTTAAACCCGAACCTTGTGACATAGTTTGGTGCTATTCCATATTTGAATTTCAATATACAAAATTATTTTAGGGATTGTCTCACCTGACACAAGGGCATGCAACACAAAGGACATGGAAATATGAGTATCCGACAAGGGACACAACGACCTCAGAAACAGGACACGGGGACACGATTTTATATATATATATATATATACACACGGACATAAAGATCCAATTTTTTTAGAAACTATAACATTTGAAAAACAGTTGAAATCACTTAAAATATCGATTTTACCCTTGCACAATGAGAGACTGTAACAGCTCTTTCCCTGCAGCTAAAAGTGAGAAAACGCATTGAGAAAATGTTTTTAGAGTGGGGCATGTTTAGGGCATGTGTTGGACATGTGTTTGGCATCTGTTCTGTTTCAGGACACATGTAGGGCACTTGTCCTAGCGTATCTGTGTCTGACACAGGAAATATGGACATGGAGCCCCCAAGGGATGTGTTCTGTTTCATAGGATGGATGTTGTGGATACTGGATTCTAACAAATAAAGAAGACATGATAATTCCAATCTGGAAGGTAGTGGATACAGTATTGGTGCACTTGATTACTCAATCTGGAAGAATAATTGCTTTAGTAAAAACTATTGAAAGAGGAAATTGCCCTGGTTCATACTGCTGGTGGGGTTCATTGATCAGCTAGATATGGCATATCAGAAGATGCATATTATGGATATGAGTGGATGGAGTAGTAGGGTCAGGAGTACATCTCACTTATGTGTTCATTGATAATTAACAGGAAACAACCTAAATTTGTATAAGAAATAAGTCAAGATGTCAGTAGCTAGATTTGGCTTTAATGTTGTCTAAAGGGAGATAAATGTGTTGGTGCATAACATTTCTATATTAGGGAATTTGTAGGCCTTGCTAAGCAGAATTTGGGTTACTATTAAATTATAAATGTTTACTTTCTTCTGATATTCTAACATTGTTACTTTTATCGTTTATGTAAAGAGTGAATCAGGCACTTTTTTGATCTTGTCTGGTTTGGGCTGATTTTTCTGTAATTAGGCTGTAAAGCTCTGAAGAAATTGAGTGCTTTGAGGGAATATCTTGTGAATACTGCTTTCAAAGCAGAATATATAGTTGCCACTATTATGATTGAAATATGTCTTTTTCTTCAGTAAAATAGTCAGATGAATGTGAATAAAGAATCATATAAAATGGTGCTGCCTTTTGTCAGCAGGTCAAGAAGCTTATGATAATATACATTAAGTGGATTCATAATAGCATGCATTGAGTGGATTATGCACTGTTTTGATCCTGGCTGATGTGTACCGGTTCTTATCAAACTAGGATGTAAAGCTTTGAAGAAATTGAGTTCTTTGTGAGAATATCTCCGGAATACTGCTTTCAAAGAAAAATGTATAGGCTCCAATCTCACATAAAAATGCTTGTATAATGTGAATTTTGAATATAGGATTGGCCTTTCTGCTGCAGGTGAAAAAGTTTATTTTATTTGGTGATGTTCATAAAAGTATATACTTCTTAAATTGGAAAGAAGAAGGGGCACAGTTGAGTTTGTTAGCAAAGGATTTCGGTTCACTTAATTGCTATGCTACGGAGTTCCTAATTGATGGAACTACTCTGAGCCTTGTTGTTTCAGATGATAACAAAAACATTCAGGTAAGTTTCTTTTGACAACCATCTCCTTGCAAGTGTGTATGTGGTTTGCCACACTATATTTCATTTAAAATTTTGATTAGATTATATTTCTGCTTGGTGTCTACTCTTGTTCTTCATTCATTAGTGTCATGTTTAATAAAACGTTTTCTGTCATTTAGTGTCTTTTATCAGCAGTATGATGTTCTTTTTATTTTGAAAATTGCAAACTGTAAGATCTGAATTTAGCTGATGAAAATGATACCATGGTAGAAAATCACCAAATGCAGTTCATTCATATGTTCAGATTAATTACTAGTCATAGCAGCCTGTTCAATTTAATTAGCAGATGGATAGAAAAATTGTAGCTTGTGATTAGCCAGTGCAAGTCGTATCTATTTTCCCTTTTTTTTTTCAATTTTAAATGGCTTTCAGGAAATCTTGTATTTTAAATTTATAGCAATTTTCACAATAAAGCTATAAACACTGGGCTGCAGATTTTATGAAACTACTTATTTAAAATACCATAACCTACTTATATATATATCTACACACACACACACACACTCACCAAAGAGCGGGTTCTGATGGATGAGATGTTCATGGTTAGCAAGGGTTCTCTTTGAGCTCTTGTGAGAATCGATTATGCATAGACTCGATCTTGCCCCCTTGCACTCTGCAGGATGGGTTGCGCCCCTGCTGGTCCTTGTAGATTTGGGGTGTCTTTCTTGTAATTGTCCATCACAACTCAACTTTTCTGATCGACCCTCCTCAATGGGCCTGTGTTCCGATAAACATGCAAGCTCATCAGGAAAATCCATTCAGACTGTCATCACCATGGTACACAGAGTGCTGTCTGCATGCATCATGACTACTGAAAGGCACTGCATAGGTTTGCTCTCCCTACAGCACTGTTGAAGTTGAGAATAGTATGCCTCCTTTAATTATCTCGAGTGTGTTTCTCCACTCTTGGTTGATTACTTTCTCAAGGAAATGCCTGATTTGCAGATTCAGAGACTTCTGGCCACCATTGTTAACCTTTTAAAGTGGGTGCCAATGTCTCTGGTAATTTAATTTTGTAGGGTGGTAGTTTCAGGCTGCCCACAGCCCTGTGCAGTGTGCACCTGCTCACAGAGTATACAGCCTGCCTGTGGCTGCCTCAGGGTGCATGCGGGTGTATGAAAAAGAACACCACCTCGGAATTTATGCATTGTTACAACGTGTTTATATATTTCCTGTGTAAGTTTTCACCCTGCCTGCACCTTGGGGTGCATGCTGTACCCTTTTCTAGTGCCTCAGGATCCATGCTAGATAAAATACCTTCTAGAGGCCTTGAGAAGTGTGTTGTTGTTTCTCATTGTATTACAGTTCTAAGAACACCTATACTATGATTTTTTACTGTATTTAGACTATAAGAATTATACTCAGAAACTAACAGATGGCTGAGCTGGCCTGGGGATTTTAAATTTTTGACCCAACTGACCTTTAAAAGTGAAAAGAATTAACTAAGAGCAAAATTATCTTTGTGTTGTGATGACTTCCTCCCAGTTTTTTCTTGCCTCCTGTTACCGCCCAACCTGAACATGAGTGGGAAAAGTCTCAACCCACTAGCACAACCTAAATGGCAACAAAGGTCGGGTGTTATTGTCACCTCAACACACACAACCTTTCACTTCAGGCATAACTCTTTAATCCAGAGCCTAGGGGGGTGACCCAAATGAATTGATGATTTGTTTGTATTAAAGTCTAGATTGGAAAATATATCAATTAGAGTTGTGTAGACTAACTAAGTACAAAGTAATAATGCAATGAGTGAAGTAACTTGCACTTAGTGAAAGAAGCTTAAAAACCATAAAAGATATAACAATAACAATATGTGCTTAAGTCTAACCAATAAATCTACTAAAGAATGCACAATATACAATATATTGGATTAAAAGGAAATGCTTCCAATTAAATGTGAAAGATAAAGCAAGAAGCATAAACAAGATTAATTATTAATCCACAAAAGTATGTCTTTTATGTGCATGGAATAACAATGAACACAAGGCTTATGACAAGGTCTAAGGAAATGCCCCTAGAGTTTGTAATAGGCTCAAGGATCGTTAACTTAAGTTATATGAGATATATGCCCTAATCATCCAATAAATTTGGATATGAGGAGATTAACATTTAAGTGCAATTTCAGATTTATAAAACTAAACCAACAAGAAAAAAATAAATGAACTTGAAGAAAAAATTGAATGGTTTAGATTGTTAAAGATAATCACCAATTAGATAAATCTATTTGCAAGATGAATAATTAATCGAAATGAATTATGTGTAATTAAATTTTAATAAACTTAGTGATTATGCTCAAGGGAGAATGGTGAAAACCACTATTATTTCCTCTTGTACTTGAGTAATTATATAGGTGTTGGATTTACAAGAGAAAAGACAAATTCTATAAATAAATAAAATGCATAAAATTAAAACAATTTCCACAATTAAAATGCCAAGTAAATTAGGAAAGATATGCTTGAAAAATGTGTCTTTTGCATAACTAAATTCTACAATAAAGAGATATAATTTGCTGCAATTTAATATAGAAATATGATCATAAATGTTGCCGCCTAATATGCACCTCAGGTAATGTGGCAGGAATCTTCAAGCCAATGGGTGCATCCTTGGGGGCAAGTCACAAGTTGAGATACTGTCACTCAACACTCAACTCCTTCGTCTAGGCCAACTCCTAGCGAAGCTAAGGGCGGTGGTCCCTAAGAAAAGAAACTAAGACTTTTAAGCTAAGTTACGAAAATGAAATTAATTCTAGGAGTTTGACATGCATTGAAACAAGAGTGGGCCAAACAAGAAATAACCCATTCTTAATCCACTCATCCATAATAATTAAAACTGACCAAGAGGCACAACAAAACATTTCCTTAAGCAGTAATCTATTTACTTTCTCGGCACTGGTCATCTTTCATGATTATCTTCTTAAGTTTATTCATTTATCGTAATTGATTAATAGTTCACGTGTTGCTGGTTTAATTCATAATTGCATAAAATAAATAATAAGCAATTGTGTATTAAGAGTTATTAAATCTGGTTTTTGTTTACACTTGTGTAAATCACTTCTGGCTCTAAAGCCCCAAACTTCCCTTTCAAACACGGTGAAATTCAAATCTCCTCCAAAAATTAGATTTTCCTAACCCAACACATTGTCCTCCTTCAGGACTTCCCAAAAAGATTGCCTGGCGACATATGGCCCTAACAATTTATCACGCTAACCACAACATTAAGGTCTCAGGATCTTCCAATTAGAAGAATTCCTACAACAGACAAAAATGGAAAACATTTCATTGTTAGAGGGTTCCATGCTGAAAGAAGACCCCCAGATTGGCTGACAGCATCCACAGAGGACATTTCCCACCCTAGTAGGTCTTTTGAAAAAACACCCCAAGCCTGCTCTCCAACAGTCATCGTTTCTTGGATGAGATTTATGGTCTCAAAAAAACGATGAAGGGCAAGAATTTTTGGTGCGCTCCCACTCCCTTGATATTGAAGGAAACAATTATCATTTTTTGGGCCGTGTAAGTGCCTTCTGAGCTCTTATCCCCAACACTGCTAGTTATGCCTCCTCTAGAGGATCTCTCACCCGCAACCTTATCCTTTATCCCTGCAAGCTGAGACAAGGAAACACCACAAAAACCAGGGTCAAGGCCCTCCCAAAAATGCCCCATTCTTGTATCCTTGACTCATAATCCTTTCGTATTTACTAATAGGTGTAGATAGGGAAACCGACAAACCCTTCTCTTCACTTCCAGTATGAGCATCCATGTTTAAGACATATCCCTCAAAGACAGGTAAATGTTTCTTAATAAGAATATCTTAACAGGAAGGGACAAGAGTATTTATAACTTCCTCCAAATGTTGTGAGGTCGACGGATCCTCATGTGCCTCACTTGCCAACCCCACATCCGAAAACCCTGATCCTGTAGATAGTATAGGGCCCGAGACCGGGGGGAGACCGGATGCAAACTCCCCCAACCACTAGAGAGAACCCTTCCCTCTCCTCCTACTTCCCCCTCCACGGGCTCTACGATTGGGGGCAATAAATGGCAAATAGGCTCCTCATCTATACGAACCCCAAAGGAAACTACCTGCCCCCCTTCCACACCATCCATGGACTCAAGAGAGCAATCAAACTTCTTTAAAATATCAATTTCATTTTTTGAAAGGAGACAATAAAGTGCAGGAACAAGGGATTTCATCTTACCTAGAAATGTTGACAATTCCGTTGGTACATGATTCGAAGGACCCTCGTGCCTCGAAATAGCCACCACAAGAGAAGGATCTTTACTCCATGAAGTTTCCTGCTGAGAGGAAGCCGAGATAGGAGTCTTCACCGCCACCTCGAGTCTATCCTTAGAAATTGCAAACTTTTTCTTTGGTTGCTCACATTCTGCTTTTAAGTGTCTCGCTTGATGACATGAGAAGCAACAGAACGAGGCCCGCTAGTAGTCTAGTTTCTAAGTGAATGTTATGCCCCTCCAAACAATGTCCTTTTCCGCAACCTTGGCTGATATCAATCTCCACCAAAATTCGAGCTATTCTCCTATCAACCGCAAAAATTATGACTTCATTCGTGAATAAAAAACGCGCCCAGATTATTCCCAATAGACACGAATGCTTCCATATTCCAAAATTGGAGGAGACTTGAGAAGAGCACCCACAGGTGCCGATAAAAGAACCACTCCGTATCTGGATCAAAAGAAATGTGCCATCTTTTGAGCATAAGGCTTCTAACCCCACACCAAAAAATGTGCCATCAAAAGAAATGAGCCATTTTTGTAGCGGCAATGCCATTCCTGAAATGGAAGCAGAACCAACCTTTGAGAAGGGGAATGCATGAGGGTGAATATTGCAAAGTCTCCCCCCATTTTTCCTCTACGTAGGTGTTAATGTCCTTTCTATGTAGGGCTCCATAACTAAACTTCCCCACCAGAGCTGTAGAAGACATGCTAGCAATATCCTCCATCCCAATATCTCTGCCCTAAATAAGGGCTTGTTTCTTTGCCCTAATTTTAATATTTTTCTAAATTGCTAGGAAATGTGGGTATGGGGACAGGTACTGGTATGAGGATGGGGACGGGGACGCCAAAACAGGGTACTTGGGTACGTCGGGGGTACAGTAGACATATATATAAGCATGTCACAGTCAGATCATACATGCATATTTCTAAATTCAATGATTCATATGAACATTCACATTGAAAATTTGAAACATAAAATAATAAATTTGATAAATCATAGACTTGTAGTAGATATCAAGTGGAAGATTGGAAATTATATAATTAATAATAATATATGTCCACGACTCCTTGAGTTCAAACTTCGTTGTCATACTACATTCAAAATTTGCCTAATGGCATTTCCAAACATGAAAAAGAAAGTTCAAAACAGTAAACAATGAATAAGATAGCTGATTTGGCTTCCTCAAGCCATGTCATTGGCATCCTAAAGATCAATGTCATCAACATCACTAAGGTCCTCTGTCAGCAAGCTCTCTAGATAGGCATCACTCTCGAGTTGAGGCATAGCTTGAGCAATGAAATGTTAAAACTTAAGGTTTGGGACCTGGGTTTAGGAAAGGGCCCACTTCTTATTTGTTTGAACAATGTTTATTAAACTATTTATTAAAGTTTTAATTTTTTAAACATTGCAAATCGATCCCCTAACATCGACGGATTCCAAACTTGAACAAAATTGATCCGGCCGTACCCCTGGTGTACGCAAACACAGTGTACAGCGTACCAAAATGAATGCAAGTACCCAAATTTCATGAATGACGTCTCGGGTACGTGAGGTCTGATTTGGGTACGGCTGGGCATGGCAGGGGACATACCTTTGAAGTACCCAAGTGGTACGAGTTCATGTACTTGACCCCCCGGTATGCATATCCATCCAACACAGATATTTTTACGTCCCCTTTTTTCCTTGAAATCCCTATTTTGTTTTGAAGGAACGATTACGTCCCCCCCCGCGCTCCTATGAAATAACATTCAAGGGATCAATACTTCCTCAAGACTGTAAAGGGTTGACACCTCTGCTAACCCCCTCTGTATTTTCCCGAGGAAAACTCCCCAACGGACCTCCCCCAAGAGCCCCTTTGTCAAGGGAAAACTGAACCCTAGCCACCTCAGAAGGAACGACCACCGACTCTTCAAGGTTCTTGGTTTCTAAAGGAGCTTTATCTCTTTGCTCTCTCCAGATTTGCTTAAGCTCCTTGTCTGTTCGGAATATTCCTTCCTTAGCTTAAATTTCCTCATCAAGCGGATCCATGAGATCACCCAACTCATCTTCCACACCATAGTATTCCATGACAACACAACTCAAACAACCACCTTAACACACCCGTCCACCCAGCTTTGTCATCGACCAACCTCAGGAGTTGGTCCAAAACCCTACAATCCACCAAAATAGAGTAAAACCTTGAAACCTGTTAGGCTACCCTCCAAGAAATTGGAGGCAAACCGTCAGGAACCAACAGTGACAAGTCAATTGTGAAAAATGGCTTCTCCCAAAATGGAAAAAAATACACCCTCCAGGGTCAAACCCTAAATACAGGACAAAACTGACAGAATCCTCCACATGCACAGAAAAAAAGACCAAACGTACATTCCTTGGTATGACACGGGGACACGGGACACGCAGGACACTAAAATACGAGAGTCCGACACGGACACAGTGACCCCCAGAATCAAGACACGTAGGACACGTTTTATATACATATATATATATTTTTTAAAATATAGACATATAGATCCAAAAATCTTTAGAAACTAGAACATTTACAATTTACAAATATGAAATATTCAATAGAAATTAGAATAAAAACACATTAATGATTAGTAGATTACACATTGTCATTCACAAATCACGATTCAGTATTCAGTATTCACGAATCACAACACATTTCACATTTGTCATTCACAAATCACAATGAATTATGAGACACATAGATGCATGTCGGAACCATATTTCTCATTAAGTCATCAAAATCAAAATGTATACATATATGTCGGAATGCCACTGGGCACTGGCAAATGCCAAATAGACTAATAGTAAATACAAAAACGGGTGGATCAAGATGGGAGAATCCCATATGTCAGTAGTCCTCCTTCATGCCTGAATCAACATACTCATCACTACCACTGCCCTGATCCTCATCCTCCTCCCCCTCCCCCTCCTCTCTACCCATCTGACGATCTGCATCTGCTACTGTGGAGGATGACCCCTCTATACGATCACTATCATCAAAAGTGACCGGCTCTAGCATTGGATCATTAAGATCCATGTTGGCTAATGCCAACTCAGTACTGCTGTCCAAACCCATATCATCAGGAAAGACATCCCACATCTTTGTCATTCCCTTCACCCACTCCTCCCTCTTCCTGTAAATAAGACGAAGGTTGGAGTGCACATACACCATCGACTATGCCCTGGACTGCTCAAGCCTGCTCTTCTTCACACTGTACAAGTTCCCATATGTGCTCCAATTCCTCTCACAACAAGAGGATGATGTAACTTGAGAGATGACCCTGAAGGCTAACTTCTGTAGAATAGGGGATGTTGCCCCATGAGTTGCCCACCAAGCATAGGGTTTCTTACCCTCCCTATCTCTAAGCACATCATAGCCTCCAAATCTCCCAGTGCCAGTGGAAAAATCTACAAAGCCCTCCTCTGCCTCCTCAAGCACGTCTCTATCCTGAAATAGCCGTCTAAGTGCTATCTTCCTCCCATTTGCAATCTCTGCATCCATGTGAGGAGGGACTCTGTGTGAGGCCCCCGATCCACCAGTGAGCCACTCCTGAGTGTAGAACTTGGGGTTCAAGGAGTGGGCCAAGCAATGCAAAGGTGTGCAATTCTTATCCCACCTGGAGATAAGAATATCCCGAATAATGGTCCATAAGTTCTCTGTCGATGTCCCATACTCGGGACACTAATTCTCCATGACAATGGACCTCATGTACTCAATCATGGAATCCCACCCCTCATAAACCTCTGCTAGGATGGGCTGGTCCTTGTCTGCAAACCGCAACAAAGAAATGATTGGCTCCATGATCTTAATGGTAAGATCCACCATGTCCCACCAACCATCATTTAACACCGTGTCCTTCACCTTTTGTGAAGCAGCTTGATCCGTCTTTCTCCAAAAAGCCCAAAACTCCGAAATCACCATGGACCCAAGAGCGGTTTTGATCTCCCTCAACCTCTTGAGCATGATGAATGAGGAAGCAAATCGAGTATCTGCAATCTTCAGCAATGAAAGCTGTGTGTACTGTTTGTAGATGGTGAGGGCATTTGTGTGGTTTTGTACAAAGTTACGGATATGGCGTGCATCCTCAATAAGGTTGTCAATCCATACCACATCCGAAGCAATGGCTTTCAGTGCTAAATTCAAGGAATAGACAATGCAAGGTGTCCAAAAAACCTGTAAGAGCAATAAAAGCATGTATCAATGACTCTACAACACTAACATTGCAATGACCAAATTCAAACAATGAGCAAATTAGAAATGAAAGGTGTCCAAAATGAACATACTTGTGGATATTTAGCTTCCACAATCATGCCAGCAGCCTTGCAAACAGGTGCATTGTCCGTGATGATTTGTACACACGACTCAACACCTACTTCTTCAATGGTTTTGATGAATAAATCACCCATAAATTGTGCATCCTTGTATTGCCCAAGAGCATCCACCGCTTTCAAGAACAACGCTCCATTTTGGGAAGATACCATGAAATTGATGAGTGGATGGCGTGCGGGATCCGTTCATCCATCAGAAACAATACTTACACTGCATGAGGGCCATTATGTTCTAATTGGCTCATGGATTTTATCTACCTCCTTCTTTGCTTTAACCAACAATGTGGTTCTAAGCTTCTCTGAACCAGGAGGCACATAACCATTTGGAGCTCGTTCCAAGATAGTTTTAACCGTCTCAAAATACAATGGTGACCATGCAACATTGAATAAGATGAAGTTGAGGTAGAAGAAAAATGCAATGGTAAGGTCTACCTCTTCTCGCTCCTCTTGTTGGAAAATCCTATCCATTGGACCACCTGTAGATTGCCTCTTTCTTGTTTGATAAGTATCCCCACGCCCATGCCCATGATTGCTAGGTGGAAATGGAGGCTTGGTGCTAGAGGACTTCCTAAAAAATGGAAGAGAATCATCCTCTTTTTTCTTGCTTGCTGCTGCCACCTTCCCTAAGCCAACATGATCCTCTTTTTCCATATCCCTCCTTTGGTTAACACTCACCGCTTTGCATGAAGAAATCCCACAAGAAGGAAGGGCCAACAAATGGCCCTTAACCCAGAAATATGTGCTCATGAACTCATGCTTGCAAAAATTGCATCTCCAAGACACATTGCCTCCCCCACCAAGCTTTGCCCCGGGCCCATCTTTCCTTGTCACATACTTCCACAAAGGGTATTTTTTTTCTTGGGCTTGTTGTCTTGCTAAAACAGGGTTAAATGGAGCCATAGAATGAGCTCCATTAGCAGTCGATGGAGCACTTGACGGAGGAGGAGAATCGCTTGTGCTTGGTGGAATAGGAGGGAGGCCCTAGATGGTGCATTTCTCCCTTTCCTTTGCCCCCTACCTCCTGCCCTAGCTGATAGAGACATTCCTTTTCTTGTGTGATGGTTGAGCTTGCAATCCTCTCCACAAATCCACCGGAATGCACTTGGAATCGCTTGGAAACAATGGATAGCCTTCAAATCTCCTTCACTTGCACATACAACTCACTCTCAACCAATTGCTTCCTTGCAAATGACAAAAAGAAAGCCAAAATTTTGTTTTAAAGCTAACCTGGTCGCCTTTTTCCGCGCTTCACGTGTCATGTTTTCCGGGTTCGTGTCCGACAGTCGGGACATGCTAAAATTTCGTGTCTGATTCGTTTTGTAAACGTGTCCCGATTTCGGATTTGAGGGAAAGTCGAATCGGACACGAATTCATATCGAATTGTGTCCGATTCGATCAACACGGGACACGGGGGGGTTTCCAACGAATCTGGTTTCTTAGGTAACATGTATTGAAAGGTCGTATCTCTTATTTTGTTGATAATTCTTCCAAAACTAGAATGTATGAGGATTTATGAGTCACGTCGAGGAAACTTTAGCCCCGAATTAAATACAATGAACCTCTACAGCTTAGACCATACCTTGTAGATAATTTGACCAGTTTTAAGTTAGTTAATTTGTGTGAAATGTCAGACACAAAATGAATGGAATTGGATCTTTATGACTAATTGTGCATCGATTTGTCCCCACTTTAATTTCTACGGGGATTTGTCACCACGTTAACGAATGGATGCACTTGTGTCGCGATTTTTGCAGCATTTTGTGTGTGGCTTGAATTGGGCAGGTTCTAATCCTTCCACAGTCGTATGGCAGTTATTTTGTTTTGTTTTTAGGTGGATTATTCCTATCTGTGTTTTTCTACTGTCAATTTCTGCTTCTTTAAACTTGCAGCGGAATTTTCTTCAATCAATGTCTAATTGTTAATTGGCCAAAAGCCAATATGAGGTCAAAAACCTGATTAAAAGAAATTTTGAATTTTTTTTCTTTTGGTGGCCAAAGGTGGTCAAAGACTTGTACAAACCTTGAAATTTTTTTGTTGTTGGGCGAAGAGCCGGTAAACAACATAAATGCTCTGATAACATTGTGGAGAACCAATTTGGTTCATACACGGACTATCCATAAGAATAAGACAAGTAACTATAATCCATATTGGACAAGAACATATATTGAATAAAATGAATGAGATGCTTTGAGATACAATGATATGGCCCTTATATTAAATCTTAACGGGCACCTTTGATGAATATTCACAAGGGTTGTGTCCCTTGGATAATTAACTATTTATTTATTATCCCTTAGTTAACTACTATTATTATTATTATTATTCATGGATTTTATTTAAATTACGTACTCTTCACTATATTAGCATTATTCATCTCGAAGCACGAGTCTTGGAGAACTTCAAGAGTAATTGTAGGTTTCACCCTAAAGAGGCAAAGAAGATGAGGTTTCTAAGAAACCCTAAAAGGTAAAGAAACATTTTTCTTGTAGCTCTTCTGAGAGAAGAAGACTAGGGTTTTGGAAATCCTAGTGGTACTTGTTATAGTTGTTGAAGAGGAAAGGAGGAGACACCTTGCACACTTGTGGGATGCAAGTGTAGGAAACAAGGAGGATGTTTGCTGAAGAAAGTAGTGTTTGGTTAAGAGTGATTCCTAATAGTTGGTGTCTAGTGTTTTCATGGTTTCTTTAGGCTAAGTCACAAGGTTCCCCAAATGAGGTTCGAAGTTCGGTGAACCTGAAAAAATTGAAATTTGATGAGGTTCTTTGAACCTGTTAGGTGAACCTCTTTCTGAACCCAAGGTGACTCTGAAGCGAATTCAAACCCCAAGCGACCTTGAGGGGTGAATTTCAAAAAAAAATTAAATACTTTTTATTTTTATTTTTAAATTTTTTTATTATTAGTTTTTAGAAAGTTAAAAAATGTATGGAGTAAAAAAACTAACACTATTAGGTTAAAAACCATATTTGAGAAGAGAAAAGAAATACTATAATTTATTATCTACATGGTTTGAAGACCTTGTTTATGTTTGCAATAATTTGCAATTGGCCTTAGGTAGTGTGACGAACGATTCATCTAGTTCCTCTCATCCATGGTTTGCACTTATTTCGAGTGTAGAAGAAGATGATATTGGCATTGATGGTGACATTGGTGATGAGCCTAATGATGATAGAGTTACACTTATTAATGAATATGATGATCACAATTCTAGTGCCTTTACTACTCCATGTGCTCTTTGTTGCCGCTTGATACGTACCTCGGGTAACATGGCAGAAATGTTCAAGCCATTGGGTGCGTCCTTGGGAGGAAGTCACCAGTCAAGTGTTGTCACCTAATACTTGACTCCTCCATCTAGGTCAAATCCTAGCGAAGCCAAGGGGGGTGGTCCTTGTTAAAACAACTAAGGATTTTAAACTAAGTTATGAAAATCAAATTAATTCTAGGATTTTGAAAATAACATGTACAAGAAAGCAACAACCACAAATTTAAAGATAGCAGCATATGAGACAGTTTAATACATGACACATAATTGGTTTAAGCAAAAATGATTGTGAAGTAGACCAGTGCCAAAATAGTTAAGTGATTACTGTTGAAACGGAAATGTTGTGCAAATGCTTCTTAACAATTTTAATTATTGATGATGAGTGGATTACAGGAAGGGGGATTCCCATATACTCTTGGGTACATGGAATATGTTTGGATTTGTTGAATGTGGTTCCACACAAGAAGAAGGGCTAGATTGGAGTCGCGGGGGGATTTCCAACGCTGACACCAAACGAGGATGTAGCCTGACGGGTCCCCACGGTCACTACCCAGTTGTTCCCTTTTCTTTGTGAAATTTGCCACAATAGACTAAGGCGAGATGTTGGATTTTCGTCCTTAAGGGGAATTAGTTTTAGTTAAACTTGATTTTTTTAATTAAATGTGGAGATTTATTGAGTGCAACGAATCTTGTTTTTGATTGTTCCAAAGCTCAAGCAAGCCTACAATGAATAAGAGCATACGAGGAGATTGTGCAAAATATTTGTTCCAATTAACTGCAAAAGTAAAGAAAAGGAGCTTGCAAAAGCAATATGATGTTATGCTAGTTACTAACTATGGATCTCTTTTTTGAGGACCACCTACTTGGGCAAGCCCTTTTTGTAGCACCGTACTTCGGGAAAGCATAGGCAATGAGTTTGTTACTTTTGCAAATTGCTAAATAAAAGATTGAAAGATTTATTAGTCTAATCTATCAAAAACAAATCTACTCTACTCGTCAGCATATAAAATAAAGGCAGAAAACAAAAAAGAGTAACGCCATGAAAATGACACAGCCCCCAAGGGGGGAAGGGGCGTGGGCACTGGGTAGCCCACTTGCTTTTATTATTGATTTTGCAATAATTTAAGGTGGACACATTTGGTCCTTATAGATCTGGATCCAAATGTTTACAAGGTTTTACAAAAATGACTTTGAGGTGAGGAAGGTGCTCCTGGGGTTCCTGATGTCCTTGATCTTCAATTTTTCGGCAGCACTTCCTCCTACCTATTCATCAAAAGTGAAAAAACAACCACCAACTTTGCATCCAGTGTCTCAATTAAGACATTAGAAGCATACAAATTTCAAGTACTTCAAAGATATAAATTTTACGATAAACTAAGTACCTAAGTCACCTGACACGAGGACACAGGACACAGGAATACGAGTGTTTGACATGGACACAGTGACCCCCTGAATTAGGACAACAGAGGACACGTTATATATATATATCCAATTTTTTTTAGAAACTAGAAAATTTACAAATATTCAATAGAAATTACAATCAATACACATTACACATTCACAAATCACAATGCATATGTCAATGATAGACCTAACTGAAACACCCATTATTGGAAAGGGGTAGGCTTCATTCCACTATTGAGACAAGGGAAAAAGGCTAGTGATTGGCTTCCCCCTTCCCCACTGTTGGATGCTCGCGGGAGGTATAAGAAAGCCAAGCAAAATAGGACTATTTCTATTTGATTAGATTACATGGATGGGGGCCACACCCTATTATTATCTTTTTCCATTACTAAACACCCTTTATATTTTAGATTATACCAGTCACAATGATGATGCCACTTAAAGATTGAATGTCATGGGTAGGAATAGAAATAAGGGGTAACTTCCCCTATGTGAAATGAATCCCCTCGTGATGTTGTTTGTGGAATATGTCTCCACATAATACTTGTTGGCGTGCACCATGACTTGATTTGAGAGGCTAGTGTGAAACAATGTAATATCTAAATGTACATGGAAGAATAATACAAATACATCATAACTAAGAATCAAACAATGTAATATGTAAATGTATATGGAAGAATAACAAACTGTAGATAGAGAAGGATGACAAACATGGGGAGCTATAATTCTATCGGTGCAGTGAATTCTCACGGACTCATAAAATTTCTCATTAAGTCATCAAAATCAAAATGTTGTATTACATAGATGTCGGAATCATATTTGTCACTAAGTCATCGAAATCAAAATGTATTACATAGATGTCAGAATGCCACTGGAAAATACAAAAGGGGTAGATAAAGATGGAAAACCTTATAATGCTCTTCACCTACAAAAGAAACCCCTCTTAGAGCTCAAGCCTCACTGAAAAATGTGAATGAATGAGGGTAAAATTGGGTTTTTACAATATTTTTGGGTTAGAAGTGTCATGTTTTAGGGACACGGTGTCCTGTTTTTGGGACACGTCCTGACATGGTGTCGGACACGTTTTTTGGACGTGTCCTAAAATAGGACACATCCAAAACACGTGTCCGACATTGTGTCAGGACGTGTCCGTGTTCTCCACGATGACACATGACATGGAGGCCTATATGGATGTGTCCAATGACTTAGCTAAGTACTTGAAAAGGGACTAGATCTACAAGATGTACAGCTTGAATAACTAGATCTAGTCTATGAAAACATACTTAAACAAAGCGGCTTATGATCTTCTTGAAAGAAACTAATCTAGATTAAGCATGTAAATACCGTAACCAAAAAGAGTTTAAAGAAAAGATGAGGGAGAGAGAGAGAGAGAAGGATGGAGCTGAAGCTTGGGAACTTTTGGGCTGTGGAGTCCGTTGGTGGAGAGCGGAGGGGTTGTGCTCTTCAAAAGTGCTTGAAAGTTGGAGGAGTCAACGAAGATTAACCATCCCTTCAAGCCTGATAGTTGCATCAACTTAGAAATCCTTGCACAAGAAAGGTTAAAAGTAGAGATGCTGCTGAAAGCAAAAACTTGGAAAGCATACAATTAAACAAAATGTACATGCGAACTAAAAGATCTACAAACATCAAACAATAAGAGTATGAATCAAACTAGAACGATCTCTTATCCTACTGGGAGGTAGCTCCCCTTGCAGGCCCACAACTAACCAAAGAAATGCACAAAGAACAAAAGCTAATATCGGTTACCTCATAAACTATGCAATAATCATCCACACACTTTGAGCCATGCACCACATGAGAGGTCCAAAGCCTTCTATTATTCCATAAGGTATTACAAGATTACAGTACAAAGCTAAGCATCCTTTTAGTCCTCATTGACCATGAGAAAATGAGAGCCCATGAGCTTGCTTAAATATCAAAATGAGCCAAAGGAGGGTGCATTAGTTAACTAGAGAGCAAGGGTGAGTTCTTGAGAAAAAAGGGGAATCTGATTGAGTTATTGTTGAATTTTGGTTAGGGTTAGGGTTCAAGGACCAACACAAGGTACAAGTCAAATCATTAAAACAAGAATGGGTACATGACCCATAACTCCTAGGACCAAGGGGTGTACCACAAAGGTGGGCAATCACCCCTAATACCCATAAGACCAAAACATCAGGGTGGTACAAAACAAAACAACTCAAAGTGGGTAAACAACACAAAGTACCACAAGATCAAGAACAACAAGGTGTAAGGACCAAATGTGAATCAACCAAGGTGGGGGGTGTTAAATTTTGGTAAAATCAGGGTTTTGTGCAGTAAAAATAAACTTCAATATACTTTAATGCACAAAGTAGATAAACAAATACTGAAATTAAATATGAAATAGTACAGCAGTAACTTCTAACATAATTTTCATCTCTTTCAACTTCACACCTTTAATACTACCAGTTAGGTCACTGTGTTAAGTAATCTTTAACACTACCAGTTAGGTCACTGTATAAAATAATAAACTTGTTAACAGTAAGAGATATAGATTAAGATACTTACCTGGATGTTAAACCCTTCCTATAAGAATACTCAGAAGAGTTACTTTCAGTAGAAGACTGTGCCTCAGAGAGGTCAGTCAAATTCTGGAAACTAGCTGACCCTACAAGAGGGTAGTACAAACCAGAGAGAGAGAGAGATGACAGGTTGAGATACAGTCAAATAGTCAATGACAGTTAAGAACACAGTGACAATCTTAATCAAGTCTCAGCATAATGGATGTCCAAAAGATATAAACACAAGAGGTCTGAACCCTAACCAAATATGACCTCAATTAAACAGTACAAAGGATTAGCACATAGATCAGGCCCTAAATAGTTCTCAACAAAAAGATCAGACCAAAAACAAATCTTAGCAAACTAGATTTAGTCAAGGCAAGTCTCAGCAGTAAAGGTCTAGCATAGATTTGGTGTAAAACAGTCAACAAAAAGTGTGGCCACCAAAACTGTAACTCTAACAAGTGGGATCAGATCTGTAAGGGCCATGGCCACCTCAAATTAGCCAATAGTAAGCAGATCAGTTTGCATAACAAGTAGATCTGACTCTCAGGCGTCATGGCCTTCACCAATCAGACTAAATCTGACTTTCAGACCTCACGTCTTCCACAAAGATGCAAACAGCAGGCAGATCGGAGATAAAAAAAGGCTCACAGTTTGGGTTTCAGGATCACGGCTTCCCCAACAAGCAGGAGTGCAGATCGATTCTCAATAGCAGTTCAATATGCAGATCACACCCCTTATCAGGCAGATCTGATCTCATTCAAACCCTAGCAAGCAGATCAGATTTCAATCAGACCTAAATCAAGCAGATTGGAACTCTGACTTGGCCCTAACAATCCTCACGGGTAGTAGACTTGTTCTCTAAAATTCATGGGTAGAAGAACTTGACATAACAGCCCTCAACAGAACCACGACACAAGCATCAGCAGCAGAATAGACCTTAACATCAGCAAAAAAACAGATATGAGGTATATGTAAAACTTCAGCAGCTGGGCGGCCTCCAAAGTAAGCAGCAGAACTTCTAAACCCTTGATGTCAAGCAGAAATAAATCAGAGCTGATAATGATGTTCAGATAATCTCAAGTGAGGAACATTTGATCTCAATAAATAGATCTTAGATCATCTAGAAAGATCAAAATAAAAATATAATCAAGCTAGGGTTCCATCAAATTAGGAAGTGGCTACCTTTAAACAAATAAAACAATATATATATATATAAAATAAATAAATAAAAATAAAAATAAAATAAAAAATAAAAGATGAAAAATAAAATAAAATAAAAAATAAATAAAATAAAAGTCACATAAAGTGGACAAACAACCATAGTACCCATAAGACCAAAACAACAAGGATGGTATAAATAGAAGGTGGGTCAATGACCCTATTTACCACAAATCAAAGACAGGGTACCACAAGACAACAAGGTGCAAGGACCCAAAGTAAATCACCCAAGGTGGAAAAGGTACAACCAGTCATCTCTCAAATGTACAAATGTTCCATATAACCTGAAAGTTCATCATCACTGTATAAGGAAGGGTTCACACAAATGATGTGATCATGTGGTCCTCTCAACTGCTCCTTAGGTCAAATGTTAGTAGCTTCCACAAGGGGTGGCTAGTCCCTTGAGAAGACCAACTAACTTATCCATCTCGAAGACCTAGGAGAAGAGGACGCACATCATAATCTTGGTAACTGACCAAGTGCCTCCATTCTCAAGGAATAACTTCTCCACCCAAGGCTGAGCCTCAGTCCTAGACTGGGACATGTTAATCAACCATTTGGTCCATGACCAGGTTCTCCGTTCTCCTAGAGAATGGTCCTCAGCCTCAAGCTGAGCATTCAGTCCTAAACTGAATGTTGATCAACCATTTGTAGGACCTAGGATGTCTCTGTCTCAACCTGCAGGATCTGCTTGGTCCTCGTGACCAAGAAACTGTCTGGTCCCAAACCAGAATACCCTAGAGACAAATAGGGGCCCTAGCCACATGCTAGGGACTTTGCCGTGGCATCAATCTGCTTGGTCCTTGACCAAGAACCCCAGGAGACAGATGGGGGCCCTAGGGTACCTTCTAGGATCTTACTCATTACTCTGTCTGGTTAACTTGACCAGGAACCCTAGTTAACTGACTAGGGTACCATTCTCTCTGAGAATGGGTCTTGCAGTTGCACTAAAAATTAACAGGGGGTACAACCAATCATCTCTCTCTCAAATGTACAAGTGTTCCATACAACCTGAAAGTTCATCATCACTGTATAAGGAAGGTCCACACTGAATGATGTGATCCTGTGATCCTTCAAACTGCTCCTTAGGTCAATTGCCAGTCCCTTGAGAAGACCATCTAGCTCAACCATATCGAAGACCTAGGAGAGAAGGACATCACACATCATCATCTTGGTCCACTAACCAAGATCCACCTAGTTAATTGACCAGGTATGTCACTGCAGGAACTACTTGGTCCTTGTGACCAAGAATCTTCCTGGTCCCAGACCAGGAGATCTCTGTCTCAACCTGCAGGACCTGCTTGGTCCTCTTGACCAAGAAACTGTCTGGTCCCAGACCAAAATACCCTAGAGACAAATAGGGGCCCTAACCACATGCTAGGGACTCTTCCATGGCATCAACCTGCTTGGTCCCCGAACAAGAACCCCAGGAAATAGCTAGGGGCCCTAGGGTACCTTCTACAGTCTTATGCTTTACTTTGCCTGGTTAACTTGACCAGGAACCCTAGTTAACTGACTAGGGTACCATCCTCTCTGAGAATGGGTCTCGCAACTGCACTAATTTTAACACTCCCTCTTAGCAAGAGAGGCATTCTTAGAAACACTAAGCTTGTCGAGGACAGAGACTTAGTCAACACATCTGTTGACAACTGCACCATGCTCTTGACATGGTGATACTTTCTTTTGATATCTCTCGACTTGTCATAGAATACATGATTTTCTGAGAGCTTCAAGGTGCTTGAATGTCAGCAAGTACCTTGATCTTATAGATCCACTTGGAAGTTACAACTGACTTCCCTTGTTGTCCTAGAATCACTTTCCACATATCATTATCCATTATCAATTGGATATCCTCTGGCATAACATCTTTCCAAACCTGATGTTTGGCTGCCTCCACATTAGTGGATGATCCTGAATCAGTGACATGGCTCTCACTGGAGCACCCTTGGAGCCTCTCAATAGGCTCCTCAATGAGATCAACTGAAGGCTTCTTGGCCTTCTCCCTCTGTTTCTTTGAACGAGATGTCTCATAGGCTTCCATATCTAAGTCACTGGAAGACACATCTCCACTTTTCTTTTCTGCAATCCGACTTTGTTGGGGATTGAGGAGCATAGTTGGCTCCCTCTTGATCTCTGAACCTTGATAGTGGTTATTTATTAGAGCTTTAACAACATGTCCCGAGACCTTATAGAGGTCACCCTCACGGATACCAATCTCAATGGCTGAGCTCATATTTTCACCCTTAGTCTATACCAGTGCATTTCCTTTTGAGAAGGCTATAGAGAATCCCTTGTCTTCTAAAATTGCCACTGAAATAACATTCTTCTTTAAACTAGGGACATATAAAATTTCCTCAACACGAATTAACGTACTTGAATCAAGCTTTAAGGCAATTGAACCAACTCCTTTTATTGCATAGGTACTTCTTTCTCCCATCTCCACTTTCACATTGAACTTCTTGGCCTTGTAACCTACAAGATCCATTTTGAATCCAGTCGTATGCTTGGTGGCCCCACTATCAATCCACCATGGGTCTGATGAGTTTGAGATGGAACTTGAGAGTGCTGAAACCAAAATGAATTCTCTTTGATCTTTTTCTTTGGTCTCAGCCTTAGATTTATTTTGCTGAGGCTCTTCTTCTTCTGTAGCAGCTGAAGCATGATACTTCAGCGGGAGGCCTAGATCTACTATGGGTTCTTCCTTCTTCTTCTAGGCAATCATGCCACTACCTATCAAAGCTTGGTTGTATTTCTCTTCCATTTAATGTTGCAAGAAATGTCTCCCAAGACATAGGAATACCATCTACTACTGTTTGCAGAAGATCATCATCATCTACTTCAACTCCAATTGCCATGAGTTGATCTCTTCTCTGAGCAATCTTTGAAAAGAAAGAGGCAACTGATTCCTTCTCCTCCTTCTTCAATGAATGAAGTTGCTTCTTCAAAACCCTCTTCTGAGTAGGTGCCTTCTTCTCATAGATTTTTGCTAGGGCATCAAATTATTCCTTAGTTGTCCTTATAGGAGCTAACACACGCATCAAATTATCTTTAATTGAGTCAAAGATGACTCTCTTTGCCTTGGCTTGCTTCTTCTTAAATGCTGCTCTTCCTTGGGTTGTTGTGGGTTCTTCCACAACCCTAGTAACCAAATCATCCAAGTCATTCTCCTCCAGAATATTCAAGACCCTAGCCTTCCATGCATTAAAGTTTGAGGCTCCTTCAAGCCTATTGTCTGGCTTTATTGAGTTAGAAGCCATCTCAAACCCTTACAACTAACTTGCCAAGAACACTTGTAAACCTATAGTCAAGTTGATTAGGACACAAATCCTTATCTTAGGTTCTATGTAGATTTTGTTAGTCTACAAAACAGAGTTAGCTACAAGACCTAAAGCTCTGATACCATGTTGAATTTTGGTTAGGGTTAGGGTTCAAGGAACAACACAAGGTACAAGTCAAATCATTAAAACAAGAAAGGGTACATGACCCATAACCCCGAGGACCAAGGGGTGTACCACAAAGGTAGGAAATCACCCCAAATACCCATAAGACCAAAATATCAATTTGGTACAAAACAAAACAACTCAAAGTGGGTGAACAACACAAATTACCACAAGATCAAGAACAACAAGGTGTAAGGACCAAATGTGAATCAGCCAAGGTGGGGGGTATAACCAATCATCTCTCTCTCAAATGTACAAGTGTTCCATACAACCTGAAAGGTCATCATCACTGTATAAGGAAGGGGTCCACACTGGATGATGTGATCCTGTGATCCTTCAGACTGCTCCTTAGGTCAATTGCTAGTGGCTCCATCAAGGGGTGGCCAGTTTCTTGAGAAGACCATCTAGCTCAACCATCTCGAAGACCTAGGAGAAAAGGACATCACACATCATCTTGGTCCACTGACCAAGATCCAACCCCACCTCCGTACATTTTCCTTACATTATCATTGGATTCTTGAACGATTATTGGGGGGCATTACTGGCTTTCCTGTCGATAGCTTATCCCAATTGTTCAAAAATTGTGTCGTATCTGTACCTGGATCTGAATCTTCTTCCTTATTTGTAACTGTTTCCATGCATGCTAGAGATTATCATCTCATTGTTTCCTTTCTGATGAGTTTGCACAGAGAAGTTTGCCTTGTTCTGTTTAATGATGTCAGTATTAATTAGGCAAAAGAAGCTGAAATGTGGTGCAACATCTTATCTATAACCTGATGGTAGATACTATTGTCTGACTGTCAATATGTTTACATTGCTTTGTTGTTTATTCTACTAGCTATAAGAGACGTTATTCAGCTATCCTTCAAAGCTTTAAGAGGAAGTTTGTAGTAATACTGTGAGATATTAGCTATGTTGCACGGGGACTTGGAAACGTCCCCAAACTGCCGGGGACTTGGGGATTTATTTGCCATACCCAAGATGTTCCTGACAGATTTCAGAGGCATTCTGGTCAGAGTCAAGTACGTTCAGGCAGATTTTAGGGACATTCCAGGCAAATTTCAAGGATATTGGGCATGTATCTTAAGTTTTGACAATGGACATTGATGATTGGACAACAATATGACCGTTTTTCCCATCCATATTTTTGTATTATACTATATCTGTATCTGAATGTGTACAAGTTGCAGCTCAAAACATGGGTTTTGTATGATGAGTTTTGATTTGAGTTTATGGTGAATTAACTATTGTCTTTTCAACAACAACATTACAGCATGTAAAGCCTCTATGTCAACAAACCAAGAAATGCAACATCTCAAAGGCCAGATCCTTCTGGTTATTGCTTTTGTTCTTATCATTTTTGGGGTCATCATAGCTTTTACATATTATACATG
Source organism: Larix kaempferi (assembly GCA_027924585.1). NCBI lineage: Eukaryota > Viridiplantae > Streptophyta > Pinopsida > Pinales > Pinaceae > Larix > Larix kaempferi. The sequence goes on from BSBM01001192.1 coordinate 1,471,078, forward strand.
GGTGTCTGGAGTTACTCAAGTCCAGTTCTTCCACCATCCCAACCTGCTTTCTTAAAACAATCAAATAGTAGTGACTCAGATTGGGTACAAAATGTTCGAATAAATTCCTATTCAACCACCATGTTAACCTGAAGTATAAATTTAATATCTTTACAGAATGCATGCATGTATATCCTAGACTGTTTTGTAGTGGTTTCCAACACAGCTGTAAAAATCTGCAAACCCTATTGAGAAGGGAATGATTTTGAGCATAATCATCATAAACAAGAAATATGAGGAAGAGTTGTTATTGAGATAGGTATTTGCCTGACAGGCCTGTAATGAACCTTATTGCAAATTGAAAATAGTTACACTTAATTTTCCTAAATCTAAAGTGCATTCTGCTCATATCCAAGTGCCAATAATGGAATGTCACTCAACCCTTTTCTTGATTCCCCGGGCTTTTTTCAAAATGGGTTGTGCATAATACTATATACTATAGACTACTATGCTTACAAGCAACTACAAATGATTATGGTGCATTCTAAGTTTTTTAATATATATATATATATATATATATATATATATATATATATATATTCCCTGGGCTTTTTTCAAAATGGGTTGTGCATAATACTATATACTATAGACTATTATGCTTACAAGCAACTACAAATGATTATGGTGCATTCTTAGTTTTTTAATATATATATATATATATTATTGCCGTCCCCAACCTGCCATCTCCTGAAAATTTTGGGGGTGCACTCTAGCCGTCCCAGGGATGCGCCCCCCCCAAAACCAGTGCAACAGAGGATATTAGAGAAGTGTGGTTGATGATTAAACTCTGAATGTGCTTTCCAAGTCGTGCCTTACAATAATGTGTATCTGAACTCTAACCTTTTCAAGGCATGTGTTTTGCAGTTTTCTAAATGGTGAAGGGATTAGATGAGTTAAGGATTATACTAGCAGAAATCATTAGAGAGTGCAGAATATTTAATAAATCTATCTTGAATAGGGAATGTCTGACATATATTTTGCAATTTGCTTCTTCAGATTTTCTATTATGCACCCAAAAGCGTGGAAAGTTGGAAAGGACAGAAGCTTCTTCCTAGGGCTGAGTTTCATGTGGGTGCACATGTATCAAAGTTTTTACGCTTACAGATGCTTCCTACATCACTTTCTGATCGAACCAATCGATATGCTCTTCTATGCGGCACACTTGATGGAAGCATTGGATGTGTTGCTCCTCTCGATGAGCTGACTTTTCGGAGGCTCCAAACATTGCAGCGCAAGCTGGTAGATGCTGTCCCTCATGTAGCTGGGTTGAATCCAACAGCATTCAGGCGATTCCGTTCTAATGGGAATGCTCATCGGCCAGGTCCTGACAATATTGTTGATTGTGAGCTGCTTCGCTAGTAAGTCCAGTCTTCCAGTTCTTGCTATTATGTATCAGATACAATCTCCTATAAGCACAATGCTTCCTAGAGAGGTTGATGAATTAATTTGTATTTAATAAGTATAACTTACTGACTAGGCTTTTGGCTTTCTCCATTTGTTTGTATGGTAGTTATGAAATGTTGCCACTTGACGATCAGTTGGAGATAGCGCATCAAATTGGAACCACTCGGTCTCAGATTCTGATTAATTTGAACGATCTCAGTGTTGGCACAAGCTTCTTATAACATTGCGCATTACTCCAGCATCGAATCAGCAAAATAAAAATGATAGATTAATGGATATAAATAGCCAACACTGAATTCAGAGTTGCTAATGTTTGAACTTTGTATTACTGGGAAAGCACTTATCTGTCGAAGAGAGAAAAATGCAGGAAGGTAGCTGTTCTTTTATTCTCATATAGGTCACAGAGATCAGTTGTAGCAGATTTTGATAGAAACGAAATTTGAGGCTTGCCAATAGTTAGAGGGTGTTTCTTCTGTATGTGTATTTATTCACACTTTACATAGCCTAGTCCTTTGTTGAACAGAAAGGAAAATGCAGCAAAACTGCTGCCTTTGAGTTTCTTCCTTTCTTTGGTTCTTTTCAGAGGAATTTTGAGGAGGAAGGAAAATGCAGTTCAGTTTCTTTTTGTTGATATAGGAGACATGGTGATCTGTCTACATTTTTCTGTAGAAATACAATTTCAAAGCTTATGTATGCATTTAGGGGGTATTTATGTGAAATTTGAAGGCACATTTCCTTTATTCTTCGTAGATTAGTTGTTATCCCTGGTATCCACTGTTTTTGTTTTTTGTTACAAGTCTGGTTGGCAGCTTGCGTTGCAAGATTTCTTCTATTGCCTATGTCTATGCTACAAGAACCAGCGTTCTAATTTCTAGAATTTATCAGAAGCAGTCAACTCTATTTTTGGGAAGGAAATCAGTGCAATTTTCTTAGTTTTGTCTTATGGAATTCTACATAAATTGGCATTAATGTACAATTGAATCAAGTGTGATATTTATATGTTTTGAATGTATGTTGCATAAATTTCCGAGTCGAAGGGAGGATTTCAAAAAATGTTGAAAGGCACCTCCAATTTTTTTAGAGGGAATGGGAAAGGGGATGAAAAAAAATATTTTAAAATTGTCTGTAACTTCTGAACAGTTAGTTGGGTCTTGTTTAGGTGGTTAACAAAAGTTGTTGTCATCCCCATCAGGTTGAATTCTCACTTGTCACACATTTACACTTTGTGGGCTGATTGGTGCTGGCAAGGTACCAGCAATATAACTCTAGCTAGTGCTTGAGGGTGGGATGAGATGTTCCAAACATTTGAGCTCAAAGGGTTTCCTCAGCTAGTTGTTACCGACTGGGTGTTTGATTTGTTCTATGTCAATGAGTACATGGTTTGGTGAGATGAGATGTTCCAAACATTTGAGCTCAGAGGGTTTCCTCAGCTAGTTGTTACCGACTGGGTATTTGATTTGTTCTATGTCAATGAGTACATGGTTTGAATCCCCTTGAGTTAGGTACACCAGTATGCTGATGGATTTATTAGGGTGCCATCCATCTTTTTGATTTCCTCACAAGTTTTCCTTTGAATAAATATATAACTTTCAAAAAAAAATTAAATTTATTCTCCCAACAAAATAAACTTGGATAACTACCTTCTCTCTCCCAAATAATTTACATTTTAAATGCTCATTTTAGCCCCATTTTTTTGCCCCACAGCGGACGACCAAAAGCCATTTTAGCCCCATTTATTTGCTTGGGGACAATAGAACACGAGACATGCCATGTAATGGTGAGGACATAGACATGTCCATGTGTTTCATAGGTGAAGTTAATGCATTGGTTTTATATTAATCTATCTTTACTGATCAGTGGTGTATGTGGCATAATAGGTATCATTTTTGGCATCTTTGTAGTGTCTTTAACGTAATATTGTTAGTTTGATAATTAAACGTTAATTTTAGATTCTCTAGAGGAAATGTCTCACATGTGTGGTAAAATGGGTATTTTGACACTTATGTCTCACATGTGTGGTAAAATTGACACATTTGCAATGTCTTTAAAGCAGTATTATCATTTTAAAGCTTGTTTCAATAATAATCAAGCTTTATGGATTTGATTCTAAAATTATCGAAGTTTTTCGAATTGTGCAATATATTATATTTAAAAAACATTTTTTACATTTTAGAATTTTATAGTATATTATATTTTACAAAAATTCATTTTATAATAAAATAAGTTTTTATGAATGTTTTTCAAAGTTTGTTGTTTACTAGTGCGTTAATTTGAATAGTTGACTATAACTTTGACATTGAGGAACAAGAGGTAAAGAATTTTTTTATTTATATAGCATCCACATTTATTAAATTTGTTAGTACTTATAGTCAATAATTAGTTGATAAGATTTGTAAGAATGAAAATTCTTGTAGAAAATGAATGATTTTCTACAAATTTTTATAGAATGTAACATATAAAGATAGTCAAGTTTAATTCATTGGATGTAGTTTGAGTGGTTGAGAGGAATGATTGTTTTTTTTTAACTAGGGGAATCAGCAACTGAGGACTGGATTGGTACTTGAGTGACATAGGGTCCAGGGATCCAACCCCGCTACCACTATACCTCTAGGTGCCCCACAACAGCCCGCAAGCATGGGACACAGGTAAATCCCGGATGTGATTTGAACTCGTGACCTCTGAGGTCTAAAATGCGATAAGGTGAGAGGTCTGCGGGTTTGAACCTGTGACCTCCTCCCCCATTGCCAAGCACCCTAACCATTGCACCAAGCACTCCTTACCCTCCTCACCTAGGTTCAATTCCTTGTAAGTGACATGTTAAGCCCTTAAATGGGTCTATAAGATGATCTTGTTGTTGAGCCCCCACTATATTGAAAATGTTCAGCCACCCCATGTTCTCTTGTGGGTTTCGAGGAGGTTATCCATGGACATAGCGAGCATCGATATCCAATGTCGTAAACCACATGAAAAAAAAAGATAGCCATACTTATTAAGAAAATGTTTTCTACTATAGCTTTGACATTAACGAACAAGAGCTAAAGAACTTTTGACTTAGATAGCATCCACATCTATTAAATTTAGTACTTATATTCAATAATTAGTTACAATATTTGTAAGAATGAAAACTTTCTTTTAGAAAAGTAAGGATTTTCTACAAATTCTTATAGAATGCAACGTATAAAAAGCAAGTTTATTAAGAAAGAGTTTTCTACATATAAAGATAGCTCAGTTTATTATCAGAAAGGATTTTTCACAAATTCTTATAGAATGCAACAATATAAAGATAATCAAGTTTATTATTAGATGATCGACTCATGCTTGAATGTGAAGAAAGGTACCTAATTAATTTAAACAAATTACATTCTTTTTACTTTTTAGAATGAGTAGATTGGTTAAATTGCTTGCATGCTCTAATCCAATATTTAATTGTGGAAATATGGTTTATTTTTCTTTCAAACAATGAGAATAGATCTTATTTCACTCTTATTTTATCATGCTCTTATCATATAATTTAATATGATTTTGTTTTTATTAAATCATTATTTAATTTTATTAAAATTTGATAGTTATATTATGAAGATATGAGACATATCTCTCAATTAATATATTGGCATAATTGTTAGTTGCATGTTGCAAGTTCTATTTTTGTGCATCTTGAATTTTTTTGCAAACTCAATGCCTAGTCAATTATCCTTGGAATTTTGTGCATATGATATAGGCATTTCCTTGAATACAATTGTATTGTAATGTGCCAAATAGTGTCTTGTATGTAGAATTTCGGCCTAGATGTTAGCTTCAACACTCCCTTCTTCATTGGGCTCTTGCCTCTCATTAGTGCGTTCTTCTACCATTTAACCCTCAAAAGATAATCTTTTCTTCCTGTGTAAGAAGAAATCACAACAACATTTAAAGTTAGTTCCACTTGATTCGTAGATTCGTGTGAAACCCAAAATAGGCTAGTGATGTAACCTACAATCCTTTGATACCACTTGCCATGTATCCAAAACAAAATTCTTAGTGTTAAATAAAATATAAGGTAAACACTTAGTCTTTAGATCAAGTTTAATTTAGCGTTGCCTTAATAAGTCTGGTTCAAAACAATATCATGTATCCAAAACAAACTTCTAAAAATTCTAATAGTGTTAAATAAAATATAAGGTAAACACTTAGTCTTTAGATCAAGTTTAATTTAGTGTTGCCATAATAAGTTTGGTTCAAAACAATATCAAAACGTTCACACAATTGTGTATTTATTATTTTCTAGTCATAATAAATTTCATTTCATTGAACTATAACATTAACTACAAAAAAAAGTGTGATATTTCCTTATTGACCACTGTTTATTACTTATTTGCAAAACCATGTAATTTCTTATTTTCTAGTGATAACAAATGCAGTTTCATTGAACTATAACATTAGCATGAGTGATATTTTCTTATTGTCAATTATTTATGGACTTATTGATAGTGATCCATTGTGTTATGCATTGGCACTGGATTTAAAGTTGAAAGTCGTTAACAAACGATTAATCAAATTAATAATTGATATTAATTTGAACTATAACAGTGATAATAAAATATGAATCATTAGATGTGGGGTCATTGTCATCTATGTGTGGAATTATTGATAGAAATCTATTGAATTTTGAGTTGGTGGTAAGTCACATTAGAGATGGTAATCAATAGTAATTAAATAAACAATTGATAATCATATGATCACAAAACAATGGTTATAATTATTATTTTTTTATCTTTAATTTGGAAATGCAATAGTATTTGAAATCAAATAACAATCATACACATGAAAAATCACATTCGACACATGAATTTACCCTAGTGAAACCTTTTATGACTTGAGGGAGAAAACCCCAACAAAACCTTGATTAGTATATTGATAAATAGTAGAAGATGTCTTTTACATCAGGCATCCCCAGTGCAATTATAGAGCAAGAGAAAGATAAAGAAGAGAGACTCAGAATAATATATTGCACAAAGAAAAGCGCATTGCCTTCAAGGGAGAAGAGAATTCGCTTCACATTGGATTCATCAATCCTATATAACATATTTATATATTCTTCTCATGCATCGGCTTGTATTTTTATCTTTTGACTTCAAGATGAACTCGCCTTCCATCTGGACGCATCAATTTTGCATGAAAAAGTGTGTCCCACTTCTCATGCAATGCATTAACTCACTGAATTCACTCCTAGGATGAACTCACCCATTAATTGAAAGCTTTCCCACTTAGTAATGTGGTTAACTTAAGTGTCGTCTTTTAGTTTAACATACATGTCATCATGCAATAACACTTAGTTAACTAAATCTTCTTTGTTATCACTTAGTTAACTCTTTTAACTGATTCTTTCTTGTTAACACCATTGTAATGATCAATTTGAGTTCTCCTTTCATTTACTGAAGTCTTCACTGAATTTTAAAATTCGAATTTCTTTCTTAATTAATTCTTTATGTGCAATTTGAATTCTCTCATATCTTATCACATCTTATCTTTATCTCTTGTCGTATCTGCATGGTCCATATGTGTCAGCCTAATTATCATATCAAATATATTAAGGAGGTTTTCCCAATGATGTGATCATATTGTTCTACTATCGTTCGAAGTGGTTATATGCTGAAGTAATTCACTCTAGAGGTGGCCAGTGTCTATAGGAGACTTGATAGCTCAACCATGGTTAGTAGTACATCACACACCATATATGCTTTGACATGCAAAGCATCATCTCAACACATGAGGCACCACCTCAACACATGAGGATTTGTCTTAACACACAAGACCTTAGCCTTGACTAGCAAGACTATACAACATCATCAATTTGACATACAAAGCACTTGCTTCAACACATTAAGCTTAACCATTCTTGAGTCCAACTCAAGATTCTTCTCCAAGTTTCCTGAGTCCAACTCAGGCTCCTATAAGGCACTACCTCGACACACGAGACTCAATCTTGACAAACATGATTGACCTGGATAATGACTCATGATATTGTAACTTTAGCACTCCCTCTCAGTGAGGGAGGCATTCTCTGCTGTAATATCCCTAATTTGAAAGATTACACAATTTGGTCAATTTTCGAACCTTGGACGAGTGAAATCCCAAATTGTCCCAAATGATCCCAAATGGTTTCCAATTCTATATGGAGGGACTTAGGAGGATATATGACACTCTATTACACCCTTTAGACACCCAACCCTCTGTTATAAACATTCATGGTCTGTAATTTTCAAGGAGAAGACTTGGTACAAAACTAGTCAATTGGATTGGTGAAAATACCCCTAAGTTGTAATGTCCCCATTCAAATAATTGCATAGTAAGCCAATCCCATCAATCCTACTAGTTTCCTAGGTTGGATGGGCACATGTGGAATTGCAATAAGGAAGCTAATAAATGATGTTTAGACATTAGAAGGGTTCAAGTATTTAATAAATAGGTTAAATAAAGAAATTCAAGAGAAATTCTAGGTGGCAAATGGTTTTGAAGACATTTGGAGGATGTGGGATCCACACTAGCTTGGTTTCTCACTGCCACATGGCAAATCTCTCTTGCCATTTCGAATCCATGGGAAGGAAAATATTATTGGGTGAGTTGGTAAAGCATACACATGGCATGGAGCATCTTAGGTCGAAATGGGATGGAATGGTAACCTCCATGGAAGAAGAAGAGTCAAATTGGAAGCTAGTGGACACTTGGGCTAGATTCCCTAGCCTTATGACAACAATGATGGAGCATCTATGACAAACTTCAGATCTGACTTCTGACATCTGACCATTATGACATGTCAACCCCAAAATAGGCTCAAGGAAGGCACTCATGGGAGTTGGAGAAGCAAAAGAGAGTCCTACTCGAATTGGGAGAAGATGGAAGGTTGAAAACTAGGAGACAAGTGACAAATGTGAAATATTTCTGAAGTGGAAATATCTAGAAGCTATTGGGAGGAATTCGACCCTTAGAAGGCTAATGTTGGTTATAAAAGGTAGAAATCAAGTATGAGAATGGCTTTTGATGGTTTGAGAAAAATTGCATTTGTGAAGAGAGAGCTAGTGGATGACTAGTTTCTTGCCTTAGCCAATTTTGAGGGTGAAAGATTCCCATCCAAGTTGGTGTTTGGAGATGCCAATCAGGTCTTTCATGGTGCTTTAATGGAGTTTGTATTTGCAGGTAGCAGATACAGGGAAGCTCATGGTTTGGTTTAGTGCAGCACTTTCTCTCAACCATTCTCAGTTTTGATGGCATATTCACACTCCTTGAGGGATTGCGCTTTGGGTGAGCCCTTGTACTCATTGGGAGAGCTTCATATGATGGATTTCTAATTTTAATATCTTTATATCCTATGTTCTTCATATTCAAAAAGCCTTAGGTCGAAATATCCATTGGTTGTATGTAAAAATGTTGATTAATGAGCAAACAATGACCATTTCCCCACTACATTGATGTATACCATTATGTTGCTAATGATTTCGAATGAAAGGATGATTCTCTGATACATTTGTGATTAATAGACTTCCATAGATGCATATTATAAGTTTCATATACAGTACTTGAGCATTTGAAGTCTTTCCACTCAGTTTATTTGCATTTTGAGGAGAAATAGGGGCAGCTGAAGGGAGAGGGTTGGAACAGACATAATAATCAATTAATGGTACATTGGGAACCTTATTAACATCCTTAATACATTCCCTACCTAATATTCAAGTCTCAATATCAGTCATATACCCTTACAGAAGATTTGGGAGCATTTGGGTTAATTTGGAGACCAAAACAGCAAAACTAGTAAAAGGTCGAAATTGGGGAAAAAGTGGAAAAGTTGGCATTTTAATAAATTTTAAAAAAAGGATCATTACAAGTGGTATCAGAGCATGTTCTTGGCACTTGATGGTCTTAACAAAAAGTCAAAAAAAAAAACCACCACCCTTTGAACCAGTAGTTGAAGAGGTTTTTGTTGAAGAAGAGGTAGTAGAGGAAAAAGAACCTTTTGTTAAAATCATGGGTAGAGAGGAGGATGAAAACCTAAGACATAAAGAGGAACTTGTTGCAGCCTTGAAACCATGTTTTGATGGGATTACCATGGGTATGCAAGAGATGAGTAGAAAATTGATGAAAGGATTGGAATTGTTGGGTAGTCAACTTGCAAGCAAAGGGATGACGGGAGATAACAGTGGTTCACACTCAGGAGAAAGGAGGAACATGGGTGAGCATTTTTTCTCAAGTACAGGACCCCATAATAGACCTGATGAATTTCAAAGCACACAAAGGCATACTGCACCTAAATTTCTCACACCCAAAGAAGAGCCTGATGTTCAGATGGATAATAGTAAACTATCAAACGAATGGAATGAGTTGAGTGAAGAATGTAAAAGAGATCTACCATTTAGTCAATAAATTGATGCCATATATAAAATGAAAAGGATGGAGGACAATAGGAGTCCATTGCAAAACAAAGAATTAAATGGTGTTATTAGTAAAATGTTAGTTCCTACTTTTGATGGTTTTTCTCAAAATTCTGCTAATACTTGGGTGCAAAAATTGGATGTGTATTTTCAGCTGAATCCTATGTGGGAAGAGGATGCGTTAAAAATGACTATTTTGCGTTTGGAAGGAGATGCCAATGAATGGTGGTTCCATGGATTGAAAACCTTGGGTCATGATCAGGTTAAAACATATGAATAATTTGTTGACAGGGTACTAGAGAGATTTGAACAAAAAGATCCAGAATTGCCTTTCAAAGAACTAGCTCAATTGAAGCAAACTGGGACGCCTACTGAATATATGTTGGACTTTCAAAAACTATCAGTCAAGGTGGATGATGTATCTATGGGAAGGTTGGTATTGTTGTTCATTGAAGGTTTGGCTGAACCCTTAAAAGGTTTGGTCAAAGCCCACAAGCCAACTACATTAAAAGATGCAATGAGCTTTACTAGGGATCTCCAAAATGTGCTTCCTAGAACGAGATTTCCTCCGAAGCCTAACTACAAATTTGAAAAGAAACCTTGGCAAAGCGATGGATATGATAAGAAACCTTGGAAAAAGTATTCATTTGAAAGGAATAAAAAATGACTAAATAGGGATGAACTTCGAAAAAAGAAATTGTGCTTCACATGCTTTCAACCATGGACACCGGGGTAAAAATGTACTAAAAGAAAGGCTCAATACATAGAAGTAATTTCTGATAATGAAGGGTATGATAGGGGCATGGATGAAGATAGACATATTTCAGATCAAGAGGAGGCATATGAGACAATAGTAGAAGAGGAAAGACAAGAAGAAAATCAGCCTTCACCGGACAAAGCAAGAATGGCAGTACTTTCAGCAGTACCTCGCTATCATACTATCCGATGCAAGGGTGTGGTACTAGGAAAAATAACTTCAGTTTTGGTAGATGGAGGAGCCACCCATAAATTCATTGATGCAGAGATGGTGGAGAAAATAAAGATACCTATGAATTTAAAAGATGGTGGCATCACAGTTGTCATTCCCTGTAATGTCCCCATTCAAATAAGTGCATAGTAAGACAATCCCATCAATCCTACTAGTTTCCTAGGTTGGATGGGCACATGTGGGATGGTAATAAGGAAGCTAATAAATGATATTTAGACATTAGAGGGGTTCAAGCATTTAATAAATATGGTGAATAAATAAATTCAAGATAAATTCTAAGTGGCAAGTGGTTTTGGGGACATATGGAGGTGGTGGGACCCACACTAGCTTGATTCTTCATAATACATGGTATCTCTCTTTTGCAAATTCGAATTAATGGGAATGTGAACACTCTTGGGTGATTTGGTAAGTCATAACACATGTCATTGACCATCTTAGGTCGAATTGGGAAGGATTGGTAACCTCCATGGAAGATAAAGAGTCAAAGTGGAAGTTTGTGGACACTTGGGCTAGATTCCTTAGCCCCTATGACACCAATGATGGAGCATCTATGACAACTATGAAAAATTGCAGACCTGACCTCTGACATCTGACCACTATGACATGTCAGCACCAAAAATAGGCTCAAGGAAGGCGAATTTGGGAGTTGGAGAAGCCAAAGAGACTCAAAATCAAATTTGGGAGAAGATGGAAGGTTGGAACTAGGAGACAAGTGGCAAATGTGGAATATTTCCTAAATGGAAATCTATTAAATCTATTGAGAGGATTTAGACCCTTAGAAGGCTAATGTTGGTTATAAAATGTAGAAATGAAGTATGAGAATGGCTTTTAATGATTTGAAAAAAATTGCATTTGTGAAGAGAGAGCTAGTGGATGACTAGTTTCTTGCCTTAGCCAATTTCGAGGGTGAAAGATTCCCATCCAAGTTGGTGTTTGGAGAGGCCACTCAGGTCTTTCATGGTGCTCTAATGGAGTTTGTATTTGCAGGTACCAGCTATAGGAAGTTTCATGGTTTGGTTTAGTGCAGCACTTTCTCTCCACCGTTTCCAATTTTGAAGGCATATTCATGCTCCTTGAGGGAGGGCGTTTTTGGTGAGCACTTGTGATTCTTGAGAGAGATTCTCATTATATATTTTGATTGTAACAGCTTCATATCCTCTGTTATTAATATTCAGAAAGTATCAGGTCGAAATACCCATTGGTTGTATGCAAAACTATTGATTAATGAGCAAACAATGTCCATTTCCCCAATGCATTGATGTATGACACTATAATGTTGATTATTTCGAATGGATGGATGATTCTATGATATATTTGTGATCAATATACTGCCATGGATGTCTTCTACAAGTTTCATGTACTGTACTTGAGCATTTGAAGCATTTTTACTCAGTTTAGTTGTATTGGGAGGTGAAATAGTGTCATTTCCCAAAGGGTCGAATTGGGGGTTTTTGCTGTTGAATGTAACAGAGTTAGAACAGTATTAAAAATCAATTGATGGTGAATATGAGACCTTAATCACATAATTAACACATTATATACCTTTGTTCATAAATTCGAGGGAGTTTGGAGGCATTTGGAAGGCCATTTGCAGCGTTACCCGGGGGGGATTTGATGCACAAATTACTAGTCAAAATTACATATATTGATCAGAATACAAATCAAGTTTGCAGCAGTATTTGGAGGGCCATAAAACATCCCTGAACCTGATATTCAAGTCTAAATACCATTCATACACTCCTACAGAAGATTTGGGAGCATTTGGGTTGATTTGGAGGTCAAAACAGTTAAACTAGTCAAAGGTCGAAATTGGGAAAAAAGTGAAAAAATTGGCATTTTAATAGAATTTTGAAAAAACGTCATTATAAGTGGTATCAGAGCATGGTCTTAGCACCTGATGTTATTAAAAAGAATCCAAACAAATAAAACACCACCCTTTGAATCAATAGTTGAAGAAGTTTTCGTTGAAGAAGAGATAGTAGCAGAAAAAGAGTTTTTTTCTAAAACAATGGGTAAAGAGGAGGAGGAAAAATTAAAACATAAGGAGGAATTTATTGAAGCCTTAAAACCATGTTTTGAAGGAATTACCATGGTTATGCTAGATATGAATAAACAAATGATGAAAGGTTTCGAATTGTTGGGTAGCCAACTTTCAGGCAAAGGGATGATAGGAGATAATAGTGGTTCACACTCAGGGGAAAAGATGAAAGGGAATGAGCATATTTTCTCAAGTACAGGACCTCATAATAGACCTGATGAAATTCAAAGCACATAAAGGCATATGGCACCTAAATTTCTCACACCCAAAGAAGAGCCCAATCTTGAATTGGATTACAAGAAACTAGTAAATGATTGGAATGATTTGAATGAAGAGTGTAAAAGAGGTGTACTACTCAGTGACTACATTGATGCTATGCAAAAGATTAAAATGAAGGGAGACAATAGGAGTCCATTCCAAAACAAAGAATTGAATAGTTCTATTGGAAAAATGTCACTTCCTACTTCTGATGGTTCTTCTCAAAATTCTGCTAACACTTGGGTGCAAAAATTGGATGTATATTTTCAGCTGAATCCTATGTTGGAAGAGGATGCATTAAAAATGACCATTTTGCATTTGGAAGGAGATGCCAATGAATGGTGGTTTCATGGGATGAAAACCTTGGGTCATAATCAGGTTAAAACATATGGAGAATTTGTTGACAGGGTACTAGAAAGATTTGAACAAAAAGATCCAGAATTGCCTTTCAAAGAACTAGCTCAATTGAAGCAAACTGGGTCCCCTGCCGAATATATGTTGGACTTTCAAAAATTATCAGTTAAGGTGGCTGATGTATCTATGGGAAGATTAGTATTGTTGTTCACTGAAGGTTTGGCTGAACCCTTAAGAGGTTTTGGTCAAATCCCATAAGCCAACTACATTAAAAGATGCAATGAGCTTGACTAGGGATCTCTAAAATGTGCTTCCTAGAACGAGATTTCCTCCTAAGCGTAGCTACAAATTTGAAAAGAAACCTTGGAAAAGAGAGTCATTTGAGAGGAATAAAAAAGAGGGACTAAACAGGGATGAACTTAGAAAAAATAAATTGTGCTTCACATGCTTCCAACCATGGACACCGGGGCACAAATGTACTAAAGGAAAGGCTCAATACATAGAAGTATTTTCTGACAATGAGGGGTATGATGGGGGCATGGATGAAGATGGACATATTTCAGATCAAGAAGAGGCATATGAGACAACAGTAAAAGAGGAAAGACAAGAAGAAAATCAGCCTTCACCGGACAAAGCAAGAAAGGCAGTGCTTTCAGCAGTACCTCGGTATCATACTATCCGATGCACAGGTGTGGTACAAGGACAAAGAACTTCAATTTTGGTAGATGGAGGAGCCACTCATAACTTCATTGATGCAGAGATGGTACAGAAAAGAAAGATACCTATTGAACCACTTGATGGCTTCACGGTTGTCATTCCCGGTCACAACACAATGCAATGCAAAACATGGGTTCCAAAGCTGCAAGTCACCGTAGGTAACTACACTTTTGTTGATAGTTTTTATGTGGTTGATGTTGCTAATACTAATGTGGTTTTGGGAGTGCAATGGCTGTATTCAATAGGAGAGCATACAGTAAATTATCAAATTCCCTAAATGAAATTCCAAGATTCAAAAGGAGTACAAAGAATTGTGAGAGGGAAACACACTTATCCAAATCAAGTAGTAACTTGCAATAGTATGAGATCTATATTGAGGCATGGGGATATAGAATGGGCTGCTGAATGTCATATTACATCTCCCAAGCCAACTATAAATATTTTCAAACACCCAAAGGAGATAGAGAGACTTTTGCAAAAATATGAAAATCTTTTTAGAGACCTTCCACATGGTAGGCCATCGGATAGGGGGGTTGAGCACAGTATTATTTTGGAGGAGGGTACTTCACCCTTTCAGATAACACCGTATAGACATCCTAAAAAGTTCAGAGATGAGATTGAAAAAGATATCCAAGAACTCCTAGAGTTGAGACTCATTAGACCAAGCTCTAGCCCTTATGCTTCTTCAGTAGTGCTAGTGAAGAAAAAAGATGGAACATTGAGAATGTGCATAGATTTTAGAGCCTTGAACAAAAATACTATCAAGAATAGGTATCCTATTCCTAGGATTGATGAGCTCATGGATGAGCTACATGGGGCCAAATACTTCTAAAAAATTGACCTTAGATCAGGGTATCACCAAATTCGAATGAAAGATGAAGATGTGCAAAAGACCGCTTTTTAATGTCATTTTGGCCACTTTGAATTTCTTGTCATGCCTTTTGGGTTAACTAATGCTCCAGCCACCTTTCAAGCATGTATGAATAGGATATTTTGCAAGCAACTAAGAAGGTTTGTTTTGGTTTTCTTTGATGATATTCTCATTTACAGTAAAGCATGGGAAGAGCATTTGCAGTAGTTAGAGATTGTGTTGAAAATCTTGCAAGAAGAGTCATTATTTGCTAAGTTATCAAAATGTGAGTTTGGGATGAAAGAACTACTGTATCTTGGGCACATTATTGGGCAAGGAGTGAAGGTACACATGGAAAAAATCAGGGCTATCTTGGAATGGCTATCACCAAAAAATATTACCGAATTGAGAGGCTTTATTGGCATATGCACCTACTACAGAAAATTTGTGAAAGGGTTCTCCAAGTTGACTTCTCCACTCACTGATTTGACTAAGAAGGATGCTTTCAAGTGGGATGAAGAGGTTGAAAAGGCCTTCCAAAAAATGAAAGAGGTAATGAGTCGTTGTCCCATACTTGCACTTCCTGATTTTACTAAACCTTTTGTTGTGGAATGTGATGCTTCAGGTGGAGGAATAGGGGCTGTCTTAAAGCAAGGCCAACACCCCATAACCTTTGAGAGCAGAAAGTTGCAGCCTCATGAAAAAATTTGTTCGATCTATGATAAAGAAATGCTGGCCATTATGCATGCATTTGCCAAATTCAGACAATACTTGGTGGGCAACAAGTTTGTGGTGAAAACTGACCATAATAGTCTAAGACACTTTCTCACCCAAAAAGATCTAAATGAAAGGCAACAAAAGTGGGTAAGCAAGATTCAAGCTTATGATTTTGATCTTGAATATGTCAAAGGAAAGAATAATATAGTAGTAGATGCTTTGTCAAGAAGGCCTTCCTTTTCTCTCATGGATATTGCCAAGTATTGGAAAAACATGCTACTAGTTGAATATGCCAAAGACAAATTTGCTTGTGATGTGTTGGATGGAATCAAAGGGGATGATAATTATAGGATTTTGAATGGGATGATATATTATAAGGGAAGAATTTATTTAGTTCATAACTCCAAACTCAAGTACCGAATTTTGCAAGAAGCACATGATTCCCCACTAGCGGGCCATCCGGGGATCTTCAAAACTTATAGACAGTTGAGGCAAAGATTTTTTTGGAAGGGGCTGAAGGAAGATGTTCAGAAGTATGTGAATGAATGTAAAGCATGTCAACAAAATAAATCAGAACTTACATGTCCAGCCGGCCTATTACAACCATTTGCCATTCCGGAGCAAAAATGGGACAGTATTTCCATGGATTTCATCACCGGATTGCCTAAATCCTTGGGTAAGGATTGCATCTATGTGGTAGTTGATAGGTTGAAAAAATTTGCTCATTTCTTTGCTGTTACATCATCTTTTAGTGCTGCACAAGTGGCTTATATTTTTTTCAAAGAAATCTTCAGATTGCATGGGCTCCCCAAGAGCATTGTCAGTGATAGAGATAGTAGATTCATGGGTGCTTTTTGGCAAAAACTTTTTAGATGGGTAGGCACTCAATTGACTCCAAGTACCATCTATCATCCACAAACTGATGGACAAACAGAGAGGGTAAACCAATGGTTGGAAGGATACCTAAGAAACTATGTGGGAGGGCAACAAAAAGCATGGGCAAAATGGCTACACTTGGGTGAATTTTGCTACAATACCACTTATCATATGTCAATAGGAATGTCTCATTTCAAAGCATTATATGGTTATGATGCACTTACATTTGCTGACATTATATTTGGTGATAATAGAGCCCCAAAGGCTAAAGATTGGGTGGAAGAGAGCGAAGAAATTTTAAAGCTCTTGAAAGACAATTTGCAGGTTGCTCAAAATCAGTAAAAACAATATGCTGATAGGCATAGAGAAGAAAGAACCTTTCAAGTCAATGATTTAGTATATTTAAGGTTGCAGCCTTATAAACAAACATCTCTAAAAAAGAATGGAGTAGAAAAATTAAAACCAAGGTACTATGGGCCATACAAGGTAGTGCAGAAGGTTGGAGAAGTAGCATATGAACTAGAACTTCCAGAAGGGAGTAAAATCCACAATGTATTTCATGTTTCTTGTCTCAAGAAAGCTCTTGCTCAGCAAATCATCACTTCAGAAATACTTCCTCCTTTGGTTGATGAAGGTCAGCTCACACTTGTTCCGGAAAAGATTTTGAAGACACGGGAAAGAAGGTTGAGGAGTAGAATCATCAAAGGATATTTAGTGCAATGAAAGGACTTACCAAATGAAGATGCCACATTGGAAGAGGAGAATACTTTGCAGCATCCATATCTGAAATTGCTTGAGGATAAGCAATATTGGGTGGGGAGGATTGTAATGTCCTCACTCAAATAAGTGCATAGTAAGACAATCCCATCAATCCTACTAGTTTCCTAGGTTGGATGGGCACATGTGGGATGGTAATAAGGATGCTATTAAATGATATTTAGACATTAGAGGGGTTCAAGCATTTAATAAATATGGTGAATAAATAAATTCAAGATAAATTCTAAGTGGCAAGTGGTTTTGGAGACATATGGAGGTGGTGGGACCCACACTAGCTTGATTTTTCATAATACATGGTATCTCTCTTTTGAAAATTTGAATTAATGGGAATGTGAACACTCTTGGGTGAGTTGGTAAGTCATAACATATGTCATTGAGCATATTAGGTCGAATTGGGAAGGATTGGTAACCTCCATGGAAGATATAGAGTCAAAGTGGAAGTTTGTGGACACTTGGGCTAGATTTCCTAGCCCCTATGACACCAATGATGGAGCATCTATGACAACTATGAAAAATTGCAGACCTGACCTCTGACATCTGACCACTATGACATGTCAACACCAAAAATAGGCTCAAGGAAGGCGAATTTGGGAGTTGGAGAAGCCAAAGAGACTCAAAATCGAATTTGGTAGAAGATGGAAGGTTGGAACTAGGAGACAAGTGGCAAATGTGGAATATTTCCTAAATGGAAATCTATTGAATCTATTGAGAGGATTTCAACCCTTAGAAGGATAATGTTGGTTATAAAATGTAGAAATGGAGTATGAGAATGGATTTTGATTATTTGAGAAAAATTGCATTTGTGAAGAGAGAGCTAGTGGATGACTAGTTTCTTGCCTTAGCCAATTTCGAGGGTGAAAGATTCCCATCCAAGTTGGTGTTTGGAGAGGCCACTCAGGTCTTTCATGGTGATTTAATGGAGTTTGTATTTGCATGTAGTAGCTACAGGAAGTTTCATGGTTTGGTTTAGTGCAGCACTTTCTCTCCACCGTTTCCAATTTTGAAGGCATATTCATGCTCCTTGAGGGAGGGTGTTTTTGGTGAGCACTTGTGCTTCTTGAGAGAGCTTATCATTATATATTTCTAATTGTAATAGATTCATATCCTCTGTTATTAATATTCAGAAAGTCTCAGGTCGAAATACCCACTGGTTGTATGCAAAACTATTGATTAATGAGCAAACAATGTCCATTTCCACAATGCATTGATGTATGACACTATAATGTTGATTATTTCGAATGGATGGATGATTCTATTATATATTTGTGATCAATATACTGCCATGGATGTCTTCTACAAGTTTCATGTACTGTACTTGAGCATTTGAAGCATTTTTACTCAGTTTAGTTTTATTGGGAGGTGAAATAGTGTCATTTCCCCAAGGGTCGAATTGGGGGTTTTTGCTGTTGAATGTGAGAGAGTTAGAACAGTAGTAAAAATCAATTGATGGTGTATATGAGACCTTAATCACATACTTAACACATTATATACCTCTTTTCATAAATTCGAGGGAGTTTGGAGGCATTTGGAAGTCCATTTGCAGTGTTACCCATGGGGGATTTGATGCACAAATTACTAGTCAAAATTACATATATTGATCAGAATACAAATCAAGTTTGCAGCAGTATTTGGAGGGCCATAAAACATCCCTGAACCTGATATTCAAGTCTAAATACCATTCATACACTCCTACAGAATATTTGGGAGCATTTGGGTTGATTTGGAGGTCAAAACAGTTAAACTAGTCAAAGGTCGAAATTGGAAAAAAAATGGAAAAATTGGCATTTTAATAGAATTTTGAAAAAGGGTCATTATAAGTGGTATCAGAGCATGGTCTTGGCACCTGATGGTATTAACAAGAATCCAAACAAATAAAACACCACCCTTTGAATCAATAGTTGAAGAAGTTTTCGTTGAAGAAGAGATAGTAGCAGAAAAAGAGTTTTTTTCTAAAACAATGGGTAGAGAGGAGGAGGAAAAATTCAGACATAGGGAGGAATTTATTGAAGCCTTAAAACCATGTTTTGAAGGAATTACCATGGTTATGTTAGATATGAATAAAAAAATGATGAAATGTTTTGAATTGTCGGGTAGCCAACTTTTAGGCAAAGGGATGATAGGAGATAATAGTGGTTCACACTCAGGGGAAAAGATGAAAGGGAATGAGCATTTTTTCCCAAGTACAGGAACTCATAATAGACCTGATGAATTTCAAAGCACACAAAGGCATACTGCACTTAAATTTCTCACACCCAAAGATGAGCCCAATCTTGAATTGGATTACAAGAAACTAGTAAATGATTGGAATGATTTGAATGAAGAGTGTAAAAGAGGTGTACCACTCAGTGACTACATTGATGCTATGCAATAGATTAAAATGAAGGGAGACAATAGGAGTCCATTCCAAAATAAAGAATTGAATAGTGCTATTGGAAAATGTCACTTCCTACTTTTGATGGTTTTTCTCAAAATTTTGCTAACACTTGGGTGCAAAAATTGGATGTATATTTTCAGCTGAATCCTATGTTGGAAGAGGATGCATTAAAAATGGCCATTTTTCATTTGGAAGGAGATGCCAATGAATGGTGGTTTCATGGGATGAAAACCTTGGGTCATAATCAGGTTAAAACATATGGAGAATTTGTTGACAGGGTACTAGAAAGATTTGAACAAAAAGATCCAGAATTGCCTTTCAAAGAACTAGCTCAATTGAAGCAAACTGTGTCCCCTACCGAATATATGTTGGACTTTCAAAAATTATCAGTTAAGGTGGTTGATGTATCTATGGGAAGATTAGTATTGTTGTTCACTGAAGGTTTGGCTGACCCCTTAAGAGGTTTGGTCAAAGCCCATAAGCCAACTACATTAAAAGATGCAATGAGCTTGACTAGGGATCCCCAAAATGTGCTTCCTAGAACGAAATTTCCTCCTAAGCGTAGCTACAAATTTGAAAAGAAACCTTGGAAAAGAGAGTCATTTGAGAGGAATAAAAAAGAGGGACTAAACAGGGATGAACTTAGAAAAAATAAATTGTGCTTCACATGCTTCCAACCATGGACACCGGGGCACAAATGTACCAAAGGAAAGGCTCAATACATAGAAGTATTTTCTGACAATGAGGGGTATGATGGGGGCATGGATGAAGATGGACATATTTCAGATCAAGAAGAGGCATATGAGACAACAGTAGAAGAGGAAAGACAAGAAGAAAATCAGCCTTCACCGGACAAAGCAAGAATGACAGTGCTTTTAGCAGTACCTCGCTATCATACTATCTGATGCACAGGTGTGGTACAAGGACAAAGAACTTCAGTTTTGGTAGATGGAGGAGCCACTCATATCTTCATTGATGCAGAGATGGTAGAGAAAAGAAAGATACCTATTGAACCATTTGATTGCTTCACAGTTGTCATTCCCGGTCACAACACAATGCAATGCAAAACATGGGTTCCAAAGCTGCAAGTCACCGTAGGTAACTATACTTTTGTTGATAGTTTTTATGTGGTTGATGTTGCTGATACTAATGTGGTTTTGGGAGTACAATGGCTGTATTCAATAGAAGAGCATACAGTAAATTATCAAATTCCTGAAATGAAATTCCAAGATTCAGAAGGAGTACAAAGAATTGTGAGAGGGAAACACACTTATCCAAATCAAGTAGTAACTTGCAATAGTATGAGATCTATATTGAGGCATGGGGATATAGAATGGGCTGCTGAATGTCATATTACATCTCCCAAGCCAACTATAAATATTTTCAAACACCCAAAGGAGATAGAGAGACTTTTGCAAAAATATGAAAAGCTTTTTAGAGACCTTCCACATGGTAGGCCACCGGATAGGGGGGTTGAGCACAGTATTATTTTGGAGGAGGGTACTTCACCCATTCAGATAGCACCTTATAGACATCCTAAAAAGTTCAGAGATGAGATTGAAAAAGCTATCCAAGAACTCCTAGAGTTGGGACTCATTAGACCAAGCTCTAGCCCTTATGCTTCTTCAGTAGTGCTAGTGAAGAAAAAAGATGGAACGTTGAGAATGTGCATAGATTTTAGAGCCTTCAACAAAAAGACTATCAAGAATAGGTATCCTATTCCTTGGATTGATGAGATCATGTATGAGCTACATGGGGCCAAATACTTCTCAAAAATTGAACTTAGATCAGGGTATCACCAAATTCGAATGAAAGATGAAGATGTGCAAAAGACCGCTTTTTGATGTCATTTTGGCCACTTTGAATTTCTTGTCATGCCTTTTGGGTTAACTAATGCTCCAGCCACCTTTCAAGCATGTATGAATAGGATATTTTGCAAGCAACTAGGAAGGTTTGTTTTGGTTTTCTTTTATGATATTCTAATTTACAGTAAAGCATGGGAAGAGCACTTGCAGCAGTTAGAGATTGTGTTGAAAATCTTGCAAGAAGAGTCCTTTTTTGCTAAGTTATCAAAATGTGAGTTTGGGATGAAAGAACTACTGTATCTTGGGCACATTATTGGGCAAGAAGGAGTGAAGGTACACATGGAAAAAATCAGGGCTATCTTGGAATGGCCATCACCAAAAAATATTACCGAATTGAGAGGCTTTATTGGCATATGCACCTACTACAGAAAATTTGTGAAAGGGTTCTCCAAGTTGACTTCTCCACTCACTGATTTGACTAAGAAGGATGCTTTCAAGTGGGATGAAGAGGTTGAAAAGGCCTTCCAAAAAATGAAAGAGGTAATGAGTAGTTGTCCCATACTTGCATTTCCTGATTTTACTAAACCTTTTGTTGTGGAATGTGATGCTTCAGGTGGAGGAATAGGGGCTGTCCTAAAGTAAGGCCAACACCCCATAGCCTTTGAGAGCAGAAAGTTGCAGCCTCATGAAATTTTTTTCTCGATCTATGATAAAGAAATGCTGGCCATTATGCATGCATTGGCCAAATTCAGACAATACTTGGTGGGCAGCAAGTTTTTGGTGAAAACTGACCACAATAGTCTAAGACACTTTCTCACCCAAAAATATCTAAATGAAAGGCAACAAAAGTGGATAAGCAAGATTCAAGCTTATGATTTTGATCTTGAATATGTCAAAGGAAAGAATAATATAGTAGCAGATGCTTTGTCAAGAAGGCCTTCTTTTTCTCTCATGGATATTGCCAAGTATTGGAAAAACATGCTACTAGTTGAATATGCCAAAGACAAATTTGCTTGTGATGTGTTGGATGGAATCAAAGGGGATGATAATTATAGGATTTTGAATGGGCTGATATATTATAAGGGAAGAATTTATTTAGTTCATAACTCCAAGCTCAAGTACCGAATTTTGCAAGAAGCACATGATTCCCCACTAGCGGGCCATCCGGGGATCTTCAAAACTTATAGACAGTTGAGGCAAAGATTTTTTTTGAAGGGACTGAAGGAAGATGTTCAGAAGTATGTGAATGAATGTAAAGCATGTCAACAAAACAAATCAGAACTTACATGTCCAGCTGTTCTATTACAACCATTGCCCATTCCGGAGCAAAAATGGGACAATATTTCCATGGATTTCATCACCGGATTGCCTAAATCCTTGGGTAAGGATTGCATCTATGTGGTAGTTGATAGGTTGAAAAAATTTGCTCATTTCTTTGCTGTTACATCATCTTTTAGTGCTGCACAAGTGGCTGATATTTTTTTCAAAGAAATCTTCAGATTGCATGGGCTCCCCAAGAGCATTGTCAGTGATAGAGATAGTAGATTCATGGGTGCTTTTTGGCAAGAACTTTTTAGATGGGTAGGCACTCAATTGACTCCAAGTACCAGCTATCATCCACAAACTGATGGACAAACAGAGAGGGTAAACCAATGGTTGGAAGGATACCTAAGAAACTATGTGGGAGGGCAACAAAAAGCATGGGCAAAATGGCTACACTTGGGTGAGTTTTGCTACAATACCACTTATCATATGTCAATAGGAATGTCTCATTTCAAAGCATTATATGGTTATGATGCACTTACATTTGCTGAAATTATATTTGGTGATAGTAGAGCCCCAAAGGCTAAAGATTGGGTGGAAGAGAGCGAAGAAATTTTAAAGCTCTTGAAAGACAATTTGCAGGTTGCTCAAAATCAGTAAAAACAATATGCTGATAGGCATAGAGAAGAAAGAACCTTTAAAGTCAATGATTTAGTATATTTAAGGTTGTAGCCTTATAAACAAACATCTCTAAAAAAGAATGGAGTAGAAAAATTAAAACCAAGGTCTTATGGGCCATACAAGGTAGTGCGGAAGGTTGGAGAAGCAACATATGAACTAGAACTTCCGGAAGGGAGTAAAATCCACAATGTATTTCATGTTTCTTGTCTCAAGAAAGCTCTTGGTCAGCAAATCATCACTTCAGAAATACTTCCTCCTTTGGATGATGAAAGTCAGCTCACAGTTGTTCCGGAAAAGATTTTGAAGACACGGGAAAGAAGGTTGAGGAGTAGAATCATCAAAGAATATTTAGTGCAATGGAAGGAATTACCAAGTGAAGATGCCACATGGGAAGAGGAGAATATTTTGCAGAATCCAAATCTGAAATTGCTTGAGGACAAGCAATCTTGGGTGGGGAGGACTGTAATGTCCCCATTCAAATAAGTGCATAGTAAGACAATCCCATCAATCCTTCTAGTTTCCTAGGTTGGATGGGCACATGTGGGAAGGTAATAAGGAAGCTAATAAATGATATTTAGACATTAGAGGGGTTCAATCATTTAATAAATATGGTGAATAAATAAATTCAAGATAAATTCTAAGTGGCAAGTGGTTTTGTAGACATATGGAGGTGGTGGAACCCACACTAGCTTGATTTTTCATAATACATGGTATCTCTCTTTTGCAAATTCGAATTAATGGGAATTTGAAAACTCTTGGGTGAGTTGGTAAGTCATAACACATGTCATTGAGAATCATAGGTCGAATTGGAAGGATTGGTAACCTCTATGGAAGATAAAGAGTCAAAGTGGAAGTTTGTGGACACTTGGGCTAGATTCCCTAGCCCCTATGACACCAATGATGGAGCATCTATGACAACTATGACAAATTGCAGACCTTACCTCTGACATATGACCACTATGACATGTAAGCACCAAAAATAGGCTCAAGGAAGACGAATTTGGGAGTTGGAGAAGCCAAAGAGACTCAAAATCGAATTTGGGAGAAGATGGAAGGTTGGAACTAGGAGACAAGTGGCAAATGTGGAATATTTCCTAAATGGAAATCTATTGAATCTATTGAGAGTATTTTGAGCCTTATAAGGCTAATGTTGGTTATAAAATGTAGAAATGAAGTATGAGAATGGCTTTCGATGATTTGAGAAAAATTGCATTTGTGAAGAGAGAGTTAGTGGATGACTAGTTTCTTGCCTTAGCCAATTTCGAGGGTGAAAGATTCCCATCCAAGTTGGTGTTTGGAGAGGCCACTCAAGTCTTTCATGGTGCTTTAATGGAGTTTGTATTTGCAGGTAGCATCTATAAGAAGTTTCATGGTTTGGTTTAGTGCAACACTTTCTCTCCACCGTTTCCAATTTTGAAGGCATATTCATGCTCCTTGAGGGAGGGCATTTTTGGTGAGCACTTGTGATTCTTGAGAGAGATTCTCATTATATATTTCTGATTGTAATAGCTTCATATCCTCTGTTATTAATATTCAGAAAGTCTCAGGTCGAAATACCCACTGGTTGTATGCAAAACTATTGATTAATGAGCAAACAATGTCCATTTCCCCAATGCATTGATGTATGACACTATAATGTTGATTATTTCGAATGGATGGATGATTCTATGATATATTTTTGATCAATATACTGTCATGGATGTCTTCTACAAGTTTCATGTACTGTACTTGAGTATTTGAAGCATTTTTACTCAGTTTAGTTGTATTGGGAGGTGAAATAGTGCCATTTCCCCAAGGGTCGAATTGGGGGTTTTTGCTGTTGAATGTGAGAGAGTTAGAACAGTATTAAAAATCAATTAATGGTGCATATGAGACCTTAATAACATACTTAACATATTATATACCTCTGTTCATAAATTCGTGGGATTTTGGAGGCATTTGGATGGCCATTTGCAGTGTTACCCAGGGGGGATTTGATGCACAAATTACTAGTCAAAATTACATATATTGATCAGAATACAAATCAAGTTTGCAGCAGTATTTGGAGGGCCATAAAACATCACTGAACCTGATATTCAAGTCTAAATACCATTCATACACTCCTACAGAATATTTGGGAGCATTTGGGTTGATTTGGAGGTCAAAACAGTTAAACTAGTCAAAGGTCGAAATTGGGGAAAAAGTGGAAAAATTGGCATTTTAATGGAATTTTGAAAAAGGGTCATTATATTCCCGGTCACAACACAGTGCAATGCAAAACATGGTTTCCAAAGCTGCAAGTCACCGTAGGTAACTATACTTTTGTTGATAGTTTTTATGTGGTTGATGTTGCTGATACTAATGTGGTTTTGGGAGTGCAATGGATGTATTCAATAGGAGAGCATATAGTAAATTATCAAATTCCTGAAATGAAATTGCAAGATTCAAAAGGAGTACTAGGAGTTGTGAGAGGGCGACACACCTATCCCAATCAAGTAGTGACTTGCAATAGTATGAGATTTATATTGAGGCATGGGGACATAGAGTGGGATGGTGAATGTCATGTTACATCTCCCAAGCCAAATATAAAGGTTGTTGAACACCTAAAGGAGATAGAGAGACTCTTGCTAAAATATGAAAAAATTTGTAGAGACCTTCCACATGGTAGACCACCAGATAGGGGGGTTGAGCATAGCATTGTTTTGGAGGAGGGTACTTCACCCATTCAGATACTAGCTTATAGACATCCTAAAAGGTTCAGAGATGAGATTTAAAAATCCATCCAAAAAATCCTAAAGTTGGGACTCATTAGACCAAGCTCTAGCCCTTATGCTTCTTCAGTAGTGCTAGTGAAGAAAAAAGATGGAACATTGAGAATGTGCATAGATTTCAGAGCCTTGAACAAAAAGACTATCAAGAATAGGCATCATATTCCTAGAATTGATGAGCTCATGGATGAGCTACATGGGGCCAAATACTTCTCCAAAATTGGCCTTAGATCAGGATATCATCAAATTCGAATGAAAGATGAAGATGTGCAAAAAACTGCTTTTCGATGTCATTATGACCACTTTGAATTTCTTGTCATGCCTTTGTTAAATTTTCAGAATTTACTTCAATCTGATCTAGGATCTTAACTGAGAGAACAACATGTACAACATATCTACAACATATCAATCATGGAGACAATAATGCAATCACACCAGAGACACAAATATTTACTTGGGGAAAACCATAAAGGTGAAAAACCCCAATAAATTCCTTAGAGATAGATAGAGCAATGATACAACCCAAACATGAGAGATAGACATAACTTAGCAGCAGATCCTCCTCCTCCATAAGTGTGCCACTCCTCCTTGAGTGCATGAGTGAGAAGTGAGTGATCAAATAGAGTGCCTCCCACACTCTATTTATACTTGACTTGACTTGCCTTTTACCTAACTCATGTAGGCTCGAACTTAACCACATAACATAATGCTGACTGGGCTGACCCCCAATAGGGTGGTCTAATAAACTTTCGAACCACATGGCCGACCCCCAATAGGGTGGTCTAATAACCCTTTGACCCACATGACTTATACAAGGCCGACCCCAACAAGGTGGTCTAATAACCCATCAAGTATAAGTTACAACACTTACAATATAAATGACGACACTTCCGTATAGAGGAATAATAACATCTCTATAGGAATACAACATACATATATGTGAAATACATTCTGAAGTTACATATACATCAACAGCCTTTTGGGTTAACTAATGCTCTAGCCACATTTCAAGCATGTATGAATAGGATCTTTTGCAAGCAACTAAGAAGGTTTGTTTTGGTTTTCTTTGATGACATTCTCATTTACAGTAAAACATGGGAAGAACATTTGCAACAATTAGAAATTGTGTTGAAAATTTTGCAAGAAGAGTCCTTATTTGCTAAGTTGTCAAAATGTGAATTTGGGATGAAAGAACTATTGTATCTTGGGCACATTATTGGGAAAAAAGGAGTGAAGGTACACATGGAAAAAATCAGGGCTATCTTAGAATGGCCATCACCAAAAAATATTACCGAATTGAGAGGCTTTATTGGCATATGCACCTATTACAGAAAATTTGTGAAATGATTCTCTAAGTTGACTTCTCCACTCACTGATTTGACTAAGAAGGATGCTTTCAACTGGGATGAAGAGGCTGAAAAGGAATTCCAAAAAATGAAAGAGGTAATGAGTAGTTGTCCCATACTTGCACTTCCTGATTTTAATAAACCTTTTGTTGTGAAAGGTGATGCTTCAGGTGGAGGAATAGGGGCTATCTTAAAGCAAGGCCAACACCCCATAGCCTTTGAGAGCAGGAAGTTGCATCCTCATGAAAAAATTTACTCCATCTATGATAAAGAAATGCTCACCATTATGCATGCATTGGCCAAATTCAGACAATACTTGGTGGGCAGCAAGTTTGTGGTGAAAACGGACCACAATAGTCTAAGACACTTTCTCACCCAAAAAGATCTAAATGAAAGGCAACAAAAGTGGGTAAGCAAGATTCAAGCTTATGATTTTGATATTAAATATGTCAAAGGAAAGAATAATATAGTAGCAGATGCTTTGTCAAGAAGACCTTCTTTTTTTCTCATGGACATTGCCAAGGATTGGAAAAATATGCTACTAATTAAATATGCTAAAGAAAAATTTGCTTGTGATATGTTGGATGGAATCAAAAGGGATGATAACTCAAGGATTTTGAATGGGATGATATATTTTAAGGGCATAATTTATTTAGTTCAGAACTCAAAGCTCAAGTACTGGATTTTGCAAGAAGCACATGATTCCCCACTAGCGGGCCATCCATGGATCTTCAAAAATTATAGACAGTTGAGGCAAAGGTTTTTTTGGAAAGGGATGAAGGAAGATGTTCAGAAATATGTGAATGAATGTAAAGTATGTCAACAAAACAAATCAGAACTTACATCTCCAGATGGCCTATTACAACCATTGCTCATTCCGCAGCAAAAATGGGATAGTATCTCCGTGGATTTCATCACCGGTTTGCCTAAATCTTTGGGTAAGGATTGCATATATGTGGTAGTGGATAGGTTGACAAAATTTGTTCATTTCTTTGTTGCTACATCATCTTTTAGTGCTGCACAAGTGGCTGATATTTTCTTAAAAGAAATCTTCAGATTGCATGGGCTCCCCAAGAGCATTGTCAGTGATAGAGATAGTAGATTCATGGGTTCTTTTTGGCAAGAAACTTTTAGATTGTTGGGCACTCAATTGAATCCATGTACGAGCTATCATCCACAAACTTATGGACAAACAGAGAGGGTGAATCAATGGTTGGAAGGATACTTAAGAAACCATGTGGGAGAGCAACAAAAAGCATGGGAAAAATGGCTACACTTGGGTGAGTTTTTCTACAACACCACTTATCATATGTCAATAGGGATGTCTCCTTTCAAAGCATTATATGGTTATGATGCACTTACATTTGCTGAAATCATATTTGGTGATGGTAGAGCCCCAAAGGCTAAAGATTGGGTGGAAGAGAGCCAAGAAATTTTAAAGCTCTTGAAAGAAAATTTGCAGGTTGCTCAAAATCAACAAAAACAATATGTTGATAGACATAGAGAAGAAAGAACCTTTCAGGTCAATGATTTAGTATATTTAAGGTTGCAGCCATATAAACAAACATCTCTCAAAAAGAATGGAGCAGAAAAATTAAAACCAAAGTACTATGGGCCATATAAGGTAGTGCGGAAGGTTGGAGAAGTAGCATATGAACTAGAACTTCCAGAAGGGAGTAAAATCCATAATTTATTCCATGTTTCTTGTCTCAAGAAATCCATTGGTCAACAAATCATCACTTAATAAATACTTCCTCCTTTGGATGATGAAGGTCAGCTTACACTTGTTTCGGAAAAGATTTTGAAGACATGGAAAAGGAGGTTGAGGAGTAGAATTATCAAAGAATATTTAGTGCAATGGAAGGACTTACCAAATGAAGACTCCACATGGGCAGGGGAGAAGATTTTACAGCATCCAAATCTGAAATTGCTTGAGGACAAACAATCTTGGGTGGGGAGGACTGTAATGTCCCCATTCAAATATTTGAATAGTAAGACAATCCCATCAATCCTACTAGTTTCCTATGTTGGATGGGCACATGTGGAATTGCAATAAGGAAGCTAATAAATGATATTTAGACATTAGAAGGGTTCAAGTATTTAATAAATAGGTTGAATAAAAAAATTCAAGAGAAATTCTAGGTGGAAAATGGTTTTGAAGACATTTGGAGGATGTGGGACCCACACTAGTTTGGTTTCTCACTGCCACATGGAAAATATATCTTGCCATTTCGAATCCATGGGAAGGAAAACATTATTGGGTGAGTTGGTAAAGCATACACATGGAATGGAGCATCTTAGGTCGAAATGGGATCTAATGGTAACCTCCATGGAAGAGGAAGAGTCAAATTGGAAGCTAGTGGACACTTGGGCTAGATTCCCTAGCCTTATGACAACAATGATGGAGCATCTATGACAAAATTCAGATTTGACTTCTGACATATGACCATTATGACATGTCATCCCCAAAAATAGGCTCAATGAAGGCGCTCATGGGAGTTGGAGAAGCCAAAAAGACTCCAACTTGAATTGGGAGAAGATGGAAGGTTGGAAACTATGAGACAAGTGGCAAATGTGGAATATTTTCTAAGTGGAAATATCTAGAAGCTAATGGGAGAAATTCGACCCTTAGAAGGCTAATGTTGGTTATAAAAGGTATAAATCAAGTATGAGAATGGATTTTGATGATTTGAGAAAAATTGCATTTGTGAAGAGAGAGCTAGTGGATGACTAGTTTCTTGCCTTAGCCAATTTCGAGGGTGAAAGATTCCCATCCAAGTTGGTGTTTGGAGAGGCCAATCAGGTCTTTCATAGTGCTTTAATGGAGTTTTTATTTTCAGATAGCATCTACAGGGAAGCTCTTGGTTTGGTTTAGTGCAGCACTTTCTCTCAACCATTCTCAGTTTTGATGGCATATTCACACTCCTTGAGGTATTGCGATTTGGGTGAGCTCTTGTACTCATTCTGAGAGATTCATATGATGTATTTCTAATTGTAATATATTTATATCCTCTTTTATTCATCTTCAGAAAGTCTCGGGTCGAAATATCCATTGGTTGTATGTAAAAATGTTGATTAATGAGCAAACAATGACCATTTCCCCACTACATTGATGTATACCATTATGATGCTATTGATTTCGAATGAAAGGATGAGTCTTTGATACATTTGTGATTAGTAAAATGCCATGGATGAATATTATAAGTTTCATATACAGTACTTGATAATTTGAATTCTTTCCACTCAGTTTATTTGCATTTTGAGGAGAAATAAGGCCATTTCCCAAAGGGTCGAATTGGTGATTTTTGCAGTTGAATGGGAGAGGGATGGAACAGAAATAATAATCAATTAATGGTACATTAGGAACCTTCTTAACATCCTTAATACATTCCCTACCTCTGTTTAGAAATTCGAGAGAGTTTGGAAGCATTTGGAAGGCCATTTTCAGTGTTTACCCAAGGGGGATTTGATGCACAATTTGCTAGTTAATTTCCATACATTGACCAGAATATAAAACAAGTTTGAAGAAGTCTTTGGAGGGTTATAAATCATCCCTGAAGCTAATATTCAATTCTCAATATCAGTCATATACCCTTATAGAATATTTGGGAGCATTTGGGTTAATTTGGAGACCAAAACAACAAAACTAGTCAAATGTCGAAATTGGGTAAAAAGTGGAAAATTTGGCATTTTAATAGATTTTTAAAAAAGGGTCATTACATAAGTCTACCACTATTTTCCCTTCCAAGCACTGTACAGCCTTCCCTAATGTTCAATCTGAGAATTGTTTATGTTAGAGGACATCCAGGAAAACATGTGTGCAATACTATATCAGGTTTTAGGGTCGGATAAGTCTCCCAAAGGACAACAGCTTCTAAGGTATACAATTTATGTGAAAATGGTGAACAAATGATCATGAATTAATGTTGCAAACTATAGTATGACTTGAGGGGTCTGAATACACTATTTTGGACATCCATTTAACTTCCATATGTAGTTTAAATAATAGGAAACACCTCCATAAAATTCTGATATCAAACTGATACAAAACATGCTACAATCACCATGAGAATAGTGAGGAAACTAGCTTGAATATCAATGTTACTTGGAGAAATAGAACATGAAGTGCTTAGTATTTCGATCTATGGCTCTCATGATCTATCCATTACATATTTATGCATCCATTAACAAGTTCATAAGGTTGGAACAATAGCCTTCCATCATCTATATGCAACAAAGAGTGCGCTATCTCACTTTACATGAACATTAAGAGGAAGATAGTAGAATGAGAGAAGAGAATAAAGAATAAATATGAACTCGAACTTAGATGGGGGGTTGAACCTCCACCAAAACATCTCCATGAATCTCTATTGAAAGGTTTGAATGGCCTCTCCACCAACCAACTTGGATGGGAATCTTGCACCCTCAAAATTGGTTCTAAGGCAGGGAGGATGGACATCCACCGTGCAAGGACAAGCTTGAAGCTCTCCCAAATTGCAAAGATTCAAATGAAAAATTACCAAAATCTCCTCCATTTCGACTTGGCCTCCTTTTAATAACTTTAGTTGACTCATTTGCCTCCTTAGAACTCAAATTATCTCCTAATTACTCATGAAATTCGAATTAGTGGGGGTTATGACCCTTCATTGGCCCCACATGACACTTGGCTCATCTTTTGTCTCCAACTCCTCCATGAATTTGAATTGGGGAATCTTTTGGATGCTTTGGAGATGTGTAACTCCTCTCATGCGCCCTCTTAGTCTATTTTTAGCTCTTGCATTGTCATAGATGTCAAAGAATTTGTCATAAGTGTCATAGGTGTTCTAGAATGTGTCATTAGTGTCATAATGCTTGTCATAGCTGTCATAGAATCCTTCATTGCCTAGTTTTATCCCTACGACCCTTCCTCTTCCTTCATGAGTGTTATGTCTTCCCTCCAACTCGAATTTGGGGATGGCTCCATGTTTAAAGGAGGAATATTCTCTCATGTGGATCCCACATGTCCACTTATGTGCCTCCAAGTCCAATTAGGACCTAATGTTTGGAGCATTTAACATTTATTCCATAATTTATTGGCCTATTTTTCCATCATCAATTTAAAATATTGAATTTTCATGAGAAACTATAGATCTTGGGGTTAAATGTCAATATTTTAATTCTTCCACATAACCCTTAGGAATTGGGTAGGCCAACTTAATTATTTATCTGAAAATCATTTAATTGGAGACATGACAGTCCTCCCCTCCCAATATTGTTTGTCCTCAAGCAATTTCAAACATGGATGTTGAAGAACCTGCTTTCTTTCCAAAACTTGCTTCAAAAACTTTCCTTCCAAAACTCTGAGTAGTGGCACTCATATACTACAATTGTGTTTTTCCAAAAGTAAGGAGATGTGTGTTTTATTTTTCATATTGGCATCTCTTGTGACATTACCACTAAACACCAAAAGATTAATTAAAACTATCAAAACAAAGTGTGCACAATTAATCTTTGTCTCTTTCATATTTTAGAAACCCTCTATGAACTTTCAACCCTTTTTCTCACTGTATAATTCTTTGAAGTTGCCACTGAGTTTCCCAACTTTGAGTTTTCAAGATTCCATGAAAAATGTTGAGAGGAACCACCATGATTTCTGTTGCACTACTCTTATTACAATCACCTTCTCAAGTGGTGACTCAATCTCCCATACTACTTATTTCCCCCCAAAATTGAAACCAATGAGACCAAAAATGATCCAAGGGTCCCAAATGATCTTGATACATGCATGGTGTGAAATGTCTAGTATGAAATGCCATGAACACCAAGCATGTGAAGATTGAATCTATCTCTCAAAAGGTCTCCCACATAGGAAACTGGAACACTTCTCTACAAAGATGAACTCAAACAACTGAAGGTTGGCTTTCTCTCTCAAACCAACAATCAAATTGCTTCTCCAAGTGAGTTGAAACCAAGCAACACCAGGATCCCAGTGCTTGTATTGCATCCTTCTAAACATAATAAGTACAAAATATAGATGTTCAAAGTACATAACAACATCATACAAGTACATCAAATAGGTGCCTCATCAAAGAATCATGAAGTGCTTATACATCTAAGTAAGTAGATCATCATGTGCCTCATACACACAAACATCAAGTATCATATCGAATCTGCTCCAATGACATAGGTGGGGATGCCATGTCCTATAATGTTGTTCCAAAAGAATGTAAGATGCATCAAAACAATCAGCCATATGTTCTTTCATCCAAGAAGTGAATGAAGAACCTCCATTAAAATCTGGACCAAGTAAGGAGCAATGAAAATCATGAGTCTTCAAGTGACTCAAGTGAACATCATAGCTGCATCCATGTATATGTGTATCATCATAAGGTAACAAATGATGTTGCTGCAAATGTAAATAATAATGTGCTCAAATCATGTCATTATCGAAAGGAGAGATGGGAGTTCCATACTCCTCATGTGGCACTATCAGAAAGAAACCTTTCACCCAATTTTCATCCCAAATTGATGTGGCTGAAAAAGAAGTAGGGGGTGAAGAGTTTTGAACCAACGTTGTCTCTTTTCAACTCTTACCCATCAAAATTTTGAATGCATATTCTCCATAATTGGCTGGTCCAATTGTTGTGAGATCATGTGCCTCCTCCAAGGCTTTGCAACTCTCACCATGAGGTATCTCATAATCCCTCTGAACAAGAACAAGTGCTTGGATTCCTTCTTGTTTGAATGTAACCTCTTCAAGAACCTACATATCAAAATGTACCTCATGTTCCACCATAACATGAGGTTCCTCCTTTGTAACATAAAGTCTTTCAACCATTGAATGATTGTTTGATATGTAGGAGGGTGTAAAGGGCCTTTGTAACCTCTCTTGAAGTTACTCAATATGCACCATAGATTTTTGGAATGCATTTTGGGTGGAATCCAACTCATTTGAGAGCTTGTCATTCTCTTTTGCATCCTTCAAGTTTATTTCATGATACAAACCAACAAGCTCAATTAAATATTCTCTATCAGAAAGCAAATTCAAAAAATTACCTTTGGTGTCCAACATTGCCTTATGGATTTTCTCCATGTCTTCAAGGGAAGATTTCTCCTCCACACACCAAAAAAATTTCAAAACCAATGCATGTGTGTCATGGAGAGTTTTCAAGGCCTCTTGAATCTTTTTTTCATCTATATTCAAGGACCCTGCAAGAAAATGAGGCTCTTGCAAATGAACCTCCTCTTCTTCCTTCTTGCTTGGACCAACTTCATGAAACTCAAGTGGTGATGGGAAAGTTGATCTTGGTTCTTCTTCAAATGCTACAAGGTATTCATATCCATGGTCAATGTAACTTTGGATTGAAACAACACTTTCAAAGGTGATATGTATGTCACCAACATAGAGGTGTGAGCACCCATCAATAGGTATTCCTTCACAGTTCAAGTATCCATCAGTAGATGCTCTTTGATTCATGTACAAAGTAGAGTGTGTCTCATAATGATATTTAGTATTTTCAATGGAATCTTCTTCATGCTCATGTGATGTTTCTTCATATTTTTTAGAGTCACTTTGGAGTGACTTTCAATCCTCCTCATGTAATGCTTCTTCTGCTTCACCTATTTCATAACTAGGTGGCTCATGGGTCTCCTCATTTCGCTCCTCCTTTTCACTCAGACATATATGATTTTCTCTCCAAGGTATTTTTCAATAATGGCATAAAAATTTCTTCACTAACTCCACATATTCATTCTTGGGCCTATGTTCAAACACTCAATCAAAAAACTCTTCCAAAGGAATGGCCTTTTGTGTATCTCCCTTATACAAATCAAGATATGCATGATATTGTTGGGGCAAGGTTTTACATGTTTCTCTCAATATTTGTAATTCATTCATAGAATTATCCTCTGGTGGTTCAACACATACATATTCATCATAAATAGGGTCATATTAATAACCCTCATCCCATGTGAAATTGTAAGAAGTGTTGCATGATGGCACCTCTTCCTCATACCATTCACATTCTTCTTCATATTGCTCACAATCATCTCCATACTACTCATAAGAATTGTACTCGTAGGAGTCATCATAATAGTAAGACATGTATGAAAATTATTCTTCAATGGATGATATTAATGTACATGTGCAAGGACCATGCTCTGATACCATTGTAATATCTCTAATTTGAAAGTTTACACAATTTGGCCAATTTTCAAACCTTGGACTAGTGAAACCCCAAACTGTCCCAAATGATCCCAAATGGTTTCAAATTCTGTATGGAGGGACTTAGGAGGATATATGAAACTATATCACACCCTTTATACACCCAACCCTCTGTTATAAACATTCATGCTTTGCAATTTTCAAAGAGAGAAGACTTGGGACAAAACTAATCAATTGGATTGGTGAAATTCCCCCTAGGTTTGCCACTATTTTCCCTTCCAAACACTGTATGGAATTCACTAATATTCAATATGAGAATTGTTTATGTTAGAGGACATCAAGGAAAACATGTGTGCAACACTATATCAGGTTTTAGGGTCGGCTGAGTCTCCCAAAGGACAACAACTTCTAAGGCATACAATTTATGTGAAAATGGTGAACAATGGATCATGAATTAATGTTGCAAAGTATAGTATGACTTGATGGGTATGAATACACTATTTTGGACATTCATTTAAATTCCATATGCATCTTAAATAATATGCAATACCTCCATAAAATTATGATATCAAATTGATACAAAACATGCTACAATCACCATGAGAATATAGTGAGGAAACTAGCTCGAATATCAATGTTACTTGGAGAAATAGTACATGAAGTGCTTAGTATTTAGAGATGTGTCTCTCATGATCTATCTATTACATATTTATGCATACATTAACAATTTCACAAGGTCGAAACAACATCCTTCCATTATCTATATGAAACATGGAGTGCACTATCTCACTTTACATGAACTTTGAGAGAAAGATAGTAGAATGAGAGAAGAGAATAAAGAATGAATATGAGCTCGAACTCAGATGGGGTTGAACTTGCACCAAAAAATCTCCATGAAGCTATGTTGAAAGGTCTGAATGGCCTCTCCATCAACCAATTTGGATGGGAATTTTGTACCCTCGAAATTGGTTCTAAGGTAGGGAGGATGAACATCCACCGTGCAAGGAAAAGCTTGAAGCTCTCCCAAATTGCAAAGATGCAAATGACAAATGACCAAAATCTCCTCCATTTTGACTTGGCCTCCTTTTAATAAATTTATTTGACTCATTTACCTTAGAACTCAAATTATCTCCTAATTACTCATGAAATTCAAATTAGTGGGGGTTATGACCCTTCATTGGCTCCACATGACACTTGGCTCATCTTTTGTCTCCAACTCCTCCATGAATTCAAATTGGGGAATGTTTTGGATTCTTTGGAGATGTGTAACTCCTCTCATGTGCCCTCTTGGTCTATTTTTAGCTCTTACATTGTCATAGATGTCATAGAATCTGTCATAAGTGTCATAATGCTTGTCATAGTTGTCATAGAATATGTCATTGCCTATTTTTAGCCCTATGACTCTTCCTCTTCCTTCATGAATGTTACCTCTTTCCTCCAACTCGAATTTGGGGATGGATCCATCGGTTAAAGGGGGAATATTCTATCATGTGGACCCCACATGTCCACTTATGCACACCCAAGTCCAACCAGGACGTAATGCCACTTCATTTTGGAGCATTTAACATTTATTCCATAATTTATTGGCCTATTTTTCCATCATCAATTTTGAATTTTGAATTTTCATGAGAAACTATGGACCCTGGGGTTAAATTTCAATATTTTAATTCTTCCACATAAATCTTAGGAATTGGGTAGGCCAACTTAATTATTTATCTGAAAGTCATTTAATTGGGGACATGACATCTTCCATGCCCATCTTGTCTCAGAAGTACCTATATTTAGTCATGGACAGAGGCTTAGTTAACATATTTGTCACCATTAGCAATGTACTGAAGTCTTATGACACCTCTATCGACAATGTATCTGATGTACTGATACTTCAGCTCAATGTGTTTCGATCTGTCATGAAACACAGGATTTTCAGAGAGCTTAATGCAAATCTGATTGTCAGAGTGAATGACAGTACTCTCAATATTCTCACTGAACAACCCAACAAGTATCTTCCTAATCCACACAGCTTTACAGTAGGTGATACTAGCTACAATATGCTTTGCTTCTATAGTACTCTGGGCTACAGAGCCATGTTTTCTATTGGACCAAGAGATCATAGATGATCCCAAGTTAAAACAAAAGCTGGATGTACTCTTTCGGTCCATAATACTACCACCCCAATTGGAGTCGGCATATCCACGTGACATCACACCACCACTAGAAGCATATCTGAGTCCATAAGCAATAGTACCTCAAAGTTATCTAAGAACATGCTTGGTAGCAACCCAAAGTCTATGTATTGGATTAGACATGAACTAACTCAAGATACTCACTGCATAACATATGTCTAGTCTACTATGTATCAAATACATGAAGGAACCAATGAGCTTTCTATACATGGTAGGATCCAGTAGATCCGATCCAGAATTTGATGCATGTAGCTTCTTTATATTAGACATCATACGAGTGGACATGGACTTATAGTCCATCATACCAAATTTCTGCAACACATCAAATGTGTACTTTCCTTGTGAAGGAAATATTTCATATTTCCTTTGCCAAACTTATTGACCAAGAAAATAGTGCATAATACCCAAGTCTTTCATTTCAAATTCATAAGTGAGCTCCCTCTTTCACCGAGCTATATGTTTCTCCTCTCTAGTAAGGAACAAGTCATCAACATAGAGAATTGAGATCAATGGATGGTTCTTCACAACCTTGAAGTATAGGTAGGGGTCAGCTTCATTTTTGGAGAAACCCAAGCTCTGAAGATATCTGTTAATCCTCAAATAACAAACCCTCGAGGCCTGCTTAAGTCCATACAAGGATTTCTTAAGTTTGCATACATGGCACTCCTTCCCATGAAATACAAACCCCTTAGGTTGTTGTTAGTAAACCTCTTCCTCAACCTCATAGGTAGAGGGTTTTGAATCACTGACGTGACTCATCTATGCTACATATCCTAAAAATATTTTAGGTCTCTTTCATTCTCTGTATGAGTCTGGTGGTGAACCATGTTTTTATGCTTAGCAAGAGGTTCATCAAGTGATATTTCTATCATATCTTCTGGATTTTCGGGATCAAGTGGATCTACAAACTCTTCTTCCTTCTCCCTCTCAACATCTGGAAGGGGAGAATCAGAAACTTGATTCTCCATCATAGGAGTATCATGCTCCTCCATATTTGAATCACACTGAAGTTCTTTGGAGCGCTTGAAGGCCACCTCTTCATGGAATGTTACATCTCTACTGACTTCAATGTTATTTTGTCCTGGAACATAGATTCTGTAAGATTTGGAGGATTCACTATATCCAACAAATATTCATTTCTTTCCAGATGGTTCCATCTTTGTCCTCTTCTCTTTTGGTACATAAATGTAGACAAGTTAATTGAAAATCTTCAAGTGTCCAATATTAGGTTTTTCACCAGTGAAAACCTCTTTAGGAGTCTTTTATCCCAAGATAGCATGAGGGATTCTATTCTGAATATAGACAGTAGCGTTGGAGGCATCTTCCCATAAGGAGGTGGGCAGGTCTTGATCACACATCAAGACTTTTGCAGCCTCACATATTTTTCTGTTTTTTCTTTCAGCAACCCCATTTTGTTGGGGGTTGTAGGGTATAGTCAGCTGTCGTTTTATTCTTTCATCTTGAAATAATTCATTGAATTCATGGGACTCAAACTCTTTTCCATTATCATATCTCAAAGCACGAATGTGATTTTTAGTTTGACTCTCAACCAGTGCTTTAAACGCTTGAAACTTGTTCAATTTTTCACTCTTCCTTCAGAAAATAAACCCATGAATTCAAGAGAGGTCATATAAGAAAAGCACATAATATAAATAACCACTCAAGGAGGGTGTAGACATAGTACCACATATATCAGGATGTGTCAAGTCAAGGATCCCTTTGGATCTTTTGGTACTACTTGGAAAACTCTTTTTAATGTTCTTTCTAAGAGTGCAACCTCTACAAACACTATAAAAATCAGATTTAAATATAGGAATACCTTTCACCATCTTCTGAAATCCAGGTAGCACTTTGAAATGGAGATGACCAAGCCTTCTATGCCACAAATCACAAGGAATGACTGTGTCATGGATCATGGCTTGAATGAGTTCTCTAGGAACTTTGTAGAGGCCTCCCTCTCTAACTCCAATCATAGATGCAGAGTTCAAGTCTTCATGCATAGGCTACATGAGTGCTTTGATGTCCATAAATATAACTATGAATCCTTTATCTCCTAGTGTGAAAATACTCACAACAGATCTAAGAGCTGATGTATACCTCACAAGAAAGATTATGATTAAGCAGGAAGATAGAAGAAGAGTGGTCAATGCAGTGTAATTGAGCAATGGAATAATAATACAGTAGAACTCGGATAGAAGCAAAATAACTTCACACACACTAATTCATTAATCGTAAATGGACAAATAAATAATACAATGCATGAGGATTCGAATGCCGAGGTGGAAATTTGAATTAGCCTTCATGGAGAGATCAAAAGATCACTGGAGTGTCGTCAAAGCATAACTAGAAGTCTTCATCATCATCACTGGAGTCATCAATGCACAAGTAACTGTCAATCATCAGTCCAACTGAGTCTAACTGAGTGTGGTAAGTGTAACTAGCACATGGAGGCACTAACTGAATGAAGGAGGCTCAGTGGAGGGAGCATGAGGAGCTAACTGGAGTCAGAATGGACAGTCTAGTCTCACTGGAGGTATATCGGAGTGATACAGTTAGTTGAGAGTCAGTCTAGCCTTAAATCAAGGAAAGAACTGAAGTACAACTTAATGGTAGGTGAGAGAGGGCACATGAGATGCATGTAACTGCATGCAGGGTGCACTAAGCACTAGCAGGTCTAAAACTGATCAGTGAGAAGATCCCAGGGCTAGCTAGCTGGGACTGATGACTGGGATGCATGCAATTGCATGCATGCAGAAATGCATGCAAGACTGAAAATGCAAATAATGAAAATGCTAGTAGGACTAGGGTGGAGTATAGGAATATCCTAACACCCCCCCTTAATCCATCCTGGGCCCTGGTAACTGAGACCAAAGGTCACCCAATACAATAATGAATAATAACAGTCAATCAACCAAGGAAATGGGGAAAACCTGTAAGGCACACACAAAAATAAATGCTCCAAAATCAAGCAGGTGTGATGCTTGGTCATATGTCTGGAGGTATCTTCTTCTTGGGAAGAATAGATTCATGCTCAAAAAACATGTGCTTGTACTTTCTCTTTAGATCGAATGTGATGAGAACAAATCCAAAAGTATGAGGATGATCCTTGAACCTGTGATTCAAATCAGCTGAGGTAGGATCAAAAACATGAATGTGTAGATAGTCTTTTGTTTTCTCCTTCGAACCATCATGGGTGAGATTATGCTCAAAAGAACCATCAAATGTCATTGATTGCTTGGAATCCAAATAAGATCCAAGACTTGAATCATGGTTGCTTAAGATCTCCTTTGAACCATTTGAGGTGAGATCTAAACTAGTAAATGCATGAGAAATTATCCCAAGTGAATGGAAATGGACATCATCTTCAATAACCTTCTGAGAGCATGAAATAATGATCTTACAGTAGTAAATAAGAGGTGATTGATCAAGGAGAGCGAATGTATTACCTCCAATGGCTGATTTGACCTCCGAAACATTCAGTAGATCATGATGCAAACCAACAGACTCTGGTGCAAGAGAGGATTTAGGAACCTCTACAATTTCTAGAGTGTGAGCTGGCACAGAATTTGAAATAGAAGAAATTTGGAGTGTGAGTGTAGAATCTGCAAGTTCTTCTTCTTTGTGGACAACTTCAATATGAGATATGTTTGATACTGATTCATGATCAATGAGATCATCAAGGAGGGCGAATGCATCACTGGGCTTGCTCTTGAAAGGGTTTGGACCAATCCCTTCATTCAATTTGCCAAATCTTTTATCCAGATGGGCCCATAGCTCATTTGGATATTCAACTTCAAGGGAGTAGATTACCATGCATCGAGTCATAGGAAGCATCATTTCTCCAGAGACACTGTCACCTTTATTTAACCAGTCATTCTCTTCTTCAGAGGATTCGAACTCTCTTTCAAAACAATAATCAAAGAGATCATGGCTCTTCAAATATGTTATCATTTTTGGTTTCCATTCATCATAGTTGAATGGAGAAAGAGGAGGGATTTATTCTGAATTCATGGAAGCTGTAGAAGACCTGCAAAAACAATAGAAAAAGTCTGCAACTGCTACTGCTGCAAAAGTGCAGAAACTGCTGCACTCGAAATCTTGATAATAA
The DNA here is from genome assembly GCA_027924585.1 of Larix kaempferi. NCBI lineage: Eukaryota > Viridiplantae > Streptophyta > Pinopsida > Pinales > Pinaceae > Larix > Larix kaempferi. The sequence continues at coordinate 1,513,148 of BSBM01001192.1, forward strand.
CCTGCAAAAAACTCTCAGGAATGGAGATAGATAATACTCTGAACATGCTTTGATACCATGTGAAAATCCTCACAACAGATCTAAGAGATGATGTATACCTCACAAGAAAGATTATGATTAAGCAGGAAGATAGAATACGAGTGGTCAATGCAATGTAATTGAGAAACAGAATAATAATACAATAGAACTCGGATAGAAGCAAAATAATTTCACACACACTAATTCATTAATCACAAATGGACAAATAAATAATACAATGCATGAGGATTCGAATTCTAAGGTGGCAATTCGATTAGCCTTCGTGGAGAGATCAAAAGATCATTGGAGTGTCATCAAAGCACAACTAGACGTCTTCATCATCATCAGTGGAGTCATCAATGCACAAGTAACTGTCAATCATTAGTCAAACTGAGTCTAACTGAGTGTGGTAGGTGTAACTGACACATGGAGGCACTAATTGAATGAAGGAGGCTCAGTGGAGGGTGAATGGGGAGCTAACTGGAGTCAGAATGGGCAGTCTAGTCTCACAGGAGGTCTATCGGAGTGATACAGTCAGTTGAGAGTCAGTCTATCCTTAAATCAAGGAAAGAACTAAAGTACAACTGAATGGTAGGTGAGAGAGGGAGCATGAGATGCATGTAACTGCATGCAGGGTGCACTAAGCACTAGGAGGGATAAAACTTATCAATGAGATGCTCCCAGGGCTAGCTAACTGAGGGCTAAGTGCTGGGACTGATGACTAGGATGCATGCAATTGCATGTTGCATGCAAAAATGCATGCAAGACTGAAAATGCAAATAATGAAAATGTTGGTCGGACTAGGGTGGAGTATAGGAATATCCTAACATCTAGAACCGAAATAGACGGGGGGTTCTTCTTTAATCCAAGGACAAACAAAATTTCATCCACATGCAATACATCTCCTGAATCCAACGGAAAAGAAGTGGATCCAATACCTGATGAATATGATTGTCATTGATGACAACATTAATGACAAGGTTAAGTATGATGAAGAGCAAGAAAGCATTGGATGGCTTGAGGGGTGATGACAAAGAAGCATGGAAAGTGACTTGGCAAGTGACAAGAAGGACATGGTAACCTGGGCATTGAAGTCACTAATGACAAAGGAGTCATAAATAACAATGACATGCAATGTTATGGGCATATGGGCATCGGAACACCAAATAGGCCAAATGACCCATTTTGTGGTCATTTGTTGTTTTGATGGAGTCATGATGACCACACTCTTGTTGATGGACATATGATTGATTGATATGATGGAATCCTTGGTTATGAATGCTTGGGATGTTGTATCTTTGATAGGTTGAAGGAGACTTTGAAGAATTCTTTGGAACTCTTGGAGTCTGTGGTGTGGTCTTTGGCACCCTTATGTGTAGGGTCTTTGAAATCTTGTACAAATTGAATAATTTAAGAACGAATAACCATGTATATGCAATTACGCCCCTCATAAGATGACAGTCCTCGCCAAGCCCTTTCAGTTGATATGTGGAGCGTCTTCTAACTCCTCACGGTTGAAAAGATATGAATTTTTGAAGTTGGTTTGGTGTCCATACCCCATCTTTTGGGTCAACCGACCAAACAAATAAAAATAAAAAAACAAAATATATTTTACACAAATATAGCAAGTCGGCTCCAAATAATTTATAAAAGCGACCTATATAAATATACCTTTAAACCTTCATTATTGGGGGAGAAAATTCGGACTGTCTAAGAGGAATTTCAGACTGTTCACTGGTGAGAATTTCGGGTACTGTAGCAACTACAGTAGATAGGAAAATATTTTTAAGTTTTCTTTTTATCTCTAATGTTTTTTGGGGGGTATACCAGCATTGGGAAGCAGCATACATTTTGAGATAAAAGAGCAGTGACGTAACAGAAGCAAAAGTATTTGATAGTTTTTTCTTTTTGGTGAATTTGGGTGGTAAAGAGAGCTTTGAGATAGTGAGATGCCTGAAGAAAATTCGTGGATTATAGAGACTGTAGAAGACTGTGTTTGCAGCTAAAAAGAAAGTTTATTATCTGAAATTTAGTGGTTGATTGGTAAATGAATTGGGTACTGCTTTGAGATTTTTGGGAGTACTGAAGATGAAGATCCAAGCTCTGATTTCAAGTTAAGAGAAGCAGTTCGCATGGTTCAAGAGACAGTAGGAGAGAAATTCACATGGTTCAACAAGCTCTGATTTTGGGACAGTTTGGTGGTTGGAGCAGTAAAACAATTTCTCCTCTTATCTTTTATTTTGGGTAGCCTGTTGATGGATAGGATGGAAACATGATGAAGACATTTTTTTTGGATACAGTATACTAATGATAGTTTGATGAGGTGATCAGTTTGAAGAGTTGAAGACATGTTTGTGATGTATAAGTGAACAAGGACAGATATGCTAGACAAAAATCTTGGAGACATAGATGAAGATCTTGATGATATTATTTATGCTAGGGAAAGAGCATGTTTTGGATGATGAAGATTTGTTGATCTAAGGTAGCAGTTAATGGACACATTTTATGGACAGCATAAAATTATACATGAGTTTATCTGTGGATGAACATGTTAATTAGAATGATATAATGCTAGTCAAAATGAGAAGATGTTGTAAATGAATCTTGTATCTTTGATAGGACAACACTTTTGATGTGGACAAACTGTAGGTGTGGTCAAGTTGCTCAGACAGGACAACAGTAAAAACTCTGTTATTTGACATGCTGGTATGTGGACAGACCTGGAATGATGAATGCTAGGATATAATACATGATGAAGTTACAGTTGGATTGTTATAGACAGTGATGTTGGTTCTTAGGGTTACAACAATGACAGAGTTCATGGATGGAAAAAATTGTGAAGACAGATGTGATTATTATGATGTAATTTATATGTACATATAATTTACAAGCAGGGTCTTGTATTCTTTTTCTTAGTAGGATCTAAGAAAAACTAGGCAGGGTCCTAGATAAAGAGTTGGTGCTCTTTTATTTCAATTGGTGTTGAATTGCCTCACGGTTATAGCCGTTGAACCAAATACAAAAAGATTACAAAATCTATATCTTGTGTCTTGTGTTGATGTGTTTCATTTGTTGATTGACATATGGATTGATAGTCAGTTCATTGATGAATATGATGTGAATGTGAAATAATGATATAAGAGTTGGTGATTGAAGTTGAAATTAGTTAAAGTGTGAACTCACTGATTCACACCCCCCTCTCAGTGAGCCATTCTATCTAACAATTGGTATCAGAGCAGGCCTTCAGCAGAAGCCCAACAAGCTTGAAGGAAATCAGTAGACACAATGGAAGCGCAAACATAAATCACAAACAATGAGATTCCAGTTTTTGACATGAAAGATTATTTTGGTTGGAGGAGCAAGATGAAGGCTTACTTGAAGAAATTTTTTGTATGGGAGATAGTGATCAATCCACCTGTTCTCTCCAACAAGAAGATAAAGTCATCTACTCAAAAAGATGTTGAGAAGAACAACTCCATTGCATTGAAGTTTCTGTTGGATGGACTCCCAAGCCCTATCAAAGAAAGTGTAAAATATTACACCTCTGCCAAGGATCTCTGGTTCAAGCTGGAAGAAGAAGGTCAAAAGAGAAGTCAAGACGAAGAGGAACAAATCTCAAATACAAGTAAAGGTAAGATCTCTTTAGTTGATGATAAATTTGAATGTAATGATACTAAAATTGTTCTTACTAAAGATGAAAGTCAAGAAGAGAAGGTGGCACAAAACTTGAATGGAAGCGAAGGTAAGAATCTTGTTGATCTAAGTAATAACATTGACAATCTTGAAGATGCTAAGAAAAATATCCTAGGAAATATTTTTAAGATACAAGATATAAATCATGATCGAATGCTTAAAAATAAGATAGAGAAGCTCATTGAAGAGTACCATGAGAAGTCAATGGAGCTGCTTAGTAAACTCATGGATGAGATGATAATACTTCAAGACTCAAATGAAACTATGAAGATCCAGCTAGAAGAAAAAGAGAAGACCATGGACCTACTCAAGACAAGCTTACAAGGTGAGCCAAATGATCAAAATCTTAAGGAGATTTGTGAAGATCCTAACGAGCTTGAAGAGACAAGAAGAAATAATATTGTCTTGAAGACTCAACTAGAATAAGCCAAGAAGATAGAGGAAGTTGTTGGGATATTCCTATACTCCATCCTAGTCCTACCAGCATTATCCATTTTTTCATTTTAAGTCATGCATGCATTTTTCATGGAGTCATGATTTTGCATGCATCCTAGTCATCATTCCAGCACCTAGCCCTCAGTTAGCTAGCCCTGAGAGCTTCTTTCTTATCAGTGTTAGCCCTCCTAGTTCTTAGTGCGCCCTACATGCAAGTGCATGCATCCCAGGAACCCTCTCTCACCTACCACTCAGTTTCACTTCAGTTAGTTGAGTTATCTTTAGATCTTTCCTTGATTTAAGGCTAGATTGACTCTCAACTGACTGTATCACTCCGATGGACCTCCAGTGAGACTAGACTGCCTATTCTGACTCCAGTTAGCTCCTCATGCGCCCTCCACTGAGCTTCCTTCATTCAGTTAGTGCCTCCATGTGCCAGTTACACCTACCACACTCAATTAGACTCAATTTGACATCTGGTTGACAGTTACTTGTGCATTGATGACTCCATTGATGATGATCAGGACTTCTAGTTGTGCTTTGATGACACTCCATTGATCTGATGATCACTCCATGAAGGCTAATTTGAATTTCCACCTTGGCATTCGAATCCTCTCACCATTGTATTATTTATTGCTCATATTATGATTAATGAATTAGTGTGTGATGTTATTCTACTTCTATCTGAGTTCTACTGTATCATAATTCTGTTTCGCTTTTACACTGCATTGTTCACTCTTCTTCTATTTCCTGCTTAATCCTTTTTGTGAGGTATACATCATCTCTTAGATCTGCTGTGAGGATTTTCACATGGTATTAGAGCATGTTGAGAGTATTGTCTATCTCCATTACTAAGGTTTTTTTGCAGGTTATTATCAAGATTTCGAGTGCAGCAGTTGCAGCAGTTTCTGCACTTTTGCAGCAGTAGTAGTTGCAGACATTTTCTATTGTTTTTGCAGGTCTTCTGAAAAAACCTCCATGAATCGGGAAGGAATTACTTCTCTTTCTCCATTCAACTATGATGAATGGAAACCACATATGATAGCACATTTGAAGATACATGGTCTCTTTGATTATTTTTTGGAAAGAGAGTTCGAATCCTTTGAAGAAGAGAATGACTGTTAAAATGAAGGTGAAAGAGCCTATGCAGCCATGTTGTTTGCTATGTCTCATTGCATGGTACACCACTTCTTTTCTGTTGAATCTCCAAAAGAGCTATGGGCCCATCTGGCTGAAATATTTGGCAAACATAATGAAGGGATTGGTCCAAATCATTTCGAGAGCAAGCCCACTGTTGCATTCGCCCTCCTTGATGGTCTCTCTGATCATGAATCGGTATCATACATATCTCATGTCAAAGTTGTCCACAAAGAAGAAGAACTTGCAGATTCTACACTCATGCTCCAAATTTCTTCTATTTCGAATTCTATGTCAGCTCACACTCTAGAAACTGCAGAGGTTCTTAAATCCTCTCTTGCACAAGAGTCTGTTGGTTTTCATCATGATCTATTGAATTTTTCGGAGGTCAAATCAGCAATTGGAGGTAATGCATTCGCTCTCCTTGATCACTCACCTCTTATGTACTATTATATGATCATTTGTACATGCTCTTAGAAGTTTATTGAAGATGTAGGGCATTTCCATTCACTTGGGATAATTTCTCATGCATTTTTCGATTTTGATCTCACCTCTATTGGTTCAAAGGAGATCTCAAGAAACCATTTATTAAGTCTTGGAGCTGATTTAAAATCCAAGCAATCACTACTTGGGATAATTTCTCATGCATATCATGGTTTTGATCTCACCTCTAATGGTTCAAAGGAGATCTCAAGAAACCGTTCTTCAGGTCTTGGATCTGATTTGGATTCAAATCATTTACTATCATGTGATGGTTCTTTTGGGCATAATCTCACCTATGATGGTTCGAAGTAAAAAACAAAAGACTATCTACACATTCATGGATTTGATTCTACCTCAGCTGATTCGAATCACAGGTTCCAGGATCATCCTCATACTTTTGGATTTTTTCTCATCACATTCGATCTGAAGAGAAAGTACAAGCACATGCTTTTTGAGCATGAACCACTTCTTCTAAAAAAGAAGATACCTCCAGACATATGACCAAGCATCACACCTTCTTGAGTTTGGAGCATTTATTTTTGGTGTGCCCTGCAGTCTATTTTGAGGGGGGGTATTTTTCTCATGAGGTTTTCCCCATTTCCTCGGTTTATTGACTGTTATTATTATTCATTGTATTGGGTGACCTTTGGTCTTAGTTACCAGGGCCTAGGATGGATTAAGGGGGGTTGTTGGGATATTCCTATACTCCATCCTAGTCCTACCAGCATTATCCATTTTTTCATTTTCATTCATGCATGCATTTTGCATGCATGCATGCATGCAATTTCATGCATCCCAGTCATCAATCCCAACACCTAGCCCTCAGTTAGCTATCCCCGGGAGCTTCTTTCTGATCAATTTTATCCCTCCTAGTGCTTAGTGCGCCCTGCATGCAATTGCATGCATCCCAGGTCCCTTCTCTCACCTACCACTCAGTTGCACTTCAGTTAGTTGAGTTATCTTTAGATCTTTCCTTGATTTAAGGCTAGATTGACTCTCAACTGACTGTATCACTCCGATGGACCTCCAGTGAGACTAGACTGCCTATTCTGACTCCAATTATCTCCTCATGCACCCTCCACTGAGCCTCCTTCATTCAGTTAGTGCCTCCATGTGCCAGTTACACCTACCACACTCAGTTAGACTCAGTTTTACATATGGTTGCAGTTACTTGTGCATTGATGACTCCACTGATGATGATCAGGACTTCTAGTTGTGCTTTGATGACACTCCATTGATCTGATGATCACTCCATGAAGGCTAATTCGAATTGCCACCTTGGCATTCTAATCCTCTCACCATTGTATTATTTATTGTTCATATTATGATTAATGAATTAGTGTGTGATGTTATTCTGCTTCTATCTGAGTTCTACTGTATCATAATTATGTTGCTCTTTTACACTGCATTGTTCACTCTTCTTCTATTTTCCTGCTTAATCCTTTTTGTGAGGTATACATCATCTCTTAGATCTGCTGTGAGGATTTTCACAGAAGTATTGAAAAATCACTTGAATGAAAGGGAGAAGGAAATTCAAAAGCTTGAAATGGAAGTTGTTGGACTCAAGAAGAAAAATGAAAAGCTTGGTGTATATGGCAAGTTCAAATATAGATCAGCTATCTTAGATGAGATTTTGGATTGCCAAAGGTCTCCCCTTGATAAATATGGCCTTGGGTACAAGAAAGAAAAAGAGAAATATGAAGATGATTTATTGTCTCCCAAGACTTCAGAAGCTGGTCCATCAATGACCAAGGATGCATCCCATATACCTACACATGACAACAAAGAAGTTGAAGGGTCAAGAATGCATCAAGAAGCTTGGCCCAGTTTTTAAGGCAAGCCAAGAAGAGAAACAACTCCAAGATTGAATCAAAGTCCAAGGTATGAAAGCACGTTCAATGGCTATTGTTTTTTTCTTGCTCTAATTATGGTCATAAGGCTTTGAATTGTAGATCCCATGAAAGAAGAAGGGATGGAATCCCTAATGACAAAATGAGATGTTGGACATGCAATCATTTTGGACATGTGGCTGCAAATTGTCACACATTAAGATGCTTCAATTGTGATGGTGTTCGCCATAAATCCAAGGAGTGTGCAAGTCCAAGAAAATAATTTATGAGAAGTCTTTCATATATGTTAGCAAGAAGATCTAGTGAATCTTGGAAGGGAAATAGTGCAAAAAGTGTTGAAGATCTAAGGACTAAAATTCACAGCCAAGAACATTCGCAGTTATGGGTGAAGGAAAACATTTTGCTAGATCTAAATGAAGTAGATGATAAATGCACAAGTGAGAATGGCTGCCATATGGCAAGCCAAATTTGAGGTCTCTTAAAGACAATGGTGCACCATGAGTCCATGGAGTTGGAGGGTGGACTTAATGGGTAATGATTATTGTTCCAAGCAACTAACAGGTCCTAGGATCAGATCGCTATATATTAGCAATTGGTATGAAGGATTGTTTTTTATTTTTTAGTAGTCCAAGTCAGACTTCAAATCAAGTACAAGAATGATGCATTCATACATCTACAACAGTTTGAAATGAATTCTCAGCAAAAGACATGATGATAAGATGACATGTGGCATCTTGAGCAAAAATGGGCCAGCTAATATTGATGACCAGCTAGATCAACAGCAGTGGTTCTTAGGAGGATCTTGAGGTGTTCAAAATTTTTTATTATGATTGCTACATTTGCTGGTTGATAGGGGGAGCAACCAGCCAAATAAAAAGTTATGGTGGACATGATCTTGACAAAATTGCATAACAACATTTTGGACAAGCAACTTGACTGAGAAATGGAATTTCTGATAAGGAAAGTATGATGATACATGCTTAAGTTTTATGAATTTACTGAGATGAGCAGCCAAAGAAGAAGTATGTAAGTTTGAAGAAACATATCAGTCATCACCTTCATACAATATTGACAGTCTTCCACAGTTCGATTTTGAACATGGTGCATGAAGTTTAAAAAAAATTGAGGCGTAAGAGCTATGATGATGCATGCATGCACAGCCAAAAGTACATACAGTGGTGTGTGAGCAATGATGAAGTTGACATGGAAGAACTTAAGAAAAAATAAAATTGGGGGGTATGCACACTTCTCAGAAATTTGAAAATGGAAAATGTAAATGATAGATCATTGAAACATCTTGACACGAAATTAACAGTAGCATAATGATAAGGGGAGCATACAATCTGAGATCAAGCATCCAAGGAAGGTATGAGGAAGCTACAACTTGGAATATCAAAGACTTGAAGCATTCACCTTGATTCTGAAGCAAGCAGTTTGGATGACAAAATTTGTGGTATGAAGAAAACCCAAGCATGAAGTTGAAGATTGAGTAGCTAAAGCAAATGAAGAAAATACAAAAGCAAGTCAAGAGTTATGGTATGAAATTGTTTAAGGTACATGATGTTTGTTATGAAGTGAATTTTTTTTTTTTCTGAGTTTGGTTAAAAAGATATGCATATATGATGCATGCTTATGACACACTAAGAACCTTAGCAGTTACATGATTATTTGCAGTTCTGGTCATCTACAGAAGAGACAAAAGCATACAGTCCAATAACATGATTGCGTAAGTATATACAATAATGTATTAATGATGATAATGGTGCCTTGAAGTGATGCAAGTTTGTTACAACATGCACAGTTGAAGTTTGATACAAACCCCATGATGATGTACACCTATGAACGATGACACTATATTTGATGGTTATCTACATACGATCATTTGGAGACTTGAGAGCTTATTTGGTTAAACATTTGAAGTAGTGTGAGGACTGTTTGAAACATGGCAGCCTGGAGCATCATAGTGTTAGGATATTCCTATACTCCATCCTAGTCCTACTAACATTTTAGTCATTTTCATTTTCAGTCTTTTAGGGTTTGCATGCACTTTTAGGGTTTGCATGCATTCTAGGGTTTGCATGCATTCTAGGGTTTGCATGCATTTCCAGTCATTAGTCCCAGCACCTAGTCCTTAGTTAGCTAGCCCCCAGAGCTTCTTCCTGATCAGTTTCATCCCTCCTAGTGCCTAGTGCACCCTCCTTTCACCTACTGCATGAGAGAGGTGCACTTCTTCACCTACTAGTCCAGTTATGTTCAGTTAACAAGAGTTCTCTCCCTGATTTTAGGATTGACTCACTCTTTACTGACCTTATCACTCCGATAGACCTCCAGTGTGATTAGATAGGTTGTTCTGACTCCAATTAGCTCCATGAGCGCCCTCCACTGAGCCTCCTTCACTACATTAGTGCTTCCATGTGCCAGTTACACCTACCACATTCAATTAGACTCAGTTTGACTTCTAGTTGACTATCACTTGTGCATTGATGACTTCATTGATGATGAGTTGGACTCCTAGTTATGACTTGATGACACTCCACTGATTATGGATATGTACATGCAGGCTAATTCGAATCACACCTAGTGTATTCGAATCCTGAGCATTGTATATTTACCTTTTTACTATTCAGATTAATGTAACATGTGTAATTATTCTGCCTCTATCTGAGCTCCTTTGGATCTATGTTCTTCTGCTCTATTCTTCTTCTATCCTTCTAAATTCTTTCATTGTGAGGTTTACATCATATCTTTGGATCTACTGTGAACATCTTCACACATAGAACACAAAAAATTGAAATCTAAACTATGAGAGGTGGCATAATGTTAGGGGGAGTATTCTGGCAATAAAAATATGTTGGAGTAGTACAAAGATTCATCTCTGTTTTGGGTTTGAATATTGGGAAAAGAGCAGCTAGTTGTACATTTTTTTTATGGAGAATCACTCTCAGTAATTCAAGCAGCCTTATTGAAAGGGGGAGCATATATGAAGATGGCAAGTGATGCATTCAAAGCCATTTTTTTTTTTTAACATTGTGAAGCTTTTGAAGGCTAATCAACCCTTTTTCATTAATGTCAAAGGGGGAGAAGAAGAAGTTGGTTGGTTGCCATCAATGACAAAGGGGGATATTGCTGAATAGGATTATCATTGATGACAACATTAATGACAAAGGTTAAGTATGATGAAGAGCAAGCAAGCATTGGATGGCTTGAGGGGTGATGACAAAGAAGCATGGAAAGTGACTTGGCAAGTGACAAGAAGGACATGGTAACCTGGGCATCGAATTCACTAATGACAAAGGAGTCATAAATAATAATGACATGGCATGTTATGGGCATATGGACATCGGAACACCAAATAGGCCAAATGACCCATTCTGTGGTCATTTGTTGTTTTGATGGAGTCATGGTGACCACACTCTTGTTGATGGACATATGCTTGATTGATATGATGGAATCCTTGGTTATGAATGCTTGGGATGTTGTATCTTTGATAGGTTGAAGAAGTATTTGGAACTCTTGGAGTTTGTGGTGTTTTCTTTGGCACCCTTATGTGTAGGGTCTTTGACATCCTGTAAAAATTGAAGAATTTAAGAACGAAGAACCATGTATCTGCAATTACGCCCCTCATAAGATGATATTCCTCGCCAAGCCCTTTCAGTTGATATGTGAAGCGTCCTTTAACTCCTCACGGTTGAAAATATATGAATTTTTGAAGTTGGTTTGGTGTCCATACCCCATATTTTGGGTCAACCGACCAAACGAATAAAAATAAAAAAAACAAAATATATTTTACACAAATATAGAAATTCGGCTCCAAAGAATTTATAAAAACGACCTATATAAATACACCTTTAAAACTTCATTCTTGGGGGAGAAAATTCAGACTGTCTAAGAGGAATTTCGGACTGTTCATTGGTGAGAATTTTGGGTACTGTAGCAGCTATAGTAGACAGGAAAATATTTTTAAGTTTTCTTTTTAGCTTTAATGTTTTTTGGGGGGTATACCAGCATTGGGCAGCAGCATACATTTTGAGATAAAGGAGCAGTGACGTAACAGCAGCAAAAGTATTTGATAGTTTTTTCTTTTTGGTGAATTTGGGTGGTGTAAGAGAGCTCTGAGATAGTGAGATTCCTGAAGAAAATTCGTGGATTATACAGACTGTAGCAGACTATGTTTGCAGCTAAAAAGAAAGTTTATTATCTGAAATTTAGTGGTTGATTAGTAAATGAATTGGGTACTGCTTTGAGATTTTTGGGAGTACTGAAGATGGAGATCCAAGCTCTGATTTTGGGTTAAGAGGAGCAGTTCGCATGGTTCAAGAGACAGTAGGAGAGAAATTCACATGGTTCAACAAGCTCTGATTTTGGGACAGTTTGGTGGCTGGAGCAAATGGAGCAATAAAACAATTTATCCTCTTATCTTTTATTCTGGGCAGCCTGTTGATGGATAGGATGGAAACATGATGAAGACATTTTTTTGGATACAGTATACTAATGATAGTTTGATGAGGTGATCAGTTTGAAGAGTTGAAGACATCTTTGTGATGTACAAGTGAACAAGGATAGATATGCTAGACAAAAATCTTGGAGACATAGATGAAGATCTTGATGATATTATTTATGTTAGGGCAGCAACATGTTTTGGATGATAAAGATTTGCTGATCTAAGGCAACAGTAAATGGACACATTTTATGGACATCATAAAATTATACATGAGTTTATCTGTGGATGAACATGTTAATTAGAATGATCTAATGCTGGTCAAAATGAGAAGATGCTGTAAATGAATCTTGTATCTTTGATAGGACAACACTTTTGATGTGGACAAACTATAGGTGTGGTCAAGTTGCTCAGACAGGACAGCAGTAAAAAATCTGTTATTTGACATGCTAGTATGTGGATAGACTTGGAATGATGAATGCTAGGATATAATACATGATGAAGTTACAGCTGGATTGATATAGACAGTGATGTTGGTGTTAGGGTTACAACAATGACAGAGTTCATGGATGGACAAAATTGTGAAGACAAATGTGATTATTATGATGTAATTTATATGTACATATAATTTACAAGCAGGGTCTTGTATCCTTTTCTTAGTAGGATCTAAGAAAAACTAGGCAGGGTCCTAGATAAAGAGTTGGTGCTCTTTTATTTCAGTTGGTGCTGAATTGCCTCACGGTTGTAGCTGTTGAACCAAATACAAAAAGATTACAAAAACTATATCTTGTGTCTTGTGTTGATGTGTTTCATTTGTTGATTGACATATGGATTGATAGTTAGTTCATTGATGAATATGATGTGAATGTGAAATGATGATATAATAGTTGGTGATTGAAGTTGAAATTAGTTAAAGTGTGAGCTCACTGATTCACCCCCCCCTCTCAGTGAGCCATTGTGTCTAACAATACCTTGGATCGAATAGGTGGTATTATTTCAAAGCTCCACCTTATAGGAAGAATTCTTTTCCTTCAGATCCATGATAGCGCTCCTATATCTAGTCATGTGCATGGATGTGCCACTGTCCACCAGCCGTGCTTAACACTAGTGGTACTGGATCTAGAGAGGGTTTAGACAATATAGTACTCCTTCCTCGTCTATTGATCATTGAATGAATTCTTTCTTGTAGGTTCATGTTCTATAGTAGTAGAAGCATGAAGGTACCCTTGAACTTTCCTCTTTTCTTGCATAATGACCATTCTTATTGCAATTGAAACATTTAACTTTAGACTTATCAAATTTATTGAAATCATTATCCTTTTCATGAGAGAATTTCTTGTGATATTTCTTATCTCTTTTCATCAGTGACACAAGAGTGAGGTTCTCTTATTTGGAGGCAGTCTATTTGCTCTTGATTTTGCCTTCTTCTTGTAGGTAATCATGCCACAGTCTCTCAAAGTTTGGTTGTGTTGGAGAAAAATTTCTATGGCTTGGGGTGGACCACAACAGATAGCTAACTACCTTAAATTAACTCAATTCCCAATGAAATGCTATATAAATGACAATGCTAAGATAATGAAGAAGATAACCAACCTTGATCCAAATGTTTGATGTAGATTCCCATTGGAGGTTTCAATCTGTGCACTTGAACCTGCAAATTAGTCTTGACAGCCAATAGACAACAAGCGCATATAATATATAAACGACATTAACATCATCAATAGAAATGGTCCATGATATTATAAGTAAATGCAACCCAATGTAATATAAACACATTCACAACATTGATGGACGAGAATATGAGTATTTCTATTAATGAATAACAAGAAGTACAATGTGATACAACCTCTTGTCGGCAACCAATCTGAACCAAGATCTGGGTCAATCCACTTGTGCCTCCACCACTTCAATCCTCCATGTAATGGCAAACTCAAACTATGATAGGAGTTTGGAAGGTGAACATAAAGGGTTCACAACTACAAGGATCAATGAGTGTAGACTCAATATAGGGAAGAAATCCACTAGAGTTCTCTTGCTCTCTTTTCTCCTCCCATCCATAAGCCATATGTGCTCAATATATAGTCCTCTCAAAGGTAGATGAAAAGACACATTGAGGTGTTTCTGGAGCAGATGGAGGGTCAAAGGTCACCCAATGACCGCTTTTTGGGAGTAAAAAGTAATTAACTAGTGGTTTCTATCATTTTACATGATACCCGCGGGCTATAGTGATGCAACGCATGAGTATGCCCATTGTAATGATGCAGCTAGCGTGCAGAGGAAAAAATAGTGTCTTTGGAGGATAAAAGTGGATCTAAGTCAATAGAATGGATCCTCTAGGCCAAAGAGTGCTAATTCTCACAAGGTGGAAAATTACGTTGTAACAGATGCCCCCTAAAGTGTGAGGTCAGAGACTGATGCTACAATGGCCGAAATACATTATAAACCTCAAAAGTGGAGTGATGGAGACACAAGTGGAAGGAGTGGCTCACTCATCATAATACAATAGTATGCTTGAGTACATGTCGGTATAGTACAACAATCTGATACAATGGCCATGAATAGGCAATACATATGTCATATGTGATCATAGCCATGATCCCTCTACAGTAAGATATGGTCTCCTGCTGAAAAGGAAACAACTAGTGCAAACTGGAGATACAAACTGCTGATATCTGAGAGGTGATATCTCAGATGTAAAGTCATAGTCATAAGTAGCATACTGAATGCCACTATCGCCTTGGGTCTTCTACACAAGTCTTCGACGGTGCAAGTCCCATAAAGTGAATAAAGGAGTTGAGGTCGAACCTGATGTGACATCGTCTGATTACCAGTCAATGATGTATACCGTTAATAGACGCGAGATAACCCACCAATAATGAAAATGGGAATCAAGGCATAGAGCACAATCATCAAAGTGTGAATAGATACGTTGAGGTCGAACACTAGAATGAATCCATCGATCAGGGGACATTGATGTATTCCCAAAACTGTCGATGGCGAGAGAATCTGCCACTAATGACTGCAAGCCTCAAGGTACTCAACCGAACTCTAAGCCTCAAGTTCCGGAATAAATGGGTTGAAGTCAACGGAATGAGACTCGCTGGAAGGAGGGCATTAAGGCATCCCCCATCAACCAGCATGAGGTACTAGCTATGCTGAAATATTTGGAAGAACTCAAGTGAAATGGACTAACTCAATAAGTATGGCCGACATGCAATAGTCAAGAGATCTGAGGAGTGGCCGAATCTGGTTTTAGGACTTCCTTTGAACAAGAGCATTAGCAGATGGATAGACTTAGGCAACATAGACTCAATATAAACTATGCGATGCAGGAGGCATCAAAAAGGGCTCCATAATGACTGGAAGCTTAACCAATTGGTGGAGTAAACTGAGAAACAAGTATAGCTCCTAAGGTCCAACTATAGTCCTGACTCATAATGTATGGAGTGGAATGAATGCTCTGTTCAAAGGAGACACAATAGCTGCAAACTAGATGTAGTAACCATAATCCCGTTCGGTTTTTTGGAATATTTTATTTTTTTGTCTTTTTCATATTTGGGAAATCTTGAAAAAGAATAAAATTTCTTATAGTACAAGAAGTGAGGGAACAAGTGTCAAATAGCGAGCAAACTAGTTCCAAGCAGTGGAACATACCTATGATCAATGCAAGGAAGCGTTTACAGGATGTGGACACTCGGGGGGGATGTTCCCTCAGGGTCAAAAGGTCATCAAATTGTGGAGGGAAAATGTAAGCTCTACAGGGCTTGACAGGGAAAGTGCTCAGGCACCAGGCTAATAACGGAGTAAGTGGGATCTGGCACAAGGCTCAAGCGGCAAGCAGGATGATGCAATGCAGTCACAACTTGATATAAATGGGGGAGTCCTTATGGGAGATGGCCAACATAAGATAAAGTAGAGTATGAGTCTTTATCGCAACGTCATGGCATAACTACAAAGGACTCCCAATCCTAAGGACAAACAATGGCATGGGCACCAGAATGCAAAAAAAAAGGTTCTAACTAGGGTACCCATGTTCGGAAAGGCCCTACCGCCACATAAAGACACTTCTATAACAATGTGAAGGTTCCGTGTCAGTTAAGAAGCGGGGTCTCACCTAGGGTTTATGAAAGTGGTCAAAAGGTCAAATGCATAATGCATGTGAAAATGACATCTAACCTATATGCCAGGTGTGAAACGTACCTGTCGTAGGTGTGAAACGCTCGGAAACAAATTCCCCCGAAGAAATCTAGTCAAAAACGCTATTCCATGACATTGCATTAGTCTAAAACAGCATTAAATGGCGAAAACTATAGACAAGTGGGTTTTGAAAATTATAAATAGTAACAAAAATTTACGATTTACAATTCATTTTTACTATTCACCCATTTGGAGTTTTGTGGTTAGTTTTCACCTCAAAGTTCAGCTGCTAATTTTGGGAGCTACGGGCGTCCGATCATCGAACTGTCAGGAGCAGGTTGGTAATCTTATCCCTACCTTCCATTTCAATGTTTTTATTTCAGTTTTCATTGGTTAAAATTTTTGTTTGGCCATGCCCTACATGGTCACGGAGCTACCTGCAAGCTATAACTATGCGGGTCATGGGTAGGGCTAGGTACGCGCAGTCAACGCACACATTGACCGTGGGTACCCGCCACTGTGAGCACAACTGCCTGCGGGTACAGCCGTGAAGATAGTTTTTTAAACAAAACTGACTAAATTCTTGGGTTTTTCTCTTTCCAGGATGGTTCTAGAGTGGAGAGAGAGAGAACATGACCTAGTGGATGAGGCTGTTCGTAACGATGTGCATGCACAGCAAGCGCATATAATATATAAACGACATTAACATCATCAATAGAAATGATCCATGATATTATAAGTAAATGCAACCCAATTTAATATAAACACATTCACAACATTAATGAACGAGAATATGAGTATTTCTATTAATGAATAACAAGAAGTACAATGTGATACGACCTCTTGTCGGCAACCAATCTGAGCCAAGATCTGGGTCAATCCACTTGTGCCTCCACCACTTCAATCCTCCATGTAATGGAAAACTCAAACTATGATAGGAGTTTGGAAGGTGAACATAAAGGGTTCACAACTACAAGGATCAATGAGTGTAGACTCAAGATAGGGCAGAAATCCACTAGAGTTCTCTTGCTCTCTTTTCTCCTCCCATCCATAAGACATATGTGCTCAATATATAGTCCTCTCAAAGGTAGATGAAAGGACACATCGAGGCGTTTCCTGGGCAGATGGAGGGTCAAAGGTCACCCAATGACCGCTTTTGGGGAGTAAAAAGTAATTAATTAGTGGTTTCTACCATTTTACATGCTACCAGGCTATAGTGATGCAACTCGCTGGTACGTCCACTCTAATGATGCAGCTAGCGTACATAGGAAAAAATAGTGAAAAATAGTGTCTCTAGAGGATAAAAAGTGGATCTGAGTCAGTAGAATGGATCCTCTAGGCCAAAGAGTGTTGATGCTCACAAGGTGGAAAATTACGTTGTAACATTGGTTGCACTTCTTGGCCATCTACTACAGCCAAGAATGTCTCCCATGAGGATGGAACACCATCGACAACAGTCTGAATGAGTTCATCATCATCTATCATCACACCAATGCTCATGAGTTGATCTCTTACTTGAGATATCTTAGTGAAGAAGGAAGCCACAACTTCGTCCTTTTCCATTTTCAGATTTTGAAGCTTGTTCTTTAATGCCCTCTTTTGACTGGGTGCCTTCTTCTCATAAATATTTGTCAAAGTGTCGAAGCATTCCTTTGTGGTCTTCAATGGAGTGATCACGGGCATCAAATTGTCTTTTATGGAATCATAAATGATTCTCTTTGCTTTGGCTTGATTCTTCTTGAAGGTAATACGCCCTGCATTAGAAGTAGGTTCTTCAAGAAAACTGGATACATATCCATCCAAATCATGCTCTTCTAGGATATTCAGGATCCTGGACTTCCAAGTATTGAAGTTTGAAGTTCCTTCAAGATGATCTTCTGGTCTTACTGAGATTGAAGCCATAATTATTCAAGTACTCTACTCATAGAGGATCTACGTAGGCTCAAGCTTGATTGTTGAACTTAGCTCTTTGATGCGCTAAGCTCTGATACCATGTTAATATTTGATCTTTAATTCGGAAATGCAATAGTACTTGAAATCAAATGACAATCATACACTTAAGAAATTATATTCGACACATGAATTTTCCCTGGGGAAACCCTCTATGGCTGAGGGAAAAAACCCCAGCAAAGCCTTCCTTAGTATATTGATAGATAGTAGAGAATGTATTCTACGTCAAGCACCCCCAATGCAATTATAGAGCAAGAGAAAGATAAAGAAGAGAGACTCAAAATAATATCCTGCACAAAGAAAAGTGCATTGCCTTCAAGGGATAAGAGAATTTGCTTCACATTGGATTCATCAATAATGTATAACATATTTATATATTATTCTCATGCATAGGATTTTATTTTTATCTTCTGACTTGAGGATGAACTAGCCCTCCATCTGGATGCATCAATCTTGCATGAAGTGTTGATATATTTGTAACTTCGGAATATATTCACTTGTATATTGTATGTATTACATTTGTACTTTATTGTATCCCCAACGGAGATGTCTTATTCCTTCGATTGGAAGTGTCTTCATTTGTATTTGCAAGTGTCGCAAGTTTTATTGTAAGTGTCATAACTTATATTTGATGGGTTATTAGACCACCTTAGAGGGGTCGGCCCAGTATGAGTTAAGTGGAAGGGTTATTAGACTCCCCTAAGGGGTCGGCCCAGTTAGGGTAAAAGGTAGGTCAAGTTAAATTATAAATAGAGTGGTTGCACCACTCTATTTGCTCATTCACTCATTCATCCAACTCGCATAGTTGAGAGAGAGGAGTGCACACAAGTGGAGGAGGAGTAGCTGCTAGAGACATCTATCTTTTGGGGTTTCATCTTTATGATCTTTGTATTGGTGCTTATTCTATCTCTGAGGAAGTTGCGGGGTTTTTCACCTTTATGGTTTTCCCCGAGGAAACATTGTGTCTCTTGTGTCTATGATTGTTATGTTGTGCATGTTATTCTCTTAGTAGGATCCTAGATAATATTTGAATGAAATTATCAAAATTCTAACATGAAGAAGTGTGCCCCACTTCTCATGTAATGCATTAACTCACTTAAATGACTCTTAGGATGAAATCACCCTTTAACTAAAAGATTTCCCACTTAGTTAGGTGGCTAACTTAAGTGTTGTCATGAAAGTGTCACAAATCAAGTGTCTTCTTTTAGTTTAACATAAGTGTCGCTATGCAATAATACTTAGTTAACTAGATCTTCTTTGTTATCACTTAGCTAACTCTCTTAACTGATTCTTTCTTGTTAACATCGTTGTAGTGATCAATTCGAGTTCTCCTTTGATTTACTGAAGTATTCACTAAAGTTTAACAATTCAAATTTCTCTCTTAATTAATTCTTTATGTGCAATTTAAATTCTCTCATATCTTATCACATCTTATTTTTATCTCTTGTCTTATCTGCATGGTCCATATGTCCCAGCTTACTTATCATATCCAATATACTAAGGAGGTTTTCCTAGTGATGTGATCATATTGTTTTACTATCGTTCCAAGTGGTTATATGCTAAAGTAATTCACTCTAGAGGTGGCTAGTCTCTAGAGGAGACTTAATAGCTCAACCATGGTTAGTAGTACATCATACACCATACATGCTTCGACATGCAAAGCATCACCTCAACACCTGAGGATCTGTCTTAACACAACACCTTAGCCTTGACTAGCAATACTATACAACATCATCACTTTGACATACAAAGCACTTGCCTCAACACATAAAGTTTAACCATTCTTGAGTCCAACTCAAGATTCTTCTCCAAGTTTAATGAGTCCAACTTAAGATTCTTCTCCAAGTTTAATGAGTCCAACTTAGGCTCCTATAAGGCACTACCTGGACACACGAGGCTTAATCTTGACACACAAGATTGACCTGGAGAATGACTCATGATGCTGCAACTTTAACAATAATGTGAGTGATATGAACACATTACCTTTTCTAAAAAAAATTTAATTGTTGTTCAACTTTGATGCAATAAAAGAGGCTACCAATTTATTAAAATTATTAAAATTTATAAAAACATACATTTATTATAAATAATTCGTAAAAAAATGAACGTTTTCCATTTCAATACATCTTTTATATTGTTTCATTGCTTTCTTAGCCAAAATCTTTACATGCAATTCCATTGTAAGTGGTAAAGGGACTACTATTTACAATATTGCCTTTGAGATCATTGTTGGACCATTCAAGAACACAATAGTAACACTTATTTTAAGTGGGATACATGCAATGCCGTTGTATGTGGTAAAGGGTCTTCTATTTGCAATATTGACTTTGAGATCATTGTTGGACCATTCAAGAACACAATAGTAACACTTCTTGTAAGTGGGATGATATCTACGTGTCATCTTGTTTTGCAGCCCCTTCTGCCAATTTTATATAGATTTTAGAATTAACGACATTTTAGATTCCATATTTGATAGTGTAGCAATGGCTTTCAAAAACTGCATAATATTGTTGAGGAAACTTGGTGATTACATGTACCATACCATTTTTTATTGGTTTTATGTTGAAAATCCCAAAAAATCTCCAAGAATGAAAGAGGAGTTGGACTAAATAATGCTCATATCTTTTTTTCATGTATAAAATCCCATTCATACTCGATGATTAAAAGAGAGAGATTGTGCAATTCTCATTATTCTTTTAATGTCTAGAATGAAAGAATTGCTTTTGGAGCTAAAGAGGATTTTGGCATTGCTTTTAATGTTTAAAATTCTAGAGGCATTATACAAATTAAAGAGAGTGGGTGGGGTTATGGATGCAATGTTATGCCAATGCCCAGGACAAGGCTAAGGAAATGCATGCAAATATGGAAAGATTTGAATCACTCATAAAATGTTTGTTGGTTTTGGGCCATCATTTATAATGAAAATATGATATGATGTAAGGAGATCACTATTGGTACTTTGACAATATGGGGAATTTATATATGTATCTATTTGTTTTAATTCTCTACAAACAATGTTTGAATCTATTAGAATTTCTTTACAATTTGAAAACACTACTAATTTTTTTTTCACAATGATGTAAGTTAATAAAGAGATCAATGTTGGTATAATGAAGGAGATCAATGTTGGTATTTTGATGATATGGGTAATTTATGAATGTATCTATTTCTATTAATTCTCTACAAAGAATGTTTGAACCTATTAGAATTTCTTTACAATTTGGAAAACTACCAATTTTTTTTCATAATGATGCAAGTTAATAAAAGAGAGATTTGGTTGATTGCGAAAAATTATTTTTCAAAAATCAATAGAGTTACATTGGGTGCATGAACATTTCTCACTAAAGAATTGTATGGTTCCATGGTTATTTATTTGTGTTGAAAGCAAATTTCAAAAAATAGTAGTCGCTTAGTGTAAATAGTTGTACATACAAGATCTAATGCATTGTTCTTAGTTAGAGAGGAAACTTTCACAATTTTCACATATAAATTTGTAACAAGGTTGTAATATGTTATTTGTTTTTGCCTATTACCATTGAGGCACATTGAATTCCATGGTAGATCTTGACATCACTCCTTTGATATTTCCATTACAAAAATATACTCATTATAATCTCAACGTGTCGCATGCAGTAATAGAACCTAGATGGGCAGGATAACACTCCATCCCACAACCACTTGTGTGAGACCCAATTTACAACCAAGGCATAAATTATCACCAAAGATTTGTAACATTTTTGAAAGGGAAAATGAACCATAAAAATTCATTTCAATGGACAAAATTGTTGACTGGCCTTGTGCCCTGAAAAATTTAGGATTTACCCACCATTTGGGAAGAAAAAAATGCCTTGATTAATTTTTTTTCAATTTCAATTTTCTATATTTTATCGATTGAATTACATAAAGAAATAAAAAGAGATATGTCAATTTTACACATAAATAAAATTGAAAAATTGTAGAGGATATGATAAAATTAAAATATCATAAAAAGTGATTAACCATAATCTAGAAAATGAAAAGTATCTTAATTTTAATTAGTGTAAAGAAAATCAGTATTGCTAAAATAAAAACAAACTTTCACGACCTTGATAGTGAAATAGGGTGTTAAATAATTCTTAAAACATTTTGGATGAAAGAATTTATTACAATAATCATATTATGTAACACATCACTACTATAGTCTCGGAATGCTTCTCTTAAAGCTTTTCCATCATATAAATAAAATTGTAAAGCAAATCACTATGGTTCCTTACCTTTTGTACATTGTAAGTATAATTATTTAAACAATAATTAAAATTATATTTTTATAAATTCATATATTTATAAGTAAATAATTCCTAAATACATCCTAAATTATGAAAATAAAAAATTTAATCCCTTTCAGTAAAAATCTCATGGTAGATCTTGACATTCTAATGTAGTATAATTCTAGGATTTTTAGTTTATTTTCTACAACTGATCATTTTCTAAGATTAGGAAGAATAGTTCCTCATTAATTATGTGTCGTAAACTTAGTATACTCAATTCACTAATAATTACACAAAAGTTGAGATAATTTTTTTTTCGTCATATATTTTTTTTATAGTGAGGCTAATACACTAAAGTTTAGGCCTCTTTATAAATACATGTTAAGCTTACTTAAAAAATGGAACCTAAACGAGGTGTGATAACCTTCACTAACACTAACGTGGTCCATAATTAACCGCTAATAATGTATAATAAATTATTGACAATATCTTGCATCTAATGTTGTAACTTCATAATACCTGACAACTTGCAAGTTTGTGTCATGAGATTTACAGATTTAGCATTTGAAGCTGAATAGTGAGCATGATGAGATTGGCTCATATATAGACAACTCGCAAGTATGTGTCATAAGATTGATGGATTTAGCATTTGAAGTTGAATAGTAAGCATGATGAGATTGGTACATAAAGTGGAGAGGTGAAAAAAAGGTTTGATCCCAAGCATAAAGATATGATTTCAAGCCTTGTCTAAATGTTCAAGATTTGAGTCTCAAGATGTTTGATTGTCGAAGGTTTCACAATGAAAGGATTTTTTACATAACATATATATACAACCGATTGATTGGTTCAAGTGTTGTAGGTTGGATTGAAGAACCATTCATCTTCTTGATTTCATCGGTGGAGGAATTTTTATGCTTTGTAAATCCTTGATTGAATGCATTTGAATGATGAAGAATATTTTAAAAGAATGCACTTTGTTTATATGCTAGTTTGTGTGAAAAAATCAAATGGAGAAGTGTTTTCATAAACTTGTGATTGTTCTTGTTGTGCCTTGTTGAATGCTTCACCAGAATATTTTGTTAAAAGCTTACTATTGTTTGAGTTTTACTAAAGAGAGGTGGTGGTGAAAATGATTTTAGAGGTGGTGGGGAAAATGATTATAGATGCTTCACAGGCCTCCATTCATACGTTTTAAAAAACCTTAATCTCCTTTTATTTTCAAGCTTTGATTGTTTTATTCAAGATTGACTAAGGATCCATATGTGCTTGTACATTTATCAAAAAGTATGCCCATTACTGATATCGAATTTGAAAGAAAGATGGTCGTGGGTGGATTTGTTTCATTGAATGGAGATTTCAATAAGCATTAATGCCCTCATTCCATATTTATGTAATGCCCCTAGAATTACTGTGGACCTTAAGGGCACCTGTCGAGTGACTCGGCTGAACAAACTTCGATAAAGTGGCTTCTTATGTCTTATACGATTGAGGAAAACCTGAAGATGTGAATGACAACAATTGATAAATGAATTAACGAATTGAATGACATATGAGGAGTTGGATAGTTGAATTAAATGAATGCTTGCATGTTACTTAATGATTAGCTATGATTGGGAAAAATGTGTTATGTATGGTGCTTAACGAATAGTTGTATGATTGAATCATGTGATGTAAACATGTTGAAGTAATTCCTTACTGATTAATGGAATACATGATATTATGAGTGAACTGTAACTGCTTAACGATTAGCAGGTTATGAAATGAATGATGATAAATGAGGACATGACTATTAATATGTGCTTTTGAGAATGTGTGTAGAAACAGGTGAAACGGTTCACCAACGGACACACAAAATAATTGAAGGGTCGTAGAGTACGAATAAATCACACACGAGGAGAACGGCGATAATGTTGACTTCCGACGGAATTCCACGCATGAGTAGAGAAGCACTGATCCGCTTACTTAGGGGAAGAGTGAGGTCATGCGATGTGGACCACGACGGAGTTGGTCATGTACGAGTTGGGGGGCGCGTAGTAAGAACAAACTTACTCCTTAGCGCCATTAGTCTCCAATAGCGTGTAGATAGAGGATTGAAAGTAACGGATCCTAAATCCCTACATGAAGTTCCCGCAAGTCAAACGAAAGGATATCGGCAGAAGGACCCAACGATGTGGTACCTTGCCGAGAAACAAAAATAACGGACGCAAGGACCCGACGATGTGGTACCTTGTCGAGAAACGGAAATGACGGATGCAAGGACCCGACGATGTGGTACCTTGCCGAGAAATGGAAACGACAGATGATTGGACCCGACAGAGTGGTACCATGTCGAAAGATGAGCATAAAGGACGGATGGGCCCAACGGTGTGGTACCTAGGTCCTAGAAGGGATTAATTATTAAACATTATGCATAAAATAGTATAAATTTGCATTTAGAACATTTGCTCAGGAAAATGCATTTTAGTATTTAAAATAATAGAAATGATTATTTTAGAGATTTGCACATGAAAATACATTTTAGTATTTAAAATAATAGAAATCATTATTTTAGGAGAAAAATGGAAACCTAGGCTTGAGCATTTAGTTAACACCACTTGCACCCACAAAAATAAAGATTAGAAGGAACATCATGGAGACAAACTTGAGTAAACTTAGGAAAGTTGGTGCACTCTCTAGAAAACTTGACACTTGGATAGGTGAGTTAAATTACTTGTTAATAAAAAGAAATTAAGTAATTTTGCATGAAGCGACATGTGTCGTAATGGATTTTCCTATTTAAGGAAGGGTTTGGGAATGGATAAGGGACCCATGGTTTGGATGGTTATTGTAATCTTGAAAAAGTGAGTGACTTGCTGCTATTGGGGTTTGGCTAGAAATTCTTGTGGGGGGGGAACCCATTTAGGAGTTTCTCGAATTGTGTGTGTGAGCTCTACGACTCGAAAGCTCAGGGGTGGCCATGGGACTGAAAGCATGAGCCTATGGTTGGGTGGAGAAGCTAACGGTTGCTTCGCCTATGGTTAATCGAGCTTTGCTAGAGGGATCCTACGAAAGACACGGACGCCAATGCATAATTTGGATCAGATTAACACCAACTTCTCCTTCGACAACGGTCACGACCTACGATCGACAGGTTATGGTTTTGTCTATATTTGCTAAGTTATTTAGTTAATTTATTTTGTTTCTCTATCAATGCTGGTAACTAATTTGTTTTTTATTAAGTTGTTAAGTTTTAGGTTCAGTTCGTGAGGACCCATACAAGAGGGGTCCTACACTTTAAGAAACTTACTAACCTGATTCTCTTGTTTTTAATAATCCAATATAAAGAAGCATGTTTCACAATATGTTGGCAGATCCTTTAGATACCAGAGATTTTGATATGAAAACTCACAAGAAAAAACTTGAAATTATCATCATGACAAACACAAAATTGTATTGCAAATAATTTGAGGAGATGGTAGTGTTTAAAAGTTGTTTTCATGAGCTCATCACCAAAGAAAAGAAGCACATTTCGCAAGATGTTAGAAGATCACTTAAATACAAGAGATTTTGATATGAAAGCTTATACGAAAAAACTTGAAATTAGCATCATTAATAAGCTTGACAAACACAAAATTGTATTGCAAGAACTTGAGGAGATGATAGTGTTTAAAAGTTGCTTTCATTAGCTTATTACCAAATACAACATGTTGTTTCCATTCCTAGTTGGATTAAAACACAACGAAAAGAATTCTGGGATGAGTGCATCAGCGTACAAAAAAATTTTCTTACTACTTGTTCATGATTTCATTGCAAAGGTTAGGAAATTTCTCCATTATTGTTTCACATGTTTATTAATGAGATGATATAATATTTAATGGAGATTATTTATGCATAGATAATATGGAAAAGAAAGATATTAAACAAGGGAATGATTCATAAAAGAAAATTTTATAATTGTTTTCTTACAGTCAAGCGAAAGAGGTGAGGACCAAACATATATCAAGCAAAGGGAAAGAAGCTTGAATTTGTTGGAAATTTCATTGTAACGACACTTCAATGAAATTTAGAGATTTCACCTTTTTTCTAGATGATTACTTGGATCTTAACCTTGGAGTTTTCTACCCTCGGACTTCTATAAATTAAAGTACAAAACAATAACAAAAGAAGTGTAATAATTCACTTCAAACATCTTTAAACTTGCCAAAAATTAAGGAGAAAATACAACAACCAATAAGATAATTTGTCATCCCTTCTAGGGCAACTTATCAATCAACATTTAGACCTGAAAATGTACCTTTATAGCATAACTAATGACAATATCATAGTAGTAAAATAAGCCCCTTTATCTTCTTCTTTAGATGCAAATGGATTAACAATTTTCCATTTTACTTACATCCAATCAACAAGATCATAAATAGATGTAAATATAAAAATATGAAGAACATATGTAGTTGAAAATGTTAATTGGAAACTTCATATATATGCTCAATGATGAAGGAGATTCCATAGACTCCTCTCAAGGCTACAAAATCCAACCATGAAAAATGATCTAGCTAGTGTAAATCATCAAAAGGCTAGATCCAACAAGAAGAACAAGTGCAAGAATCCCTCCAACACTATCTTCTTTTCTCCTCTTCTTCACAAGTCCACGCTAGGATTTTCTCCCAAAAACTTAGTCTCCAATCTCCAAGGTTAAAACCCTAACCCTAGAACTCCAAGATGTTCCAAGAAAATCTAAAGAGACCAAAAATTCCTAGCACCTGAGAGAGAGAAAAAAACAAGTACAAGTGAAGACCTAGAGAGAGAGAGAGAGAGAGAACAAGTGTTCTCCTCTTCTAGGTCACATATCTAAACAAGGATGAGAAAGAATGGACATAATTCATATGGTGATCATCGTCTCCTCCATAAGAGAAAACCCTATTCACAAGAGAAAACTCCAAACCAAGATGTTGTCTTTCCCTTCCATAGCTTCTCCTACTTTTTCCTCTTGAACTCATGAACATTAGAAAATATCTACATGAAAACATGGCTACTACAATGCCTAAACCAAAGGAAGGTTTGTGATAGACCCATTTAAATGGTCGTTTTTGCAAGGTTTATCACTAGTTTGCCTATCCCTTGCACACATTTCCCATTGATATCCTTTTTTGTCAAGTTGTAAAAATTCTTGCATCTCAACCTCGAGCTTCCATTTCTTCCGTTAAGGGAGATTCGAGAAAGGATGGAATAGGAAGATGTGTTTCCAAAATGAGCAAGATACAGGTTGGGAAGATACACAAATACAACAAGAAAGATACAAATGATGATATCAATGGAAGGACTCTCTTTCCTTCACATATTTATATGAGAGGTAAGGGAGTCCAACAATACTATGTGGGAACAAGCCCTTATAAGGAACCTACATGAGCCCTTGCAAGCCACACAAGTGAGACATCCACTCTAGAGTTCAAGTGTCATGCTCTAGTGATGATGCCATGCACAATAAGGACTCCAAGGTGATGTAGATACACAAGAAAAATCCACACCACTCCATCTTGAGCCTCCATGGAATCCAAAGTACTTTATTGGGGTGTCTACCCCCTACAAGAACACTATTGGAGCCCCAATCATCCCCGAGAAATCTCCAATCCTTTGAATAAGAACCCAATCTAATACATGCCATCTAGGACTTAAAGGCCTCCTCTATTAGGCACAATAATCCACATTCCTTGCAAGGAGTTCTCCCACCAAGCGAAGCCTCCATGTGGTCATCATGAACTCTATCCACTATCCAATCAATATATACCCAACACCTAAGGGAAGAGCAGTAAGTTGAAAATGAACCGAGGTCAAGCATTCATTAAGATATCTCAATTGTGCATATCCACCATGGATCATATTTCATGCTACAATCCATCTCAAGACATCCAGGAGTTGAATATACACCATGTAATGCAAATCTCATGAAGAACCCCAAAACATGGCGATAAACTCTTTCAAAGTATCCCAAAAATATAACACTCCCTCTTTACAAGGAAAGTGTTTACACCAACACCTGTCGACTCCCTTTATAAGTCCATAAAATTTTCTATCTATGAATCATTGTTGGGCCATGGAATTGTTCCTATTTTACACTATCTTTTCCCTACTTTTAATCCCTTCTTGCGTTCCCATGACCTTGTATTAATGTTTATTAATCCATTTTTATGCTTATTTGCGGGATTTATACCTAAGGTGGTTTCCATTCGCATTTCCTTAGTATTTCATGTGAATTATGATTAAACATTGGAAAAATAACATATTTTGTACTTATCTTTGAAACATGGATGAGTTTGATGATTTTTGCAGAACCAACTCCAGGCCAATTGTTGTTACTCCAGGATATTTGCCGCAACTCATATGGTTGAAGATCAACGAAAGTGGATACTTGATATTTTCATTTGAGGAATTATTAAGTCATTACTATTGTTGTTACTCCTGTTGTTACTGTTGCTACTACTCCGTGAATCCACCTTGGAGGAACATATTCATTAGGGGTGATGGATTTTTATAAACCCATTATTTTAATCATTCTTATATGTCTCAAATTATGATGTAAATTATTTGAAGATAAAATGGACAAGTTGTTGGTGGATGAGAGTGCATATTTGGTTTATTTACAAAGATTTGAAGACCTCCATGTAATATATGATGGACCCAACAAGTTAAATACTATTAGGAGTCACTTAGGATGAGTTTTGGGCATGTTATGATGACTCACATCTATAATCTCAAATTTGACTTCAAAGGAATCCTAAATAGCATGGAGGTTAGCAAAGGATTTGGGATTAGATTTGAGTTGATTTTGAGATCCAAATTATTAGTAATTTGTTGAGGATATTTTGGAACTTCATGAGAATATTATGGATCTTCATTTATAATTTGTTATGCAAAACTCATGTATAAATAAGAGCTCCTTCTACATTCCAAGGGGAGGACTCTTAGAGAAACAAGTCCAATTTATGATGGAATAAGAATTATATTTGCTTCAATCTCTTTTGTTATTTAGTTGTAGTTTTTAATTTCTCTCTTTTGTTAATGTATATTGCAATTCTTAGTTTCTCTAATTTGTAATTAGACTAACTTCTTCTTATTGCTTAGCATATGATGTATTTTACTTTGATTTATTTATTTCTATAGATGTAATTTTAATTCAAGTTTCTTATTTATGCAAGTGTGTTAGATTCGTAGATTAACATGGTTGCAACCATAGTGTGCAAGTGTGAGTGTGATTTACTTTCCGCAAGTGTGATTTACATTCTCGCAAGTGTGATTTAATTTTCCGCAAGTGTGAGTGTGTTTTATTTTTGCAAGTGTGTTTTATGCAAGAGTGTTCAATCAATGCGTGATGGTAAGGAGTCATAGAAGCTACTTGAGTGGAGACTCCTCATGTTCTCCCTGCCAACTGTGAAGATTGATTTTCATCTTTCTTTTCTGTAAGAGTGAATTGGTTTATTTTACTGCAATGCATGTTAGATTACCAATGCTAGAAAATGAAATTGTGGCCTACATAGATTTTTCATGATAACCTTGAAATAAACATACATTACCCTGGATTGATAATTTATGTTGTGAATTTATTGTTTTAATAAGCAATTAATCCGCCCAACATTTTGGTGACGTTTTCGGGGAGGTCATCGAAGGCGCAAAAGTACAAACTAGCATTGGTTTTAGTTGCATTTTATGGTAGATGTGTTCTTGATCCTGAGGTGTCAGGGCGATAAGAGGTAGTGAAGAGCTACGCATCGTTCGATAGATTGTAACGGGCTCAACCTCCTAAGGGTCAGGGCATGTAGATTGCTTGATTACTTTTCAGTTGATTGAATTTTCTTTGAGTGATGTTTTTATTTCCTTGCATTTAAGTTTCATTTCATTTTTAGTGCATAATTCCCCTCAGTGGTGCAGTAAGAGCCACCTATATTACTAATCTCTCTTTTGCAATAAGCTGGTAAGAGGAAGGAAGCATTGGTGAATGAAGATCCTAGTAGAGGAGGAGCTATGGGGATATAGAATACTTCAATCTTGAGACTTGTATGATCCTAGTAAGTGGTTGGATTTCATTTTATTGGATTACTTTTAATACATTACATTGAAAATAAGACAACCACAAAATTACATAGATCTTATTTTGAATATCATATCATTTTTTTAGGAGTTGCAGCAGCTGCTGTAACACGTTGTGTAAGTCATTATAGGTACTTAATGCTTGAAATTTTGGATATGTGGATGTATTCCATTAAAAATTATATCATTACAAACATTAACACTTATTCAAATCGGTGTTTGGGAAGCTATGTTTTGTTTATTACATTTTGTGGCATTTTGGCTTATTGAAACTCTCTGAAACACATTCGGGATAGTCATGTTTTGAGGGACCGTATGGGATTAGTTTTAAAACATATTTCTATCATAAGTATCCCTTTGAATCTATTTTCCAATCCAATTTTAATTTTTCAATTTGGTTTTCAAACAAAAAAGATATTATCAAAATACTGACTGGGGGTAGAGTAGGCAACTCAAAAACAAAGTTGGGATAGTCGCGTTTTGGGAGACCTAATGGGTGAATTTTAAAAACCTGTTTCTAATGAATATTATCCTATGAATCTAGTTTACAACTCCATTTTAATCATTCAATTTCAATATCGTACGAGGGAGATATACCTAAAATACTAACTGCAATCCGCACTTTGAAAATTCTGTTTTCTCGGTTGTTCATTGGCGTATTTGACCCATAACTTATTCTTGTATTCAAAACCTATTTCTATTGGAGATACCTATATGAATCTACTTTCACCTCCAATTGGAATCGTGTCAATCCCTCCTTAAACGAAATATTAGTGATTGTTGGTATGGGATGGAACTCATAAGTAATATTAGGATGCAGGTTGTTACTCAGAAGATATGAGGTATCATCTCATGGAATTTATAAAACTTGTTTCTAATGGAAGTATCCCTATGAATACACTTTCATTTGGATTTGGAATCACTCAAATCGGACAAGGAACGAGAATTTATGATCAAACCACTGATGGTTAGTCTAGCTGGCCACCGCTTTCCAACAAGTATAAAGTGAATTTTGTTTCATTCATTTTTCTTTGGATTTGTTTTATAAGCAATACCTGTCATTGTTGCGTATGTATTGGATTAAGAGAGCCCGTACACCTCTATTCTTCCATGATCTCATGTTTTATTGCAGGCAAGTGCTAGTTTTTTTCAGGTCCTTGGAAGATTGAAGAATGTCAATACATGTACGAGTGGTTTTTGAAGACAAAATTTCATGCCATATGGGCATAACTTCCAAACATTCAACATTCAATATTGTTGACTACACATAAGAAGAATTTTTCTCTGATTGAGCACACAACAAACGAAGAATTGATGTGCATACCATATGAAGACCAATGTTTCAGAAGTCAAGTTCCATTGATACATCACCATCCCACTACTACCAAAGAATCCTTGAAGAAGACCTCATGATTATCATGCTCATTCACCAATACTATGGTATGCATATGCATTTCCTTCTTCCCATTTCAATATATATGCATGCTAAAAGTATCATTTGCTTATGTGGTTATCTCTCAAATCCAATGACCTTCACTAATATATCATTCATATAGCCACTACATTTAGATCAATTTTAGTCTCCAGTCCTCCACTTCCATGCCTTCCTGCTCCACACATCCCTAACCCATACCATAAAGATATTTTGCTCACTTACAATTCCAAGTTTCCCCATTTCCAAATAAAAGTTGATGGTGAAAACCTGTCTCAGGTGCCATCAGACCTTGGAATGCTTGAAAACTAGCTTGCTGGCGGCTATTCCCAGGGAATAATAAAATTATGATTGTGAAAACCCTATGGGAACAGTCAGAAAAATCTTGTTTGAAAACCAGCTTGCTGGCGGACAATGTTTGCAAATAAAGTAAGAAATAAGTAATTCAATCCAAGTTGCTCTCTGAATAAAGATTTCCAAGTTCCTCTTTGAATAAGGTTTCAAGATTCATTGCTACATCAGAAGATTGTTCCAGATCTACATTGTGCTACATGTTCCAAGCTCCACATTATTCTTTCTTGCAAATTTTGACATCATTGTGGACATATCACATCTCTTGCCTCTCAGACGCTACTACATATATCAAGGATTTCACGGGTGGGTGTAGGTATGATTACTTTTCCTTTATTTAGTCACAATTCATTGAATGCTATGGATTTGTCTTTGGAAACATACTTGAGCCTTTGTCCCACTTCCTCTTGATTTGTTATATTTCCAAGGGTATTAAAATATTTTAGTTTGGGGGGGCGCACACCATCATCCATCATCCCTTCCTTTGAACCATGACATCCTTATCTCAACTTCCATACTCAAGTCCATTCCTACACCTACCCAACTATCCAAGCATGAAAAGAATCAAAGGATACCTTGTTGTTGTCACACAAGAACCAACAATAGGAAGGCTTACTATTGCCACACCATCACTAAGAAAATAAAAGAAGAAGTTCATGCACATGGACAAGCCTAGAAAACCATTGGAAGAAAGGAATATGTTGCTGCCACACAAGAACCAACAACAAGAGAGGAAATAAATTATCTCAAGGAAACCCTACTGCTGCTACACAAGAACTAGTAGTAATAAAGGAGATATGGATAAGGTAAAGAAGCTATGGGGAGAGGAATCTCTGCTGCTGCCACACAAGAACCGGTATTAAGGAGAGAATTTGATACACATGCACAAGCCAAGGCCACTACTTAAAGAGAGGAATAGACTCCACACGAACCTACAACATAAAAAATTGATGTAGAAACCATTCCTTCACAAGAGTAGGTTGTCATACAAGCAAGGTGGAAAATAGAGGTATGATATCTTTGATTTGTTTGTATGATTCATTGGTGCATATAATTGTTCACATCTTCAAAAGTCAAGATGAGATTCATTGAGGGATGGATTATGTGCATGTTGTCAAGCAATTTGATGGTGAAACTCATGAACATTAAAGGATCAATCACGTTGCAAAATTATTTCCCCCACATACAGATCATCATAGTTGTTTAAAGCTTCCCTTTGTGCTTACAATATAAACATGATTTCCATATGTATGATAATCCTTATGCATCTAGCAGCAATATAATGCAACAAATTACATCACTAGTACTATATTCTAAGTAGTAGCAAAACCAGTTTAATGGCTTGGAAAATAAATTGATTTAGAAATGGAACAATATCTTTCATTAGTTGCTCTATTTCTTGCTGCAATGGGAATGGATGAAATTTGATGTATTTCTTGCTGCCATATCTCTGAAGAGTTCTGAATTTGATGTGAAAAATGGTTCTAAAACTCTTTTATTTCTCATGAATCATAATTCATGTAGCAGAGTTTGGCCTGTGAAGATCACTGATATCCTTTTTGGTACTTGGAGGGTCTGCAAATTATGTGACTGTCAGATGATATTTGAGCATCTTGGATCAACATACAAAGAACTTGTAAGTGTGATCTCTTGCTGGTATGAAGATTTCTTATGCATTGTCATTTTTTTGCAATACATTATGAGCACTCAACTGCAACCATATGGAATCAAAATTTCTCTCACACAGTCATTTTCAAACAGCATACAGTCATTTTCAAACAGCATACAGTCATTTTCAAGTAGCCTACAGTCATTTTTGTAAGCCAAATATGTGTTTCCAGCTAGCACATATATCTAAAATTTGGATGTTGGGAGTGGTAGTGCTGATACAAGAAAACAAAGTTCCCAAAGTTCACTTGATTTTATGATGGTTATCTAAACCAATGAATGGAAGGTAAGTTAATGAGGGATTTGAGAAGAGTTTGCAAATGGATGGACAAAGCTCTCACACTAAGTACATCAAATTATGAATACATAAGTTGGAAGTAGTGGAAATGTTGGGTGCAACAAATAAGTGAAGTTTTAAGGCAGCTTGTACCAGAGGCATAACATACTATCTCTTCCTTTACCCAAGGACAAGTAAAATATTCAGTTTGGGGGAGATTGTGGATAAACAAGCAGCATATGATGCAACATCTTAAAGGTAATTCGTGACATAATAAACACAGCCAATCATCCTCTATTTACCATCCTCTAAATTCATTTTTGATGGGAAAATTATTATGTCTTTAACATGATATCTATTGCACTTTCTCATCTTAATTTTCATTCCTTGTAATTAAAAATTTGTCCCTCCTCAATCCATTGGGAATTTGATGGGTTTCATGCTCTATTAAAACCAAGACAACCAAATCCCATCATCCAAGGTGGAGTATTAGCTTACAACCATCTATTTTAATTTTAATACCTTTTGAAGATAATATGAATGTTGTTTAATTTGCTCCAACATGGCTCTGTGTTGACATTAAATCCTATAGCTAGCCAACAGTCAACAATTCTATTCAATTTGCACTTCACAATATTTTTTTTAGTTGGTTGAAGCTCTTGGTCCTTGCAGCCATTGATCTAAAGATAGAATTTGAGAACAAGGGAATGGTTCCATATGAAGGTGTTGATGCAATTAGAAGATGTTTGGTTTGTGTTGACACAACAAATATCAACAGGGGTTCATTGCACACTGTCGTCAATAGACACCAACCCAAACTCCCTTATGCACCGGCCAAGAAGGGTGTTAACCCTTCTAGCAACACTTGCAGAGTGAATGAAGTCTCACCCGAGATGCACGAGGGGGCTGCAGGAACCAAGTTTCCACAGTGGAATTGAGGAGATGCATCAAACACACTTCGCAACCATAGAAAAACTAGAGATTATGCCATTCACACTATACTATCATTTCACTATCCGCAGATTCATCAACTGCAACATCAACACATTACAGGTATTTGCATTAACATGATCTGATTACTTATTAGCATAAACAACGATTACTAAACCCATAAAGCATTGAACATTCCATCAGACATTTGCATCCATCATTCAATAGAAACAAAGACAGAGATAAAACCATAATTGAACATCTTCATGCATTCATTAAATCGCGCAGAATGATCTTCATAGAAACAGTCAATACATCATATTGCGGATACAAAACAGAGAAAAACTCACAAAGTCAATAGCTCTATCCGTTAACGGATATTCAATTACATGCCATGCCCTTAGGCTTACAATTATTCTCCTATTTATACAAAACTACATGGTTACAAAATGGTCCACATGACCCTTATCTAACTAATTAACTACTTCCGTGCTTCCGCGTTATCCGCGAATGATCTTTTCTTCCGCAGATTGTCCCTTTCGCAAATTGTTGGCTTCGGCACTTCCTGGGGACTAATCCCGTGCCAACAGGCCCCCAACACAAACTTGTGGATCACCCTTGAGCCACCTCAGCTGGACACTGTTGGTTTGTTCACCTGTTGTTTGAAGTCGTTGTATGCTAGTCGACGACTTCCTTCGCTGATGCTCTGATCTGTGCACATTATCCCACCTGCTGCTCCGTTGGGTGTTTGCAACCTTTATGTTGCGCTTCCTCCAGTTGTTCCTTGATTTGTTTCATTACTTCCATACACGTGCTATGAGGAATTCTTCTTTCGCTTGGAGCTCGTCCACGTGCATGGCCCTTCGCTGTTGTTGTTCGTGGGCCTTTGTTACGCACTGCTGCATATTTTTCAGCTCTGTTGCTTTTGTCATTCACACCATTGAGGGCATCACTTTGAGCGATCCTTTGAAGGCCTCTAATTGGGTTTCGGCTTCACCGAGTTGTGCCTTCAGCATGTCCAGTTGGTCATCCTCGATGATACTGCCCCAAAAATCTGTAATGCCTTATGCGACTATCTGTGCCGCTTGTTCTATCTCCTGGATATCTGTTACTGCTTCCTCGATCATTGTCTGTCGACTCTGAATTTGTTCCGGTGGTGTGTTGGGTGTCACTCTATCCTGGACCTCTACATTTTCCTTCCTTAGATCAGTGAGAGCCACCCCTAACATAACCTATTGCGCTTCTGGGTCTACCTCCATATCTAGCGTTGCCGTTTCACATGCCTTTGCAAGCGCTTTTTCTAACTTGGTCCGTTCCTTTATAGCCTTTTCTTTCGTAGTCAGTGTCGCGGCTTGCTCATCTTGGAGACGCTGTGCCTCCATCACTTTGGTGTGTAGTTGTTTCTTATACGTGACCACCTTATTGTGCATCACAACCTCTTGATCACGAATCTCTTCACTTGCTGCAGCTTGGGCTCGGTGTAATGTTAACATGGGGAGAAAATTGAAATTTACAATGACCTAGTCGGCCTTTCGAACCTCGAATTCCAAGGCCTCATCGCCTGTTTTGATGATATTGGATTCCAGTTGGATTATATGTGGTTGGGTGTTGAATTCTACCTCAACTCTGGGTGTCGACAGATTCTGCTGAATATCTATATGCGGTACGCTTGTATAATTATTGTGTTCGCTATTGTGGTGAGCAGCTCGCCTATCTGCTGGAATTGCTCCGTTGAATATTGTGTAATCTGATCACAGCTATTTTCCACTACTATTCTAATGATCTCCAGGAGCTTATTGACCTACTGTGTAGTGATCCCTTCCCAAGTCCTTCTTCCAGCACAATCCAACCTTTTCTTTGTCCGCAGCTTGTCCTGCTACGCCTCCAGCTCTGAGTCTGTCATAGTGTTTGCTGTTGAAGCTCCATCGTGACTGGATGCCTCCAACTGATCTTCCGCAGGGTTATTTTGTCTTGTGCCTTGCTTCCGACTATCTGAAAATTCTTCTTCCTTGGCCGGGTTCAGTCGACTTGTGTTTTGGCCATTCACTATGTCCTTTTTCGCGGTTGGTACCTTCCATTCCTCCGGCCACTTGGCGATAATAGCATTGATATCTTCCTTAATGAGCTTGTACTGTGTCAGTAGCCATTGCTTCCCCAGATATCTACAGGCTTGAAGGTAAATCATCTATGATTTGACTGATAAGTGTGCGATCGATCGATACTTTGTTGCTTCTTTCTCCGGTATCCGCGGTATCATCTACGCATCTGTCAACATCCTCTCCAAAAACACATAAAATTGCACAATGTTTTTGTTCTGTCGCACTTATCAATAGTTGCCCATAAATTTTGGTATCGTGCACCTTCGCATGCCCGAGCTTCTAGGGTGTCCATACCCTGATAGTGGTCGGGTTCCCTCCACCCTGCTAACGCAATGAGCATGAGGAGCCAGTAGTACGTAAATGCCTTCCCGGACTCTTGGGAATCGTGCACATCGTCGATCAACTCATGTAGCAGGAATTGGGACCAATTCATCTTCTCTCCTACTGCACACCATTCCGCGGTAGCAATGACCCCTGAATTACATTCCTTGGGCCTGTTCTTTCGTGTCACTTTGACTGCTAGTATCTTGGCCCCGACCCTAATAGCCTATTTGTTGATTGTGTGGATGAGGTATCCTCGGGATTCTTTTAACACACCATACTTGGTCGTCAACTGTTCCGCAAGATTTTTGTCGTTATCCTTCCCATGGAAATATTGGGAAGGATCGGCTCCGTCTTTAGGCAGCCCGGTGATTCTTGCAATTAAGTCGACTGTGACGGGGATCCTCTCATGTAGCCAGAGAGACCCGTCATGAAAAAAAGAAATTAGTTGTTTGACACATGCATTGACCTGCGCCAACCGCCCGAAGTGCGGCATGTGGGTGAGGCCTAACAGCCCCGATCATTCCAATCCCTTTTCCCATCCCGCGGGTTCCTTCGTGATTGGGCCTCCTGCATGGGGGACATCGACGTAGCCTTCTGCGTATTCCTTGAATTTTGCGAGGTCATGGTCAATATACTGCAGCCTCTGTAGTTTGGTCGTGATGTCCTCGACGTGAGGAACGCCCTCCTGTACTGGAGACACCTCAATCCTATACCTTTCATTCTTGTTTACCTGCATCACAGGTGCTTCTTTCTGGCGCGACAGAACGTAATCTGGTAGCATTGGGCCATCGTGCCCTTCTTGCGGTAATTCGGCACCTGAGGGGCCTGCAGCTTCATCGGTGAACCATGCTAAGGCCCAAGTTCCTTTCTTCTTGGCACGACCGGTGTTTAGAGGCTGGTTCGCACTTCACTTTTTTCTGACTGGCATGTTGGACATAACTTATGGTTGCTCCTCTTTAACTAGCATTGGCTCTGGTTGCTCTGTGCTAGTGCTTGAAACATAAATCTCCATACAGCTCTGCAACCTCTTACTTAATGACACAATGCCTTTCCTTTGCCCCTTTTTCCTGTATTTATAGCATGGGTTGGCTGCATCCAACTGATTTTGGACCATGATTACCGAATCTGGTGGTGATTTTCCAAATATACTGCATGCATTGTGTATTTAATGCAATTTTTCTTGTTTGTGCTGTTGTCCGTTGTGGTTTAATTACTGCATTTATGACGGGATTGAACTCATTCGTACCAAGTCCAGGATATTGTCAACTCGTGCAGTTATTGTCGACCACTACTTGCTTGTCAACAGATGCCTGTTGTGGGCTATGTTTTCTCTCTCTCTCTCTTTTTTTTCTAGTCGTTGATTACTAGTGTGGCCACTTCCGCAGTGTCGTGGTGTCGCACTTTGTTCGTGTTTTCGCAGTGCTTGTGGTTGTTTCCAATGCTTTCCAACTTCATTGGTGTGGTGTCATGTACTTCCCAAACTTATCCCTTACTGGCCCTTTACTTCCTGCGTCCAACATTCTCCTATTCTTGGCTTGTACTGTCTCCGTGTGCCTTGGATTCAACCGGTAGAGTCTGTGCTTGATGGGCTTCGCATCGGGTTTTAGGGGAATCTTCATTTCACCTAGTCCCCGAAAATTCCTTTCATCTCTGAGAATTTTATTGGGAACAGATCCTGAAACTCATGCCACAGATCTGTCATCTTCGCAATGGTGGACTCATCCCAATAATCCCCAATGCTTGCAAACTTCGGGTTCTCCTCCGTCCCAATGTTTACTTTCTTGATCTTCAGCGATTGCTGGAATTTGTCAGAAGGAATTTCTGGTGTCTCGACACTGTGACTACCTTTTGATTCTGGCACATGTGTAGCCCTCGGATCGTCCTCATCATCCAGCTCTCCTGTGATGTTGTAGCACTCCATCATCATTTTTGGTGTCACAATCCACCAAAGTTCTAATGGTTGCTCTGTCGGTACTGATTCAAATATCTTCTCACGGATCACTTGTAGCACATTATGGATGAAGGGATTCTCATCTGAGAAAAAAAATGTTTGGCTAAATCCAAGTGTTATCTACTCCCAAGATGTCGTCCCGCGTCGCAGTTCTGCTGTGACATACCAACTCCGTGCTACTTCATCCAGAGTGTGAACGAATGCATGGACGCACTCCTCTTTTGCTCATAATCCCCACTTTCTTTCACACTCCTCCAAATGTCCCTTCGGGTCACTTCTGCCATCAAACTTCCTTCCGCTACATCCTTCTGCATCACCAAACCTAACCGTCATTAGGTGGCAACATAGTGGCCAGGTTGTGATATTAGACTTGTGCGCTACCCACTAGCGCACAGGAGTAGCCTTCAAGGCTTCCTCCAAGGCCAATAAATGTTGCGGTTCTGCCACTTTCTCCTCAAACTCAGTGAGAAAGGTGCTCAGATTGGGTAAACCTTCATATGTTGGTAACGCACACTCTTCTATGGATACCCATTGCAAATGAATGTGTGATCCTTGCGCATCTCCTAAATGACACTTCATGCATCCGGTTCTGCCAATTCTTGAGATCCTCATCAGAATTCGATGACATTGAAATGACACTACGCCAACCCAATTCACCATCTGTGGTAGGATTCATGTAATCCTCCGATATATTGTATATACTATCCCATCCCTCTGTAAATTCGTCTCTAGTCGGTTCAACATATCGCTGTCCTTCTGCAGGATCCAAAGTTGCAATGACCCTCATCTCACGATTCTCAAATGACATTGTCCGCTTCTTAAAGTTGATAACCGCTAGATTATCGAATGCCCAGTTGATCCCTAGCAGTGCTAGGTAGGTACTGGTGTTTTCCACAATCTCAATTACATCGAAATCGGAATAAGACTTGAGTCCCTCAATCTCAACGAGAAGTTGGTACACCCGACCAATTGGAGTAACCTTATTCTGGTTTGATAATCGCAATTGTACTAGTGACCAGGCCAATTGCGGTTTCCCCATGGTCTCCCATGTCTGCTTGGTCAGAATGTTGACATCTGACCCTAGGTCTAAGATAATTGATTTGACATCAAAATCTCCAATTTGTGCTGACATTCACATCTCTCTCCCTATCTTCCTCTTGTGTATGCGATTAACTCTTTGTTCCTAGCATACACCCTCCCATCGAGTCAACAAATTGGATATATCCTCCAGCATCCTGATCCTTTTCCAACTCTAGGAAACTCTTTAAGAAGGATTTTAAGGTACTAGCCTTTCCCTGCGACTTCGTCTTGTCGAACGTCGGTGGCATATCGTAGATAAATTCTTCCTGAAGAGGTAACTGCCTCCTCTGTCTCATCACCTCCTACACTTCCAAGAAGATATCCCTTTCGGCCTCCGCATCAAAGGTGACATGTTTCCGTACTGTTGGTCAGACAGTACATATCCCATTGGCTCCTGTCATTGCTCCTCCTCGTGTCACCACTCCAAAAGTCGCATGTTGTTTTCGAGCCTCCATCAATATCATCTCCATAGCCAGTGGATTCGGGTTCTGGTTCTATGGAGGTGGTGGTGGATTCTTGCTCTGCCACTTCACGATGAGATGTGGACAGTCTTCAATGCTATGATACACAGCGCTGCAATATGTGCACTGATATGGTGCTGGATTCGAGAAATCCCTCTGATAGTGCCCATACTGCCCACAATTATAACATATAATCGGTCCTCGCCCTCGTCTAGTAGCTCCTCCTCGTCTTGTGCCAACACCTTGACCTCCATGGAATCCTCCTCTAGCCCCTCCATGTGGTGGGACATATGGTTGGTAATGCGGCTGCCCATACTACGGCTGTTGTGGTGGTCCATATGGTGGGTACTGCGGTGGTGGATACTACAGTGTCGGATACTGCGGTGCCAGATACTGCGTTTTCCCATACTTCCCCTGATCATATTGTTGCGGTTGGTGATTATACTGGGCCGGCGGCTAGTTATACTTTTTCTATTGCTGACCCAATGCCTGTTCTTCTCCTGCCATGAAGTATGTCGCTGTAGTTCTCTCCTGGAGTAGGCCGTAATCTTTGCAGTTGTTTTCATCGTGGCCAACCGATTTACAAAACTTGCAATACAAGTTCTCTGGTTTCGACACCATTTTCTGTAGATAAACACATTCTTCTAGTCGATGGCTTCTCGTTTGGAAAATACGACACTAAGGAAACCCTCCCTGACTGAGGGGATTTGGTGCACTAGATTGTAAATACTCTTGGAATTCTGGGCACTAATCCTTGTGGTGTCCCTCTATCCTACACCTAGTACACCATATCTCTTCGCGAGCTTCTTTTCCTTTCTTCATGTCTTGTAGTTGGATCGTCAATTTTTCTAGCTGTGCTTGTATCTGATCCATACCCAACCATTTTTCACCGATTCGTGAAGCCTCCAACTTCATCTCAATCTCCAATGCTTCCGCTTGGGTTGCAACCTTTTGTTGCATTAGTGGTCAGCGGATGTATGGTACCAGTCCTGTGATCAACCACTCCTTGTGATGCATATCATTTATCCCAAAACTCACCTTCGCTATCAACGTCTTGTATCGTTGATTGAATTCCCAGACCGGCTCATTTGGGTATTGCTTGATTTCTTTGAGCTCGGTGACATACTGCGATTCCGACTTTGGCTTCCTGAATTCATAGATCATGCCTGCTTTGATTTTTTCCAACGTCTTGGCTAGTGTTCCCGTCAGAACCCTTGTAAACTTCACGAACCAATATAGCGCACGGACCCTAAGGGTCGTCGCTAGCTATCCCTGTTTAATATCTTCATCCTAGACCTACTTCATGGTCCACACTGCCTCGCACAGAAACCAAAACTGCTCGGGATCGTCCGTTCCGTTCCCTTGGAAAGTGGGCATTTTTGTGTCATCTTCTATTCTAACGTTCCTACTGTTATTGTTTACTGATGCTCTACTTTTACCGCTGCACGTAGGGAAACTTTGCGAATATGTTGGGTTTCTTCTTGTATAATTCTGGGTAGTGCGTGGGGTTGCAGGTATGTTGTAACTTACGATCCGTCCCTCTTCTGCTTCTGGGGTAGCCTGGTCACCTTCCTCGTTGCAGTAGGATCGCTTTCTCCCTTGTGGTCCTATTTCGCAGCCTTCTTTTCCTGTCCTCTCAGGAGACTCTCTCTCTCAGTCCTCCTCTTCTTCTGAGGATGCCAAATATCGCTCCACTCCTCAAGGTACCACACTCTTCGTCAGCTTCCCATACAAACTTGTCGTCGCTCATGTCCATCTACCCCGCATCTTTTCTATCGGATCTGCATTCACACGACACCTACAACCTCCGCATACTGATCTTTCTACTCATCGGAAGTTATCCTCAAAATTCCATTTTCGCACACAAGCATCTTAATCCACAGCTTTAGCAACAGCAAAAACCTTCCCCTTGGTCCCCTGAAGAAATTTCTCTCTGCGTCGCTGAATGACTTGAT
Source organism: Larix kaempferi (assembly GCA_027924585.1). Taxonomy (NCBI): domain Eukaryota; kingdom Viridiplantae; phylum Streptophyta; class Pinopsida; order Pinales; family Pinaceae; genus Larix; species Larix kaempferi. The sequence continues at coordinate 1,556,125 of BSBM01001192.1, forward strand.
CGTGTCTACTGCAAACTCAGTAATATATCCCTCTAGGATACTATCCACCCAGAAATCGATAACCCTTGATATTGTGTTGTCGACACGTTTCAGCGGTCGAATCAGTTCTGGCGTCCAATGCTCAGGCTCAGTCTCTTGGAAATGGTGCTTCTGGAATGTTAGTTGCGCTAACCACTCGTGCAATAGTACTGGAAATTTACAGAAAAATATCTCGTGGATATCTGAATAGATGTATTTCTGCAACCAACTACTTACTGTCTATTTAGGGTTTTGCTTCTCCCATTCTGCGAATTCTTCTATCTTTCTGTCAAACCACTCTTGGATCTCCGGTTTTGTCGGATGCCACAGCATATCCTCTTCTTTTCCTCTTCAAGGTCCCGAGAACGGAACCATTTGTTGACACAACAAATATCAACAGGGGTTCACTGCACACTGTCGTCAACAAACACCAACCCAAACTCCCTTACGCACTGGCCTAGAAGGGTGTGAACCCTTCTAGCAACACTCGCAGAGCGAATGAAGTCTCACCCGAGATGCACAAGGGGGATGTAGGAACCAAGTTTCCGCAGTGGAATTGAGGACATGCATAAAACACACTTCATAACCACAGAAACCATAGATTGTGCCATTCGCACTATGCTATCATTTCACTATCCACAGATTCATCAACCTAAACATCAACACATTACAGGTATCCGCATTAACATGATCTGATTACTTATTAGCATAAACAACGATTACTAAACCCATAAAGCATTAAACATTCCATCATACATTTGCATCCATCATTCAATAGAAACAAAGACAAAGATAAAACCATAATTGAACATCTTCATGCATTCATTAAAACCCGCAGAATGACCTTCACAGAAACAGTCAATACATCATATTGTGGATACAAAACAGAGCAAAACTCACAAAGTCGATAGCTCTATCCGTCAACGGATCTTCAATTACATGCCATGCCCTTAGGATTACAATCATTCTCCTATTTATACAAAACTACATGGTTACAAAACGGTCCACATGACCCTTATCTAACTAATTAACTACTTCTGCGTTATCCGCAAATGACCCTTTCTTCCGCGAATTGTCCCTTTCGCAGCTTGTCAGCTTCCGCACTTCCCGCGGACTAATCCTGTGCCAACAGTTTGACAGTTGACATCTTTGGGAAGATTTGAGAAATGTCTTTCAAATTGTAAATTATTGATCCAAACTAGTGATGGCTTGTTCACATTATTAAGAAGAGTTTAAAAACAGATCAGTGGATGCTCAGAGCAATTTTTGCAATCAAGCTCATGCTTTTATTTACCCACGCTTTTTTGACAAAAGTGCAGAAATTGAAATAAGGATATCTTGCAAACCGTTAACTTGATATTTTTGAAACTTGGAGGATTGAAGAAATATGGTAAGAAGAAAAATATTGGTAAGTTTCAGCTCAATCTAATGAATGGTTTTCAAGAAAATGGACATCGTCACCTACAACCATTTTGCATTTTTCTCGAAATCCGTGATGTGGGTTTCTCTTATTTTTGGTGTGGAGATGCATGGGACTAATAAAAAATTGCTTGAAATATTTCATCCAAACTCAGTCTTTAGTTAGTGAGAAATTGGTTCGGGAAGGTTGTTGAAACAGTTGCTGATACACTTGCAAAATTTGTTGATACAGACCTGTAGTGACTTATTTGCTTATATCTTGATATTGGTAAGCTGGTTTGATGTGGTTTTTGGTATGGTGAAGAATGGGAGTAGTATAAATATTCCTACAAAATTTAAACAAAATCCACTTTGTACTTCGCGAGAAAATGTAGTGTTTCAGCACTGTTTCAACAATGTTTTAACAGTATTTCAGCATCACTTGAGAACTGATGTTAGAAGTTTGTTGGCTATGAAAACTGAGCATATGATGACCTACATGACCTTGTATTGAGTAATAATTACTTGTGGTGTTATTTATTTTCTAATGATAACATGTTTTAAGATTGTCCTTTCATGAGAGGTGCAACAACCATTGTTTTTGAAGAGATTTCAAGGTTCTTTTGGGCACTATTGTCTTTGATCAGTATTATCAGTTTGACAAGCATATAAGTGTTACAAAAATGGTTTTTGATAGTGTTCATTGAAAAATGGGATCCCTTACAGCTTGGTTGATACAAAGGTATTGGATTGCATGAGGACATGCAACATATTCAGTTTGGGGGTGATGTTGGGCTATGGAATTGTCCCTATTTTACACTATATTTTCCCTACTTTTAATCCCTTTATGTGTTCCCATGAACTTGTATTAATTCCTATTAATACATTTTTATGCTTATTTGCGGCATTTATACCTAAGGTGGTTTCCATTTGCATTTCCTTAGTATTTCATGTGAATTATGATTAAACATTGGAAAAACAAAATATTTTGCACTTATCTTTGAAACATGGATGAGTTTGATGATTTTTGCATAACCAGCTCCAGGCCAGTTGTTGTTACTCCAGGATATTTTCCGCAACTCATATGGTTGAAGATAAACAAAAGTGTATACTTGATATTTTCATATGATGAATTATTAAGTCATTACTATTGTTGTTACTCATGTTGTTACTGCTGCTACTGCTCCATGAAGCCAACTTGGAGAAACATATTCATTAGGGGTGATGGATTTTTATAAATCCATTATTTCTATCATTCTTATATGTCTCAAATTATGATGTAAATTATTTGAAGATAAAATGGACAAGTTGGTGGTGGATGAGAGTGCATATTTGGTTTATTTACGAAGATTTGAAGACCTCCATGTAATATATGATGGACCCAACAAGTTAAATTCTATTAGGAGTCAGTTAGGATGAGTTTTGGGCATGTTATGATGACTCACATCTCTAAATTCGAATTTGACTTCAAAAGAATACTAAATAGCATGGAGGTTAGCAAAGGATTTGGGATTAGATTTGAGTTGATTTTGAGATCCAAATTATTAGTAATTTGTTGAGGATATTTTGGATCTTGATTTATTATTTTGTTATGCAAATTATTAGTAATCCACATAGCTTCTCGGCAGATGGTACTAGATGTAATATTATTTGCTTCTATAGTACTATGGGCTACGGATCCCTACTTCCTACTGGACTAAGAGATCATTGTTGATCCCAAGCTAAAACAAAATCTTTCGGTCCACAATACTACCACCCCAATAGAAGTTGGCATATCCAAGTAGCATCAGTCCACAACTGGAGCCATATCTAATTCCATAAGCGATAGTACCTCAAAGGTATCTAAGCAAATGCTTGGTAGCAACCCAATGTCTATGTCTTGGGTCAAGCATGAATTGACTCAAGATACTCACTCCATAAAATATGTATGGTCTACTATGTATCAAATACATCAAGGAACCAATGAGCTGTCTATACATGGTAGGATCCACTAGATCCGATCTGGAATATGACTCACATAGATTATTTAGATTAGACACCATTGGAGTAGACATGGATTTACACAATCCATCATACAAAATCTCTGCAACACATAAATTGTGTACTTTACTTGTGAAAGAAAGATCTCATCTTTCATTTTCCAAACTTCTAGACCAAAACAATAGTGCATAAGACCTAAGTCTTTCATTTCTAACTCATAAGTGAGCTCCCTCTTGCACCGAGCTATCTGTTGCTCCTCTCCAGTAAGGAACAAGGCATCAACATAAAGAACCAAGATCAATGGTTGGTTCTTCACAACCTTGAAGTACAGGTTTGGGTTAGCTTCACTTTGGGATAATCCCAAGCTCAAAAGATAGATGTCAATACTTTAATACAAAGCCCTCGGGGCCTGCTTAAGTCCATACAAGGATTTCTTAAGTTTGCATACATGGGGCTCCTTCCCATGAACTACAAACCCCTCAAGTTGTTGTATGTAAACCTCTTCCGCAACCTCACCATTATGGAATGCAGTCTTTACATCCATCTAGTGAAGTTTCCAACCCAAAACTGAAGCAAGGGAAATTATGGTTCGGATAGTAGTGTACCCGGCCATAGGAGAAAATGTCTCATCATAGTCTATCCCTTCTTTTTGTGAGAAACCACTGGCCACAAATATTGCTTTATACTTTTCAATACTTCCATCAACTGCATGCTTGATTTTATAAAGCCACTTTGAAGTTACTATTGACTTCCTGTTAGGTTTAAGAACCACTTCCCACAAATCATTCTTCACAATAGATTTGTATTCTTCTACCATGGCATATTTCCATACTTGTTTCTGTGAGGCTTCCTCATAGGTAGAGGGTTTTGAATCACTGATGTGACTCATTTGTGCTACATATCCTGAAAATATTTCAAGTCTCTTTCGCTCTCTAGATGAGCGTGGAGGAGATCAATTCTTTTCTACCTCTTGGAGAATATATTGAAACCATGTAGATATCCTCTTAGTAGGAGGTTCATCAAGTGATCTTTCTATCAAATCTTCTGGCTCTTCAGGATCAAGTGAATCTACGGACTCTTCTTGATTCTCTCTCTCAACATATGAAACAGGAGAATCAGAAAATGGATCCTCCATCATCGGAGTATCATGCTCCTCCATATGTGAATCACACTGAATTTCTTTGGAGCGCTTGAAGGAATCCTTGTTGGAAAAACAGGATCGCAGAGCAATAACAATAAACAAGGTGCAAACATAAATAACATAAAACACATTACAAGGGAGACACCAATATAACTTGGTTCACCCAAGATGGGATACGTCCACACAGAAATTTCATGTCCTTATTATTATGCCATCCAACAAATGAAGGGATACAACCTGTAGCACATCCGCTGCAACTTCCCCTTCCCTCTCTCACAGTCTCTCTTACACAATCATAGAGATCTTTACAATTGTACAATATCCAACCGCATTACAATGCCTTCATTTTAAAGAGGGATTACCATGGGAAAATACTATAGGACACCCAATACCATTGGCATGTAAGTCACCCATTATCGACCAAGTCATGACTATGAAATTACAACATTTTACAAGGCATTTTTCTGAAATTTTCGCTACAGGGGCGCTTCCCTTGAACCCCCGCCAGGAGGGGATCCCAAAATAGTCTTCGCTCCCCATGGAGACTATTTTTGGGGGGAAATCCACCCAAAACCCCCTATCATGGGATGGGATCCAGAAACAGATGAAACACAACCTCTGAATAAGGAAGATCAGGCTCCACAACCAACATGCCTCAATTAGAGGAAATTTGGGGTCTAAAATGGGCCTCCTAAGGAAAATAATAAAAAAATCCACGTCACACTACAAATATGCCATGTCACACTAAGTTAAAGGTTTTATTTAGTGAAGGTCAACCTATAATATCTCATTAATGGTAGTTTACAAGTATATTGGGTTGGTGTAGAGTTAAGAGATGATGGTTGAAAATAATAATGAAAGGTTTAGATTCTTGTGCATACACAATAAATGATATAATGGTTAATTTTTTAAATTTATATTATAATTTATTTAATTTTTTAGTAAATGTGTCACTAATTCTTTTTATATATTTCATAAAATCTAAAACTTAAAAAAAACTAAAATTATAATGAAAAATTATAATTACAATAATACTAAAAATAAACAATCACTATTTTTATTTTATTTTATATTATCACTACTTTGAAGTATTTTAAAATACAAATCTAACATTAATTAAGATGCTAGTGGAGTAATTTTGAAATAATAAAAGAATTTACAAAATTAATCTCTTATAAATAAAAATAAATAAATTTAAAAAAGTATCATAAATAAAAAATAGGAGAGAGATAAAATAAGCTTTCGCTATTTTAGCTATAACTTTCTCCTCCGAACTCGTAATTTGACGCGTTTGGTACCATTGGAAAGGTCTCGTCGAGACCTTTCCAATGATACAAAAAGCGTCAAATTACGAGTTTGGATGAGAAAGTTATCACTACAATAGAGAAATATTATTTTATTTCTCTCCTATTTTTTATTTAAGACATCTTTGTAAATATTATTTATTTTTATTTTTAAGAGTTTAATTATATAAATATTTTTATTATTTCAAAATTACTCCACTATCATCTTAATTAATGTGAGATTTATATTTTAAAGAATGTAGAAGTAGTGATAATATAAATTACTCTATATTTATTATTTCAAAATTGCTCCACTATCATCTTAATTAATGTGAGATTTATATTTTAACGAAATTATTAGTGATAATATAAAATACTCTTTATTTATTATTTCAAGTATACTTATCATATTTCGAGATGAACGTTTCAAAATCTTAACCAAGGTGAGGGTTATATGCAGTTAGCTATTGTCAAATAAAATTATGACACAAGCATCTTTAACTTCTTATGTCCAACTCAACCATAATGGTTGACCATAGTTATTGAAATTCTATTGGTTTGAAAAATCCAACTCATTCATGTGAAATACAACTCATCCATGGCAAATTTTTTTATAAGGCCCATTTTAGACCTCAAATTTCCTCTAATATTCATGGAAAGTTACATCTCTGTTGACTTCAATGTTTCTTTGTCCTAGAATATAGATTATGTAAGCTTTGGAGGATTCACTATATCCAAGAAACATTCCTTTCTTTCCAGATGGTTCTATATTTTCCTCTTCTCTTTTGGTACATGAATGTAGACAGGACACCCAAAAATATTCAAGTTCCAATATTTGTTTTTTCACCAGTGAAACCCTCTTCATGAGTCTTTTCTCCCAAGATAGCATGTGGGATTCTATTATGAATATAGACAACAATGTTGGAGTCTTTTTCCCAAAAGGATGTGGGCAGATTCTGATCACACATCATGGATTTTACAGCCTCACATATTGTTCTATACTTTCTTTCAACAACCCCATTTTGCTGGGGGTTGTAGGGTACAGTCAGCTGCCCTTTTATTCCTGCATCTCAACATAATTCATTGAAGTCATGGGAATCAAAATCTTATTCATTATCAGATCTCAAAGCATGAATGTGATTTCTAGTCTGATTCTCAACCAGTGCTTTAAACTCTTGAAACTTGTTGAAAGCTTCACTCATTTCCTTTAGAAAATAAATCCATGATTTGTGAGAGAGTTCATCTATCAAAAGCATATAATATAAATAACCACTCAAGGAGGGTGTAGACATAGGAACACATAGATAGGAATTAATCAATTCAAGGATCCCTTTGAATCTTTTGGTACTACTTGGAAAAATATTCTTAATGTTCTTTCCAAGAGTGCAACCTCTACAAACACTATCAAAATCAGATTTAAATATGGGCATACCTTTCACCATCTTCTACAATCCAGGTAGCAATTTTAAATGGAGATGAACAAGCCTTCTATTCCATAGATCACAAGGACTGACTGTGTCATGGATCATGGCTTCGATGAGTTTTCCATGAACTTTGTAGAGACCTCCCTCTCTAACTCCAATCACAGGTGAAGAGTTCAATTCTTCATGCCTAGGCCACATGAGTGATTTGTTGTCCATAAAGATAACTCTGAATCCTTTATCTTCTAGAACCAAAACATATAGGAGGTTCTTCTTCAATCCTGGGAAAAACAAAATTTCATCCACATGCAGTACATCTTCTGAATCCAACTGAAAAGAAGTGGATCCAATACTTTGGATCAAATAGGTGGTATTATCTCCAAGATCCACCTTATAGGAAAAATTATTTTCCTTCAGATATGTGATAGTGCTCATATATCCAGCCATGTGCTTGGATGCGCCACTGTCCACTAGCCATGTCTTAGCACTAGTGGTAATGGATCCAGAAAGGGACGAGACAACATAGTAATCCTTCTTTGTCTCTTGATCACTAGAAGGATTCTTTATCGTAGGTTCATCTTCTGTAGCAATAGAAGCATGAAACCTACCATTAAAATTTCCTCTTTGCTTTGCATGGCATTCTCTTGCATATTGACCCTTCTTATTGCAATTGAAACATTTAACTTTAGAATGATCAAATTTCTTGAAATCATTCTCCTTTTGATGAGAGAATTTCTTGTGAGATTTCTTACCTCTTTTCATATGTGCCGCAAGAGGGAGGTTCTCTTCTTTGGAGGAAACATAGTTGCTCTGGATTCACCCTTCTTCTTGTAGGAAATCATGCCATAGTCTCTCAAAGTTAGGTTTCACTTCTCGACCATTTACCGCAACTAAGAATGTCTCCCATGAGGATGGAAGACCATTGACAACAGTCTGAATGAGATCATCATCATCGACCGTCACACCAATGCTCATAAGTTGATCTCTTACTTGGGAGATATTTGTGAAGAAGGAAGCCACAACTTCATCTTTATCCATATTTAAATTTTGAAGCTTGTTCTTCAATGATCTCTTTTGACTGGGTGCCTTCTTCTCATAAATATTTTTCAAAGTGTTGAAGTATTCCTTTGCGGTCTTCAATGGAGTGATCACAGTCATCAAGTTGTATTTCACGAAATCATAAATGATTATATTTGCTTTGGCTTGATTCTTCTCTAAGGTAATCCACCTTGCATTAGAAGTAGGCTCTTCAATAACACTGGATACATATCCATCCAAATCATGCTCTTCCAGGATACTCAGGATCCTAGCCTTACAAGTATTGAAGTTCGAAGTTCCTTCAAGATGGTTTTTCAATCTCATTGAGATTGAGGTCATTGTTCTTCAAGTACTATGCACACTCAGGATCTACATAGGCTCAAGCTTGATTGTTGAACTTATCTCTTTCACATCCTGAGCTCTGATACCATGTTAACTTTTTTATCTTTAATTCAGAGCTTCAATAGTACTTGAAATCAAATAACAATTATACACATAAGAAATCACATTCTACACATGAATTTAACCTGGGGAAACACTCTATGACTTGAGGGAGAAAATACCAACAAAACCTTCCTTAGTATATTGATAGATAGCAGAGAATGCATTTTACATCAAGCACCCCTAGTGCAATTACAGAGCAAGAGAAATATAAAGAAGAGAGACTTAGAATAATATCATGCACAAAGAAGAAGCACATTGCCTTCAAGGGAGAAGAGAATTTGCTTCACATTGGATTCATCAATCCTGTATAACATATTTATATATTATTCTCATGCATTGGATTCTATTTTTAGCTTATGATCTCAGGATGAAATCACCCTCCATCTGGATGCATCAATATTGCATGAAGAATTGTGCCCCACTTCTCATGCAATGCATTAATTCACTGAACTGAATCTTAGGATGAACTCTCCCCTTAACTGAAATCTTTCCCACTTAGTTAGGTGGCTAACTTAAGTTTCATCATGCAGGAATCGCACCTCAAGTGTCGTATTTTAGTTTAACATAAGTTTCATTTTTTAGTTTAACATAAGTGTCATCATGCAATAACACTTAGTTAACTAGATCTTCTTTGTTATCACTTAGTTAACTCTCTTAATTGATTCTTTCTTGTTAACATCACTATAGTAATCAATTCGAGTTCTCATTTGATTGATTGAAGTCTTTATTGAAGTTTAACAATTTAAATTTCTCTCTTAATTAATTCTTTATGTGCAATTCCAATTCTCTCATATCTTATCACATCTTATCTTTTTCTCTTGTCTTATCTGCATGGTCCATATGTGCCAGCTTAATTATCATATCAAATATTCTATGGATATTTTTCCAATGATGTGATCACATTGTTCTATTTTTCCAAGTGGTTATATGCTAAATTAATTCACTCTAGAGGTGGCTAGTCTGTATAGGAGACTTAATAGCTCAACCATGGTTAGTAGTACATCACACACCACACATGCTTTGACATGCAAAGCATCACCTCAGCACATGAGGATCTGTATTGACACACAATACCTTAGCCTTAACTAGCAAGACTGTACAACATCATCACTTTGGCATACAAATCACTTGCCTCAACACATGAAGCTTATCCATCCTTGAGTCCAACTCAAGATTCTTCTCCAAGTTTCCTGAGTCCAACTTAGGCTCCTATAAGGAACTACCTCGAAACACGAGGCTCAATATTGACACGCAAGATTAACCTGGAGAATGAATCATGATGCTATAACTTTAACACATTTGTCATATTATCCATTGAAAGAAAATACTTCTTTAAACTAGGAAGAAATCAAATATAATCCAACTTAACAACATCATATGAATGCATCTGAAAAGATATGGAACCAACAACTCTCACAAGGTACATGTCATCATCACCAAGCTCCACGATCATGCCTCCCTCTTTCTCTTGAATCCTACTGAATAGTGACCTGTCATCTTCCATATGTCCAGAAGCTCCACTATCCACATACAAAGAAACACTTGACAAAGTGTTAGAAGATAAACAAGAGATCAAAGACATATCCATCTTAGGAAATATACAATATGAAGAAGAAACAACCCTTCAAAGGGTAAAGGTTATTATCTCAAGCAACCTAGTGTTTCATACCCAATGACCTTAACTAGGTATATTACATGTTATATGTAATCACTGGCTGAAACACAACTCCCTTTTATTGAAGAGTGGTCTCAACTACAGTTGTTTTGATACCATATTGGAAATTTCACGAGAATGACACTTCAATACAATTTAGAAATTCCACCTTCTCTCTAGAAGGTTCATTGGATCTTAACCCTAAAATTTTATTCCCCAGGAGTGTTGTAAATTAAAGTACCAAACAATAGCGGAAGAATTACAATAATTCACCTTCAAACAACCATAAACTTTTCGACAATTACGGAGAAAATACACCAACCAATGGGATAGGTTTTCATCCCTTCCAGGGAAACTTATTAGTCAATATTCAGATATGAAAATGTACTTTTACAGTAGAAAAATAACAACAATAAAATCATCCCCTTTATCTTTTTGTTTAGATGTGAAATCACTTAACAATTTTCCCTTTTTACGTATGTCCAATCAACAAGATCATAAATAGATGTAAATAGAAAAATATGAAAAACATCTATAGCTAAAAATAAAATCTAAATTTGACACAAGCTATGTATGGATGGAAAATTCATATATAAGCTCAATGATGAAGAACATACCATAGCCTCCTCTCAAGGCTATAAAACCCATCCATGCAAAATTCCCTAGTTTGGGTAAATAATCAAACCCTATCTCCTACAAGAAGAAGAAGTACAATAATATCTCCAACACTATATCCAAGGATAGACATCCTCCTCTTCTCTCTTCTTCACATGTATACCCTAGGGTATTCTCCCAAAACCCTATTCTCCAATATCCAAGGGTAAAAATACCCCTAGAACTCCAAGATGCCCCAAGAAACTCTATAGATACCAAGAAACCCAAACTCCCAAGAGAGAGAGAGAGAGAAGTACAAGTGAAGACCTAGAGAGAGAGTACAAGTGCGCTCCTCTTCTAGGTCACATCTCTGCACGAGAGTGAGAAGAATGAACACACAATTCATATGGTGATCATCTTTTGGAACATCTCCTCCATAAGAGGAAATCCTAGTCACAGGAAAAAACTCCAAACCAAGCCATGTTCTTTCCTTTCCATAGATTATCCTAGTGTTTACTTGATATCAAATGGATCAATATATGATTTTTCACCTACTTGGAGCTTTCAGGGTCAGAATATTGAGTGAATTGGATTGTAGGTCCCATTTTATGGGCAGTTCTCATTTTGCATATTTGGGGTCCAGAACCTTCCGGGGTCTATTTGAGGGTCTAATAGGAATTTTTTGGGAAAAAAAACTCATTGATAGTGCAAGGGGCCATGAGGTGATTCTACACTCTGAGACCTTTCCAATGATTTAGAGATTTCCTCAATGAGAGTCCATATCCAAAATTTATGCCTCCCGCAAGTTGACCTATCTAGTTGACCACCATGGTACCTAGTGGATTCCATGTCAGCTCTCATTTTTCACAAATGTGGAGCTAGTCATGTGTGAACCTTCAAGAAAATTATAGAAGGAAAAAAACCTTAACCCTAATAAGGATCTGAGGCATGCGAAAACCCTAAAATTAACCTTATACGACTATCCATCTATGGTAAATACTGGGCTGCTAAAAGAAGAAGGGGTTCCATTCTTTTGATGTATTGTATTGTTCCATAGTTGAGAAATGACACGGGAGTGGATGTTAGAGTAGAAAATAGGAGATCGGAGATCCTGTAGTATCCATTCTAGCCACAGAGTCATAGGTAACTCCATAGAGAGTACCATTTACTTTGTATTTGCAATTTGACATAAAGAGCAAGTCATAGTCCTCATTTGTGGCAGGGTTTTTCCCCATAGTGGGTTTTCCCATGGTATATATCATGTTATTGTGTGGATTGTTGATCTATATACATGGGAGGTGAGGCTCCTTGAGCCTCACATATGAGATAATTTACAAAAAAATTGACTTAATAGAATGAATAACAAAAAAAACAATAGATTAAGAAGAAGGTCGATACTAACTTGCATTAGAAGAAGGGTTGCTAGGATTTTATATAGCATTACATCCAAGTGAGCTCATTAATGAGGCTCTATTATTTAATATTATATCTATATAACTAACTAGTGGTTCAAGTGTGAACGAAACCCCCATACACTAAGTGGGATGACTAATCCCTTAGTCAGCTCAATCCTCCTAGTTGTAGCAGAAAGCATCCCTGCTTTCCTCCTCCTTGTTGAAGTGTGAGGACACTGAAACCAATTTTGAAAAGACTGTTGTCGAACTATGCTACAAAATGATGAATACACTGAAGAGTATAATGGTGTTTACTGAATCAGGTTCCTACGTAGATTGGGGTGGGAGGGCACATCTCCAAAGGAACATGATTTGGACGCTACTATGATGAGTTGTTGATTTGAGTAGGTGCCTACATAAACTAGGGTGGGAGGGAGCGTCTCCAAAAATAACTAGGTAAAAATGTTGTTGGGTCATAGAACTAGAGAGGATTGGAGATGAAAGGATTCCTTAGAGATGAACCACTACTGGGTGAAGTTGGTGAAACTTCTACAAATGACAAAATTGTCGAAACTAAAACCCAAAAAATAAATTGTTGAATAAAACTGGTAGTATTGTTGGAAGTGAAACAGCTACTGAAGCTTTTGTTGAAGAAGGGACTGCTGCTTCTTGGGAATTGGTGCGGGTGTTGAAAAGCACAAGAAGGTGTAGAGGCCTCATTTGCATTGCAATAAAATAGAGTTGTTGTTGCTGCAGATGTGATTGCTATAGAGATGAAACCAAACTTATGAAAACCAAGAGATTTTTCTTAAATATGTGGCGGTTGAGATGCTTTCGATTCTGTGCCATAAAGTACTAAGTATTTATTTATGTTTGATGTGGAATTGATTCACGTGTATTGAAGGTGAATACAAAAAAATTGCAGCAGAAAAGTACATGTGAAGCGGATTGCTTGAAATCGCTTAGGGAGATGGGAGGTAGTGGATGTGGAGAGCTACTTGGAGGAGCTAGGGAAAGATGAGTTAGGGAAATATTTCAAATGGCGGTTACGTGAGAAGATAAATGAAAAAGAAAAAATGTTGAAAATATAAAGAAAATAAGTGATGATATTGTTGGAGAAAGAAAAAGAAAACCTACTTGAATGAGGAAGATGAAAAATCAAACAAAACCCTTGAGGGAGACTATGGAATTCTACATAAAAATGAACCGAGTATTTGAGCAAACAAACAAGAATGATGCGGATAAGGGAGTTGATGGCTGAGGGTAATGCAAGGGAGGATTGCAACTGGAGTGGGGGGCCTAAAAATCGAGACAAAGCTACTAGAGCAAAGGAAAAATGGTGAGAGGAGGTTTCTTGAGTTGAGTGATGGGGGAGATATGGATTATTGATGGGGGGTGTCTGGCTTAATGGTTGAGTTGCGTGGTAAAGAGAAGGTGAGGTAGGAGCAGGAAGAATAGGTGTCTATGAATCTATAGAGTGACTGTAGATTGGGAGATGGGGAGTGATCGGAAGAGGATACGTGTAGTAGATGGGAATCTAAAGACAAAAGTCTGAGGGAAAAAAGGCATAGATCTGAAGAAAAGACAACGAATTTAGGGAAACAAAAAAAAAAGAAAAACGAGGGGTTGCGATCTAGGGGTGAGAAAAATGTGTTGAAGCACAAGGAAGTTAGGGTTAGCATAGATAAAATTAAGAAATTAGGGAAGGGTGGGTTGGATTAAGGAAAAAAATAAAATATAAATTAAGATCAAATTGCAGGAACAAACAACTTTGAGAAAAGTCGCGACCAAAGAATAAATAAAAAAATAAATTGGATCCCATGTCAAAGCATATGCTAGGATTAAAAATAAATAAATAAACCAAAAAATGAAAAGTGAGGGTTGCATCAAGAGTGACAGATTCAGAGTGAGAGGGACAATGGGAGGCGTTTGAATGGTAACTTTGAGAAAGTGGGAGTTGCTGCTAGCATAGATGATGAGCCAAAATATGTGGTGTGGAGATGAGGATCGGATGGAGGGTTGGATAGGGTAAAAAGGGGAGCAATTGTGGTGTGGATGGAAAAGATCGAATGATCTTGAAAATCTAGGGTTAGGGCATGGTAGGGGTAGCTAGGTCGTAAAATGGAGAATGGATCTAAGGGATGGAGAGAGAAAATGAATGAAAAATAAGGGAAAACGGGTAGTGGGTGAGCTGCAGATGATGCAAGGAAGCAAAGTCTGCAGATGATGATGGTGAAGAGATCTGACTGTGTGAAAAGCAGCGGGTAGAGTGAAGCAAAAAAAATTCAGAATGGGCTGGTGGTATAAGGGTAAAAAATCTCAATTCAGGTCTCATAGGAGCGATATGCTATGATACCAATTGATCTGTATACATGGGAGGTGAGGATCCTTGAGCCTCATGTCTGAGCTAATTTACTAACAAATTAACTTTAATAAAATGAATAACAAAAAAAAACAATAGATTAAGAAGAATACCAATACTAATTTGCATTAGAAGAAGGCTTGCTAAGCCTTTATATAGCATTACATCCAAGTGAGCTCATTAATGAACCTCCATTATTTAATATTATATCTAGATAACTAACTAGTGGTTCAAGTGTTAAAGAAACCCACATACACTAAGTGGGATGACTAATCCCTTAGTCAGTCCAATTGTGTATTTATTTTCTCTAGTTATTCTTTTTAAGTTCCAATTATTTGGAATTCAATAAAAATAAGCTAATAAAATAAGAACTAATTTGTAAGATCCGTTGTGACAAACTGATCCAGTGGAATATCCATGGAATTGTATGGATCATTCCTCATTCCTCATGAACCCTAACAAATATCTCCAAGAAGACAAATAGAAAGAGAAAGATACAAATGATGATATGAATGGAAATACTCTCTCCTTCTTGTATTTTATGAGAGGTAAAAGAGGCCAACAATACCATATGGGCACAAGCCCTTAGAAGCAACCTACATGAGCCCTTGTAGGTCATACAAGTGATACATCCACTTTAGAGTACAAGTGTCATTCTCCAATGATGATGTCATGAACAATAAGGATCCCAAGGTGATGTGTCTACACAAAGCATGTGTAATACCCCCATTTTGACCCCTAGAACATATTGGATTTCGATGAAAATAATGTATACATGCGATGTATGCTTTCCTAGCATGGAGCTCAAGGCCAAGGCCCTGCAAGTGCATGCTAGGTTTTATGTAAAAGACAAGTAGTTTATATTCTATTATCCATGTGCTATTAATCCATGGGACATTGTAAATTATGTAAATATTAACATTGCAATAAAAATACCAAGAAAACTGGCTATGGAGGAAACTAATAAGAGGGGGGCATGTGTAACAACTAGGGAGAGGTGAGGGGGTTGTGGGATTGGACCATAGATTTCCAAATTTTATCCTTAGAACCCTTTGACCTTCCATGTTGACATTTAATTCTACTGCAGAAGGTGGTTGAAGAAACTATTCATGAAATCAATGGAGTGTGGGAAAAGCCCAAATTTTCGGATGGCAGGGTATGGGGATCTGTTTTCCTTGACCTGCACGTCACTCTACGCCTGGGAGTTCATCTTCCCTAATCCATATTCCATTAGGAAGAAGCAATCAGAGTTTGAATAGAGAACAGAGAGCCAAGCAAGGAGAAAGGAAAGAAAATCACGACTCTAGGAAACCCCGATTTTTGAGTGCCGAAATTTCCCATAAACTGGTGTGGGAAGCTCAATTCAGTAGGGGATCTGTCGGCCTGAACCCTAGGGAAATTTGCAGCATGCAAGATGCTCAAAAACCCGTGAAGAAGAACTTGAGTTAATGGACGAGAAACCAACTGCAAGATAGAGTCGATTTGGCCATAGAAAATGAAGAAAAACCCAAGTGGAAAGGAGAAAGGATAGGATAGAAGGTAGGGTTGCTTGGTAAACCCAGTGAAGGATAGAGTCTCAAGATACCAACAGCTTGGACCTTTCTATGCCCACCCTGAAGAGCACTTGAGGGAAGGTATGGCCTGAGGGACTCTATATCAGTGAAGGGAATACTTCCTTCTGTTGGGTGTGGTAGGTATTGTGGGTGCCAAAACTATTTGAGTGTGAATTGAGAGGCCTGTAGCTCTGTGGTTGAGGTCACTAGCTTAGCATCCTCCCCTAATGTTCCTAAATGCTTGATAAAACCAATTGTGTGTTGGTTTAACATGTTTGTGTGTGAAGCCATGGTTGTGAGTGAGCCTATTTATCCCTCCTTAGTGGATACACAGCCTATCTTGGGGGTGGTCTCTTAGATGAAAGAGTATAGGCTAGACAAAGACCTATGGTTGGGTGGAATGTTGCTCTCAAATAGCCAGTTGCTTGGATAGTTCATCTTATAAGATAAGTGTTCTTGTGGTTTCAAATGATACTAATTTCCTATGTTGTGTTACTTTGTTATTTCAAGTTAATTGAAAGGAATGAGCACATGTAATTATCCAATAGGAAGTCTGTGTACAAGCCTGAGTATGAGGCTGGTGCATTGGTTGTTGTTTCATCACTTTGTTTGTGTTAATATGTTGTAGTCTTACATGTTGTAGATGCATTAACTAAGATTTAATTCCACTATGTTTGTTGTTATGCATTGAAAACCTCCTTAGAGGGTTTGTACTTCATCATATGATCTTGGGGGGTGATTTAGACACCCCCTGATGTGCTCATGCTCCCTCTGTAGTCAGATGAAGAGAGGAGCCTTGACAGGGTGATTCCAGGGCTTTTGACAGTGGGGTAATGAGGTTTTGATGGACTCTGGGGCAACTTTTGATTGGAAAAAATGCAAGGTCAGAGTCATCAAGTGTGACAGGGGTCCACACCATTGCATAGATCTCTCCAAGAGATTTCCAACGGTACCAATTTTTCCCAAAACGGTTTAAGGATGAAGAAGTTATCGGGCTGGGAAGTTGGCAGAATAGGGGTATGGCCAGGTCCCCACTTTCTGAATCCATATTGCGGAATGCAGAAGTTGGGGGCGCATTTCTAAAATTCCAGGAATTTTGGCGTCCTGACTTTCCGACTCCGACATCGTTGATGCAAAGTGCGGAATTTGGGGGCACATTTTCTCGACGCAGTATGTTTGGCGTCCCGACTTTCCGACTCCCGCATCGCGGATGCGGAGTGCGTAATTTTGAGGCGCATAATTGTCGAGATAGTGTGTTTGGTGTCCTGAATTTTTGACTCCCATATCGTGTATTTGCAGTGCGAAATTCAGAGGCACATTTTCGTCGAAATGGTGGAATTGGCGTTCCAACTTTTCGAGTCCCGCATCGCGGATGCAGAGTACGGAATTCAAAAGTGCATTTTCATCGATTAGTGTGATTGGTATCCTCACTTTCCGACTCCTGCATTGCGGATGCGCAGTGCAGAATTTGGAGGCTCATTTTCGTCGAGATAGTGAATCTAGTGTTCCGAATCTCTGACTCCCGCATCGCGGATGCGTAGTGTGGAAGTCGGAGGCGTATATCATCAAGCTGGTGTAATTGGGCGCTCCGAATTTCCAACTCCCGCACTGTGGAATGCGGAATTCGGAGTTGTATTTTGTTCGACGCTATGATTTGAGCGTTCCGCCCTTCCGACTTCTGACCTGCGGATCGCGGATTTTGTAATTGTAGACCAAAGACAATTGTGGATGTGTAAAAAGAGTAGCATTGCGGATACGTTTTGGAAAAAAAAATATCAAGCTTGTTCCCCCATCACTCTGAAGGACACTGAGGGGATTGGGGATGTGACAGAGTGGTATCAGAGCCCAAGTTGCAACACTGGGGCTGCTTGGGCCAAAGTAGAAGGAATAATAGCTTTATAAATTAATTCCATGAGTTTATTTCTGTTAAATATGGATGTTTTCTGTTTTATATGATGTCTAATAAACTCTTCTATGATGCACAGTGCTTGCAACTGATTGAATTTGAATAGTGTATCAGAGAGAAACAGGTAGGGGAAAGAAATCTCCAAGGAAGATGGTAACCATGAATGATGCCCAGGATCCTTAAGAGAATTATGAAGACATGCTAGGATCAAATGTGCAAGAAGATCATGTTGAAACTGAATCCAATGGGAGAAGGGAGCAAATAACTCCCTAGAATTTGGTTGAAACCATAATAAGCTTCAATGAAAGATTTATGAAGGCTCAGGAAGTACATAATCAACTCAATGCTGCTATCTTGTAGAGCCTCACTGACATGCAGCAAAGGGTAAACCTTGGGTCCAACCCAAGCAACGTAGGTAAATAAGGAAGGGGTGCCGAAAGTCACTCTAGAGGCCACTATAGGAAGAGAAATCCAAGCCCAAGGAAGAGTTCAGTGAGAAAAAAGCGCACGACGCCCTCCTCAAGATCTTCTTCCAGTAGGTCTTGTGACTCCCGAGGCCCTCGAAGAATCCCGCAACATACTTCTAGCAAGTTTGGAAGAAGAAATATATCCAAAGGAATGCCATAGGGATAATTTAGGAAGGAAAGGCCTCCCACATTTGATGGAGAAATTAAGGCTGGCCAAGAGGTAGAGGCATGGCCTCTGGGGATGAAAAAATACTTCAGGATCCATTAATACTTAGGAAATGAAAAGGCCAGAATTGCCATTTACAATCTAAGTGGCAGAGCTTCACTTTGGTGGGAGAACCTCATGCAAGTGAAAGGAATCAGTGGAAGAAGGATCAACTAGGAGATATTTAATAGTTATTTCAAGGAAAAATACCTATCAGCTAGGTATTATGACAACAAGAGGAAAGAGTTCAATGAACTCAGGTTGGGATATAAATCTATGGATGAGCATGTCCATAAATTTTTGGAATTGTTGAGGTATGTGGACTATATCAAGTATGAGAGGGTTAAGATCCAGTGTTTCCTTGGGAGTCTACCTCAGAATTTCAGAGATAGCCTTGAGTTTGTTAATCCACCAAGCCTTGATGAAGCCATTAGACTGGTAGTGCATTGCTATGAGCAGAGCAAGGGAAAAACACAGGTCCACCGAGCATGGAAAGGAAATCCAAATGGGAGGTTTGATAAAAGGAAAAGTGGATTTAAGACACCATTCAAAAATCATCCAAGGAATTTTCCACAGGGCCAACAAGCAAGAAGTGGAAACAAACCAGCAGGTGTAGCAGATAAAGCACCAAAAGGGACACTTCAGTGTTGGGGATGTGGAGGAAACCACGTGCTTAGATATTTCCCATATCAGAGGGAGAATCCCAGAAGTTTTCACAACTTAGAAGGAGCAAATACAATGGAGGATATGGAAAGGGAAGCACCTCGAATCTATGCAGCATTGGATAATCATCAAGCATACCATCAGTCGGAAGTGGTAGAAGTTGAAGGTAAGATTGCAAAGAAATCCATTTCTGTTTTGATTGACCCAGTATCTACTCATAGTTATGTTTCTTCAAAATTGGTTGAAGGTTGTTCTCTTAGAAAAATGAAGCAAAGTGATTCTTGGCTAGTTCAATTAGCCATAGGGACCAAGAGAAAAGTGAGTGAGGTAGTGATGGAGTGCCCCATGGAGTTGAATGGACTCCTCACAAATGTAAATTTGAATGTACTACCATTAGGATCTTACGATGCCCTAATTGGCATGGATTGGTTGGAAATGCATAGAGACAAGATAGATTTCTATGAAAAGGTACTTGAATGCATTGGTGAAGAGGGTAGACCCAGATTGGTAAAGGGAATTCCCAAACAAGTCTTAGTGAGATAGATTTAAGCCTTACAGTTGAAGTTTTTTTATAAGAAGGGTTTCCAATTATATCCAGTTCACATATCAAATTCATCAGAGGACAATGGGCCAAGGATGGAAGATTTCCAGTTGTTTCAAGAGTTCCAAGATGTGTTTCCAGATGAAGTACCTGAGATGCCACCAAAGAGAGACATTGATTTTACCATTGATCTTGTTCCAGGAGCAGCACCAATTTCCAAATCTCCTTATAGAATGAACACACAAGAATTGGTAGAGTTAAAGATGCAGCTACAGGAAATAATGGACAAGAAGTATATCAGGCCTAGTGTATCTCCTTGGGGAGCACCGGTGTTATTTGTCAAGAAACATGATGGGACTTTAAGGTTGTTTATTGATTACAGGCAGCTGAATAAAGTGACAATCAAGAAAAAGTATCCATTGCCAATAATTGATGATTTGTTTGATCAAATGAGGGAATCTAGAGTGTTTTCAAATATTGACTTAAGGTATGACTATCATCAAGTGACGATAAAAGAAGAATACATTCACAAGACAACTTTTAGGACAAGATATGGCCATTATGAGTTCACAGTGGTGCCGTTTGGTCTTACCAATGCACTTGCTACATTCATGTGTCTCATGAATAGTGTCTTCAACAAGTATTTGGATAAGTTTGTGATAGTTTTCTTGGATGGCATTCTTGTTTATTCAAGGAATGAAGAAGAGCATGATGACCATATAAGAATGGTGTTGCAAGTTCTTAGAGAGCACCAGCTGTATGCAAAGATGAGCAAGTGTGATTTCTATCAGAGGAAGGTACAGTATTTGGGTCATGTCATCTCAGAAGAGGGAATTGAAGTGGATCCAGAAAATATTGAAGCCATAATGGATTGGCCTACTCCAAAGAATGTTTCATATTTTAGATATTTTATGGGTCTTGCAGGATATTATAGAAGGTTCATTGAAGGATTCTCCAAGATAGATCATCCAATTACATCATTGCAGAGGAAGAATGTTAAATTTGTATGGTCTAAAAAATGTGAGAGAATCTTTGAGGAGTTAAATAAGTTGCTTACTAGTGCTCCTGTTTTGAAGATTGTAGATCCAAGGAAGGATTTTGTAGTGTGCACAGATGCTTTCACTGAAGGGCTAGGTGGAGTTCTCGTGCAAGAAGGATCTGTGATTTGATACGAGTCAAGGAAATTGAAAGAGCATGAAAATAATTATTCCACACATGATTTAGAACTAGCATCCATAGTACAAGCTCTCAAGATGTGGAGACATTATTTGTTGGGAATTTCTCTGTGAATTTGATTTTGAAATTAAGCGTGTAAAAGGGAAAGAGAATAAGGTTATAGATGCCCTCAGTAGAAAGCTTCATGTTGTAGCACGAAGTATGTGCAAATCAGATTTGAAGGAAAGAATTCTAGAAGCCCAAACCAGTGATGGAACTTACCTTCAAATTAAAGAAAATTTGCAGCAGGGAAATATAGATGAAAGATGTGCAGGATATCATCTTGGGGAAGATGATTTTATCTTTTATCAAGGTACTAGACTGTATATTCCAGATGGTGCATATTTAAAGAATCTAGTGATGGATGAAATACATCAAATTCCAGACTTTGGACATCCAGGATATCAAAATACAATAAAAACATCTAGAAAGAAATAATTTTGGCATGGGATGAAGAAGGACATAACATAATACATTTTTAGGTGTCAAAAATGCCAACAAGTCAAGGTAGAACATCAACATCCAACATGATTATTGCATCCTTTTCCCATTCTGGAATGGAAGTGGGAAGTAATTTCTATGGATTTTATAACAGGTTTTCCAATGACAGTAAGGAAGCAGCATGATTCAATTATGGTAGTGGTGGACAAGCTAAAAAAGGTAGCTCACTTTATTCCAGTCAAGTACACTCATAAGGCAAGTGACATAGACAATATTTTCATGAAGGAGATATTCAGATTGCATGGATTTCCCAAAGCAATAGTTTCAGATCGAGATGTAAAGTTCACACACAATTTTTTGGAAGGGATTATTTCAGGAATTGGGAACTCAAATGAACTTTAGTACAACATATCATCCTCAAACAGATGGTCAAACTGAGGGTGAATGTATGTGATGGACAAACCATCCAAGTGGGAGGAATACCTACACTTGGTATAATTTGCATACAATAATGGACATCATGCATCATTGGGGATGAGTCCTTTTAAAGTATTGTATGGAAAAGTATGTAGTACTCCAATGAATTGGGATAGTCCAATGAACAGAGTAGTGCTTGGACCATAGATGATCAAGGAAATGGAACAGGAAATTGTTAAAATCGGGAAGAATTTAAAGGCAGCTCAGGACAGGTAGAAGAGTTATGCAGATTTGAAAAGAGTGCATAAGGAATTTAAGATTGGGGATCATGTTTATTTGAGAGTGAAACCAAGGAAAAGTTCCCTAAAGTTGGGGAGTTGGTCCAAGTTGGAACCAAGATAATGTGGTTCATTTGAATTCCTTGATAGGATAGGACCAGTTGCATATAGAATTGCATTTCCTGCTAACATGAAAGCTCATATTGTTTTCCATGTTTCTTTGCTTAAGAAATATGTGCATGATCCTAATCATATAATTGATTGGAATGTGATACAAGTGGAACCAGGGGGAGAGTTCCAAGTGGATCCTATGCGTATCCTCGACAAGAAGGTCACATTGCTCTGGAACCGAGCTATCAAATAGGTGAAGGTGCAATGGAAGCACCTTAGTCCCGATGAGGTTGCATGGGAGTTGGAGGATGCCATGAGAGAGGTATTATCAATTTTTTCAGTTTTGATAACACCGAGGACAATGTTGTTCTAAGGGGGAGGGAAATGTAATACCCCCATTTTGACCCCTAGAACATATTGGCTTTCAATGTAAATAATGTATACATGTGATGTATGTTTTCCTAGTGTGGATCTCAAGGCCAAGGATCCACTAGTTGATGCTAGGTTTTATGTAAAAATAAAGTAGTTTATATTATGTTATCCATGTGCTATTAATCCATGGGACATTGTAAATGATGTAATATTAACATTGCAATAAAAATACCAAGAAAATTGGCTATGGAGGAAACTAATAAGAGGGGTCCATGTGTATCCACTAGGTAGAGGTGAGGGGGTTGTGGGATTGGACCATAGACTGTCAAATGTGATCCTTAGAACCCTTTGAACTTCCTTGCTGACATTTAATTCTGTTGCAGAAAGTGGTTGAAGAAACTGTTCATGAAATCGATGGAGTGTGGGAAAACCCTAAATTTTCAGATGGCAGGGTATGGTGCTCTGTTTTCCTTGACCTGCACGTTACTGTACCCCTGGGAGTTCATATTCCCTGATCCACATTCCATTAGGTAGAAGAAACTGGATTTTGAACAGAGAATGGAGAGCTGAGCAGGGAGAAAGAAAAGAAAATTGTGACTCTGAGAAACCCTGATTTTTGAGTGCCGAAATTGCCCAGAAATTGGTGTGGGAAGCTCAGTTCAGAAGGGGATCCATCGCACTAAACCCTATGGAAATTTGCAGCTTGTAATATGCTCAAAATACCGTGAAGAAGACCCTGATTTAATGGCTGAGAAACCAGCTGCAGGATAGAGTCGATTTGGCCATAGAAAGTGAAGAAAAACTCAAGTGGGACAGAAGGTAGGGTTGCTTGATAAACCCAATGAAGGCTAGAGTCTCTATATACCAGCATCTTGGACCTTTATATGCCCACCCTGAAAATCACTTGAGGGAAGGTATTCCCTGAGGGACTCTGTAGCAGTGAAGGGAATACTTCCTTGTGTTGGGTGTGGTTGGTATTGTGGGTGCCAAGACTATCTGAGTGTGAATTGAGAGGCTCGCAGCTCTGTGGTTGATCTCACTAGCTTAGCATCCTCCTCTACTATTCCTAAATGCTTGATAAACCCAACTGTGTGTTGGATTAGCATGTTTGTGTGTGAATCCATGGTTGTGAGTGAGCATGTTTAGCCCTCCTTAGTGGATAGACATCCCAACTCAGGGGTGGTCTCTCAACTAAAAGAGTATAGTCTGGACAGATACCTATGGTTGGGTGGAACGTTGCTCTCACATAGCTCGTTTCTTGGATAGTTCATCTTATAAGATAAGTGTTCTTGTGGTTTCAAATGATACTAATTTCCTATGTTGTGTTCCTTTGTTATTTCAAGTTAATTGAATGGAATGAGAATATGGAATTATCCAATAGGAAGTCTGTGTATAATCCTGAGTATGAGGCTGGTGCATTGGTTGTTGTTTCATCACTTTGTTCGTGTTAATATGCTGTAGTCTTACATGTTGTAGATGCATTAACCAAGATTTAATTCCACTATGTTTGTTGCTATGCATTGCACACCTCCTTAAAGGGTTTGTAATTCATCATATGAGCTTGGGGGATGAGTTAGACACCCCCTGATGTGCTCATTCCCACTTTGTGATCATATGAAGGGAGGGCCTTGACAGGGTGATTCTAGGGATTTTGATAGTGGGGTAAAGAGGTTTTGATGGAATTCAGGGCATATTTTTTATTGGAAAACAGGAAAGGTCAAAGTCCTCAGGTGTGATAGGGGTCCACACCATTACACAAATCTCTCCAAGATATTTCCAACGGTACCGAGTTTTCCCAAAATGATCTAAGGATGAAGAAGTTATCGGGATGGGAAGTTGACAAAACAGGGGTATGGCCAGGTCCCGACTTTCTGAATCCGCACTATGGAATGCAGAAGTTGGGGGTGCATTTCTGCAATGTCGGGCATTTTGGCATCCCTAATTTCTGACTCCCACATTGCGGATGTGGAGTGCGGAAGTCGGGGGATCGTTTTCTCGACGCAGTATGTTTGGCGTCCTGACTTTCCGACTCCCGCATCACGGATGCGGAGTGCGGAATTCATAGGTGCATAATCGTCGAGATAGTGTATTTGGCGTCTCGACTTTCTGACTCCCACATCATGGATGCAGAGTGCATAATTTAGAGGCACATTTTTCGTCAAAATGGTGGACTTTGCGTTTCGACTTTTCAACTCCCGCATCATGGAAGTCGGAAGCGCATTTTCATCAAAATGGTGGACTTGGTGTTCCGACTTTCGGACTCCGCATCGCGGATGAGGAGTGCGGAAGTCAGAAGTACATTTTTGTCGATTGGTGTGATTGGTATCCTGAATTTCCAACTCCCGCATCATGGATGTGGAGTGCAGAAGTTGGAGGTGCATTTTCGTCGAGATAGTGAATCTGGTGTTCCGACTCTCCGACTCCCGCATCATGGATGCAGAGTGCAGAAGTCAGAGGCGTATATCATTGAGCTGGTGTAATTGGGCGCTCCGACTTTTCGACTCCCGCTCTGCAGAATGCAGAATTCGAATTTGTATTTTTTTCGATGTTGTGATTTGAGTGTTCCTCCCTTCCGACTTCCGACCTACATATCACGGATTACGGAATTGCAGACCAAATACAATTGCGGTTGTGTAAAAATACTAGTGTTGCGGATAAGTTTTGGAATTTTTTTTTATCAGGCTTGTTCCCCCATCAATCTAAAGAACATTGAGGGGATTGGGGACGTGACAGCATGCCCACAACACTACATCCTAATCCTCCATAGAATCCATCCATCCTCCAAAGAAAAGTGTTGCACTAGTGGGGTAACTACCCTCTGTAAGAACAATGTTTAATCCCTAGGCATACTCAATCCATCTCTAGTTTTTTGAATAGGAACCCAAGTTGTCTCCACATGTCATCTTGGGCATCAATATTTTCTACATGATGCAAAATAATCCATGTCCCCTATAGGGTGTCCTTCCACTAAGTGAATCCTCCATGTGGCCATCATCAAGTACGTCCAATATCCAAGCAAGAGATATCCAACACCCAAGGGAAGAACACTAAACCATGAATCAACTAAGGTCAAGCATCCATTGATAAATTTATCTCAAGTGTGCATATCCATCATATACCATCTCTCATGCTACAATCCATCTTGGACAATCTGAGGGTTGAACATAAACCATGTACCCAAAATATCATGAAGCATCCCCAAACATGGTGTAAATTTTTTTGGATTAACTTGGAAATCTAACAAAGTTGACCACTAATGGAGTGCAAGTATATCAATTCATGGAGGGAAGAGGAATTATATGTAAGCCACATGATTAAACATTGTGAAATATGTTGAGATATTCAAAGAAAGCAGATCAGATATTTCCAAAGGTCATGGAATTCTTCTCAACATATAATCACAAAAGGACAAATATTTCAACTAGAAGTTTCACATGAAGTGGAAGGAAATTCGTGTGTTATTGAATATTTAATTAAAACATGTATTCATCATCAACATGAGGATAAAGACAAGAATCGAGGAACTAGTAGGTTGGGAGTCTAGGAAGACCATGTTAGAGAACTATAAGACCAAGAGTCATTAAATTTTTTTATAAATAGAACCAATATTGTAGTCATCCAAAGTGTTATCTACTTAGTATTGTAAGGTCTCTTTATATGTTAATAAGATATATTGTTAGCTTGTGTGCTTATACTCTTGCAATGTTGTGATTGCTTCTAATTTATTCTCTTCTTTCATGGCTTTCTTTTACCTTGTAGGCATTGATATTGGAAGTTGTATGTTATTCTCATAATTGCAATTCCTATTCTTACTTACCTTATACAGGGCTAACAAATTCATGTGAAGCATACATTACCTTAGTGACTTATAAACGATCATTGGTTTCTTATAGTTTCTTTGTTTTTTCACAAGCCAAAGTTGGTGGACTATTTCTCCCTTGTTTGTTTCACCTTTGTTCCATGTCAAATAATTATTAAAATCTCCTAGTTACATTCTAAATTTGCACTCATATTTGCATTTCAGTTTATCTTCATAAACCTAGATTATGAAATTCAAGTCATAACGAGAGGCTTCACTATTTCAATGGAGGAAGATCTAATTCGGAAAGCTGACAATGGAAATTTTCGAACGTCAAAATTTTGGCACTAGAAGGAGGGCATATGGAAACCCAACCCATACAAATCCATTATTTATGGATGAACTAGCAACTCACTGATCCATTCTGAATTCCTACATGGGATGATAACGATGCTTTGTGTCTCCTAGGACCATTGACAATATAAAAGGCATTGCTTTGTGAGATATTTATGGACCAAACATTTATCATAATGAGTATGCCATATCAATATAAATGTTTCAATAGATGAACTTTTCATTCAATCAAAATATCAAGAGTATGACATGCACTCCCATGAATTTTATTGTATAGAAAATAAGGGAGACTCGATGGATTCATTGGAATTTGAAGTCCCCCACACTATGTTTTATGTTCCTTTTGAGGATGTGGATCCATTTATGGTGATAATGTCCTAGGTTACACCATATATCTATTATCCAAAGTTTGATATCCAAGAGGAAGGAAAAATATTGTAAATGTTGTTGTATTGTGAGAGAATATAAAAGTGGTCAATGAATTTGGATTACATTGAGACAAAGGATAACAATCTCTCCTCAATTATATTTTCATAGAAGTGTACTAGATAGGAAACAAAGACTAGTGAAAAATCTAGTAACATAACCAAGTCCTCAACATGATACCCATGGTTTGAAACCTCATGAGCGTTGATGAATATCAACTTGAAAAGCCACCAAAGCTGGATGTTGAATACCAATCCTGGAAATATCATTATGTAAAAAATGAAATATATAACTTGTAAGTGTTCATTGATGTTAACCCAAAATCAATCAGAGAAAGTCCTAATGAGAAGTGAATTGGTTGTAAGTCCAACACATCCCAAATCCTAAAAATGCATGGAAAACTAATGTGCCAATAAATGTATAGAAGAATCAATTGTCCTATGCTAGATAAGAATACCATCCCTATAAAGTTTGAATACTTTCAAGTGAAAAAATATGTTCACAAAATTTCTATAAGAAATTGATACTTAAAAAATTGTCAATAATCCAAAGAAAAGTGTTGATGAACATCCTATTCTTATATCTAGAAAAAACCATTGTATAAAAACATGTGAACGATTCAACAATGGGAGAATCATAATCCTACCAAAATTGCTAAGAAGTAAATTAGTTTAACTACCGATACAATCTCAAATCCAAAAGGTAAACCATCAATTAAAAAAATGATGAACAACTATGTATGTCACAATCCTGCAATAAGGGATCGAATCCTCAAATGCCAAAATAATAAACCATCCCTCAAAATATTATCCAGGCCAATATCCTCAAAATATTGAAAATACTTAAAAACCATTTATCAAATTTGTGTCCATGCAAATACTATCAAAATCCTAGAAATACTAAAATATTGGAAGTGTTGAACTATCATGATGAGTATCCTCTAAAGCTCAAATTGGCTGATCCAAAATATCCATGTCAGTGATCCAAGTAAAAATTTTCAAATCATCAATCCATCATCCCAAATAAACCATAATCCTAAAAAAAAAAAAAATAGAGTTTGAAACTTGAAGTCTAATAATCATGAATGATATCATCCCCCTATCAACTGAAAGGTGGTAAGTCATAGGACTTGTAAATGAACATTGTTAATGTACTCCCCATGAAAATAGAGAAAGGTAATAAAAAATGAATTTGATTAGATTTTAAAGACTGGATGTTCAACTCATATAACTAACTCAATTGGGTTGTGATCTGGTTCTAAATCATTAACCTTGAAAAAAAATTCATTTCCATTTGTTGTAGAAACCTCTCCTATCAAACATGTTTGTACCTGTGCAAGAAATTGATGTAGGATTATTCCAATAACTTGGCTTCCAAATTCTATTTATGTAGTGTGTAATTTCTCACTCACATTTGCAAAGATAACCTACTAGGTAGTTGTGCAATCTCTAGTAGAAGATCAAAGAGATGATTAGAAAACTAAACTAAATGAAATAAATTCTTCAACATGGATGCATAACATATAGGAAAAGTAGCTAAAACCAATAAATGCAACACTTGTAAAGAATGTTTGATTTTATTACACAAAGAATAAGAGATTACAATAGAACCTTGGTACCAATTGTGGATGGTAAGGTACCTCCTCAACTAATACAAGGGTGGTGTCAAGTACCCATACATTAATCTAACCAATAGAGGGGGATGAACGAATTATTTGGTTCTTAATTTTTCCGCATAGCCATATTACAATTTCATATTATGTAAAACATGTGTACATACATATAAATAAAATACATAGCAAAAATAAACTCTATCCACACATATCTAGCATGCATATACAAACATAATCATCACATGCATCAAATAAAATCATTGCATATTCAAATATAAGAGAATACTTATATTTAAACAAAGAAGATCTCATCAACTGGCGGTGTAAGAGCAATTTTCCACCCAACAATAGACACTCTATCTAGCATATACCCTTTATGCTAAGAGGCAACCCCCAAGCTGGGCTATGAGGCCACCGGGGTGAAGGAAACACCTACAGGGTTCTCTCATCCCACAACCTATTTTTCTCTCTATGCTTATACAAATT
Source organism: Larix kaempferi (assembly GCA_027924585.1). Taxonomy (NCBI): domain Eukaryota; kingdom Viridiplantae; phylum Streptophyta; class Pinopsida; order Pinales; family Pinaceae; genus Larix; species Larix kaempferi. The sequence goes on from BSBM01001192.1 coordinate 1,585,698, forward strand.
CTCATCCATAGCTCTACAGGGATCTCACCCAGCCATCACAACCATGGCACTCCTTCCAACTTCCCCACACAACACAAGGAAGGAATTCCCCTTCACTGATCCACAGTTCCCTCAGGAATTTCAACACCGACTTTGCTCACTGATGTGTGTAGTAAGAGTCCAACCTGCTGTATGTTGTTGGAGAAAGGCACAACTTGTTTGATATGGTCAATTTTTTAACTTTTGTTTTAGTTTTTTGTCACATTGTTGAGATCATATGGATATGAATGAGATGAATATGGGGATAATGTTGGAAATGATGATGTATAATAGTGATGGAACTCATTATAAGTTGGGCGAGAAAAATAGGTTGTCAATAGATTTCCCTTTGATGTTTAAGGTTAGAAGCTCATCATATGGCCAAAATACATCATAAGTCTTTCTTTTTTCCATAGTGGGTCAATGAGCACTAGGAAAAAAACAAGGGTGATTCGAGAGAAATATTCCTCTTCCTAAGGGGACTACAGAGGTCCATACCTATAGACAACTAATCAAATAGGTGAAGTGCATATAATCTCAACTAGAAAAGAGGAAGGAATCCCCATGGTCGTACCAATGTCTCAATACAATATGAGATCAAGACCAAGATGGGTTTGATCAATATACATGAATAATTGTTGTGCACAATACATCATGAGATCCAAAGAGGGACCCAATATGAGTACATGAATATGGTCTAACCATAGATGATATGAAGAACATGAGTAGGAACAATGGCATCCTGATGGGATGAAAAATCATAGTAACTAAATATGTGCTAAAACTAGAAGGGACTAAGATATGGAAGGAGTGATAGTGTGAGACAAATCCTCATAGATGGCTCAAATTGCCGAAAGATTGAGCCAAATAGGTATAGAGAACTGCAATTGAAATGAGATCACTGATGCTAATGCATCCTAGACATCATAGGAAGTGTAGAACTAAAGGAATTCTAGAATAGACTCAAGAACTAGAGGGAGTGATGAATGTCCAGGGTCTTCAACCAAACTGGAATAAGGAACCACCATACCATCTCATTCTCATTAGTGAAACGGTGAGCTAGAATCAAGCATGTGAGAACCAACCAATCTAAGGGAAAATTAGGTCTCCCCTTAGTTGGTCCAAGGGAACCCATTAATGATGGTTATGGGGCCAAGGTACAGAATGGATCTAGGTATATCTCGTAGAAACAAATATGGCCAAGGTTTTTTAGAGTGAGTACTTGCTAAAACAAATAAATGAGATATTTTTTTAAAAAGATGAGGTATGACACTAGTATATGAAGACAATGGGGAATGACACACCAAAGTGGGATAGAGGGTCACTGAGTGATGGACTTAAATTTCCTTTATTTAGATCATGAAGACATGTTTGACTTGGCATCATATGTGGAACTCATGATAATATCAAGGGAGTGACACAATGGATAACTAGGGGACATAACTGTAATGGGGATAATCATGGGGAAGAATTAAGGTACTCAGGTCAACACTGAATGAGGGTTAGCATAACAAAAATATTATGTGGGTGACACATCGCAGAATACTCCGAACAAAAGAAACCAAGGATGCTTCCATACAAGATCATATACGATATACAATAGTGCTAAGGATGATTGCTTGTAAATGGTTTCCCAAGTACCTGGGTTCTCAAGAGAATGTATAATTCAAGGAGATAAGTGTCCAATATATAATAAATTGAATCAACAAAATCAGTGATAGTATATGGAATATACTAGGGGAGGACATCAATGGCAATCTCTTTGAGGGAGGATCAATGGTGGAAAAATAATGTATTGTCTATAGTATGAAGTGGTGGGCTTGTGAGATTTAAAATGAAACATATAATTCCATGGTATGGGAGTCTAGGGGTAGGACAATGAGTGAAATTGAAAAATCATATGCAGCTACATTCATGATCACAAACTAGATAGACCCCATTCCTAAAGGAATATTTTGGCATGGGTACCCAATGGAAATAGGGATACTAGTGAATGACACCTATGTAAGGAAGGTTCTACTAATGGAAAGGTAAGATGAAATGATGGCTTGGCTAGGACACTTATCGAAACAGAGGGGGTACTCTAGGTGAAATGGGATCAAATAAGGTTAATGCATAAGATTCCTGCAAAGGGGAATCACCTATATTCTAATTTGAAGAAATATATATGTAAGGATGGTTGCATGTGGAGAAACTGTGGTATTTCGATGCAACCTATTCCTACACACATGGAAACAATACCAAAGCATAAAAATGCATATGGAAGGAAAAAAAATGTAAAAGAAACATATAACATAGAAACAAGGACCAAATTACATGCATTAAAAGGAGGAAACAAGGCCTTCCCAAAAAAAATCCCAATTGCACAAATCTAGTTTTACAATCAAGAAGAGCATGGAACCAAAATTCCAACATTGTGAATGGCACGTTAAACAGATTTCGGATGAGCCAATACAGAGAAAAATAAAAAATGTACTAAATTTCTATAAATAGGGTGAGGTCCACATACCTAGGTGTCATTTTCACTGTTCACCATCGGAGGAGGTTGTGTGATCCCAGAACTTTAGGCGTAAATTTCTCCCATCCTAAGCATTATATTTGGATACAATGACTTGGAGTTTAGACGTCTCTCCATTCTCATTAATTTCATCCATTTTGTTTCCTAGATTAGGGATTCTGGGGACCTTGGGGAACCATGGAAGGGTTCGACCATGAGTAACGAGTTTTGAGGGTTTTTCCATGACTCGGGTTGTGAAAAAATCATGAACATACATGACTGAATCGTTCCTGGTTGAGGAAAATTAGTGACCCATGGTCGCACCTGTTCAACCAAAAAATATGACTAGGTTTCTCTTTTCGGGTGACCATGTGTGACTCCCAATCTCAACTTTTCTAGAGTAAAGAGCAACTGAGAACCATGATTTTTGAGGAAAAAATGTGACTTGATGCTTACAAATTAGTTGGATGATATTGCAATTGTGAGGATCAAATGGAGAGAGAGGGAAATCCTGATTCTTAGGATAAAACTAAGGGGTATACGTTACAAGTTACTCAATTGTTTTGAGAACCCTTTGGTGTGGTCAACTAGTCTTCTACTAATGATGATCATTGATTATTGGGATTTAGATGTGGGTTATTTCCTCATACAAGGTGAGAGGATCAATCTAGACGCCAATGAAATATACTTTATGACCTAATTCCTGAAACTAGGGGTCATCAACAATACCTAGTGTTGTCCCTAAGGTCTACACTGGACTGCTACAAGGAAAAGCTAGGGAATTTGAGTTCAAGTTTGGGTTGGAAATGAATTTTTGTTTTTTAAAAGCTTGGATATTTTATTATTCATGAAAGGATTGAAGAAAAGAATGGAGAAACAACAATAATATAACATGCATTCAAAGGTTTTACAACATCAATACAGGTAACTCATTTGTTGACTTACTGCCAATAGTTTATCATATAAAATAAGATAGACGTTCATTCATTTATGGCCTTCATTTCATAACAGTTTTATAACCTGAAGTGATGAAAGAAACATGACATCTTCAATTCAATGAACAATAAATCTTAAAATCATTTAACTGAAAATGGACCATTATGCAGCGCATATAAAATTTCACTTTCAATTGAAAATTAGCAGTAAATTCAACAAGGGGCACGAAGTATTCATTTTTAAAAGATATCTGAATATATATCTCTATTACTGCATGAAAGAACTTACAGTTTCTCCCATCTCTATGCAGGCTAATGTAAAAAATCAAACCCTTTTTTCCTTTCAGTCTTTCTACATATACTTTCTTGATTCTTTAGGGTTTCGAAACTACCTTTCAAAACTAATAACTAACTTTTCTTTATAATCAAAACTAACAAGTTTGAAACCATATATGTCTCAAGTCTTAACTTCAGGAATATTTAAACTATTGAGTAATAATCCTTAACAAAACCTAACTACGCTCAACAAGTATTTTCTAACCAATATACAAAACAAACATAGATGGAATCATGACATGATGAAAATGACTCTGTATACTTCACAGCAGAAACATAATTGGTCTTCAATTATCTGGAAACTACATCTTGATTCTCGTGGCATCAAAGGTAAATTCAATTTGGTTCAACTGCTTGATTTTGGGGAGGATTATCTCTTTGAATCTGCAATGTATCTTGAAGAATGTGGGTTCCCAATTCAGTCAGAATACCCAATTTATCATTGTTAACCTAATGTTTCTTCCTCTCGAGCATGCAATTATGTTTTCCAATATTTCTTCTTCCTGAGAAGTTTCTCATTATTCTTCTTTAACCCTTGAGAAAATCTACATAATTTGTTGTATTTCATAAGAAGCTTATTCCATTCTTTATTGGTCTCATTTAATCTATCATGTACCTGCTTATTTTCTTCTTGCAATTGTTTAATTTGACCTTTAGATTTATTTAACTTCTTCTCGAGCCTTTGACTAGCTTGAAGCTCTGGGTTTTCAAGTTGTGGTGTGTCCAGTGGTTTTTCTACTTGGGCTGTCAAAAATCCCATCTTTGTCTTTGGATCGTTATCAAATCCTTCATATTGAATACTTTGTTCTTCTTCAGGATCCATGGGCATATTGGGACGAACCAGAGATGAACAGGGAACTGCATTGATAGTTTTCTCCAAATTAGTTAACATTTTAGCCACCTTATTCTCTACTTCCATGGATGAATCCGATTCTTCGTTAATGTTTTCATGATCTTCTTTAGGTTCCTAAAGTTGTTGATTTGTCCTTGCCTCCACAAACTTATTCTTTTTAATGGGACTCGAGTCCATTACTTCTTTGTCTTTTTTAATTATAGAACTTGCCCTTGTCTGTGTAGGATTTCAAGTTGAAGCTTTAACTCTTGGCCTCTTGTGTTTCTCCAATTCTTGATCTGGAAGACTATCTAAATCTATAACCTTATTCTCTTTCAGAGAAGGGTCAAATATTGCTCAAGAATTGAGCCTCAAATTATGATCATGATCAATGTAAACAAAGTTAAGCTATTTGATCAAGAATCACACTTGTAAAAATTAAATATGCAACAAAGAAACTACTTGTCCCACCTCATCGCATTACAGACTAATAATAAAAAACTGGAAATAAAGAAGGTGAGAAGCACAATATCATAGAACAAAATGACAAAAGATTGCTTTGGTTAAATCATACCTAGGAATAATCCTAAATGAAAGAGAGTTAAATTGAGGGTTTTGTGGTCAAAATGTAGACAATCTAGAGTGCATACCTAGGTACTAACACCTAGACTCCAAGTCTACATGATGTGGATATTGAGAAAAATTTTATGGCTCGTTGTGTGGATGGGGATAACCTACATGGGTCTTCCATCCAGTTGGAAGACATCTAGATCCTACATACATGAGCGGATGCTACAGGCATGGTATGAGTACTATGCTTAGGAGGGACCCACTAGATAGCCAAGATAGCCAATTGTCAAATGATGATTGCCAAGCAGGTGCTAGGAAGAACTTATTTCCGGTGGCCCCATGTGTTTTGGATTGTAGTGTGGAAACAACTGAATCATTGTATTAGATATGGGGGAGGCTTCAATTTTGGTACCTTCATATGTGCTTACTTCTTTGAGAGGTTGCTAACACGGTGACCCCATTTTTTCTTTTGAGAGGTGGTACCTATGGAGCATCAGATGTGATGATGAGGGGAGATGATGTTATAGGGTGGAGGAGATGTTGTGGGAAACATATTCCACCTTGGATTCTTCACGCAGTGGAAAAAATACTTGTAGTCATTGAGGAATAACCATATGTTGAGATGGACTATCGAAGTGACCCAGAGTTGCCTCAGCCATGAGGTTAGGCATGGGACCCGATGGTACACATGATTATGCATTTAAATTTTTAATTTGTTTTTACATACTAGTATAGATGGTATCTATATTTATTTATGTTATACATATGAATAATTCCTCATTTCTCATGTGTGTGTAGATGTGGGACTGGTTCCACCATTAGGTTTCTAGCGACGATGAGGCGGGATTGAGTGGGTTGATCCTGCCCCCCAACACAATGGTGAAAATGTGGGGCATAGGACATTCTGGAGGGCTTGCATCATGATATAAATCGGCTCTTTGAGGGTATTACTAATGATTTCTAGTAGTACCTTGAAGATGAATTTATTTTTGTCTACTACCAGGAACCACCTAAGTGGCAAGCCTCCATGAGGTGAATTACTATGATAGCCCAAGAAACCTATGACATGGTGGAGGGAGATACCACCTGCATTATAGGTCTACATGATGATAATGATACAAATGATGATTCCAAGGATACATATGAGAATGACGATGAGTAGGAAATTTTGCGGGACTTCTCCCATGCTATGGACATGATATTTTTGGGCTATGTTTCACATATTTTGTAGACTAAGTTGTGGGATCATTTGATGTAAACACATCTTATTTTTAGACTTATGATGATATATTTACATATGTATGTGGATGTGGTTTTATATACGTGAGCCTTATTTAATGATGCATTGTTATAGTGTACATGATGATGCTTGATGTACATATGGATTCACTTTGTGTTTATGATATTATATACACATGCATGATTTATTTCCTTTTTATTCATGATTAATATTCCAATCTAGAATTTGATTTGTAGTATGATCTATGAAACTATTGAGACTTTTGGAATATGAGCGAATGTAATGAATTCAAACTGTCTAACCATTTGTATAGCTTGAAAACATTTTCTAAAGAGGCAATAATAACGTACCCTATAACAATTATTGTTGGTAATTGATCTATACATGAAGTTGGTGAATACACATTTGGAGGGAATCAACCAAGAAGGAAATCACATCATTGTGTTCTACCTAGTTACTTGTGATAGTAGTAATACATATTCCAATGACATAGACGAGGGTGTTTGAAGGGGAATATATGGCCTAGGATTTAGAGGAAATATTTGAATAATATCCACTTATTCCATTGGCATAATTGATGTAACATCAAGAATAACGATCCATATGGAAAGGACAAGAAAACAAACAATAAGTCTCATCCTAAGAGGGGGTACTATAAAATAGCTATGATAAGAAAAAGTAGGTGCCAGTTTCATGGATAGTATTTCTTAAGATATAATCCATTGTGAGGTTTATTCAGGAGTTGGTCATCTAGACTAGCAAGCAAGTATGCCTTGTTTCCTATGCAATGCTTTATGATATAGGGGGCATGCCAAAATGATTCAAAATTTCCTCAACCAATTTTATGATGTGATTGGTTGTAAACAAGGATGATATTGCATTTTCAAAATGAGCGTGGGTGGATGTGGTGGTCATAATGGGATCTTGAATGTTGCTTGGTAGATTTGATGTTCTACAAAGTAGCACAACAATTTTCACCCACTTGTTCTAAAGCAATCAATAATTTTTCTAGAGTGGAGGTGTCTAGAAAGATTTTGATTGCTAGCCGCTAGGTGGAAGGATGGGATTTGGCACTTTGTGGTTAATATGGAATCCATGCCATGAACAAGGTGGAATCAAATAATCCTAGTAGTGGTTTTGAATAACATCCGATATTCCTAGAGGGTGGAAAATAACATGTGATTCTAGTTATATATGTGCTTATCCACCGTCCATTGGAGCATGGTTTTGAGGACCTTGTTAACAACCTCAATTTGACCATTTCCTTTAGGGTAATAGGAAGAGGAAAATTGGTGCTCAAATTTCAAATGGTAACATATCTCTTTCCAAATGATGTCTTCAAAGTGAGTACCATGGTCAAACACCAATTGTTTCAGGACACCAAATTGAGTGATTACATGGTTGAAAAATAAGTGGGTTGCAATGGTAGTAATATTGTTGTATGTTGACATGGATTTGAACCATTTAGTGAAATAGTGAAAAGCCACTCCAATGTACCTATGACCATTGGCCAAAACAAGTTTACAATCCATGAAGTCAACATACAATTTATAAAATGGACCAACAATGACGACTGTATGTAATGGAGTAGGAGGGTCCTCACCTTTGGGGTGAATAATTGGCAATTCTGGTAATTCTTCACTACCTCTATGTAGTCAGAAAATAAGGTAGTCCAAAAATAACCAACACATACAAATTTTTGGGTGGTTTCCATTCCTAAAAGGTGCCCCCCACATGTGCTTCTATGGAATTCATTCAATACCTATTTGACCTCTTCAAATGTGAGGTGTCGTCATAAGATAGTGTCAACTTCATATCGATATAAAACGTTGTCAATAATAAGGAATTAGTGAGCTTGGTGATAGATCTGATGATGATCATCACATCAGAGATGAAGACCAAACTTATGACTGTGTAGATACACTAGGATATCCCCATATCAAGGATTGTTCGAGGAAATGGTGAACACATGCTTGTCTGTAAGATCATAATTGATACATGGATGGTTGACATCAAATGAGAGGTCATAAATTAAATCCACCAAGGACAAATCCTTTTTACTCTTGGGAGTAACGAATTTGGGGTTTTACTCTTCTAGGATGTTGATGCACTTAACAACTTTTCCTTGAATGAGGTGTTGACTCAAGAGATACAACATGGGGTTTGAATTCACAACAAACTTGGTTTTCTCCTAAGGATGTAATGGAAAATTTTCTATACTAAGAAAACTACAGCCAAGGCTAACTTCTTCTCATGGTTATAAGAAAAGGAAGGTCTAGATAGCTTCTTACTAACATAGTAGATGGCATGTTTTCCGTGATTGACATCATCTTGAACAAGCACTCTTGATAAAACAAAAGTGAATGCTAAAATGTAAAGGATGAAGTACTTTGCAAACTTCAAGGGGCTAATCAAGAGTGTTGAAGTAAGAACATGCTTAAGGGTGTCAAAAGACAATTGAAATTTCTCTTCCCATAGAAAAATGACGTTGGAATAAAGAAAACACAATAATCCTTGAACGCTTGTGTCGTAATATGGAATGAAGTGATGTAAGAATGTTATGAATCTCCCTAGGGGTGTAATGGGGGGCCCAAAGGGCCCATTAGAGTAATAGTGGAAGTCATTCAATGTGAAGTGGACTAGGTGTGCAGGGTATTCTATGTTGATATTACTCATTAGGAGGTATCCCCCTTGAAGAGGCAAGTGAATAGGGTTGATTGATCCCATAAAAAGAATCATTTACATAATAATAAAGTTGGATTTATTTTGACATCGCTTGGTTTGTATCATATTTATGATTTCTCTTGTGTATGATATAAATGTAATATTTGGTTTATAACAATTGTTATCGGAGCCACTTTCTTGGGCCACAACATTGGAATGATTGTTTTCTCTTTTTTTGAAGATTTTTTAAGAAGAAAAGGAGGGTTGTTACACTTAGATCCATTTCTAGGCATTTTCCAGTAGAATTTCCCAAATCTGATTGCATATATGAATTCCTTGTGGAAAAAACATGTGATTTCAAAAAATAGTATCTCAAATCTGAGTCTGGGAGAGGGAGATATGACCATTTCAATCAAATTTTCCCATTTTTCAAGGTTTCGTGTGATGATCGTTGACCTCGTCGAGGTCATAACTTTTGATAAAGTGATCATATTGCACCAAGATCAATGTCTTTAGAAATATAATATTTAGGGATTTCATATGACATATTATATTCCCTAGTTCCATCTATTCTTCGCCCTCCATTGAAGCATGGCAAGGTGGGGGCCTATATCACTGGATAAACAAATAATGGTAGGGAATTTTTTATAGGGTGGGTAGGCCAATTTGAAATCTATGTAGGCCTTACATCTATGGAGAAACATTTGAATACATTAAATGAGGCTTGTGCTAAATTGGAGATTTTTGTTATGAGTGCACATGAGAAGAAGCGTTCTATCTTGGAGAATATGTCTATTAAAACTACCATATCGTCTTTCATCATGAAAGAATTAGTATTTACAATATAGAGATGCATGGTATGATTTAGAGAATGATTGTGAGGATTTGTATATGGATAGTTGTAATTTTTTGGATGAAAACTATTTCTATATTCTTCCTCACCAATCTTCTCTTTCATATGACAAGCAACTTGTGGTGAAAGGACAACAACAATAGAATAATTCCTCTTAGCTCCATCATTTGACTGCTCTATGGAGGATTCACTTGCTTTAGCTAGTTATACTTATTTGGATCCATATGACCATCATGGTAATATGATGTACATCACTCATCTATTCTTGGAGTTTCAATATCATCGATCGGGTGTCATCCATAACACATTGGACCGAGGATTTAGGATGAGTCCCTTCAACTATTTCCCTATGGCCAATAGCACTCGTATATTTGGGATCCATGATTAAGATGGTGGATGTTTGAATTCAACATGGTAGTCAACATTCACCCATGGTTCCTTGGATTATGTTTGTACTATTTCACATCAAGCGTTGAGGGAAACACTTTCCAATGGGGGTGGAGTGTTATGACCCTCCCTAGGGGTGTAATGGAGGACCTAGAGGACCCATTAAAATAATAGTGGAGGTCATTCGATGTAAAGTGGAATAGGTCAACTATATTTTTATTATTAAATAAGACCCACTATGTTAGTAAATAAATGTAATGTGACCTTATTAAAGAAGGTCCACTACGTAGTTAGGAGGTTAGAGTGTATTGTGATTCTATAAATAAAAATGGAGTCCTCCTTATGAGGTCTGGAGAGCATTGTATGTTGATATTATATCATTAGGAGGTATCCCCCTCAAAGAGGAAAGTGAACATAGTTGATTCATCCCATCAAAAGAATCATTTCCATAATAATAAAGTTGGAGTTTATTGGATATCGCTTGGATTGTTTCATATTTCTAATATCTCTTGTGTATGATCTATTGCCTTGAATATTTTGAAATTGGTGCAAAGTATTTGGAGGGGTAGTTCAAGAATAGATTGAAATTTAAAAGGATCAATGATGATACCTTGTTTATAAATGATGCATCCTAACTGTTAATACCCAAATATTTTTCACCTAGCTCATCCCCCTAGTCACATAACCCATTCATCCCTTTTCCCTGCATTTTTGGCCTCCAAAAACCCAAAAATACCTAAATTGGTAACCAAATGGGAAAAAAATCATTATTTCCCTCATCAATTAATGAAAATCCTTCAAAAAAGGTTAAAATCCCATAAAACATGGTCAAAATCCCCAAAAAAAGAAAAAGAAAAAGGGGAAAAAGTCAAAATAAAATTAAAAAGGATGGAAAACTCAAAATACCACAAACCAATACTAGTGATTTCCCAATACCATGGGTCAATACTCCACCACCCAAAATTGCTATAAAAAGGTGATGGAGGCCCCCCATTTTACATCCATGTATCACTCTTCCTACCCTTATGCTGCCAAAATTCCTATTACACTCTAGCCTACCTCTTTGAGCTTTTGTGCCCATTCAGTTGAGTCTTGGCCACCATTTGAGCATTCAGAGAAGAGAAAGGAACCTTGGAGACCCAGAGTGATACTCTTCGTACAGCTGTGAGGGCCCCCATCTCCTCAACTTCTGAGGTAAACTCTGATTATAAACCATTATTTGCAACATAATACAAAAATACAAATCTTATTCATGGGTTCTTGTTGATCTGTTATATTATTGCAGTAGTTAGATTAGTTTTTTTTTATTTGCACTCACATATTATCTATCTTTGAAAATGCTACTAAGGGTTCCACAATCCTTAGTAGGTTCTCTTTAGCATGAGATGGTGTGAAAAAACTAGCTACAGTTTTGGTGACTCCAACTGGGTCGATTCCCATCGATCTATGGTTTGGTATGATCAATAGTTATTTTTAGTATGGTACTTGTTGTTTTGCTTGCATTTTAATTTTCTGGCCTATACTTGGACCCTGTACTTGCAGATCTAGCCCTCGCCTTCAAATTACCCTTCATCAGTTTCATTTTTATGACTTGGCTCGCGACTGCAGATACACCTTTCTGCGCTGCAGAGCGCGAATTTTCACTAGTAACCCGCGACCCAAGCGCGAATTCTAGCCCAAAACCTGTGCTCCATAGCGTGAATTTCAGCCCACATCTCGCTCCCCAAGTGCTGCTTTTGGCTTGCTACCCGCATGCTCTATGTTCCTTTTAGCCTGAAACCTGCGCGTTCCGTGCACTTCTGACCCTGCTACCCGTGCACTCAGCGCGCTTCTGAGCTTTAAACTCGAGCCCCAGTTGCTCCTTTTCTGCCCAGATCCACGCCCCTTTTCCTATTTTTTGTTTTTATATTTCAACAATATTATTCTGCATCCTGTAGCGCCTAGAGCGCGACTTTTCCCTTCACAGACGTGCCCTGCACCTGTTTTTTCCTCTTTTCTTGACCTTGGCTGCACCAGCAACTCCCTTGTTTGTCTGCACTCATTTTCCATTGGTATTTTTTCTATTGTTTGCTTGCTGTAGAATTTGAGACATTTTAGTGTGTGTGCATCCTTAGTGCATTGCTATCTCTTGCATTATATTTCAGTGAGCTCATTTAATGCATACCTGTCATAGTAGTTATTACTTTTATTTGAAAAATCGAAAGAAAAAGTTTATTTCAGCATTTACTTTCGGCGATATTGGGTTTACACCACTTGTGCACCCACACACTCCTTGTAATTCAAGTGAGACTAAAATTGGCTTAATTAAACACACATTAACCCCACTTGGGGACCCAAAAACAACTTTGTATCTAGGTAGGAAATTGGGGTTAGGAATCCAAATAACACCCCCTTTGTCATACACATTTGAGACAATAGTTGTTGTCCTTTAGGGAGCCAAAATCCCCTATTATTGATTGGTACAGTTAACACCGATTTGTCGGAGGGCCTCTCCCTTAGGAGGGAAAGTGGAAAGACCGGTTCTGGAATTCTGATTGGAATACCTCTATCCATTCTGTACTGAAGGAGATCAACTTGTTGTTCTCGTTGTGCATGCTGGCCCCCATACTGGGTGCGCGACAAACAAAGAAATGAAGCCGCGGGACACCTTTCCGGACATGCCATGAACGGGATAGCTTAGTTTCCATTATTCTAGGACTCTTTTTCTTGGAGTCCCTCTCGGTAGAGGGATATCCTTTATCCATTTGGTTCTACATTTCATATTTCCTGACTACGGATTTCATCACCCTCCAGGGGATACGATTTGTGTGAGCTTCCATATCTTTTAGATAAGTGTTTGCATGCTCCTATACCCCCTTGGTTAGTGAGTATTTTTTTCTTTCTAGGATTGTTTCTTGTTGGTATTCTGACCATTTTATTACCGCTCCACTTGTTGTAGCATGTTGTTGCTACAAGTTTTTTTGAGCTTGTTCTTGGCTTGAGTGTCGTCTTTTTACGAGCTCTCCTTTTGCACACATGGATGCACTAGGATTTTTTAGCGTTTTATCTCCCACATCTCTTTAGAAAATTTACACTTGTCACCATTGATTCACTGAGACACTCTTTTCACCTACGGGGGAAATCCCCACAGTACGGTCCACTTGACCCCACTCGTCACGATCCCTTGAGACGCACATCTTAGTAGCTGTATCTTCATCCCAATGCCCCTTATTTCACCTCTGATTCTGAATCAGATTTACCCACATACAGAGCTCTGTCTAGCCCCATGGACAAGGTGAACCCCAAACCATTTCACGACGGTATTGTCGGCAATGGATCCACCACTGGCCCAACCACCATTTCAGCATCCATCCCTGTTGTGCCATCTACAGGACCTACACGGCATTTCAGTCACTACTTCTATACCCATCAATAGCAGATCTGTTTCGACCACCATCCCTTTGGTCACCAGTAGTACCCTTGTGGGAACTGGCCCTTCCTCCTCAATCCCTACACCCTTTACCAGTGGTCCCTCGATCCCAGTTATGACCGATGCCACTACCCCACCACTCGGTGGAGGTGACCTCAAGATTGTTGCCATGGCTAGCACGCAGACCACTTCGACCATGTCACATCCTCCTACTAGTTTTCCATTCATAGCCAGTATCAACCTACCTGATCTGGCCTGATTGACTAATGATCTGATCTGACATGACCCTACATGGCCTCCCATTCCTACCAAACTCCCTTCAGAGATCCAAAAATTTGAAGGGAAGGGTGGTGAGGAACCTAGAACCATATCATGTCCTTCCACTTATGGTGTTCCTCCAACTCCATAGTGGTTGACTCGATCCCCTACTCATTTTACAACGGACACTCACTGATGCTTCAACCAAGTGGTATATTGAACAACAACATGGGACGCACTCCAATTTTACATCCCCCTCTTCGTATTTTCTGCAGTTCTTCCAGTTTCCAGTCCGTTATAACGCTAGTGTTGATATTTTACTATCTTGCAGACAGAATGAGGCTACCCATATCACTGACCATATCCATGAATGGCATAGACGTCGTAGTTTGAATAATTGAAGTTGTTTGTTTCATGCATATTATTGTTGTTATTTTGTTTCATAATTATAAACAAAAAGGAAAAAAAAAGGATTTTACATTTGCATGTGCATAGATTCTTCTTTAGTGTCCTTGTTTTCAGTTTGATTGCATAAGAAGTAACATTTGTGATTGGATTTCTTTTGGAGTGTCTGCATATTCTTGTTGGGATATTTTGGCTTGATTGAAAAGGAAAATAAATCTATTCCCTCCCATAGATAGAATTTCATCGACTGTAAAAGAAGTGCATATCATTCTTGCATATTTTCTATCTTTTGGGTCTAGAGTCTTTCACATCACCAAGTTTCACTCCATATACTTGCTTGAGTAATCAAAACCCTAAAAGAAAGTGCTTAATTAAAATATATTAGACATTTTTATTTGTGTTCTATCAAACCAACATATAGTTTAGGATGTAGGGCCTTGGAATAGGATTGGATAGGACACTCTCCAAGGCCATATAAAGCAAGTAGAGTCCATAAAGAGAGAAAATCCATTAGTAACAAGAGATGCTTCCTGGGAAAGCTCATCTAACACATGAGTCAAGAATGAGGTCAATCTAGGTGCACTTAAGAGATATCCCCTCTTGTTGTGCTTAGTGGGTTCTTACATGTACTAGGGATTGGTCAACTGGTATTCCTCGGGGTGACACCTCCTGGCCAATATTCGGGTCTTCGACATATGTCACATGTTCATTACCCACATGTTTGAACTTGACTTACAACTATTCCTCCCAGTCGTCCTTTTGTGAAGTGGTATCCTTAGTTTCTTTTCCTATGCATCTACACAGGTGACTGCAAGTGGGAAGTGCTTATGGTACCTAAGACACACGATATATCATATTATTTCTCTACATTGGGGGATGCCCTGTGGGAACTTGGAACTTGGATTCGAGGGAGTACAAGGGGTTATCATAACTGTTTTTCACCTCTTTGTTGGTGAATTGAGACCCACCTTCAGAAGAGTCCTTTGAGCCATTTGGTTTGCATGTTGATAGCATAGATTTTTTTAGGGGTATGTTGTGTGTTCTCTTGTAGTTGGCCTTAGGATTTTTTTTTTTTTTAATTTCAATTATTCACCGTGTCCAATCTATCGATTCATCAATCTAGAGGTATTAGGGGCCTCTCCTATTGAGGAAGAACCTCCATCTATTCGAAGGTGAGTCACCTCTCCAGAAGGGGTAAGAGACACTATAAATTCAGAAAGGGATTCAATTCAAACCACTCATTTTTGAATTGAATTTTTAGACGAGGGTGTTGTTCCACACTTTAACCCACCTTTGACCAATCCTTCTGACCCCATACTTGAGAAAGTTCAACCTTTACCTGGTGATCCCTTTTCACTATTCAGTCATATGATGTATGGGACCACATCATCTTCATATATGGAACAACCCATCCCATCTTCCCTTGGTAGTGGAGGAGGAACTTCGGTTAATTCTCCACAACCATATACTAGTGGGGTAAATGTTCCATCTACTACACCTAACACACCTAATTTTCCCCTTTGGGAAACATCATCCATACCTACTATTTCACCCATTGGTCAGTCTAGTACTCCACCATCTAGTGGATAATCACCACAATTTTCCCCAACTTTTACTTTGGGGGGAGGGCCTACTCCTACTTTTAATATAGGAAGTAGTTCCCAAGCCATTGTTGGCATGTCTAAAGGAATCCCTATTATTCCTAATGTTGGATTTCCCTTTTGGTGTAACCCACCTACATGGGAAAGAAACCCACCTCCATATCAAGGGGGAAACATTTCAGAATCACTCAACCCATGGGAGGGTCGAATGATTCTAGTAATACTCCCTTTATTGGAAGCACACCTATGTCTAGTAGTTTACCCTTCCAAACAAGAGGTAATGTTTCTGGTGGATTCCATTTTCCTAAGGAAACGCCTATGTTGGAGGATTTCCCTATCCTAGTGGTAGCCATTCACCTTGGGGAAGTTATGTGAACAATCCCTTTGTTGGGGAAAATCAACCTTACAGGGGTAATCCTTCTTACGGGGGGAATAAATTTCCCAGGGGAAGTCATGATTTCCCAAGTTCGCATGCTTCTAGAATCCAATATATGGGGGAACCTTATGGTCCAATGGGTCTCAATTCCCAATTAAATTTGACACACAATCCATTTTCCAACATGCAACTACCCTATTTATCTACATTGTATTTTCCGTATTTGTTGAGGTTAACCAATGACCCCATTTTGCACAACCCCTTATGACCACCTATTCCGCACAATATCCCCACATACATACCCAAATTTGACATTAAAATGGGAGAATACCCATCCACTCATGTTACCACCTATCATATGTGGTGTGTCTCCAACTCCATGTTGGATGACAATGTTAAGTTATGTATTTTTCGTCAGACCCTAACCGAGAGTGCATCCAAATGGTACATTGAATTGCTAACTACCTCCTATTCTAGCTTCAATGCACTCACGATGGATTTCTTAACCCACTTCCAATTACCTATATGATACGAAACAAGAATAGATATTTTGACATATTTAATTCAAATCAACACCACCCATATTTTGGACCACATTCATGAATGGAGACAAAGGCAGAGGCTTGTAAAATCCTCCATTCCTGATCAATTATTAGCAGACTAGTTTATGAAGTCAATGTTACCTCCCATTTTTTGTGATGTTGCTATGGATGGGGTTGTAAATGAAGAGCAAGCTATCTGTTGTGGCCAATATTTGGATTTGATATATTCACAACCACGCACTTTATACGACATTATTCCACATGCTCCTCAACCATCAGTTGATCCATATCAACCCACACCCGGACCACATGCCGATGGTGTTGTTGGTTCCGTCTCTGTTGTTTCAGTGAACCAGTTAAGTGGGAAACTTAATCAACTTTCCATTACTAGTCCACTCACTTCAACTATGTCTACTACCAAACCATCCAAGTTCCAACTCAACAATATGGAGGTAAAAAGAAGAAAAACAAGAATAAAAATCCTTACAGTGAGTCTAGAACACAGCAACACATAATATCAATGCTCGAGCTGCACAATATTATAGTATAGTTGAATATTTAGATCAAGCCCCTTGTACCATGTCTTCCCTCGAAGTGTTGCAAATTTTTCCTGTGCAACGAAAAATCATTGTTGTCGGCCATTAAGGGGGTTGACCCCACAAAATCCAGTTTGGTTGTATTTGACATGGAACATAGCCAACCAAGGCTTTCCCACTAGATTTCCTTTCAGATACAAGTAGTCGTACGTGGGAAAAATATCTTTCGTACTGTTATTGATGAAGGAGACTCAACTTGTGTTATCTCCATTTCATGTTGGTGTGTGATAGGCTCTCTTGAGCTTGTCCAATTGTATACTTATTTGAAATACTTGGATGGTTATACTTTTACACCACATCGAATCCTCCATGCTTCGCCTATCGAGCTAGGGGGAAAAACTGCCATGGTCGATGTTGAAGTTCTGTTGTTGATACAACCTGATCCCCAAATTTTTTTGAAAATAATGGGGCCCCTCCTTTTCTCTTAAGAGAGTTTTGTTTTAGAAGTTAATTCTTTTTAACCTTTTCATACTTAGTTATTTTTTCAAAATATCGAACAAGATAAGTTTGTTTTTCACTAAGTAAAACTTGTTTTTTTTAGCCGAAACGATCGGCGTAACTCACCGAGTCGAGCCGAAACGGGCGGCGCTGTTTTGTTTAAAGTCAAAGGATCTTTTAGTTTCGGCGCGACTTCCCCAGTCAAAGTGGAACAGTAGGCTGAACTCGGTCATGTCCATCGAAACGCCACGCTCTTTTTGACTTGTTTCTTTTAAAGTTTTATGTTTTGGAAACACTCACTGAATCGGTCCGAAGCAATCAACAGATCTCAGTTCAATGCGCCGAAAATCAGGAGTGTTGTCCTTCGTCCCTTTAACACTTAGTTTTTTTTCGGGTCATCAAACCTTTTTGAAAGCTGTGTTATGTTTCGGCAGAGCTCGGTAAGTCGAGCCGAAACAATCGTCGGCGGTCATTAAGATGCGTCGATGATCGTAGAAGACTCCTTTTCTTTGCAGCACATCGATAGAACTCGGGAGTCACCACCGAAACATTCATGAGCGAGATATTTATCACGCGAGGACCCACCAAAAAGCCAAAATCGGCAAGGCCAACTTTCTTTCACCTGTGCTTTTCATAGAAACTTGCCAAGTCCTGCCGATACGTATTGCATCAACTCGGCAAGTTCTGTCAAAGCCGTCGACGGCCTATTTTCAGTGGCGGCAAAGTGTTATTTCGTTTACGGTGCCAAAAGGACACTAGGCCCCACCATTGTAAATGACGTTTTATTGCCACCACCAATCGCGTCTAATCAACATTTATTGCTTTGCTTAGTGGAGGGTTATATATAGTTTGGGGGGTTTGTTTCCATTTTTATTATTGTTTCAGCCTGGAGGAGAACACCGTTGCTGCCGCCTCCACCACTCACCGAGCTCCGATCATCCATTGTCTTTGGGGTTTTACGGCCAATTAACAATTGACAGGTAGGCTTCGTTTTCCTCTCGTCAAGCTTGGGTGAACACGATTAATCCTTTACGTAGCTAGTTGTTAGTCAGCTGTTGTTTTTGTTTCCGCTCATGCAGAGTTGGGGAGCTTAACTTTTCCCACTCACAGTTTTCCCCACTAGTTGTCACTCACTCAGAGCCTGTGGGATGACCTTACCATGCTTATTCTTGTTTAAAACGATAGTGGGGGTGCCTTGCATTTTTCCAATCGCACAAGCTAAAACCTGGCATCCATGAAACCAGTTTGGACTAACATGGCTACCCTGCCGTTCCGCAAACCCAAGCTTCTGTCAACTCTTCAGTTAGCAGCCAACCTGCACTTTTGAAGACCTCTCCCAACATGCCCCATCTCATAATTTGGGCCTAATTAACTTATTGTGTTTGTTTTAAGTTTTGGCAAGCTGCTTGATGGTAGTATTAAAATGAATAATAAGGCTAGTTGTTTTGTTTGCATTTTTCGCTCATCTACATGTTTGAAAGCAAGCACGAGAATCTAAATAGCATGGCAAATTTGTCTTCTCAAATATTGCTTGTTGGTAGCTAGTTATCTTATTCATTTGGTGGACAAAATGATTTTTGTTGATTATTGTTGGCCTGCGCATTGGTAAAACAAAGCATGCTTTTTGACAAGTATAATAATGGCGTTTTTAAACCCTGCATGTGAATTTGCTTGAGGAATCGTTTTTCGATTTTGCTTATACACGGTTTTGTCTTATCAGATTTTAAGCAATGAATAATAAAGGAGTAAAGAAGGGAAAGTCCAAGGTAACTAAGCCCGAGTTAGATGTCGAAGTTGTAATGGAAACCAGGCTAGAGACTACATATGAGGATACCAAGCCAGTTATGGGGGTTACCCCCGAATTCAAGTGGGGTGGAATATATCAAATGATCCAGGACCAGGATGTCCCTGGTGCAGTATTGGAAGAGATGGTATTATATTATAACATCAGAAGGTTCGACATCTCAAAATCAGCTACGTGCCCATAACTCTTCCCTTGCGCAAAAGTCATTGGGTGGATTTTATCGTGATCTAAGCCCACATCAAGGATTCTATTTGACAACAAAGGCGAAGATCTTGCCTCATTCCATCCAGCCCACATATCAGTAGCTTACAAGTTACCACAAACTCAGGTCCACTTGACCATGGCTGGGCTTGAAGGTCTTAACATGGATACCCTCTAATTTTCCAAGAAGTTATTAACACCAGGCAAGCAACTGAGGAAAAAGGCGAGCGGGGAGTATGAAACCCAAATGCTAAGGCCCCTTTTCAGAATCACAGCCCTAATGCTAAGAAGAATTTTTGGCAAAGCAGATGGAACCATTTATAAACCAAATTGGATACCTCTGATTCACCATGTGGCCTTCAACGACACAATCTTTAACTGGGCAGACATCATCTCAAACAATCTGTCGTCGGCCATAGCAGCTTCAAAAGTAGGACTAACCCAGAAAAGGGCGGAATTCTACATGTCCTCGTACCTATTAGATTGCATTTTATCAAGGAATCCTTTCCCTAATTTGGCATGCATTTGGAACAAGAACGATGTCCCAATTTACATTGCTTACAAGATGTTATGGGCCCATAAATACAAGGGATATTTCAAGACTATATGTGGAGACCTCATCATGCCTCTGTACGAGTTGATCTTCATCAAAGAACCAAATTGCCTATCGGAGAATACCATGGAAGTCATAGAACAATATGGAGATTACTATTTCTCACAGGAAGGCATGTACCTCAGGATGTATGGAGGTTCCAAACCACCATCTCTCTTTCCTAAGTATGCTACAGATTATGTAGTCCACAAGGAAGCAGTGAGGCAAGTCTTCATAAATGGGGTTGGTGACTATTTGCATGATCAGAAGAAAGCTTTGTTCCCTCCCTTACCTTTCTGCATTGGGGTGTATAAATTCTCCAAGGTTAAAACTGCTGAAGATTCTTTTCGGGAATTGAAAGATTTTCATTTTGGAGAGAAGATTTTTCATCGAAATGAAAACTGCAGCAAATTTGTAGAACAATTTGCAGCCGTAAAAGTATATTTTGAATATGTAGATTACTTTGACAAAGATGAAGCAGTTTTTAGGAGGGCTAGCAATATGACCAAGCTCAACAAACGCTTTTGTCCCAAGAGCGGATCTAGTTCTAGTGTTGCTTCTCAAGCTGCTAAGCAGGTAGAGTTACAGAAGAAGAGGGACGAAGCCGAAGCTCTAACGAAAGAAGAGCAAAGGCTAAAAGAAGAGGCTGAAAAGTTCCAAAGAGAAGCAACGGAAAGAGTTCAGAAGGAACAGGCTGACAGGTTGCGGAAAGAAGAAGCTGAAAGAATCAGAAAAGAAGAGGCTGATAAGATGCAAGATATGCAAGAGAGGGCAGATAAGCAGGCCGCTGAGCAGTAGAAGAAAAAAGAAGAAGAGGAGAATTCCAAGAATGCTGTGGAAGCGGGAAGTCCAGGCATGCAGACCATGGACATAGACTCATCCCAAGCATCCCAAGAAATAACTACGAGAGGCCACTTCCCTATAGGATAAATCCCACTCACACCTTTTACTCCATCAAAGGAGCACATTGCGGCTCAACTGGACACAATTGTCTTCGAAAAGAAAAGAAAATCTATTATGAGAAAGATGGAGAAAAGAATGAAAATGGCCTCCCAACCAAACATCGTCATTAGACAGGAAAGCACCATCGTACAAGGTACGCAGAGTGCCCCCGGTTTTATAGCTTCTATCAACGTAGTTGCTGCCCAAGCAAGTGAGGACAACATCAACAAACTGATGAGTGATGTCGAGCTGGGAAAACAGAAGGTACACAAGTTAAAAGCTAATTTGATAAAGGAGCGAGCAGACGGATAAAATTGGAGGAAGAAATACAATGCCCTCTTATCAAAGCGAAAACGAATAACAAGTGAGTACCAAACTCTAGATGAAGAAAATGAAGCATTGACGATACAACTAATGATACTAGAGGGTGAGAAGAATGACATTGAAGCTAGAGCTACCCAGTTAGAATCTAACCAGGAAGTTGCAAACCAACATGTTGAGGAACTAAAGGCTAGAGTGGAAGAGTTGAATAAGGAAAAGGAGCTGGTGTCAAGAAAACTAGAGCTTGCAATAGGAAGGAAACAGGACCTAACCCCTTTTCATGAGCAAGGCTGTGACATTCAAATGAAAATCTATTTGTCACAAGAGCTCATAACAGAAGAAGTTATCAAGATGAAAGCAATGGTTTCGAGGATGAAAGAAATCGACACTGAGGCTTTGAGACTCAGGAAAAAGTGTTTGCGCAACATAGAGGAAACCAGGAAACAAATTGAGTGGAGAGAAGGGAAATTAGGATTCCCTGGGCACCTACCTCTCAAGTCCTTGACCGATTTTAAGCTGGATTTGGGCCACATCGAGTTCAATAAATGTTGCGGTGTAAAAATAAACTCTGTAATCCATAAAACCATTGGGTAGTGTGACAGCTTCTACCAGAAAATCCGGGTAACCCACGAGAAATGCCAGATGGTTTTCCCTTAGATCATGGAAGAGTAACCCACTCTCGATACCACTATGGTCTTATGGGATTGGGAACCCACACAGAAATTAACGTGTGAAGCTAATGATGAATAAATTCAAGTTTCATTAGTCAATACCACTACTAGGAGTAAGGGCCCGATTGTTGAACAAAAACCCGATGTCCCTAAACCTAAGGTTGCAAGAGAAATGCCAAAATGGCACATTACTGTCATCCAACCACAACCTAAGACAAATCCAACAGTGGTAAAAGAATCAAACCCAAAAGTTAATAAACAACCAAAGGTTATGGTGAGTAAGACAAGAAATAATGGGGCAAGCCTAGAAGAACATAACATGGGATATGACATTGTTGAAGACATCAAGAAGACGAAAGCAAATATCACTTTGTTTGAATTGTGTAATCTTCCTCAGCAGAGAAAGAAATTGTTAGAATCTTTTGATCCACAATCCAACACTACAATGGAAAATACTGAAGAAGATACCGAGATAAATGAAGCTAGCATTGGCGAGAAATCAAGATCTCAAACTTTGCCTTTCCTGTTAACTTTCAAGATATTTAATCATAACGTGCAAAATTGCTTGGTTGATTCTAGATCTTCCTCCAATGTTATGCCATTGTCAATTTGCAAGAAAATTAATGGACAACCAATTCCATCTCCCTCTTAGATCATACAGCTAGATAGAACTATTGTTAAAGTAATTGGAGAGATGAAATATGTGCTTATTAGATTGTATGTAGATATGAGGGTGTGTCAATTCATTGATATCATGGTGGTATATATTCCTGAGGCTTATGGTTTAATATTGAGCAGGACTGGTCTACGAAACTGAATGGTTACTTTGCAACAGACTGGTCTCACTTGTAGTTTCCGTACCAAAACAAGCAAAACCAAATCAATATTCTGAGAGAACCTCACATGAAACAAAATGTAACTCAGTTGTAAGAAATGAATGAGGTTGTAAATTTTTCATCTTCAATATTGGGAAATTATTTCTTAGAGATTGAACCAGGAAATTATCAATCAACATATGTTAGCCATGATTTAGACGAACAGTCTGATCTCCTTCATTTTTCTCGGACTGATGATATTGATTATAACATAGTAGAATTAGTCACTAAATTAGGTAGTAACAATGCTAACTTAATTAAGACAGAAAACTTATTTTGGATCCTATACTTCGATGGTTCTAAAACCCAAGAGGGATTCGGATCCAGTTGTGTTTTGATTTGTAAAATTAGTCACAGCAGATCTAATGAACAAGTAAATCAATCACAACAGATGAACATAGAAAATATGGTGCAAAACTGTGCAAAACATGCAGCAGTGCTCTCTATCCCAGAAAGGGTGAATGAATTACAATAGATTACAATCTCTGTCAATGAGCAATTCGAATTGACTAAGTAGGCCATTCGAATCACTAAATGGAGTAGCTTGACTCTATCTAGGAGTCCTCATCAATCATCGGTGGTGCTCATCAATCACAACAACCAGTCATCCAGGTGTCAAACTGAGTCTAACTGAGTGTAATAAATGTAACTGAAGTGTGTAGCACTGATATAGGATCTGGAGGCTCAGTGGGGGCGCATGGGAGGCTAACTGAAGTCAGAACAAGTCACCTAATCAAACTGGAGGTCAAACGGAAGTGATACAGTCAGTCGGGAGTGAAACTAGCCTCAAATCAGGGAGAATCGGAGCTAACTGAATGTAACTGGAGTGAATCTGTAGTGGTAGGTGAGCAAGTGCGCCCTTCTCTGGCAGTAGGTGAGAAGAGGGCGCCTTTCAGCTTGGGAGGGCTAAAACTCTGTGGTAAGTGGCTCCCGGGTGCTAGAAGAAGGTGGATAAGGTGCTGGAGGCATCAAACTGGTGACTGGGATGCATGCCTGTGCATGCAAGATCCTGAAATAGATCATATCCTGAAATAGATGATCCTGAAATAGATCATATCCTGAAATAGATCATGCAAGATCCTGAAATAGATGATGGATATCCGAACACCCCCCCTCAAGCTAGACTATGATGTGAAAAAAATAATGTGGGGCCCTAGTAACTGAGACCAAAGGTCACCCTAATACAATAATAATCCAAACTAATAACAGTCAATAAACCGAGGAAATGGGGAAAACCTCATGGGAAAAATACCCCCCCTCAAAATAGACTGTAGCACACCAAAAGATTTAACTGCTCCGAAATCAAGTAGATATGTCTGGAGGTATCTTACTCTTGGGAGTAAATGGATCATGCTCCAAAAACATGTGCTTGAATTCTCCATCAGTGGATGCAAGCGAATGTGGAGACTTTATGAACTTGCTCTTCATACCGAAAATGGTGAGAACAAATCTGAAAATATGAGGATGATCCTGGAACCTGTGATTCGAACCAAGTGAGGTAGAAAAAGCTCCAATAAGATCAAATAGCTCTTGAAACTTGAACTTCTTATCAGTAGAAGTTAAATCAGCTCCAAGAATAGATGAATGGTTTCTTGAGATCTCCTTTGAACCAACAAGGGTGAGATCAAAACCAAAATCAGCAAAAAGTGCATGAGAATTGAACTCAAGCGAATGGTAGTGCTCTTCATCTTCATTAAAAATTTGAGAAACTTTGCAAATGATAGAACATAAGTCTATAGGATGCATGCAATCAAGGAGGGCGAATGATTCACCTCCAAAATCAGATTTTACCTCCAAAACTTCAAGTAGATCATTATTCTGCATGCCGACAAACTCATGTGAAGGAGAGGATTCAAGAACCTCTTCGGAATCTAGAGTATGAGCTAGTTTATCTTGCTCAGAATTTGAAATAGAAGACATTGAGAGAGTGAGTTTTGAATCTACAATTTCTTCTTCATCTTGAACAATTGTTGAGGCCAACACATGATCGGAAAGAACACATAAGGAGATCTCACTGGGCTTGTTCTCCAAAAGGCTAGCATGATCCTCTTCTTTCTGCTTTCCAAATTCTCTGTCAAGTTGGACCCATAGATCACTTGGATTTTCAGCAGTATTACTGAGGTAGCGCATACAAGGAGACATAGCAAGACACATTGCTCCAAAAGCTCTGTCACAATCATTGAGCCAATCATTCTCCTCTTCATCGGAATCAAAATCTCTTGTATTACCAATGCACATATCAAAAAAACATTGTCTCTTCAAGAATGAAATCATCTTTGGTTTCCATTCATCATAGTTGAATGGAGTAAGAATATTTTGTGAAGAAGAAGTCTCCATCTTTGCATTAGCGAATGCACATGGAGGAAGTAAGAAACCTGCAAATCACACACAAACAAACACTATGTTTTCAGCCTTGCATGCACATGAGCGAATGCACATGAGATTTTGCATGCCGCTGCTAAAATATATTGTTGAGCAAAGATTGCTCTCTCTTCATGTAGAACACTTGTAGAAAAGAAATATTGTCCCTGCAATGGCTCTGATACCAAGTAAAATTAGTCACAGCAGATCTAATGAACAAGTAAATCAATCACAACAGATGAACATAGAAAATATGGTGCAAAACTGTGCAAAACATGCAGCAGTGCTCTCTATCCCAGAAAGGGTGAATGAATTACAATAGATTACAATCTCTGTCAATGAGCAATTCGAATTGACTAAGTAGGCCATTCGAATCACTAAATGGAGTAGCTTGACTCTATCTAGGAGTCCTCATCAATCATCGGTGGTGCTCATCAATCACAACAACCAGTCATCCAGGTGTCAAACTGAGTCTAACTGAGTGTAATAAATGTAACTGAAGTGTGTAGCACTGATATAGGATCTGGAGGCTCAGTGGGGGCGCATGGGAGGCTAACTGGAGTCAGAACAAGTCACCTAATCAAACTGGAGGTCAAACGGAAGTGATACAGTCAGTCGGGAGTGAAACTAGCCTCAAATCAGGGAGAATCGGAGCTAACTGAATGTAACTGGAGTGAATCTGCAGTGGTAGGTGAGCAAGTGCGCCCTTCTCTGGCAGTAGGTGAGAAGAGGGCGCCTTTCAGCTTGGGAGGGCTAAAAATCTGTGGTAAGTGGCTCCCGGGTGCTAGAAGAAGGTGGATAAGGTGCTGGAGGCATCAAACTGGTGACTGGGATGCATGCCTGTGCATGCAAGATCCTGAAATAGATCATATCCTGAAATAGATGATCCTGAAATAGATGATCCTGAAATAGATCATATCCTGAAATAGATCATGCAAGATCCTGAAATAGATGATGTATCCCGAAATAGATGATGGATATCTGAACATGATTGACCCTGAAAAGAACAAACATTTTTTATCTTGTAGACTAGAGTTTTAATGCAGAAATAACACAACAGAGTATGAAGCTCTAGTTTAGGGACTAAAGAAGGCTATTAGTTTGGATGTCAAATATTTAGAAGTCTTCGGTGATTCAGAGATAGTTGTCAGACAAGTAAGGGATACAATTCATTGGCTTTCACCACACTTAAAAGGTTATCAATCTAAAGTTTGGAATTTGATTTGACATTTTGATGCTTTTAATATAAGTTCTATTCCTAGATTGCAGAATGTTGCAGCTGATTTGTTATCTACTTCTGCTTCCCGATTAGTGCCTACAAATAATAAATACTCTATGGAACTGATTTTTAGGCCATTTGTACCTGATAACATTACAAATCTTAGAGTGTTTGATGATGACGATCAAATTATCATATTCTTAACTAATGAGGATACTTTCCAAGAATCTATAATCGATGAAGATGAGCACGATTCAGATTTGCAGAATAAAGATGCAGCTAAAGGAAATTTTATGCCGAAAGGAGTAAGAACTCTTGAAGGGTTGTTTGATTTATAGAATAAGTTTAGGAGGCCAGCAAATGTCAAAACTAATAGCTCCTTTATGCAGCATGAATGGGTAAACTTGGGCACAGAAGCTGAGCCAAAATTTGTCAATCTTGGTAAATGTTGCTCGCCAGGCGAGAGGGATAAGTTCATCAAACTGTTCGTGTGATACAAAGATGTTTTTGCATGGACTTATGAAGATTTGAAAACATATGACACTCGCATCATACAACACATAATACCAATGAAGCCAGGTGTTAAGCCATTTCAACAGCAATTGCGAAGAATGCATCCAACGCTTGAACCGTTAATACAGAAAGAATTAAAAAAATTGTTGGATGCTAAGATCATCTTTAAAGTCCGACACTCCGAATGGGTCACTAATTTAGTTCCTATACGGAAGAATTCGGGAGAGATAAGATTGTGTTTGGATTTTCGAAACTTGAACAAAGCATCTAACAAAGACAACTATCCTGTACCACCCATGGATCAAATTTTACAGATGGTTTCTGGTTCAAAACTATTCTCCCTGCTAGATGGTTTCTCTGGATATAATCAATTACTAGTAGTGGAAGAAGATCGACTCAAAACCACGTTCCGGGCGAAGTGGGGAACCTTTGCATATAGCATAATGCCATTTGGTTTAATAAACGCAGGAGCTACATTTCAAAGAGCCATGGTCATTGCGTTTCGAGGATTAGTTGGCCACTATGTGGTAATTTATCTAGATGATGTGACAGTCTTTTCAAAGAAAAGAGAAGACCATGTTTTCCATTTGAAGCATATTTTTTATCGCTTTAGAAAATACGGTATATCTCTAAATCCCAAGAAGAGTATTTTTGATGTTCTTGAGGGTAAGCTTCTAGGTCATATCATCTCAAATAAGGGAATCTCAATAGATCAAGAGAGAGTGCAAGCTATAAGCAAGACTCCCATGCCCCATAACAAAAAATTTATGCAATCTTTTATGGGCACAATAAACTTTGTTTGAAGGTTTGTACCATATTTCGCTCAGATTGTGAAACCTTTGCAACAAATGGTAAAGCAGAGTGTGCAATGTAAATGGACTGACATAGAGAAGATTGTGTTTAAAGACATTAAAACTGCCATAGCCAATGCACCTTCTTTAAGAATTCCATAGTTTGAAAAGGATTTCATCATGTACACTTTTCCTTCAGATAAATCTCTCGCAGCTATGCTCAATTAGAAGGAAGAATTAGGAGACGAGTACCCAATATCTTTCATGAGCACTGGTTTGCAGGGTGATGAACTGAATTATCCCACCATGGATAAGCAAGCATATGCAATATTTAAAGCGGTAAAATGGTTCAGGTCATATATCCTAAAGAACATAACGAAAGTCATAGTACCTCACCCTGTGGTTAGATCTCTATTTGTAGAGAAGGAATTGGGTGAAAGGAGAGGAAACTGGGTCACTACTCTTCAAGAGTATGATTTGGAGTTCAAACTAGCAACCATTTTAAAGGTCAAGGACTGTGTAAATTACTCACTGAAAATCTAGTTGATGAAGAGCATGAGTGGGAAAATGAAGCCGAAATGAATCTTACTGAGGTATGTCCTATTTTCACTGCCCCCGAATCTTGGTATAGGGACCTAGTGCATTATTTGCAACAAGGATATTTACCAGAACACTGGAGTCCCAAGGAGAGAAGGGCACTCATATTTAAATCAACACCCTATCAAATACTCGATGGAGTACTTTTCAGGAAGAACTATGATGGGATATTCCTTAGGTGTCTTGAAAAGGAAGATGCAGAAAAGGTGTTCAAAGAATTACATGATGGCCCTGCCGGGGGACACTATTATGGAGATATCACAGCTCATAAAATACTCAGGGCTTGTTACTAATGGCCAACTCTCTTCAAAGATGCTCACGCCTATGCCAGAAAATGTGACGTATGTCAAAGAAGCGTTGGCAGATTATCTAAAGTTGTTGATGCCCAATTTTGTCATCACTTTTGATCATTAAACGTTCTCTGTTGGCATTATTTTCACTATTTTTGTTATGATAAGTCATATTTCTTTCCATTCAGACCACCATTTGAACTCAGGTATGAATACATTTGAATATTTGATAAATCTTTTTTTTTTATCATCATTTTGTGGTTTATTAACATTAATCTAGCATTTCTCGACTTGTTTGGAAAAATAGACTTCATTCTGCAGGATATGATTTTCAAACGAACTCTCATTTAGACGTGCGTTCACGTCCAAGACGCCCAACCGCATTGGGACCATCATTTAGCCCTCCGTTCGCACCTGCGGATTCGTTGGTTGGAATATTTCGGGGCACTAAAGGAAAAAACCATGACGTGGGTTCTGTTGACAATGTGTCCCTCATGGTTCGTGAGACCTCGTTCTAGAAGATCCGTGTTCCCGTTCGCCCATCCTAACAACGCATCAGCTACCCACATCAAAGAGAATCAACGACCACGGAAGAAGGAAAATGGTCTGTGCGATTTAATGGACCGTTCTTGTAGCTATTAAGACCTCCTATTTTTAGAGAGTTTGACCACTGAAAGGGTCGACCTACTCTTCCATTGTAAAAACTATACAAAGACGTCTCAGGTTTAGAAACACATGCGCAAAGCTATATAGAAAAACATTGTGTAACCTTTGATTCAGTTTAATAGAAAGTCTCTGATTGTAGCTGTTGATGAGTAAATTCGTGTTCTGTTGGTGAATGATCTGAGTTAGACACAACCCCTGATTGCTGAGAAGGGCCCCTCAACAACCAAAGGTTTTTCATTGTGTATATTTCTTTATTTCTTTTCTGCAGATAAGTAGTTTTCTTTTTCAGTATATGTATTTAATTTGGTCTTTCTGTAGATGTTGTTTTTATGTTTCCTATAATATATTTCTTGTTGTTAATACACTTTTATGTTTCCAAAATTTAAAATGACCGGTCATGCATAGTTTCTTCCAGCTTTCCTTTTAGCTTTTCCATTACAATTAGATAGAATTTAATTAGTTCAGTTTGTAATCAGATCTAGCTCTGTGAGTGTTACTGTAGCTATAGATTAGATTTTTTTACCTTTAAGCTCTGTTTTATTATGCAATAGAAAACGGTTTCTTTCCTTAGATACAAATGAGTGTAGCTGCTTCCTGTTATTTCAACTTTAAACAGCTTATTTACTGCTTTGCTTGCACCATAGACTAATATGCATAAACCAGCTAGCATTAAATTCATTTAGCTTGTTTATTTTCATAGTTTGTAACATTTATGTCATCCGGACCGTCATTTGGCCGACCATTCACACCTTTCATTTAGACCGCCTTTCAAACCTTCTTTCATCCTTTCATTCGCATTTAGACAGAATTTTCCAGAATTACAGTCATTTCCAGAATTTCTAGTATTTCATTTTATGCAGAGATAGTTAGCTAGGATGTAGGTTGATTTTCCAGTACTTCATCACATTCTGTAGCTAGTTTGGGATTCGAATCCACCCTTAACATTTCATATCTCATTCTACATTTGCACATAGGCTAACCATTTAAGTTTTATTAATGATGAAATTCATTTACATTCAGCACATGTTTTACTGTTCAAATGAGAAATAGTTTTGGTTCAAATAGAAGTGGCATAAATGTCTCTTACTTATGATTTAGGTAGTTTTATGAGTCACTTTCATTTACTTTTCATGCCTAGGACCTAGATTAGCTTAAACTTGTTTACAATGTTATCATAGACTTTGCTTAAATCTCAGTTTGTCTTATTTCTGAATCAGTTTAGTGTTTTATTCCCAGTTCTCATTTCAAGTTCCTAATTAGTCTTTCACTTTTATTTACATAGTGTTTTGATTTGGTTTAGTTTCATTGTTTCAAGTTCTTTCATTTCCGTAGAAAGAATAGGCTAGGAACTAGTTCCAATCCAAGTTTAATAAGTTCATATGTGTTTCATATAGATGCATTAATTTTTAGTAGTCATTAGAGGTCAAATAAGTTAGGATTTGTACTTTTGTTAATCAGCATTTCATTTCGAGTACTATAGTTAGTTTTACGTATCATTTTCTTATGGATAAATAATAGATTACAATGTTTAAAATCAATTGCAATTGGTCACTTTTTAGCTTGCATCTCTTTGTAGAAGTTAAACTAGATTTAGTTCCATTATGTTTCCTTGTCACATTTGAAAGTCATTTCGATACCTTTTCTCCAGTTCCTATTACATTTGACACATTTCCTCAAAATCCTCAAGGAGAATGGAATTAGGTAGCTTATCTTAGTTTTGAGTATTTGTTAAATGCATGAATAGTTTAACTGTTGAATTTCTTAGGTTTATTAAGTAGTTGTAACCTTGCTTCAGATAATATAGTTCTTATCTTTACATAGTCAAGTTGTACACTGAATCATTTCATTAGTAGGTTCCTGAATTCATAGTTATTACATAGTAGCTAGTCTTTCTAATTCCTAGATTAGAGTTTGAATCATTGATCAATAGTTTCCATTTTCATAAGAGTAGTTTGCTTTTGATCAAGTCTTGTTTTCTAAAATAGTATTGTTTTTATCTTTTCAATTAGTGTTCATAGAGTAGAGTAGTATAGATTGATACTATTCTTATATATTGGTTTGGTTAGGTCTAATAAGTTTAGTAGTTGTATTTCTGAAGTTTGACTCGGTTTTTCATTTTGAAATATCGTTCGATCTTTTCATTATTAAACATTTCTAAGGTCGCCCGAGCCGATGTCTTAGGTACCCTTCTACCTCAAAATATACTTTTCCACAACTCTAAGATTACCAACCCTGGTCGATAATTAAATATTTGGTGATTCATTAAGACAATAAAACACCCAACAAAAGTAGTAGGACTATTGCATTCTGTTATTATCTCTGAGCCATTCGAGCAATGGGGCAGAGATGTTATCGGAGAGATAAATTTGAACTTTATGCTACAACACCGATACATTCTCACTACTACGGATTATTTCACCCGGTGGACATAAGCTATTCCACTGCGTAAAGCGAACGAAGACGCGGTCATCAACTTTTTGAAAGAAAACATCATAACTAGGTTTGGGGTTCCAATTTCTCTAGTCTTTGATAACACAACTTATTTTTTGTCTGTGAAATTAAATGAATTTGTTTATGAGAAAGGAATTAAATTTCATTATTCAGCAAATTACTATCCCCAAGGAAATGGACTAGCTGAATCCACAAATAAAAACCTCATCTGAATTCTTAAAAAAATGGTCATTGAGAATCAAAGAAGTTTGCATATAGCCCTCCCAAATGCTTTATGGGAAGATAGAGTCACCCTAAATAATGCCTTAGGATTTTCCCTATACATATTGGTCTATGGGAAGGAAGCCATACTCCCTCCTAACATATTTCTCCCATCCTTGCAACTAGCCCAAGCCTCATGAGGTTCCAATAGCGAAATCTTACAGTCAAGAATTAACACCCTACTCAAACTTGAAGAGTCACGGTAGAAGGCCAAAGATAGGTTCCACCAACACCAAGACATTGTGAAGAGGTGTTTTGATAAGCATAAATCTGGCAAAAGAAGTTTCGAAGTAGGTGACCTAGTTCTGAAGTGGTATCACCCACATGATGATAAGGGAAAGCACACAAAATTTCAACAATTATGGCTTGGCCCTTACCAAATTTCTAAGAAGCTTGGCCCGTCAACATACAAACTAAAAGACTTACAAGGGGAGGAATAAAATATCCTCGTCGACGACTTTGCTTTAAAGCAGTATTTCACTTAGATTTAGGGTTACTTTTGTACATAAATAAACTTGTCTTGTCTTGTTTTGTTTTAAGTTTTCTTTTTTTGTTGTGAGTATTATGTTTTGTTGATTGCTTTCATTTTGATTCTTTTGATTGCTTTGTTTGATCCCTTTATTTTTTGTTTCAAATAAATCCCAGCTCAACTCCTTGGTTTATGGAAAGATAGAACTCTGAACAAACTCAAAAGCGCAGAAAAGGCAGAATCTATTTATGAAAGAGAGTTTCTCTGTGTAACTTTGCTTCTGCCGAATATGTTTCTAGAAAGGGAGGATCCTTTTTCATACTTGAGTCATGATAATCCCTGTTAAAATAAATGAGACTTGTGGTTTCTGCATTACTATCTTGGGGATCCATTCACTCTCACATTAATAACTGTCTCAGGTAGTTCACTATAATGGACCCACAGATAGGAAGCAGGTCTCACATATATATGGTATTTAAAATGATCCCATGCTGCAAATCAAAATCCAAAAGAGTTGTATTAAAGAGTCTATTTTCCAGAATTTCTCGCCTCCATTAAAGCATGGTTGAGAAAGCAAAGAAACCCAATCAAGAAAGTTGTCTTAATGGTCATCCCAACAAGGTTCTTCTCCGTCCGTGAGCATGATAACCAAATAAATCTCTTACTCACACAAAAGGACATCATGGATTGAAGAACCTAATCCAAATGTCAAAGATTGGACAAAGTTATAACGAAAGACTCAGACGACAAAATTTTTGTCAATAAAGAAATCATCCAAAGAAATGCTAAACAACATGGGAATGAGGAACAAATGAATATGTCTGTGGGATTTTTTTACGATATTGTGGAGTCCTTTTTAGTTGACATTCGAATATGGATTTAAAATGAACTCCACATTTTGTCCCTAAGAGAGTGGTGAAGAAGTCTAATTCCATGTTTCCTTTATTCCCCAATGGCCAGTATGCTGAAAGTGGTTTTTCCCCTGTGTAGAATCTATCCTGAAAAGCACTGTTTTGTTCAAGGAGTTATCAACATATAAGTTTTCTGACCTTGAAAAGGGATTGTTCAAAGATCTGTGTTCACGAGCGAATCGCTAATTGTTGTTGCTACAACCTGATCCCCAAAATTTTTGGAAAATAATGGGGCCCCTCCTTTTCTCTTAAGAGAGTTTGTTTTAGAAGTTAAGTCTTTTTAGCCTTTTCATACCTAGTTTTTCTCAAAAGATTGAACAGGAGAAGTTTGTTTTTCACTAAGTAAAACTTGTTTTTCTTAGCCGAAACGATCGATTGAACTCATCGAGTTGAGCTGAAACGGTCAGTGTTTTTTTGTTTAAAGTATAAGGATCTTTTAGTTTCGGTGCGACTCACCCAGTCAAACCGAAACAACCGGCTGAACTCGGTCATGTCCATCTGAACGCCACGCTCTTTTTGACTTGTTTCTTTTAAAGTTTTATGTTTCGACAACACTCACTGAATCGGTCCGAAGCAATCGACGGATCTCAGTTTGTTAGAACAGTAATCCACACTTAGTACCATAATCCATAAATTTTTATTGCCCATGTGCTTAATTAAACCATGTTTTGGATTAAGTGACTATAGTTGGTCAAAAACCCACTTTTGAGAGTGTTCACACCCACTTCCAAGCAAACCAGTTCACCCAGCCTCCAGTTTTGTCCACAAGTGCGCCCTCATTAATTGCTGGTGCGCCCTCTCTCCTTGTTTTGGGGAATTTTAGTTGACCAAGGGCTCTAGGGTGGATTTTTGCCCATTTTTGGCTAGATTTGGAGCATTTAATGCTCCCTTGGGCCCCCAAACCTCCTCTACTTGCTCACCCACGCCTGCCTTGAGCTCATTAATGACCCAGCTTGCTTCAACCACCTCCACACTAGAATTCGTGGCTGTTTGGGGTGATTGGGATTGAGTTGGACCCACCTAGGGGGGATTGAGGCCAATTTGGCATTGATGACTTGTACACTCAGCTTGAGCCACCTAATGCTCTTGATTTTCTCATGGATGTAATAAAAACCTGTTACTAACATTTTCACATGTTAGACAGTCAGTTAATCAAAGATTTGAGCATACATTGTGTGTAAAATTATCATCTTTTTCAAGTTTTTCCACTGTTTTTGCAAATTAATTCGATTTTGTGAGGTTCTCCATAGCTCCTAGATCTTCTGTGATCAAAATAATCACATGGTATCAGATCCATCATGGAGTTAGTGAGTTCCAGGTCAATATTGAGCATTGAACTGCATTCTAGAGAGGATTTCCAGACAAAAATTGAGTGTTTTTTGCAGGTGTTTCAGTAGTTTTCTCACCATTAACGCAGCAGTCATGGAAGCAAACCAAATGTTGCTCACACCCTTCAATTTTTTCGATTGGAAGGCTGAGATGGTTATCAAGCTGAGATCTAAGGGTCTCTATAGAGTAACCATGGGCACAGAAGTGGAGCCAAATTCTGCTGTGGAGAAAGCAAAGTACTACAATTGACTTGATGAAGCTTATGGATTGCTATGCCTGAGCATTTCAAGGGAACTCTTGTTTCATACAGACAGTTTGACAACCCCCAATGAAGTATGGGTGAAGCTAGAATCACTCTTTGGGAAAACTGATGAACTGAGAGGCCACCAGCTTGAAAACGAGCTCATTAGCTTGAGCCCAGCGCATTTTGAAACCATCTAGGAGTTCTTCACGAAATTCAAGTCACTGGTTCTTCAACTGCAACAATGTGGAATTGTTAAGAAGGAGGAACAACTGATTCTGTCCATCCTTTCGAAGCTAGGCCCAGAGTTTTCAGTATTTGTTAGCACATTTCACTCAGCCAAAATGACCCTTCGAAATTGGCAAATGCCATCACTAGCTACCTTCATGGAGTGTCTCACTCAGGAGCAGGATAAACTAGTTCAGATGGGCACCATAAAATCAAAGGACCAAGCATTGGCAATGGGTGTTTCAAATGCAAGCAAAGGAAAGCAGAAAGCCAAGAATTCGAAGCAGCAAGAGAAGAGGAAGTTTGACAAGACCAAGTCTGCAGATGGGGGTTCGAATCTGTCAAAGGAGAAGGACAAGAAGGGAAAGGAAAAGACCAAATGCACCTATTGTCATAGGGGATGGCATCCAGAGAGCTCATGTATGAAGAAAACCATTGACTCAATGGCGCAGCTGCTGGAGAAGAACAACATCCCAGTCCCTGAGGGCGCAAGGAAGAAGGAGAGCACCTCAAACCCTGACAATAAGGAGAAGTGTCATGCTTTGGTAGCAGGTACTTCGAATCCCTCATCCTTTATCATTGATTCAGGAGCTTCCAAACATATGGTTTCATCCAGAGAGCTCTTCTCCTCTATGCATTCGAATGGTGGCCCAACAGTTCGAATGGGAGATGATTCAGAAATCCAGACCAAGGGGATTGGTAGGATTGACATGGAGCATGGCTATTTAAGTGATGTGCTCTATGTACCTTCATTGGCTGCAAATTTGCTATCAGTCTATCAAATGACCCATACAGGAGAAGCCAAGAGAGTGACATTTACTCCAGATTTGGTAGAAATCTCAGAAATCTCCTCAAATCAAGTTGTGGCTGTAGGGTATGCAGATCATGATGAGAGAATGTACAAATTCTCAAATTTCATTCCAAATTCTAGTGACCATGCTCTTGTCTCTCATGCCAACGAGACCTCCAAGTTGTGGCATGAAAGATTTGGCCACATGAACTACAAATATCTCCAGCATTTGCACAAGGACGAGATGGTGGAAGGGCTTCCAGAAATCAGATCTTCAAATGGTGCATGCATTGGGTGTGTAGTTGGAAAGCATCCTGAGCGCATCTATGAGAAGGGAATGGCAAGGAGAGCCACTCAACCACTTGGATTGGTACATTCAGACCTCATTGGTCCTCTTCCCACTCCATCATATGGTGGATCAAGGTATGTACTTACATTCATAGATGACTACTCTCGATTCTGCTGGGTTTACTTCCTTAAATTGAAGTCAGAGGTGTTTGAGAAATTGAAGATTTGGAAAGCCCTAGTGGAGAACCATAGTGGTCATAAGATAAAGATCCTTAGGACTGATAATGGAAAGGAATATGTGAATAATAACATTCAGCACCTATGTGAGGAATGTGGCATCCAAATGCAACATTCAATCCCCTACACACCTCAGCAAAATGGTGTGGCAGAGAGGAAAAATAGATCTCTCAAGGAGATGGCTACTTGCATGATTGAAGCTAGGGATCTAAGCCCTAAGCTATGGGCTGAAGCCATCAATTGTGCTGCTCATATTCAGAACAGAGCCTTTCACAAATCAGTCAAAGGAAAAACCCCCTATGAGGCATGGTTTGGCCAAAAACCAAATGTGTCAAATTTCAGGATTTTTGGGTCTAGAGCATGGGCTCGAATTCCATCAGAAAAGAGGAAGGCTTTGGAGCCACGGAGCAGGGAATGTATCATGGTTGGATATGGTGAGGACACAAAGGGCTACAAGCTCTTTGACACATCCACACTCAAAACTTTCATTGAGAGAAGTGTGCAATTCGAAGAAGAACCAATTCCAGATTTTGAGCTTGCACCGGGGGAAAGCTCCTCTCCTCCACACCTTAATGAGATTAGTGATGATTCCACCTCTGATTTTTCTGATATTGCTGAAGATGACATGGCTGAAGATGAAATTTCTGTACATGAGTCACCATCAAGGCCCAAGTGGGCTGAAAAAATCATAGAAGCTGCAGGTGAATTGGCAGGCAATCCCCAAGAGCCTAGGAAGACTAGATCTCAAACAATCAATGCTTCCTTTGAAAATGAAAGTGAACTTGCTGATCACTGTTATATGATGATTGGATCTGATCCAACATCATATCAGGAAGCTCATCATGATCCAAGGTGGAGAGCAGCAATGCAAGAAGAATTCTAGTCTCTCCAAGAGAACAAAACATGGGATTTGGTGCCTCTTCCTCCCAAGAGGAAACTTGTGCAATGTAAGTGGATTTTCCGAACCAAACCTGCTGCTGATGGTTCTGATCTGAAGTATAAGGCTAGGTTAGTGGCTAAGGGCTACTCACAAATCCATGGTGTGGATTATACAGAGACCTTTGCACCGGTTGCAAAGATGGACTCAATTAGACTAGCTCTAGCCATGGAAGCTAGTAAAGGTTGGGAAGTTCACCACATGGATGTCAAAAGTGCATTCTTGCATGGTGAGCTACAGGAAGAGATATATATGCATCATCCTGAAGGATTCCAAGAGGATCCCACACTTGTATGCAGGTTGAAGAAGTCACTCTATGGACTCAAGCAAGCCCCCAGGGCTTGGTATGCCAAAATGGATGCTTTTTTGCTCTCAATTGGTTTCTGTCGATGCAAGTCTGATCTAAATGTTTATTTGCAGAATTGTGATGATAATTTGCAGGTCATTGTACTGTATGTTGATGATCTCTTAATTACAGGGAGCTGCACCAAACAAATTGGCTCAATTAAAGCTTCTTTGCACAGTGAATTTGCCATGAGCGACCTAGGATTGCTAAGGCAATTTTTGGGTTTGGAAATTGAGCAATCTGAGAGAGGTATATTGCTGAGTCAACCTAAGTATGCTTCATACCTGTTATTCAAGTTTAAAATGGCTGAATGTAAGGCAGCCAAGTGCCCATTCCTTTCAGGCATAAAACTAGGTGAATTTGAAGACTCTCCATTGGTGGATTGCACTCTCTACAGGCAGCTAGTCGGAAGTTTGTTGTATCTTACACATACAAGACCTGATTTGTCTTATGTTGTAAGTGCTGTAGCAAGGTATATTCAGCAGCCACATGACATCCATTGGAAGGCAGCCAAAAGGATCCTTCACTATGTCCAAGGAACAAAGAACTTTGGGGTACACTATGCAGCTGGTTCTTCACTTCAACTAGCTGGATTTTCTGATTCTGGTTGGGCGGGAGATCCCATCGATAGAAAGTCCACTTCAGGTTTTGTGTTTATGTTTGCTGAAGGTCCTATTTGCTGGTCAAGTAAGAAACAACATACAATTTCTCTTTCATCAGCAGAGGCCGAGTACAGGGCAGCAGTGAATGCAACCACACAGTGTGTTTGGTTGCAAGGCATTCTTCGGGAGTTTGGTGTTGCTATTGATTCTCCAACCAATATTTGGGTGGATAATCAAAGTGCCATCAAGATATCTACTGATCCAGTACAGAGGCAAAGAACAAAGCACATTGAGATCCACATGCATTACATTCGGGGCTTGGTGCATGACAGGGTGATTTCACTGCAGTATTGCCCATCCACCGAGCAAACTGCAGATATTTTCACCAAGTGCTTTATTGAGAAGACCTTCACTCACTTGAGAGCTTTGCTTGGAGTGAGTGATGGATGGTGATTGCTGCAATTTAATTGCAGGTTCATCCCCATGTCCATTTTTGAGGGAAGTTTTTATCCCATGAGGTTTTACTTCTTTTCCTCGGTTCATATGGACAAATAAAATTTCTGTTTGTATTGAGGTGACTTGAGCCTTTGTTGCCAAGGCCTCCCACTTATCTTTCATGAGATGTACTAAGTTATGGTTAAGGGGGGGTGTTAGAACAGTAATCCACACTTAGTACCATAATCCATAAATTTTTATTGCCCATGTGCTTAATTAAACCATGTTTTGGATTAAGTGACTATAGTTGGTCAAAAACCCACTTTTGAGAGTGTTCACACCCACTTCCAAGCAAACCAGTTCACCCAGCCTCCAGTTTTGTCCACAAGTGCGCCCTCATTAATTGCTGGTGCACCCTCTCTCCTTTTTTTGGGGAATTTTAGTTGACCAAGGGCGCTAGGGTGGATTTTTGCCCATTTTTGGCTAGATTTGGAGCATTTAATGCTCCCTTGGGCCCCCAAACCTCCTCTACTTGCTCACCCACGCCTGCCTTGAGCTCATTAATGACCCAGCATGCTTCAGCCACCTCCACACCAGAATTCATGGCTGTTTGGGGTGATTGGGATTGAGTTGGACCCACCTAGGGGGGATTGAGGCCAATTTGGCATTGATGACTTGTACACTCAGCTTGAGCCACCTAATGCTCTCAATTTTCTCATGGATGTAATAAAAACCTGTTACTAACATTTTCACATGTTAGACAGTCAGTTAATCAAAGATTTGAGCATACATTGTGTGTAAAATTATCATCTTTTTCAAGTTTTTCCACTGCTTTTGCAAATTAATTCGATTTTGTGAGGTTCTCCATAGCTCCTAGATCTTCTGTGATCAAAATACTCACACAGTTAAATGCACCGAAATTTTGGACTATCCTTCGTCCCTTTAACACTTAGTTTTTTTTCGGGTCATCAAACCTTTTTGCCACCACCAACCGCGTCACCAAACCTTATTTCCATCACCAACCAGGTCATCAAACCTTATTTCCACCACCAACCGGGTCATCAAACCTTATTGCCACCACCAACCGCGTCTAATCAGCATTTATTGCTCTGCTTAGTGGAGGGTTATATATAGTTTTGGGGGTTTGTTTCATTTTTTATTAATGTTTCAACCTGGAGGAGAACGCGTTGCTTCCGCCTCCACCACTCACCGAGCTCCGGTCATCCATTGTCATTGGGGTTTTACGACCAATTAACAGTTGACAGGTAGGCTCCATTTTCCTCTCGTCAAACTTGGGTGAACATGGTTAATCCTTTACTTAGTTGGTTGTTAGTTAGCTGTTGTTTTGTTTTCCACTCACGCATAGTTGGGGAGCTTAAATTTTCCCACTCACAGTTTTCCCCACTAGTTGTCACTCACTCCGAGCCTCTGGGACGACCTAACCACACTTATTCTTGTTTAAAACGATAGTGGG
This sequence comes from Larix kaempferi, assembly GCA_027924585.1. Classification (NCBI taxonomy): domain Eukaryota; kingdom Viridiplantae; phylum Streptophyta; class Pinopsida; order Pinales; family Pinaceae; genus Larix; species Larix kaempferi. The sequence continues at coordinate 1,626,497 of BSBM01001192.1, forward strand.
GGTGCCTTGCATTTCGCCAGTAGCACAAGCTAAACCCTGGAAGACATGAAACTAGTTTGGACTAACATGGCTACCCCACCGTTGCGCAAACCCAAGCTTCTCTCAACTCTCCAGTTAGCATCCAACCTACACTTTTGAAGACCTCTCCCAACACACCCCATCTCGTAATTTGGGCCTAATTAACTTGTCGTGTTTGTTTTAAGTTTTGGCAAAGCTGCATGATGGTAGTATTAAAACGAATAATAAGGCTAGTTGTTTTGTTTTCATTTTTCACTCATCTGCACGTTTGAAAGCAAGCATGAGACTCTAAATAGCATGGCAAATTTTTCTTCTCAAATCTTGCTTGTTGGTAGCTAGTTATCTTATTGATTTAGCAAACAAAATCATTTTTGTCGATTATTGTTGGCATGCGCATTGGTAAAACAAAGCATGATTTTTGACAAGTATAACAATGGCGTTTTTCAACCCTGCATGTGAATTTACTTGAGGAATGGTTGTTCAATTTTGCTTATACACGGTTTTGCCTTATCAGATTTTAAGCAATGACTAATAAAGGATTAAAGAAGGGAAATCTCAAGGTAACTAAGCTCAAGTCAGATGTTGAAGTCGTAATGGAAACCAGGGTAGAGACTGCATATGAGGATAGCAAGCTAGTTATGGGGGTTACCCCCGAATTCAAGTGGGGTGAAATATATCAAATGATCCAGGACCATAATGTCCCTGGTTTAGTACTGGAAGAGATGGTATTATATCAGAACATCAGAAGGTCTGACATCTCAAAAGCAGCTACACGCCCAGAACTCTTCCCTTGTGCAGAATTCATTGGGTGGATTTTATCGCAATCTGAACCCACATCAAGGATTCTATCTGACAGCAAAGGATAATCTCTTGCCTCATTCCATCCAACCCACATATAAGTAGCTTACAATTTACCACAAACTCAGGTCCACCTGACCACGACTTAGCTTGAAGGTCTTAACATGGATACCCTCGAATTCGCCAAGAAGTTATTAATACCAGGAAAGCAACTGAGGTAAAAGGTGAGCGAGGAGTATGAACCCAAAATGCTAAGGCCCCCTTTCATAATCATAGCCCTAATGTTGAGCATCATTTTTGGCAAAGCAGATGGAACCATCTATAAAATAAATTGGATACCTATGATTCACCAAGTGGCCTTCAACGACACAATCTTTAACTGGGAAGACATCATCTTAGACAGTCTATCGTCAGCCATAGCAGCTGCAAAAGCAGGACTAACCCAGAAAAGGGCAGAATTCTACATGTCCTCGTACCTGTTAGATTGCTTTTTATCAAGGAATCCTTTCCCTGAGCTAGGATGCATTTGGAACAAGAACGATGTCCCAATTTACATTGCTTACAAGATGCTATGGGCCCATAAATACAAGGGATATTACAAGAATATATGTGAAGACCTCATCATGCCTCTGTATGAGTTGATCTTCATCAAAGAACCAAACTGCCTATCGGATAATTCCATGGCAGTCATAGAACAATATGGAGATTACTATTTCTCACAAGAAGGCACGTACCTCAGGATGTATGGAGGTTCCAAACCACCATCTCTCTTGCCTAAGTATGCTACAGATTATGTAGTCCAGAAGGAAGAAGTGAGGCAAGTCTTCATAGATGGGGTTGGTGACTATTTGACTTATCAAAAGAAAGCTTCGTTCCCGCCCTTACCTTTTTGCATTGGGGCATATAAATTCTCCAAGGTTAAAACTGCTGAAGATTTTTTTCAGGGATTGGAAGCTTTTCATTTTGGAGAGAATATTTTTCACCAAAATTACAACTGCAGCAAAGTTGCAGAACATTGTGTAGTCGTCAAAGTACATTTTGAATATGCATATTACTTTGACAAATATGAAGTATTTTTCAGGGGTGGTAGCAATATGACCGAGCTCAACAAATGCTTTCGTCCCAAAAGGGGATCTAGTTCTAGCATTGTTGCTCAAGCTACTAAGCAGGAAGAGTTACAGAAGAAGAGGGACGAAGCCAAAGCTCTGGCGAAGGAAGAGCAAAGGATAAAAGAAGAGGCTGAAAAGTTCCAAAGAGAAGTAGCGGAAAGAGTTCAGAAGGAACAGGCTGACAGGATGTGGGAAGAAGAAGCTGAGAGAATAAGAAAAGAAGAGGCTGATAAGCTGCAAGAGATGCAAGAGAGGGCAGATAAGGAGGCCGTTGAGCAACAAAAGAAAAAAGAAGAAGAGGAGAAGTCCAAGAAGGCTGTGGAAGCAGGAAGTCCAGGCATTCAGACCGTGGACATAGACTCATCCCAAGTATCCCAAGAAATAACTACAGGAGGCCACTTCCCTATAGGAGAACTCCCACTCACACCTTTTACTCCATCAAAGGAGCACACTGTAGCTCAAATGGACACAATTGTCTTCGACAAGAAAAGAAAAGCTATTGTGAGAAAGACAGAGAAAATAATGAAAATGGCCTCCCAAGCAGACATCGTCATTAAACAGGAAAACACCATCGTACAAGGTAAGCAGAGTGCCCTCGGGTTTATAGCTTCTATCAATGTAGCTGCTGCCCAAGCAAGTGAGGAAAACGTCAACAAACTGATGATTGATGTTGAGCTGGGAAAACAGAAGGTACACAAGTTAAAAGCTAATATGATAAAGGAGCGATCAGACGGAGAAAATTGGAGGAATAAATACAACGCCCTCTTATCAGAGCGAGAAAGAATAACAAGTGAGTACCAAACTCTAGATGAAGAAAATGAAGCATTGACGGTACAACTAATGATACTAGAGGGTGATAAGAATGACATTGAAGCTAGAACTACCCAGCTAGAATCTGACCAGGCAGCTGCCAACCAACAGGTGGAGGAACTAAAGGCTGGAGTGGAAGCGTTGAATAAGGAAAAGGAGCTGGTGTTAGGGCAACTAGAGCTTGCAATAGGGAGGAAACATGACCTAACCCCTTTTCATGAGCAAGCCTGTGACATTCAAAAGAAAATCTATATGTCACAAGAGCTTATAACAAATGAAGTTAGCAAGATGAAAGCAATGGTTTTGAGGATGAAAGAAATCAACACTGAGGCTCTGAGACTCAGGAAAAAGTGCATGTGCACCATAGAGGAAATCAGGAAACAAATTGAGTGGAGAGAAGAGAAATCAGGATAATTCCAGGGGCACCTACCTCTCAAGTCCCTGGCTGATTTTAAGATGGATTTGGGCCTCATCAAGTTCAATAAAGGATGCGGTGTAAAAATAAACTCTGTAATCCATAAAACCATTGGGCAGTGTGACAGCTTCTACCGGAAAATCCGAGAAACCCACGAGAAATGCCAGATGGTTTTCCCTCAGATCATGGAAGACTCCCTACTCAAGACCAGTGCTTGTCGGAAATGCAGGGCGAGCTGGACACAAACATAGCCTACATAAAAGGGATAGACATCCTGACAACGGAAGACCTTCATAGGCTCATTGGGAAATCCTCCATTCATGCCTACTTTTTAGAAGACATCTCCCAGGAAACAGCAGCAGGAGTAAAAGGTATTGCAGAGGATTTATATAACCATGAAATCTCCCTGAAGATGATGACTCCTGCGCGCAGCAACATCATTGTAAGAGAGACAGGCATGTGGACCAATTACATAGCTGAGTTGGAAAATCCAACTAAGGTGGAAAATACAGAAGGAAGCTGATTTTGTATTTTGTATAAATATTAAAGACAACTGGAAGATGATTTATTGTATAAACATTTAAAAATAGATGGAAACTAATTTTGTATTTTGTAGGCACTAGAAGACAAACTTTTTTTATTCCCTAGGGTTAGGGTATGTGAGGAGGCACTAGAGACAATTTTGTAAAGTTATAAATAGAAGAATAGAATAGAACAAAAGAACTTTTGGCAGGTGAAAGGACTGATTTGTTTTATACGTGAACTACTTTGATACATTAATAAAGAAGGATCTATTTGCCTGGGAAAATCCAGCACTGCGTTTTTCTTGGGAATGTGTTGAATGTCCTATTGAATTATTTCTCCATCATTCATGCATACTGTGAGATCGTTCCTAACCTGTGTGAATTACTTCTTGGTTGTAAATGCTCTTATTTTCCTGTGCAACATTTATGTGCTTAATGAGTAATGGAATCTTTTAATTACATTAGAGCTATCTCTGTTATCTTTTATATTCTATTGTAAATGTGCTTATAATATCAGAACAACTATCTGTGAGATTCTTAGGTACATTTCTAGTATATTACTCATATTTCAGATTTTCTCCCTGCAGGGGTAGATTAATTAGTTTAGATAGTTCCAGATTAGATTTGTTTTGATTACGTGCATTTAGATAGAGCACTTGCATATCATCTTTAAATTTAAAATACATAAACGATGGATCGGGCCATAACCGGTGAAAACAAATCTTTAAATCAGATACGGTAGCCGGGCCGTTAACCAGATGGATTCTCCACACCAATCAATGAGCGATCTAATTGGGCTTGCTTATCGGGGAGAATCCCATCTAACTGTAGGTGCTGCGATTTTCGGGGCATCAACAAGTTGTCGATGTGCCTCTTGACTATAATTTGTTACTAGGTCATAGTTGGTTTTATGCCATGAAGGCGGTATTCTTGTCATCCTTTCGACTTATTTGCTTCCCCCACCAAGGGAATATCGTTAGTATAGATCAACTTGCTTACTGAACACCTAAATTACGACTCACTCCTAGTGGTAGCATTCCCTTCATAGGTGATTCCATGAAGAGTTACGACAATGTGGGTGTTGGTTTGTTTAAAGATTCCTCATTGATGGGTACTTTCCCTTTTCCATCACCTAACACCTCAAAACAAGAATCTCCCATTTGTATGATATCTTCCATCCTTAACCATGCCCTTGGTTCTTCTGATCCTTGGGTGATACCCAATGTTACAGAAGTAGATTCGATTGTATATTATATTCCTATGTCAGTGGTCGAAACTACTTACCAAGTTATTCAGTCCAATCTCATTGACCCACGTCATTATCATCACCCAGTTGTTGATCTCAATACTTATGTTTTACCCTCTGGGGCCACTTCGTCATCTCCTTCACATGAATTTCTATCGAATGTTTTACCTTCTGATGAATCAATTATGGAATTCATGGCTTCGTGTGACAAGCCTTGGGAGGATATGCATCTTTGTTCCTCTTTCCTTCCAAATTAAGAAAAGATGGATGAATTTATCCAATATCATGATCCTCACCCAATTGCTGATCTTGATGTCGATTGAGATCCTCACCCAATTGTTGACATTGATCTTGATCTTGATCTTGATCCTCACCCACTTGTTGATCTTGATCATGCTTTGGATCCTCACCGAGTTTCCAATCCTGATCCCTTACCCACATGGGACTATTCTTCACCAATTTCACATGAATTTTCTGATTATGTATTACCTTTGGATGAGACCCTTATGGAAGTCATGGCTACTCATGAAAAGCCTTGGGAGGAGGAGTACCATAGTGCATCTCTTCTTCCTAATGAGGAAAAGGTGAAAAACCCTATGCACACCCTCCTTGTGACTACCAAACCCTTATGGAAATGTCCCTACAAAGTTAAACGTGTGCTACATTAGGGGGCATATGATTTAGCTTATTACGATGGTGACCCTTGTGGGCCCCTATTGAGTATTCTTTTATCCCTTTTTTAGGCTCGTTAAAACTGAATGGAAAAGGCACCTTATGGAGCATGTTTCTCTCACTTATTTAAGATCCTTAAAAAATAAATATGGATTTGAGTTCACTTGTCTAGGCTCATTAAAATTTCATAGACAATATATCCTAATGAGAATTCTTCCATCTCTCCTTCGAGCTCATTAAAAATAGAAAGGAGATCTCTAGTTCACTTTTCCAGGCTCGTTAAATTTTCACGGAAAAGGTACCTATGGATTCCTCTTTAAGCTCTTTTCTGACTCCTTAAAATTCAAAAGATTGCTGAGTAATATTGTTTCTTTCACACTCGTCAAAGGTTTTGAAAGAACATCCATCTGGTATAATTTTAACCCTTTTTTGGGACGAATGGATTAATTATGAGAAATGAATACTCTAGTCAAATTTGGCTAGAAGAGTTATTCATCATATCGTTTTATGATTTTTCAGACACTGGGGACTAAATCTACAAAAAATCACACCCTAGAGTCTTCTTTAAATTTTTTCAGACTCTCTAAATATTAAAAAACTAATGAGCATGAACTACCCCTGGCTCGAAAAAAATCCACGGAATAGTATATTATCAATCATTATTCTATATTTTCTTCAAGCTTGTTAAAAAATGAAGAAGGATTTGAGTTTACTTCTTCGGGATCATTAAACCTTCACGAAGAAGACACTATTTGTTTGACGGACAATCTACCAAGAGAGGACTCAAGGCCTGATCTCCCTAGCTCAACGTGAGTCTAGAACAAATAGAGACATAACATAAATAACTCTCCTATATATAATTAGAGATCAAGGAACTAGATGCTTTACCTTTCAGAATGTTGATCCTTTCTCCTTGAATGTTGCTCCAAGCTTGACGATCTTCAGATCCGAGCTGCAAAACTTGTCAAGACAACACAACAAAACAAGTAGTAAAATGCACCTACACAATAATATATCTAAGTAAGCAGTTAAGTAAGCAAACTACACAAGATATCATTAACACAATGAGATTTGGTGGAAAGCACTTATATTACTGTATTAAAAGGGAAATACATAGGATGAAGAGATTACAACCAATGACTTAACGTAGCAATCCTTCTCCGATCAAGCCAATGCCAAAGCCTCCAAAGGGATGATGGATCTCTCCAAGGATGAGTAGAGATCTATCCTAAGCTAATTTCACTAGCAATTAGATACTATAGACTTCCTCCCTTTGGAATGGGAATGAGTTTAACTTATATAAGACTAAGAGGATAGGATAGGTTGAGATATGGTAGGAGGGGGTTAGGGGATCTCACCCAAGGGCTAGGGAACCGAATGCCAGCTCCCCTACAGGCTAGGGATAGGGATCCACATCACTCTCCTTCGAGAATGGGCTTGAATATGCTCTTTTATCCAACTTACTGACATCGTCGCAGGATGCATTAGGACAACCTGCGACATCGCAGGTTGCACAAGGGTGAACTGCGACGACCTCCAAAAATGGGTCAGTTAAGGCCTCCAATCATGGGAAACTTCAGGGATGTTTACACTGAGTCTCGGGGTAGCAAGATTTAGATGTAACACTATCTAGCATACTTCTATCTCTTGTTCAAGCTTGTTAAAAAATGAAAAAGGTGAGTTAAAAAGAGAAGAAGGGAGGGGGGGGATAAATTCATTGTCTATTTCATTCAAGAGGTAGGATGTTCCATGTCACCCTTGAACATGGAACCTGCTTGCGTCTTTGCCTTATAGCTAGGTTATAGACTTGCTTTAGAACCATACCATTTCCCTAATTCATAGTACTTCTCCAAATGATTACTCTTCCAATCACTATGGAGGGTTCTTTGATGGCTCATGTGTCATCGCACTACGGTATATATGGTGTTCTTAAGTCTTTGCTTCCTAGTCACACAATTGTTGTGCTATATGTTCAAGGGAATTTCAACATGATTCAGCCATTCTGCTATCCTTTTGACCTTCGATGTCGTCCATCCTTGTGTCAGTTTTTCATCCTTGGTGATCATACATCTTTATCACATCTATCGATGTCCATTTCTTGTCGATTGGTGGGGGATACATTAAATCCCTCCTTTGACGGATTCCTTCCTATCAATGCCAACTCCCTATCTAGGAAGTGGATCTAGAAATATTAGTACCTTGGACCTTGCAGTCATTAGTGACAGGATTCCTTGCATTCGAGAAGGGGAAACCATCATTAAATCCTAATTGAGTGATTCTATGGGTGTTCTACCTCAATGCATCTATTCACACACGTTAGAATGTACTAGGTGTCTTTGGATCCATTATCATCATCGATGGACTCCCTCATGTTTGTTAACAATAAACATCATCGATCGATAATCAGATGGGTTCTCACATGTTCGATATCAGCACATTTATTCACATGTTGTAGAATCACACCATTGGGGTTTGAGATGAAGAATTTGGGTTAGGGGTTGCATCACTCAACCTTGTTTCCCCTCCCAAGTTGCATTGGAGTTATATCACTAGTTCAGACATTGTATGAGGACCATCTCTGCACTATCAGTGGTTCTCTCTGTCATCTTGACATGTATATTGTATATTTTGGCATAGATCCACACTGTATTGGTCGATAGCTATTATCTCATTGGTTCACATAGATCCACACTATATTGGTTGGTGGATATGTTATTTGTCATGACATGGATCCATGCTTGTATCTCTTGTGGCCATGATCTCATACTTCATTTATGGATCTGCAGTATACTCTTAGTGGCCATGCTCTATTCTACTTTTACCAAGCATGGGTATGACTGACTCGGTGATGATATGTACATACATGGTTTATGTTTTGTAGGTTCTCTCCAGCTTTTTGTATCCATGACCTTTTCCTTGAATTGTTTTATAAATTGTTTCGGCCATCATCTTCTCTTCTGACCTCGCACTTTATGGGGCATCTGTAATACCCTTATTTTCCACCTTAGTTTCATTGGAGATTCCACTTTATTTCCTAACTGAGACACTTACCTTTGTACCTTTATCTAGCCTCATTTTTCCCATTTTGTGTCCAACATCACCCTGTGTATGCTTCTAGGGGGCAATGGTAAATCTACCATCCCTCCCTCTATACTTGCTGGGGAGTGACACCATCACTCCCTACTTGTCTTGGTGGGGTGATGGTCCTTATATCCTTGAGTTTTGGGAAATATCTTGATTGGATCATGTGCATGACTTGGATCCAATTCACCTAGCATGGGAAATCACACACCAGCTCGATCCCATCCATCATTTGGACTCTAGATTCATCCTCCTCTCACATATATATTGAGGACATTTTATGAGAAAGTGGAGACTCTTATTATGTATTGTTATGTCGGTGAAATCACCTTGATTCTCTCAGCCATTATGATTAGCCTATTGTCTATAGTTTAGAAAGGTCTTGGATCAAGAACATTGGAAGAGATTTACATCTTCAACACAAGGTAATATATGATGTATGTCTCATGTTATCATTCAATATATACATGTGATTTCGCCCCCTTCTATTATGGTGTTCATGGATAATTATGGTTATTTGTTATAGATCTACATAATTCAAAACACATATATATTGGATCTATTATTTCTTGTGTGATACAAATTAGATCTAGTTTATGATAGCTTATATCTATGGTTATACATTCATTCTTATGCATATTTTATGTGTCAAGAGGTTTTTGAGAAAGGTTTGGATGTCTCTTTGTGTGTAGGATTGATTGGGTAAGTGAAGATGGAGGTAGAGAAAGGATTATCAGGTCTGCAACAGTCGAGGATTATCTGTATCAAACGATCTATCTTGTCTAAGGTATGTCACCTTCCTTTCTCTCTCTTCTTACATGATTGAATGGAAGTGGATGTGTAGATCTAGTGTCTAGATAGTTAGATCGAGTGGGAAGTTCACATTGGTCTACCCTACGGTCTGTCTTGAACCAAGGGAAAGGGTTCAAGACAGTGCTCACCTATCCATAGGAAAAAACTCTACAATAGGGAGGGGTATGGGTTTAGAGAGAGAGAGAGAGAAAGAGAGAGATATGGGGGGTGGTAAGTGGTAAGGGAGGGGGATTAGGAGAGAAAGAGAAAGGGGTTTACGGGTAGGAGTAGGAGAGGGAGAGAGAGAGAGAGGTGAAGTGGGTGGTTATAAGTAGGGATAGTAAGAGGGAGCTTAGAGGGGGTTAGGGGTATTTATAGTGTGTGTGAGAGAGGGGGAGGGTGTTACGGGATTAGGGAAGAAAGAGAAAGGTGGTGATGTTAGGGTATTTGTTGGAATATTCTCACCATCATTTTTTATATTTGCATGCCTGCATGCATCCAGTCATCAGTATGGCAGTCTCCCCAGCACCTGGAGCCTATGTTTAGCCCCCTAGATCTTGTTTTTATCCCTCAAGAGCCCTCCTACCTACCTAGTGTGCCTTGGTTTCATCACCTGGATGACATATGTGCCCTACTACACTACTTGGATAACTAACAACCAGTTGCAACATTTATTGAGTAGTTTATTCACTTATTGCTCAGTTTAACTGCCTGTAGCTTCCAATTGTCTGTATCGGAGTGATACTTGACCTACTGATAGCCTCATCAGCCTCATACACCCTCCTTGGAGTCTCCATCCCTTGATTTGTGCTCACATGACTCAGTTAGACTCATTTGACTGACTTTTGACTATTTCTGACTACTACCACTGATTGGATGATGTCTCCAATGCTATCCAAGCCATAGATTGAGGAGAATTTGAATGAACTTAGGAGGAATTCGAATCCATTTGGTTTTATTCAGTTATTATTCACTTAACACAGTGTCAGCTTACAGTTGATGTATGGTACAACAGTTTTTGTCATTTATTGTGTTAATGAGTGATTATTGATTCATCAATTCTTCTTCTCTTCTCTGTTATTGTTAAGTGAGTTTTAGTGAGGTTTAATCTAACTTTGTGATCTATCCTCTAATTTATCACATGGTATCAAAGCCAGAGTCAGCTATTCGAATTGCAGCAGCAGCAGTTGCAACAATTCTTTGAGAAGTTGTCTTTCATTAAGCACCAGAAGCCTCTGGATTTCCACAGCATTTCCTGGTGCAGTTGTGTTGAATTCACTGGAGCAATCCAGTGAGGTCTAGACAGGTGTGAAGGATCCAGTCACATGTGCTCAATGTCCTAAGGAAGTGTTCAATTCGAATTGCAGCAGATCTCCATTTACAATTCTCATTTGTTTTGCAGGTTATCTCCATCATTTGAATCCATCTTCAACAGATTTGAATTCAACAGCCACTATGGATCTCCATTGTTTTTGCAGGTTATTCGAAGTTTTCTGCACTTGCAGCAGTTTCCTACAGTTTCAAAGTTTTCTGCAGTTGCAGTAGTTTTCTACAGTTGCAGCAGTTCTGCAGTTGTAGCAGTTCTGTAGTTGCAGCAGTAGATTCAAATTCTACAATAGCTTCCATGGATATGAAAGCAATTCCTTCTCTCTCTTCATACAACTATGAAGAATGAAAACCAAAGATGACAGCATACTTGAAGAGATATGGTCTTTTCAATATGTGTATTGGTGTTAAGAGATATTTTTCTTCCTATGAAGAGGAAGAAGATTGTCTAAATGATTGTGACAGAGCCTCAGAAGCAATATGTACTGCTATGCTTTCCAATATGTAGTACCTCATTAATACTGTTGAACATCCAAGTGATAACTAGACAAGATTGGGCAGATTATTTGGAAAGCAAAAGGAAGAGGATAATTTGGAGAACAAGCCCAATAATACTGCCTTCAGTGCTCTCTCTACTCATGATTCAGCCTCAATCATTTCTCATGATGAAGTTGTTCAAGATGAATTCGACATCCAAGACATCATATCAGGATCTACTATTGCAAAATGGGCCATCACCACTGATGAAGTTGATCCATTTTCGAATTCAAATTCTGAGAAAGATATGTCAACTACTACTCTAGAAGTTGAAGATACTTTTGAAATCTCTACTTCCCATGAGCTTGCTGATGTGCAAGATGATGATCTACTGAGTATTTTGGAGGTGATGCATTTGCTCTCCTACATCAAATGCTTCCTATAAACTCCTATTTGGACATTGTCAAATGTTTTTAGAGTTTTACTAAATATGGAAGACACCATCATTCGCTTGGTTTCAAGTATCATGCATATCCTTGTGATTTTGGTTTTGATCTCACCCCTACTGGTTCAAAGGAGATCATAAGAATCCATCTATCAATTCTTAGATCTGATTTGAAATCCAAGCCACCACCATCATGTATTAGTTCATTTGGTTATGATCTCACCTATGTCGGTTCAAAGGAGATATCAAGGAACTACTTACACATTCATGGAGTTGATTCTACCTCAGTTGGTTTGAATCACATGCTCCATAATTATCTTCATGTTTTTGAATTTGTTCCCACCATGCTTGGTAGGAAGAGCAAGTTCAGGGAGCCTCCAGATTCGCTTGCATCCATTGTTGGAGAACTCAAGCACATGTTTTTGGAGCATGATCCACTTATTCCCAAGAGGAAGATAACTCTTTTTAAGAGAATGCTAAATCTAGATCCACAAGAACCTGAATATATAGCACCTATTAGTGAAGATGAGCAAATGGAAGACCAAGATCCAGAACTACAGCTTGCAGATACTCCTCTTCCTAGATGGGAAACCACTACTCTTAGATCTATCAAAGATCTTGTGGGATATCCACTTGATCCGAGAAGAACCAGATCTGATTTTCAGAATGGAAGGTTTCATCCTTCTCACATTACTGATCCATTTCTTGCCGAAAGATCCTTCTTCGGTGGAGAAGTGCACTTACCATTTGGGGTGAGTGATGACATGCTACATTATCATCCTTTAGTATATTTTGAGGGAGGGATTTATTCCCACTGGGTTTTCCCTCTTTCCTCACTTTATTTATTTAGATTGTTGTACAGGGTGACCTTTGGTCTTAGTCACCAAGGCCCTACCATTAGTTCGTTCAGTTGTTTCCTCATAGTTTGGCTTGCGGGGGGGTGTTGGAATATTCTCACCATCATTTTTTATATTTGCATGCCTGCATCCATTATGCATGCATCCATTCATCATGCATGCATCCATTCATCAGTATGGCAGTCTCCCTATCACTTGGAGCCTATGTTCATCCCCCTAGAGCATGTTTTTAGCCCTCGGGATCCCTCCTACCTACCTAGTGCACCTTGTTCTCCTCACCTAGATGACATATGCGCCCTACTGTTACACCTAAAATCTTACCACCATTAGATTCAATGTATACATCCCTAAAGTCCCATTGAATAAGTCATTAACCTGGAAAGGACATCATTGTGCTTCTTCTAGGTTTTGAGAGATCGTCGCAGGCTGCACTCATGCAACCTACGACGTTGCACCTTGCTCCATTACAGGGTGCGACGAAGTCAGTTAAATGGAAAAAATAGCTTCTTTGAGCTCATTCTCGAAGTTTGCTGACTTGGATCCCTATCCCTGACCTGTTGGGGGAGCTGGCCTTCGATTCCTAACCTCTTGGAAGGATCCCCTATCTCTCTCCTACCATATCTCAACCTATCCTATCCATACCCTATCCACTTAGTCCTATATAAGTGAAGCTCTACCCCTCTCCAAAGGGAGGAAGTCTATAGTGTCTACATGCTGGTGAAATCATCCTTGATAGATCTCTACTCATCTATTGGGAGACTCATACTTCCTTAGGAGGATATGGAAAATGGCTTGGATGGAGAAGGGTTGCAGCGTTAAGCCTTGGTTGTAGTTCTATGTCTCTACTATGTGTTTCCCTATTTACAGTAATACAAATGATTTCCACCAATATTGTTGATGTGTGATGATATTGAGTAGTTTACCTACTTAACTGTTTACTTAGATCTCTTATTGTGTAGATTCTCTTTACTCGTTTTGTGTTGTTCTTTGTGTATTAACAGGTCTTGCAGCTGAGATCTGATGACCGCTAGACATGGAGCAACATCCAGGAGAAAGGATTGCGAAGTAAAAGGTAAGACATCCAGCACTTGATCCTTAAGTAGATCTAGGAAATCCATTTGTAGTTTGTTCTATTTGTTCTAAACTCTGATTGAGCTAGGGAGATCCGGCTTGTGTCCACTCGAGTGGATTGTCCGTCAAACAAATCTGGTGACCATACTAGGGAAAACATTGCTTTCTAGTTGTCAAGTTGAATGATATTTTTAGTTGATTTCTTGCAAAGCCTTTTTATTTGTCATTTGCTTCTTAAGTTGGTTTCACCATCAGGTCCAATATTGTCACCATTTTTGATCATTTAATTTACTCGAAGTGGCGTTATTTCTATCATTTTTGCTATAGTAAGTTGTTTTCTTATCCATTCAGCTCATCAAATAGTCCAGGTATGCATAAATTCACTTACCATGCAAATCTTGTTATATTTCGTATATTATGGTTTATTTATGATTAAAATGATGTTTTGGGGCATAATTAACACTTATGGTTTTAATTGACAGGCTACGATTTGCAAATTACTCATCATTCAGCCCATGCGCTACGTGCTTAGCCTAAAATGCGTTCAGCTCATCGTTCAGCCCTCTGTTCAGCCCGCGAAATCTGTGGTTGACACATCTTAGACCGTTGAATGAAGAGAAGGACACATGGATTCTGTTCGACACACAATGGGCTTGGTTCATGAGCTATTGCTCTAGAAGATCCGTTCTTATGCTCGCCAAGCCCGACAGCACATCTCATGTCCACATGAACGCTCCAAGCCTTGATTCGTCTGCGCATTCATCCTGGAGTCATGCATGTTGGCCAAGCTCTGGCTCATGCCATTGTTCTGGAAGGAGTCCAACCGTCCACGTTTAGCCTTCCAACATAACTTCCATGCCCACGTCAACACTCCAGCGCACCTACTCTCTATTCATTTGTCCAGGAGTTACGCACGCCTGCTCTTGTTCATTCATGCTGTCATTCTGGAAGGTGTCTGCCTGCCCACGATTCGGTCTGCCAGCACACTGCTCATCCATGTCTGAGATGGATCGACACTGCAGCTGCTTTGAGAAGGAACTAACCCCGTTAAAGTCTATAGAATGCCCCCTACGTTGGCATGTATCAATTTAATCAGCAGTTACAGTCATTTAAACATCTCTATTATTAGAGAGGTCGACTCTGTCGAACCTCTAACCCATTGTAACTTATAAATAGTCGCCTATGTGATTGAGACGAGTTAGTTTTTCTGAATTCACGATGGTTTTCTAGTCTTAGTCCAAGCATTTACAGTTGTAGATAGTGTGAAGACAGACTCTGTAATTTTTCTCAAGTTAATGGAAGTAGCAGCTTGTTGATGTAGTCGTTTAAGTTGAGCTAGTTCACCCTCTGATTGCTGGGAAGGGCCCCTCATCAACTGGAGGTTTTATTTACATTTTCTGCATTTATTTTCTTGCAATTAACTAGTTTATTTCTTGTATGTGTAATCTATTTCATTTTCCTATGTGTATTACCTTCATTCCTCTGTAATTAATATTCTGTTGTCAATACAACCTTCCTTCTTCTGAGTAGAATGGTCGACCAATAGTTAAGTAGTTTGATAATTTATAGTTTATTTTTCAGTCCTTCTTCGATCATCATAGATAGATATTGCTTCCAAATTCTTCCATAGTTAGCATTCCTTTCCTTCTTTTCTCCTCTGTTAGTTTTCTTCCTGTTGCTGTAGGTTAATTCTCCCTTCTTCTATTTCCAACCTTCTTCCTACTTCTTATAAAATCATTCTTTCTCTTAGGTAATGATTTGCATAGATAATTC
Source organism: Larix kaempferi (assembly GCA_027924585.1). Taxonomy (NCBI): domain Eukaryota; kingdom Viridiplantae; phylum Streptophyta; class Pinopsida; order Pinales; family Pinaceae; genus Larix; species Larix kaempferi. Next base: position 1,641,911 of record BSBM01001192.1, read on the forward strand.
CTTAGCCTCTAATCATCTCTCTACTGCTTCCTCTACACAGTAGGATCATTTGCATAAGCCAACTGGTAATTAAATCATCCAAAAACTCTTCTTTCCCTCACTTTAAAACGTTTTCCTCAATTCGGATCGTCATTCGGACTGCCTTTCAGACCGGCGTTCGGATCATCATTCGGACCTGTGTGTTTTTTGTATTATTTTAGGCCTTTTCTCGAATCTAATTTCTTCTGCCCCTTAATCATCATTCTTCTTGTTCCTCCTTAATAGTTTGAGATGTAATTTAATCTTGTTTTATGTTATTTGGAGTTTTTAATTCGATTATCATCATTGTTTCCTCCTTTCTTACTTCTTCCTTATCCTCTTCTCATATTTATTCCAAACTTTAGTTCTTTAACCAGTTTTGTTACTTAGCTACTGTTCAGAATGTATGAATGTTGTTTCTAAGTAGTTTATTTCTAAGTTAGAAATGATAATTGTATTCGTTGAGTTGTTTAGTTTGTTAATCTTAAGACTATTTCTATTTAATGAAGATGATCATGTTGCAAGATATGGATTAATAATAAAATATCTTTATCAAGTTTTCTACTTGCTTCCAAATCTAATATAATTTAGTTTAACATCTTTGTTAAGTTCTTATACTTGCTTCTAACTCACACTCGTTTCATGTTGTTCACATATGGATAGACAGTAGTTCATAATGTTTAAAGTTAGTAGTAGTTTGCTGATTTTTAGTTTACATTTGTTTGTAGAAGTTAAGTTAGATTTACTTCCATTTAGCTTCCTAATTACATTTGAAAGTCATTACGATACATTTACTCCAGTTCCTAGAACATTTGATGTACGTAATCAAGAAGATTGGAATTAGATGGTTTAGTCTAAATTAATTTACATTTACAAATTCTCCCTATTAAACATCTAATATCCGTAGCTCTGATTATGTCCATAGTTGTTATCTGGAAGTTGAATTTGGTAGTTTCTTACTTTTCTAGAAGTAGTTTGTGTTCCAGTATTTGTTTCCATCTTTCTTATTAATTAACCATATAGGTAGAGTAGTATGATCTAGTATTATTCTGATATGTGATTTAAATGTATTCTTAAATATTTAACTCGGTTTTTCATTTTGAAAGATCTTTCGATCTTTTTCCTTACTAAACATTTTTAGGTCTGACAAACCTGGAACTTTAGAACCTTTTCTACCTTGGCATATATTTTGCTTTCAACTCTAAGTTTAATGATCCTGGTTGATAATTAATCTTAGGTGTTGTTTTTAATTTGAGATAGCTCACACACCCAACAACATTGCTTTCTAGTTGTCAAGTTGAATGATATTTTTAGTTGATTTCTTGCCAAGCCTTTTTATTTGTCATTTGCTTCTTAAGTTGGTTTCACCATCAGATCTTCACTTTGAAGACTCTGATCAACTTCCTTTGGATCTGCATTCCCATTCCCAAACCTATTTATTGCTCATCACTTGGAGATTTGGCTCCTTTTGAACTTAGATCTCGCCTGTCGCACCTGGGTGATATACACAGAGCGACACTGTGTCATTCTTGGTCTATGTTCTTTGTCTGTTGGCTTGTCGTCGCAACCCTGTCACTGTCCTTCTACAACACCGTCGCTCTCCCCACATTGGTGAACCGCGACGTCGCACTGTGTACAAGCACAGAGTGCGCCGATCTACCCTTATTTTCCATACAGGCACCTTTTCTCCTCTTTTGTTTTGAGTGTGGTTTGTATGCAAACTCCCTCTGCACTGTATGATCGAGTCAGAGATCCCTTTTGCTTTGTGTGATTGAGTTGTTTGGTTTTTTTGGAGTTGTTTTGGGTTCCCATTTGGGACAAATCTGAGATTTGGTAGTGGTGAATACTTTGGTCTTCCCCACCTTCATCCTTTTCACCTTTGCATTCCCTCCTCTCTTAGCCTGATCTGATCAAGTGCATTGGATCAGTTCCAGACCTCATTTTGCATTTCATTTCTGAGTCTTGCTTGCTTTATTGCTGCTTGTTACTGTTTGACTTTGAGTGTTTGAATGTATTTTCAGTTCATTGAGTGCTTGCTTTCTCTTGCGAATTTTCTGAGTTGTTAGAGTGCTGCAAGTCATCTTTTCAATTCAAGTACTCATGTTTAAAAGCATAGTTGTTATCAAATTGTCATTTTGATGCACTCATTGAAATATCAAAAGTAATTTGCTTCCATTGTTTTTCAAGATCATTTGAAGAATTGCATATGCATTGGAATGTCTCATTTATGAATCTTTTGGAAAAGTTGAAAGAAAATTGCATTATTTGTGTTTTTCATGAATTATGAGTTGCTCATTTTCTTGAAAAATTCGGATAGACATCAAGTTTTACAAAAGTAGTCCCATGCTTGGAAAGTTGCATTGTATCTTTTGATTTTTATGCTTTTAGGCCATCGTAGTGAAAGTGAAAAGTTCGCACAATCTGCTTAGAAATCCTCTCTTTTCATTACTTAACATCATTTTCGTTTTGAAAAGACAAAAGAAAAAGAAAAAACATGTTTTGATTTGGCTTAATAGTGTTGTGAAATTTTTTATGTTCCGTTGAAAAAGGAAAAGAATATTTGAATATCATTTTGCGTAGATTTGGGATTGTGTTACATTGCATCGTTTTTGGTAAAATTGTTGGAAAGAAAAAGAAGATTTCTCCTTCCCATAGGTAGCATTCATCGAAATAAAAGCATACTTTTTGCATGTAGTTAGGGCCTACATTATGTTTCCAATTATGTACTCACCTCATGCATTCACCTAACCGTCCAGATAAAATTAACGGTAGAACTAGGGTAAAATATTTAGAAACTTGTGTGTAAGTTAGAGATGTGTTCCGATGTCGTTAAGCGTGGAATATGTTGTTATTTGCCAGCACTGTATCCCAGGGGTATTGTAGTCTTCCACATACTTATCGGTATATCGAGCTCCTTCACGTACCCACCAAGTCACCTTGAGTACTTGGCGTATATCTTTTACTCGGTAGTATATCGGAAGGTCTCTTGCCGAACGGTTGTGCATTAGATAGCACCACTATGGATTTGAGCTCCCATGTACCTTGCATATATTGGGAAACACCACTAGGATTCCTAAGACCATCTGAGTTAACCTTTTGGCCACCTTGGCAGAGCAATACACCGAGAACAACACTCGGGGAGATACTACGCACGTACCGTCCAGGTAATCGGGTATGAAGGAAAGGGTACAGTCCCAACCCTCCTTGTCACGTCATATTGTTGGACCCTATGGTATATCGCAAGTTACGAAGCCTTGAAAATCCTGTGAGGATCCAGACTTTGAATCCACTCTTATCACATAAGTTTGCTTGTGGCCTTAGTTTGTGTAGGGTTTTGTCTGGTCTGCTTTTCTTTTAGCTTGCCTTAGGAGAAAATTTTTGTTTCAGTCACTCTGGTTGATTTTCCTTGGAGAAGGTCCCGTAGAATCCAAAACTTGCCACACGAATATCCCCTTAACTAGGAGGTAATTTTGAGGGTGAGGATGGATCCACACGCCAGGGTCGGATCACACAAAGTGGAAAACCCCACTTTGAATGTTGGAGGACTTTTGTTTCCTCATACTCCTCCAGATTCACCTACCTCTCATCCCTCGCTGGATGAAGAAGCACAAATTCCCACTTCACAAGACTTACCTCCTGTCTCTCCAGGAGAGCCTGGATCGTTGGAATGGATAAATCAACCCCAAGACGACCCCACAGCAGCTGTTGGTCCTTCAGTAGCTTATTGGATATCTTCTACCGGTCACCCAGTGGCCCATTTTGCTGTTGCACCCCCACCTAGTCAGGCTTGTCCCGATGACCGCTAAATACCTTATCACGAGAAATTGGCTCATTTACATGCCATGGGTGAGGAGTTTCGAAGTCGGAACTTTCAAATAAGGTTCGACGATAGACCGATCCCAGGTCGCTCTTTATCTTTTGAGTCACCGGAATCATCCACACAACACGTGACCACTACTGAAACTGGTCAACCATCCATCCCTGCGCATGTATTGCCTAGACAGGAGACCAATTCAGTACCCCCCACTACCCAACCCGTTGAAGGACAACAATCCAACACGCTCGTAACTACCACATTTACATCACCTGCTCCTTCCCCACCCCAAACTTCGAGGGGAGGATACATTTTACCCCCTACCTTCATTACGGGTAGTGGTAATCCTACGGTGAATAATCAACAACCTGTATTGGGTCAACCTTTATCTAGTGGTTAGCAAGTTTTTGTTGGGGGGCGACCCCCGTCTCTAAACCATAATACCGCAGCTGGAGTTCCTATCAGTCCTTCCATTGGAACTTCCCTACCTCCCGGACCCTCCAATTCGGGACTATCCCATTTGGGGGACCGTCCAATGTAATCCAACCTCCATTGAGTCAAGCGTATCCAGGTCATTTTAACCCTGTGTCGAGTCAACATAACCCCGGAAACGCACTCTACGGGGTACCATACCCTGGTAATCCTTACACTCTTTGGGGAAAGCAAAATGTTTTACAACATGGACCCCCACTTACAGTCCCTCAAGTCCCTCCACCCACATTTGGTCCACCCCCACCTCCCGTTGGAGGCAGTGGGCCCCCACATAATTTCGGAGGAGGCGGACCCCTACCTTCTGGCAATGGTCCACCTCATTCTGGTCATCATGGCCCACCACCCCCCGAAGGCAGTGGTGGAGGACCATCCCACCCTAGAGGTGGTGTTGGAGGACCATCCCACCTTGGAGGCGGTGGTGGAGGACCGTCCTATCCTGGCGGAGGAGGTGGAGGGCCATATTATCCTGGTGGTGGTGGTGGCGGACCACCACCCTACTATGGTGGAGGCGATGGAGGAGGTCCTTACCCATCTGGCAGTGGTGGTGGTGGACCACCACCTCCTCCTGGCGGAGGTGGTGGAGGCCCATCCTATTTTGGCAGTGGTGGCGGACCACCACCTCCTCCTGGCGGAGGCGATGGAGGCCCATCCTACCTTGGTGGTGGTGGCGGGCCACCACCATTTGCAGCCGGCCCACCCCCTCCTGGTGGCGGAGGCGGGCCACCACCTTATGGTCATGGGCCACCTTATTATGGTAATGGACCACCCTACTATGGCGGCGGACCTCCATTTGGTCCGGGCGGCACATACCCCTACGGCCAGTTTCCTCCTGGTACACCTTATGGTCAATCCATGCAAGGTCCTTATACACCTTATCCGTACTATCAGTACTCGCAGCCTAATCCACAACTACCCTTTTTGGCTACTTTGGACCTACCTAACCTGTCTCGTTTAACCAACGACCCCATTTACCACGGAACTAATTGGCCACCCATTCCGGTGAAACTTCCATCTGATATCCCAAAATTTGATGGCAAGGTGGGTGAGGATCCTAAAAATCATGTGATGACATACCATTTATGGTGTTCATCTAACTCCCTGATGGATGACTCGATCCGTCTTAGATTGTTTCAAAGGAATCTTACCCGTTCGGATGCCAAGTGGTATATTGAACTACCACCGCATTCTTTTCCCGATTTTGGTTCTCTTGCTATGAACGTTTTGACTCACTTCCAGTTGCTTATACGGTACGAAACTGGTAAAGAGCTTTTAACCTCGCTCCGTCAAAATACCGCCACTCACATATTGGATTATGTACATGAGTGGCGAAGGATACGACGTCTCATTAAGGATCCTATTCCAGATCAACTCTGAGCGGACTGGTTTACGAAGTCTCTCCAACCCACCATAGCATGAGATGTTGCCATCAGCGGTGCTGTCACTAAAGAACAAGCCATCGCACGTGCCCATTTTCTAGACTTAGTCTATGCTCAGTCCAGCACGTTGTTTCATATCCTTCCTGACGCACCCCGCAACACATATGACCCGTGAAACCACCCAAGGGACCCCAAACTGATCGCATCATTGGATCCCTTACCACCCAGCCTTCTTTTCAAACTGTTTGTTCGTCGAACCCCCAGGGTTCTTCCCCATCACCAACACAGGTTGGTCATGACACCACCAAATCATCCACTCCTGCTATCACCGAAGAGGTGAATTCTGTCTCATCAGCTTCACCTCAAAAGTCTGGTGGTAAGAAGAAAAACAAGGGGAAACCTAAGAAGTCTTCCACCCAACAGGATCAAAGGAGCACCCCTGATGATACCAAACAGAAAAGGAATTTAAAGTATCCTTGTCTGCTGTGTGGTGATGACCATTTCTCTAAGGAGTGCCCCCATAGAGACAAAGTTAAAAAGTTTCTTAAGGGAAAACCCACACCCACAGTTCTCATCGATCCTTTCCCTGCTCAAAATCAGCAGTCGATTGCTCACACTTCTTCTTCCTAAGGAGAAGCACCCAACACCGCACATGTTCTCATCGTGCGTAATGAGACCATCAACTTGAACACCTGATCTTGTTCGTATGACTCTGTTCTAGCTAAAGAACCTGTTGGAAGTAAAGCTGAAAAAGCTTCCAACTCGATGCCTGAAGTCACCGTACAAACTGCTCCTCTCACCATAGAGAATCCTTCTCTAGAGTCAGTATTGCGCCCACCCAAGAGCACGATTAGAAAATTAGTTTTCAATCCTAATGCTCGGGCTGATAAAAAATACAACATTGTAGAGGACCTAGAGCAAGCTCCTTGCGCTATGTCGACACTGGAGGTTTTGCAAAGCTATCCTAATTAGCGCAAAACTCTCCTCACTGCCATCAGTGCAGTTGACCTTGATTCATCGAATACCATTATGTTTCAGCTGGAATACTTCAAACCGAGGCTCTCCCATCAGCTGGCATTTCAAGTTGCCACAAACATCGCTAGGAAGATAATCCATCATTATGTTTTGGACGAGGGAGCCTCCACTTCAGTCATGTCGATCTCATGTTGGAGAGCCATTATCTCTCCCGAGTTGAACTGTTCTCCTACCACTTTGAGAGCATTTGATGGACATGGCTTTCAACCTCATGGGATGCTACAAGATTTACCTGTTGAGCTGGGGGCAAGACCAAAACCATTAACGTGGAAGTAGTCGTTTCCCCGCTAGATTACAAAATTATGCTTGGTCGTAATTGGTTTTACGCCATGACCGCGGTTGCTTCATTAGTATTTTGCATAGTGCAATTCCCCCATCAAGGCCTAATTGTCACAGTCAACCAACTGGATTTCTGCGCACCTAACACCACTTCTCACCCAAGCAATAAAGTTCCTTCCATTGGAAAATATTCACAAAAGTACAAGAGTGTGGGGGTTGGCCTCCTTAAGGATTCATCCCTTATGGGAGTTTTTCCTACTTCGGATCCCCCCAACCATATTGCCACGGTGAACATGATCTCCTCATAGACTTTGTCACCCGTCAAACTTATGTACAAGGCTATCCAGTCAGCCCCGTAGGATCACTTAGCTATGACCTCCACCCCTAGTTCTCTGCAGTGGACATCATTTGATCCATTCCTACGCATTTTTTATTCTAATGAGTCCATTATGGAAATCATGAGTGTAGATGATCCTCCGTGGGAAGACCTCCATCATCGTTCGTCTTCCCTTCCTGCTTTGGCTACTGAAGAGAACAACATTCGCACCATCTCTACACCGGATGTCCTTTCTGGCTCTCAATCTTTGATACTCATGTGTCAAACGAATTCTAAAGGCAACTTAGCCAACATTGAGCCTACCACTTTGATCGACATCTCGGTTAAACCTGGTGTAGTGGAACACATTCAGTTAGGCCAAAATTGTTCCCCTGAAAAAATCATTACTTCTACGGCCTTATTCAAGCGATTTCGAGATGTATTCGCTTGGACCTACGAGGAGATGCCTAGGATAGACCCCTCCATTGTTTTGCACGAAATCAAAACCTATCCCGACATCAAACTTGTCTGCCAAAAGATGCGACCAGTACACCCCTGGAAGACTGCGGCAATCAAGGAAGAAATTGAGAAACTCTTGAAGGCCGGCTTCATTTACCCTGTCCCATTGATAGAGTGGGTCTTTAACGTCATCCCTGTTACTAAAAAATAGGGTACTATCTGCATCTGTGTTGATTATCGGGATCTCAACAAATCTTGCCCCAAGGACAACTACCTGACTCCCTTTATCGACTAGATGATCGACAATTGTGCTGGAAGCGTCATCTTTTCATTTATGGATGACTTTTCTGGGTACAACTAGATTGAGATTCACCCTGCCGACCAACACAAGACTGCTTTCATCTGTCCTTGGGGAATGTTTGCATACCGCAAACTTTCGTTTGGTCTTAAAAATGCTGGTGCCACATTCCAGTGGGCCATGTCATACGCTTTCCATGATGTGAAGGACTTTGTGGAACCTTACTTGGACGATCTCCCTGCCCATTCGAAGTAGTGTGAGTTCCACTTCGATCATTTGATGACCGTTTTCCTCAGATGCAGACTGTACAATATCCGTCTGAATCCTCATAAGTGTATTTTCTGTGTCGATTCTGGATGCCTCCTAGGGTTTATTGTCTCGAAAGATGGGTTCCGCATTGATCCCTCGAAGGTTGAATCCATCGTCGCTCTTCCACCTCCAACTAATATTACAGAACTTCGGAGTCTGCAAGGACGAGCGACTTATTTACGACACTTCGTTTGTAATTTCGTGCTAAAGAAGCAGGGTTACATGAGATTGATGAAGAAAGACGTCCCGTTCATTTGGGACGACCACGCTCAAGAATCTTTTGATAGTTTGAAGCATGGCATCAAGCATGCTCCCGTGCTCCAACTGCCGAATTACTATCAAGATTACATTCTATATCTCGCTGCTTCCGACACCACTATCGCCATGGTTTTGGTTCAGAAATACCAGGATGCCCAGGAACATGTGATCTATTATGCCAGCAAAGGTCTCATTAACACTGAAACTCGGTATTTACATGTTGAAAAACTAGCTCTCGCGGCCGTCGTAGCTGTGCAAAAGTTCTGACACTACATTTTGCTCCGCACCACCACCACCATCGCCGATTCGAACCTCATGTACCATGTTCTGACATGTCAGGTGCTTGGGGGCAAGTATTCACGTTGGATTGTGATACTGCAAGAATTTGATCTTCTTTTAAAAAAGGCCAAGTCTAAAAAATCATTGGTGTTTGTCGAGCTCATCCGCGACCTCCCCCATACTGATACAGAGTCTGATCCCAATGAATCCTTTCTAGATGAGTCATTGTTTCTTATTAGTACATCTGACCCATGGTATGGAGATATTACATTGTATCTTCAAACCCAACGTTTCATCCGTCAACTGTCTTGTGACAACCGTCGTCGCATATGCCACCATGCAAAGTATTACTTGATCATCAGTGATACCTTGTATCGTCATGGTGTCGATTCCATTCTCCGATGATGTCTCACTCATGTTGAGGCTGAAAACGTTCTAAATGACTATCACACTGGGGTGTGCGGCTGTCACCTCTCTGGGATGGCTACAGCCCAGAATATTTTTCTCGTAGGATATTATTGGCCTACTATCTTCAAAGATTGTATTGAGGCCATCAAAAAATGTCCTCCATGTCAACACTTTCACACGAAAAAGTGCACCCACCCCACCCCGTTACACCCGGTTATTTCTGTTGGCCCTTTCGCTAAATGGGGCATAGATTTCATGCATTGTAAGGCTACCTCGGTCGGGGGCATAGTTATGTCATTGTAGCTGTGGACTACTTTACAAAGTGGGTTGAGGCAATGCCTACATACACGAACGACGGCAAGACCGCCGCACTCTTCATGTTCAATCACGTAATAGCGCGGTTTGGAGTTCCTCAAGCGATAGTTACCAACCATGGTTCTCACTTTATGAACCACATGTTTGACGAGTTGAGCGATAGATTGGGTTTTCTCCATGAAAACTCAACATCATACTACCCACAGTCGAATGGACAAGTCGAGGCCATCAACAAGGTCTTGAAAACTATGGTACAACGAATGGTAGGTACGCATAAGTCCAACTGGCATAATATGCTCTTCTCTGGACTTTGGGCTTATAGGACTTCCGTTAAAACCGCCACTAGATTTACTCCTTTCCAACTAGTGTATGGATTGGAGACAGTCTGTTACACCAAAATGTCGTCACCCTTGTGCAAGTGTCGCAAGTGTTGCAAGCATTGCAAGTGTCATCATCCCGACCTAGTGTTGTCACCATGACCATTGCAAGTATCGGCATTATGACCAAGTGTCATCATCATGACCGTTGTGATAATGTCGTCATCTTGACCATTGTGTAAACTCTTTTCTATTTTACCTAAACACATTTTAGAGTAAACACACATCCCTGAAGTTTCCCATGACTGGAGGGCTTAACTGACCTACTTTTCAAGGTCATCGCAGTCTGCCCTTGTGCAAAATGCGATGTTGCAGGTTGTCCTAACGCAAACTGCGACGATGTCAGTTATTTGGATAAAAGAGTATCTCCGAGCCCATTCTCGAAGATGATTGATGTGGAGGCCTATTCCTAGGCTCTAGGTGAGGTGGCATTTCGGTTCCTAACCTTATGGGAAAATCCCTTAACCATCTCCCCTTAATCCTCAACCTACCCTATCTCTTTAGCCCTATATAAACACCCACTCTCTCCATGGGAGGGGGGAAGGTCTATGGTACCCTTATGCTGGTAGAACCCATATTGGTGATTGGGAAGCTTGTACCATCTTGGAGGTTTGGCTTGGACATGTTGGATGGAGGATGCAACGTTGAGGCTTTGGTTGTAGCTTCATCCTTTCTATGTATTCCTACTTTTTATACAGTTAATATAATCTCTTTCCATAAATGTTGTCTCGTTGATAATGTTTAGAACTTTCTTCCTCAACTGTTAGTTTAGATCAGTTATTGTTTAGATATATTGTACTGCTTGTGTTGTTTCCATATTGTCTTGACACATCTTGTAGCTAGAGATATGACGACCGTGAGACTTGGAGCAACAACAAGGAGAAGGATCCGCGATCTGAAAGGTATGATATCTAAGTACTCGATCTGTAACTAGATATAGGAAATGAGTTTTGTATTTTGTTCCATTTGTTCTAGATTCACTTGAACTAGGGAGATCCGGCTTGTGTCCGCCCGAGTGGATTGTCCGTTAACAAATTTGGCGACCATACTGGGGAAGAACATTGTTGTTTTCAATCTGAATGTCAGTTTTAGCTGATTGCTTTTCCAAGCCATCTCTTTGGCCATTTGCTTCTTAAGCCCTTTCACCATCAGATCTTCGCTTTGAAGAGTCTGATTGCCTTCCTTTGAGTCTGTACTTCTCATTGGCAGACCATTTTTATGCTCATTATCTGGAGAATTGGTTCATTTCTGGACTTAGATCTCGCCTGTCGCACCTGGTCAGTGTACCCAAAGCAACACTGTGTTGTTTTTTATCTATGTTCTTTGCCTGTTAGTCTGTCATCGCAGCCCTTACATTGGTATACTGCGATGTTGTCACACTTCCCGCACTAGTGAACTGCGACGTCGCACTGTGCATAAGCACAAAGTGTGCCGATCTGCCATTTTTTTTCGTACAGGCACCTTTTCTCCATTTCTGATTTGAGTTTTGGTTTGTGTACAGACTCCTCTGCACTGTACCTTCCAGGCAGAGCCCCTTTTGTCCAACGGTGTTTTGTTTGGCTTGTTTGGATTGGTTTTGGGTCTTTTGAGTTTTGGATTCATGTTTGGCCCCTTGAGTAAAAACTAGTGTTTTGCTTGCATTTTTAAGCAAAATGGGTTCTATTCTTCAGTCGTTTTGACCCATCTCAAGGTTTTGAGATCATTTTTTGGTTTGGCGTGATTGGCTTGTTTTAAAGACTTGAAGAGTGTGGGATATCCATGTCTTTTTTAGCCTCTCTTTCTTGGGTTATGCATCTTGTTTCCCTTACATGCTGAGCTATTCAATCATTTTTGGGGAATATTGATTCTTTGTCTCCACTTTAGTTCAAAGAAAAGCTTGATTTTGTCACTCTTTTGCCATATTCATGAAATTGGAAAACATAAGTATTCTTCTTACTTTATTTTGATCATTTGATATTCTTGGTCTTATCATCATAAGAAGAAGAAAGGCTTGTTTCAGATTTGTGTGCATTTGAGTTAGATAAGATTGTTAAGTGCTTATCTTTGTCTTGCATTTGATTGGAAACATTTGTGGAATCCTTCTTTCCATAGCTTAGATGTGTCTTTTTCAAGAGTAAAAAGATAGGAAATGAGTTATAATTATTGCATTTGGTAGATTTTGAGCCTCTCTTGAGTGCCTTTGAGTTGTTTGGGTGTTTTCCATTTTTATTTGGGAATTTCTAAAAGTTTAGAGTGCTGTAGATATTCTCTCACTTTCTGTATATAGATATGAAAAGCGTTTAACTATCAAATTCCATTTTTGATACATGCATTTGAAAATTGAAAGTTCTTCATTATTTTGTCTTATACATTGTTAAGATTAGTTGCATCTTTCATTTTCTATACGCTTTTTGGATGATTATTGCAGAAAGTTAGAATTATTGCACTTTAGGAAGAAATTCTTCTTTTCGCTACTACTTAAGTACTTTTGGTTTGAAAGAAAGAAAAATCTCTCCCTACCTTAAGTAGTTTTCATTGAAAAGGAAAGGAAAATGTGCATTATCATGTAGTTGATGATTGCATTATGTTTACATTTATGTACTCACCTCATGCATCCACCTAACCATACAAGATAAAATTAACACTAGCTTAGGTTAAAATCATTTAGCAACTTGTGTGTAAGTTAGAGACGTGTTCCGGCGTTGTTAAGCGTGGCAGCTGTCGTTATTTTCCAGCACTGTAGTCTGGGGGTATTGTAGTCTTCCACATACATCAGTATATCGAGCTCCTTCACGTACCCACTAAGTACCATAATACGTACTTGGCGTATATCGAAGGGTGTATCACGTACTCGAAACGTATATCAGAAGGTCTCGTGCCAACAGCTGTGCATTAGACAACACCACTACGGATTTGAGCTCCCACGTACCTTGGGTATATCGGGAGACACCATTAGGATTCTTGAAACCAACTGAGTTAACCATTTGACCGTCTTGGCAAAGCAATACACTGAGAACAGCACTCGGGGAGATTAGCATGCACGTACTGTCTAGGTAATCGGGTATGTAGGCAAGGGTACGGTCCCAATCCTCCTTGTCATGTCATATTGTTGGACCCTATAGTATATAGCGGTTTGCGATGCCTTGATAATCCTGTGAGGTTGCAGACTTTGAATCCACTCCTATTCACACAGTTTGCTTGTTGCTTTTAGACTTGAGTAGTGCTTGACTTGTGTGGTACTTTAGAGACTCTTAGGAAGTTTAAATATGGAAGATTCTTCTAGGACTACCAACCAAGGGGCCCCTTTCCAGGGTATGCCATTTGTTATTCCCCCTTGTGGAACTGTTGGTCCTCCCTTTATGGCTACATTGAGTTTTCCTGGATTGACGATAGGATTACCAGTATGGTTATTCTCCAATCAAGTTATGCCAAGTGCACCCATCGTGTCGGACCTAGGTCCTTCACCACATGAGCATCAATCTCATGATGACCCTTCTCCTTCTCCATCGAAAGTTGAATCGGCTTCCATCTCTTCCTCTTCTCCTACTGAAAACTATGATGTTAGTAAGAAGGCTAGTGTGAAGAAGAAGAAAGGGAATATTAAGAAGAAGAAAGATAAGAAAGAGACCAAGCGTTAACCATCTTCCTCTGATGGCACTCATTCTATGAGAACACCTCGCAAGCCCAAGTTCCCTTGCAAACTTTGCAAGGGTGATCACCTTCTCAAAAATTGTCTCGGTCTTTCCCGTGTGTCAGAAGTGTGGTCTAAAAAACCAAAACCACTTGTATCGTCAACCTCTGACCATCATATTGATGATACTCCCTTGACCAGTGACCCATTGGTTACGGGTCGAAAGGGTATAGCTGCAGACCCTTGTTGGATATGCAAGGGCTTGCATCGTACTTACCTTTGTCCAAGCATGGATGAATCTTCACGGTGGTTGGAAGATATTACTAGTTCTCAACAGGTGCTTCCAACAAGCGATAGTAAGTTGTCCCTCGACCCCCCGCTGGTTGACCAAGTGGTCAATTCAGTTTCATCTGTAATTGATCCCACCCTTCCTTCAAAGAATGAAGTGATCGAGTCATTGTCATCTCCACTCGATCCCGCTCTTTCATTGGAGAAAGTCCAGACTGAAGCAGTCACCATGACACAATCTTCGTCTCATTCTTATCTTCCAAGTGAGAGTGAATTGGAAACTGCTGATGTTTTCCTAGTCAGTTCAGAATGTCCTAGGCAAGAGGAAACCCTGTCCATTTCTATAGGACCCCCTCCAAGTATTGAGGTCATTTAATTTGATTGGAATGGTCTAACAGAATCTCGTCTTCCTTCGATTATTCCTTTTCAAATATCTATAGGAGTTTTCGATAAATAAATCTTTCGTACGATAGTTGATGAAGGAGCTTCTGTTAGTATTCTATCCTCAACTGCTTGGCAAGCTATAGGTTCTCCTCAGCTTGTGCCAGTAATTGACCAGATTTTGGCTTTTAATAGAAGGCCTACCGGACCTTTAGGGATTCTCCTGCAGTTACGTATCACGTTGAGAGGTAAAACTGTTTATGTCGATATCATGGCTGTCCAAGGTCCTCTAGATTTCAATATGCTCCTTGGACGTGATTATGTCTATGCTATGAAAGCTGTAGTGTCCATGCTCTTTCGAGCGATGTATTTTCCTCATCATGGGAATATTGTGACCGTTGATCAGCTTTCCTTCGTGACACCCACTCATCATATGACTCCTAGTCATCAGACTTCCCTGAATGTTCCACATGTTTTAGTGGTTTCTTCCCCCTGAGAATAGGGTACGAGCACAGCTTACGTTATTTTTCAAGCTCGTTAAAAAATGAAACCAACCTTCAAGCAAAGTTTCTCTTTGATTTCAAGCTTGCATAAAAATGAAACCATTTCACATGAGCATAGTTCCCGTTCTATGTCAAGCTCATTAAAAAATGAAATAGGTTCCTACGAGCATGGTTTATGTTATGTTTCAAGCTCGTTAAAAAATGAAACCAACCACCCTAGCATAGTTTTCCTTTGGTTTCAAGCTTGCATAAAAATGAAACCAATCCACTGGAGCACAGTTTTATTCTATTTCAAGCTCGTTAAAAAATGAGATAGACCCCTCTAGCATAGTTTATCTTTGGTTTCAAGCTTGCATAAAAATGAAACCATCCACTTGAGCATAGTTCCCATTGTTAAATTTTCAGAATTTACTTCAATCTGATCTAGGATCTTAACTGAGAGAACAACATGTACAGCATATCTACAGCATATCAATCATGGAGACAATAATGCAAGCACACAAGAGACACAAAGATTTACTTGGGGAAAACCATAAAGGTGAAAAACCCCAATAACTTCCTCAGAGATAGATAGAGCAATGATACAACCAACCATAAGAGATAGACACAACCTAGCAGCAGATCCTCCTCCTCCATAAGTGCGCCACTCCTCCTTGAGTGCATGAGTGAGAAGTGAGTGAGAAAATAGAGTGCCTCCCGCACTCTATTTATACTTGACTTGACTTACCTTTTTACCTAACTCATGTAGGCTCGAACTTAACCACATAATATAATGCTGACTGGGCTGACCCCCAATAGGGTGGTCTAATAACCCTTTGACCCACATGGCCGACCCCCAATAGGGTGGTCTAATAACCCTTTGACCCACATGACTTATACAGGGCCGACCCCAAACAAGGTGGTCTAATAACCCATCAAGTATAAGTTACGACACTTACAATATAAATGACGACACTTCCGTATAGAGGAATAATAACATCTCTATAGGAATACAATATACATATATGTGAAATACATTCCGAAGTTACATATACATCAACACTCCCTCTTAACTAGGAAGGTATTTCTCAGCACAGTTCTTCTAGCACAAGTCATCTTCTCTGGATCATCGTCACTGGATAATCGTCATCGAGTCATCATCATCGTCACTGCTGCTGCTATCTCAATCAATCTCTGAATCTACTCGTCATAGGAAGTTCTACAGAGCCAGTCCTTTTTCATACTGGATGTAGGCCCACCACCTGCAGGTCTTCGTCATCACTGGCCATACTGTGAAATCCTCAGGACTTATTACGTGCGTCACAAAACCTCGAAAGAGCATCCCAGGATGTTACGGGTACACAACTCTGACCTGTAGGATCTCCCAGGGCGCTATTATATGTGACCCCACCACAAAACCTTGAAAGAGCATCTCAGGATGTTACGGGTACACAACTCCGACCTGAAATATACCAGGGCACAAATTACATGTGGTCCACCACAAAACCTAGCAAGAGCATCTCAGGATGTTACGGGTACACAACTCCGACCTGAAATCTCCCAGGGCACAAATTACATGTGGTCATGGCAAAACCTCGAAAGAGCATCTCAGGATGTTACGGGTACACAACTCCGACCTGAAATCTCCCAGGGCCCAAATTACATGCCATAGGACAAAACCTCGTAAGAGCATCTCAGGATGTTACAGGTACACAACTCCGACCTAAAATCTCCCAGGGCACAAATTACATGTCCTCCCAAAGCAATGTCTCGAAAGAGCATCCCAGGCTGTTACGGGTACACAAATCTGACCTATAGGATCTCCCAGACATGCTCATCTGCACAACCTGATCCATGGCCATAGAGTATCAACCTGATACTCACCATACATCATCCTGATGTACTCATGATCGTCTTGATCATCATCACTGCAATGTCCTACTGCATGTCATCTGGAGAAACATCCTGAAGCTCATCATCCATGATCATCCTGATCATCATCACTGCAACGTCCTGCTGCATGTCATCTGGAGAAACATCCTGAAGCTCATCATCCATGATCATCCTGATCATCACTGCAACATCCTGCTGCATGATCCACCTGATCATCAATGCATCCACCTGATGCATACCAAGTATCTACCTGATACATATCATCATACATGATCCTCCTGATCATACAATGTATCCACCTGATACATGATACATATCACCATACATTATCCACCTGATCATACAATGTATCCACCTGATACATATACAGATACATGGTCCAAGCATCCAACATGATGCATATACAAAATACATACACATGATCCAACTGATCATATCCATCATCCAACATGATGCATACATACATAAATGATCCAACTGATCATATCCAGCATCCAACATGATGCATACATACATAAATGATCCAACTGATCATATCCAGCATCCAACATGATGCGTGCATACATAAATGATCCAACTGATCATATCCAGCATCCAACATGATGCGTACATACATAAATGATCCAACTGATCATATCCAAGCAGAAACCAGAACATCATCCTGATGCCCATTATCCAGTGCTTACATCCACAGCCATGTGAAGGATCCTCCTTCCAACATGCTTGGAATGGGTTCAACAAATGTGTCCATCACTTCTTCCTCGAAGTGTCCTCGATCTGAAGAACGCCAAGCCTCTCTCTGAAGTACTCAAACTTCACTCTGGCTAGTGGCTTCGTCAGCACATCTGCAATCTGCTCGTCCGTCGCAACATACAGAAGCTTCACAGCTCCTCTCTGCACCATATCCCTGATATAGTGATATTTGATCTCTATGTGTTTCGACCTGTCATGAAACACTGGGTTCTCGGACAGCTTCACACAACTCTGGTTACCACAGAAGATACCAGTAGCCTCCAACGAGAGATCAAATAACTCAGACAGTAGCTTCCGTAGCCATACTGCCTCACAACTAGCTGAACAGGCTGCAACATACTCTGTCTCAGCTGTACTCAGTGCTACACAGGACTGCTTCCTGCTAAACCAAGAGATCACACCTGATCCCATATTGAAACAACACCCAGATGTGCTCTTCCTATCTGCAGCACTGCCAGCCCAATATGAATCAACATAACCCTGTAGGTTAAACTTTTGATTCGCTTCATACTTGAGCCCATAATCCACTGTACCCTTCAGGTACCTCAGAACATGCTTTACAGCAACCAGGTGAACACTCCTCGGATCCATCAGGAACTAACTCAATGTGTTCGCTGCAAGGTAAATATCTGGTCTCGTGTTCGTCAGGTACATCAAGGACCCAATCATCTGACGATACATAGTGATATCAATCGGCTTAGATGAAGCATCACATAGGCGCTTCAGGTTCGATGCCATAGGTGTGGCCATAGCCTTGTAGTCCATCATCCCGAACCTCTTCAGGATCTCTACTGCATACTTCCCTTGTCCAAGGAAGATTCCATCACTCTGCCACACCTCCATGCCAAAAAAAAATAGTGCATCAACCCCAAGTTCTTCATCTCGAACTCGGCAGTAAGCTTCCGCTGCATGTCGGCAATCAATCTATCTTCACCTGTAACAAACAGGTCATCCAAATAGTAGTATCGTTGGATTGCCTTCCTCAACCTTGTAGAAAAGGTTGGAATCCGCTTTATTCTTGGTAAAGCCCAAACTGGATAGAAAGCTGTCTATCCTACCATACCAAGTTCTGCACACATATCTGACTACACCATGCTGTCTTGAAATCCATCTGGTGCATCTTCTATTTCATCACTTTTATATTTCTCAATGCTGCCATCTGCAATATGCTTGATCTGATAGTTCCATTTGGAAGTCATAACAAACTTCCCTTCACGTCTTGGGACTGCAACCCAAACATCATTCTTCATGATCGACAGATCATGGCATTCCATTTCTTCATCCCAGATCCTGGGAACTTCAATATTTTCAATAGATATCTTTGTTGCTGGAACAAATGTTGTAGTCCTTTTGTAGGTGAAGATATACGGTCTTTCCTACAAAACAGGTTAAATTGCATGATTAGAAACATCTCATAATTTTCAGAACAAATTCTTACACATAAAGAAATATGTCATACAGTCATGCAATTATCTTAGCCAATGCTTCAATACAACATTTATCCATATCCCGTAACTTTCTAGATGCCTTCCAATCTCTACCAGAACATTGTTAAGAGTGTGCACAACTCCCAACATGTCAGCAAAGAGGTTTCATTCTAGATAAGTAGCAATGGAATGTTGTACAGTGCCATAGGCCACTTACCCATGTATATTAGTAGTATATTGTTCATCAATGCAACTATTCTAATATGCACAATACATATCCTAAGTCTAGGAACATGAGCATATACATCATTGAACAATTTTATTTAAACAAACAAATATGCAAGAAATTAAAATACTTATCTTTGTTTGTTCGTTGGGTGGACTCCCTCTGAGTCTTTGCTTCCTTACAGGAGTTGCTGGAGTCCTAATCTGAAGTAGCTTCTTCTACACCTTTCTGTTGTGGAAAGTAGAGAGATGGACAACTCCCTCTGAATATCAGCATCCTTTCATAAACCACTGGAGTGTACTCCCTCTTGATTTTTGCTCCCTGTATTACCTGTCCTTGAACTTATATACATTCTCGATCCCTATGCATGCTTGTTAGTATCATGATTGTGTTATCCTTGTGATCTCATATAAAATCATACATTCATTAGTATACTATTAAAACACAATAATCTCAAGCATGTATAGTCATGATCATTTCAAACAGAAAATAATAAGCATTAGCATTCAAGGTTTATGTAGGATTCTTATGGTTAGTCAAATCATAAGAAACATAACATATCTAAACCTATAATTACTCAAACTTATGACTCTTCAAGTTAGTTGAATCATCAATCAAGATAAGAGATATAATATGCATAAAACCTGTGATTATTCAAACCTATACCTTCATGATTCTTCTGGTTAGTCATATCATCAATTATGGTAAGAAACATAATATGCATACAACCATGATTATTCAAACCTATGACTTCATGAATAATCATTATCAACAACAGTATAAGATCCTAACACAAGGTAGGATTCTAGCTTGATATAGGAAAAACATACCTGGATTAGCATGCTAGTTAGTTATGTCTAACATACTCACATGATGTCTTCTTGTTCTTCTTCAATGACTTGTGCTAGTAACCTGTATATCTCATAGGTTAGCCATTATAAAACCAAGTTATACATACCTCGTAAATGGATCTTCTATGAGATCCATGACAATGGATGAGTCTTTATCCTCATGTCATCATAATCATATGTTCTTGAACTGGAACATGATTTGTCTTTCTTGGTGTACCTTTCATGTTAGTAGACAACATAAACCTCATACAACACCATAATGCATTAGTACAATCATAAGTGTCAACACCTGTAGCTAGGGTTTTACCCCTAGCTTGTGCCAATGAGCACCTACTAAGGAGAATGGACTCCTTAGTAGCAGTTCAGAATATTAAACTAATTATGCAATAAATAAAACATTAAATTATTTCTAATACAAGCATGAAGCATAAACACCAAAATGAAAGAATGTCTTTGTATTGATGTTACCTTGAGTGTCAAGGTTGGTGAAGCCCTTTGCAGTGTCCAAGAGGATGCTCCAAGCTCCAAGAATGCTCCTTCTCCTTCTCCAATGTTGGGGATGGGCCAAAGGTGGCTCTCAAGGTGAAACTAGTTCAAAGGTGGACTAGGGTTTCGAGAGAGATTTTGGCAGAGTAAGGGTGCTCGTGATTGTGGATATGGAATAAGGGATCTCCATCACCTATTTATAGTTTTTTGGTGGAGTGCTGACCCATGGTTTTGGGAAACACATGGTTTTAGGCAGCTGTATAGGGTTTTTTCCTCCTTTTCCTCATTATTTTATATTTTTATTCCCTTTTTAGGGGATTTTTGCTATTTTTGGAGGAAAAGGGGGTTTTTTAGCCTTTTTTAGGCTATTTTGATGGTTTTTTGGCCTTTTGGAGGCATTTTAATGGGTTTTTTGGGATTTTTAATGGAAATATGGTAGGAAAATGGACAAATGAGTCATGTAATGTGGTAAATGAGCTAGTGAGCACTTTTTGGGTGTTAACAGATTGCCCCCTGATGTGCGAGGGCAGGAGCTCATCGTATGGCCGATGGACATCATAAGTCATGAATGGTTTTCCTGGGATGTGGAGAGAAGAGAAGAAACAAACTGGAGCCCGGAACAACGATCCCGAACAACTGCAAGAGCTAAAAGTACATAACCTCAATAAAGGATGAGGAATCATCTGATCATATGGACGAGGCGGGCATTCCCATGCTCGTATCAGGATATAACATAATAACAACAATGGGGTCCAAAAATGGGGACCTGAAATATACATGACCTCAAATACTGACTGAGGAATAATCTCAATATATGGACGAGGCGGGCATACCCATGCTCGTATCAAGATACATAAATATAACTGTAAGGCCCGAAAAAGGGGGACCTGTAAGATACATGACCACTGTGTACATCATAAGAGTCCAGAGGGGACACAAATCTGGGACATACTGCTGAGTGGATCATGTGTGAACTGCAGAACTGGTGCACCGGAACAGTCAACAGTGCTACTGAGTGTGGTACCAGAGGAACTAATGAGCTGCTGGATCATAGTGACTGGGGTCATACTCTTCATGGTACACTGAACTGGAACTGATCTGGAACTGAAACTGGGTACTCAGGGAAGCACGAAACTGGATGGCTTCCGAATACAAACGCCAACGCAGCCCGGACATCCACGGGAACATACAACTGGGCGTTCCGAAGTGACTCACCAATGTGCTAGAGTCGGGGGAAATCCGGGGTCTTCGACTAAAAACTGATGGGATATAATCCTACGCGATCCTCAACGATGCGATCAAGGTGCTGAAGTCGAGCATGTGAGGAACAACCACTCGGAGAGGCAATGATGTCTCCTCTCGGAATGATCCGTAGGCACCTACCACAGATGGTGATAAGTCCAAGGCGTAGGGACCTCTGGGCCTATCCTCTGGAATAGAGGAGCTGTCGTCGACAGAGGGAGACCTGCAACTATCAAGGCAATGATGTTTCCTTGACAGGAGCACGAGGTACAAGACCGAAATGTGATAGTGCTGATGGCAGGACTGATAAACTGTGGGGGGACAACTGGGCAAGTAGAGTGGGGTGGACTCAAACTTCCTTTGTTCAGAGTATGATAATGGGAATGATCTGGCAGCATATGAAACTGACTGAGGGGAAAGGGATCATAGCTGTAATGGATCTGGGGGAATAACTGGCTGAGGGAGACTCAAGCTGGTGTAACATGGCAGGAGACTGCAGAATACTCTGAACAAAGGCGACCTAATTGGGGGTGCTGCCGAAATGATTGATCATAGTGCCATGAGGCACGGGAGGATACTTCTTCATGGGTTAAGGAACTAGAAGAAGTGTGTGGATAAAATGATACTGTCGTGTGGATTTTACGAGCCCAGGACAGTTCATGCTCGTGGTTGCTTTCAATTTTAAGGAGTCTGAAAGCGATAAGAAGACTCTGAAATGATGGAATGGTACTGTCGTGTGGATTTAACGAGCCCAAGACAGCGTATGCTCGTGGTTGCTTTCAATTTTAGAGAGTCTGAAAGCAAGTAAGAAGACTCCAAGGGGTTGCTTTTTCGTAGATTTAGTCTCCAAGGCCCAAAGAAGCATAAAAGGATGCAATGAAGAACTCTTCTAGCCGGTGTGACTAGAGTATTCCTTTTTCGTAAGTAGTCTACCAGGTCCGGAAAAGGGTTAAACTTATACCAGATAGACGCCCTTTCAGGTACTTTAGCGAGCATGAAAGGAAGCAAGATTGCTCGGCGATCTTTTCATTCTTTTAGGAGTCAGAAAAGAGCTTAACGGAAACTCCCTAAGTGCCTTTTTCGTAAAGGACTTGTCCGGCCCGAAAAAGGGATAAAATTATACCGAACAAAAGGGATGGCCAGGCAAGGAGGAAGTGTTCAATCAAGGTTTAGTAATGATGACCAAGAAAGAGGGTAGGTGGGAACACTGATGGACCTCCTTGCGGGGTAGATGAAATGGTGGCAAAATAACGAAACATTTGCAGTATGACAGGAGTGAATGGCTCATGTAAAAAATGTGGAACAATCCGATGGCGGCCGATGTGGCGCGCAAACCGAGGCAGCAAGGTGTTGGGACACAATGTTGGAATTGTACCAAGTGAGAGCGAGAAATGATCTCAAGCATCATCACGGGCTCGGAAAAATGAATCCGGCGATATAAAGGATGTCAAAAACGGGTGACGGCCGATGTGGCACGCAAACCGAGGTGACGGGGACATTTTGAAAAATGCCCAGAAAATCTGAAGGTGAGGGCGAGAAATGATCTCAAGCATCATCACCAGCGCGGAAAAAAGAATCCGATGATATAAAACATGTGAAAAACGGAGAACGGCCGATGTGGCACGCAAACCAAGGCGACTAGTGGCGTCTGGACACAATGTTGATATTGGTCCAAGTGAGAGCGAGAAATGATCTCAAGCATCATCACGGGCACGGAAAAATGAATCCGGCAGTGCAAATGGTGCGAAAAACGGAGGTCATAAAGACTTCGAAATGGTCAAAGGAAAGAACTATGCGTATCAAATCAAATCTACAAGTGATATGTGACCTCAAAAAATGGTTGAGATCACAAGTGTGAAAAAGTGAGTAGGGCTAATGATCTGCCCCCATGCTATGTGCATGGGGTTTGTGATTGTGGATCACAAATGTGTGGGTTTGAACAATGGGTTCATCAATGTGCTGAGATAGATGTGATGGGGAAGGTTCAAAATGATTGATCATGCCCCCTATCCCAGGGTCGAGGGAATCTATTATGCCCCTTGACTCAGAGGTGTCAAGGTGGTGCTGTTTTTGACGAACGAGGGGTACATCAGGACATGTGTCAATGTGATGCTCGATAATGGCGGGGTCAAGACCAGGCATTTCGGTATAGGACCAGGAAAAGACATCACGGTATTCTTTGAAAAGGTTTATGTAGTCCTCAATCTCTTGTTGACTGCAGAATGCTCCTAAAGTGATGAGTTCAGGAGCACGACCTGGAGAAGCGATATCAACTTGTATGACAGGTGAGATGTTGGCCATGTTGCCCTCCTCGAAGGCATCAGGAGCAGGAATAGGGTCCTTGAACCAGTCAACCTTGGTGGGGAGGAAGTCTTTGGATTCGACCGCGTATTGGGTAGCGGTGCTAGAGGAAGACGCTTCTGGGATGAAATAGGAACGGTGGTGCATATCATCCCAAGGATAATCCGGGGCAGTTAGGGCCTCAAGAATCTCCTCATCAGTACGGAAAGTCTGTGTCGTCAAATCGGTTGATGAGGGGGTAGTGGAAGTATTGGTTGAAGAGATCATGTAGATGGTATTAACCTCTCCGGAAGGTGAAGAGTCTGGGGGGTAGATCTCTTCAATGGTAGGTGGTGCCGTCTCAAGGTCCAGATTGTTCATCTCATAAAGAGCTGCTCTGTAATCCGGGAGATCAGGACAATGATGTGAATAGTGCCCGTAAATACCGCAGATGGCGCATGAGTGGTTGGTACGTAGGGACTTATCTTTAGGCTTAGGAGTGGGGTTTAGTTCGACAGTTGGGATGTTGGGGTCATCATCGAGCGTTTGCATGTGCTTCTGTAATGCGGGTAACTGTGGGCATTGGTGGGTCGCATGGCCCAACTCGTCACACAGCGAGCATTTGGGAGGAGCACGAAACACTGGAGGGTTCTTGACTGTCTTGGGAGGTGGGACAGCAGTGTAAGGTTGTGGACCTCTGCCCCTAGTGGGTTGAAGAGGAGGAGGAGGTGTCGTGGAGGACGAAGGGGTAGGGACCCCGGGAGGTGGGTGGGTGGTAGTAGCCATGGGTTGCACCGGCTGGAGGACGACATCAGGTGTCGGCGGGCGAACGGGAGGCGAAAGGTACCATACAGGTAATCCCAAGGTTAACCCGGGGAGGCTAAGGGTAGCCATGACCGGGGCGCTTACTACTCCTGCTGGAGGAACTAGGAAGGGGATCGTATGGATCGGTGTAACACCAATGTGACTAGGTACCAATGGTGGTTTAGGCAACAAGGATGGTTGATTGTTAGGTGGTAGGATGTCATGGGACAAGGTACATAAGTCAGACATTTCGGGCGTAGATGATGGCGGAGGAATGGATTGAAAGGTGGAGGTCATCGGCGCGTCTGAGTAGACTCCAGGCCCCGTAGAAGAAACAAATGAGGTGGAGGCAGGAGAAACAGGTTGTTCAACCATGGGGAGAACATTTTCCGGTGCCGCTGGAGCACTGGGATCATAGTAGGTGAGCTGGTCAATCTTAACCACGCGTCCTTCATGGGGGAACATCATGGTGCGAAAGACAGAAGAGGCAACCGCCCGCATGGCATACATGTAGCTGCGGCCAAGTAGAAGGTTGTAATCCAATTGGGCATTGATTACCTCTATGTCAATAAGAACTGTTTTACCACCTAACTGGACTGGAACGTTGGGTAGAAGGCCTTGGGGCTGGGGCCGAACGACCGTCGTAGGCACGTAACGCAGTGGTGGACTGCTGGAGAGGAGGGGATCCTAGCTTCTGCCATACAAATGTAGACATAACGCATGTGGAAGCACCCTCATCAATGATGCACCGATGGATAACAAGATTCCTAACGGAGACTGTAACTTGGAAGGCTAAGCTAGAAGGTAGGCGTGGTTCAGACTGGTCTAAATCAAACGCCATCAAATGTGAATCAGTTGGGTCAATCCCCCCGATGGCGGAAAGTAAAGTCTTGCGCTGGGAAGGGCAGTTCTTCAAGACTTCTAACGCAGACATGGCTGCGGGAGATTGGGCTAGGTCGTCTACAATGTTGTAGTTTGACGCAGCACGTGCATTAGGGTTATTATTGATTCGGCGCAGTGGGAAACGAGGTGCTTTCGCAGCGCCGTCTGTGGGAGGCGGAGGTATACGTAACGCCTGATCGGTGGGGTGGGCGTTAGTAGTTTTATCCGTGGGAGTGGCTTCAGAGGTGGAGCCATATTGGTTCCGACGGGTCTGGAGGTTGACGTCAGCGGATGACATCATCAGTAAGTGGTGGGTACCTGAGTCAAACATGGGTTGATCAGGGGCAGCGTAGGTGATCTGTTGTTGTTGGGGTTGCACGTTAGCTTGAGGGGCCAACGGCTGAGTGTTCACCACGCCTTGGGTCGGTAAGGGGTTTTGCAGCACCAAAGGGGGTTGCTGAGGTTGGGGGGGGTTGGGCGGTGCTTGGGGAGCCGCATGCCCTTGGCGATGGGCCTAGTCAACCCAAAGCTGCCGAGCTCGCTCCAAGTGTGGGCAAGCGTGGGTGTAATGTCCATAGACTCCGCAAATAGAACAAGGGTGGTTTGTTCGCAGATTGGGGTTTTTGGCCTGCTTGGGCGGGCGATCAGGGTTTTGATTAGCGGGGGCCGCATTGTTATTGTCAGGGGGATTAGCCGGTTGACCAGCTTGGTCTGCAGGTTGGTTGTTTCCCCGATTACGGCCCTTGCCGCGGTTCTGTTGGCCCTGGTTACGTTGGTTATTCTGGTTTTGCTGCGGGTTATGTTGGGCGTAAACCTGTCCTTGGGCAGCAGGTGGATTTTGAGGTTGTGCAGGTGCTGGAGCAGGCTGCGGAGGATGATATGCAGGTTGAGGCTGAGCAAGTGCAGCAACTTGAGGGGGTTGCTGATAGGACTGCGGAGCCGGTTGTGGATGTGCCGCAGGGGCTGCCTGGGGCGGATAATAAGCTGGTGGGGCTTGGGAAGGCGCAGGAGCTGAGGCAGCCTGCTGATGGTAGTAAGGCTGAGGGGCGACTGGAGGAGCATAAGCAGGAGTCGCATACCCGAAGCACTGTGGTGGACATGAGGGCCCATGGGAATGGTGATGTGTCATGGGAGCATATGAGTTGGTTGCTCCAGACTGGGAGGTAGCCCTCGACAGGTCGGGGCCAGGGGTAGGTCGTGCTATAGAAAATGGTTGGGGATGCGAAGAAACACGGCCAATGATACCATCTGCAGCGTGGGATGCCCCCGGCGCATCATGATGGGAGGAGTCGCCGCGAGGGGCGTCAGGTATAATGGTATAAAGGTAACCCGACTGGGCGTAAATGAGGTCGAACTGCTGTGCCTTAAGGATGGCCTCTTCTTCAGACTGGGGTCTTTCTGAAGCTACATCCTTAGCAATGACGGGAAGCAGGGACTTGAGGAACCAATCGAGGAAGATGCGGTCATCTAATTTAATCTTGCATAAGCTACGGCGTCGACGCCACTCATGGATGTGGTCCGTGATATGGGTAGCTGTGTTTTGTCTACAAGATAGAAGGATCTCAACGCCCGCGTCATAGCGGACAGGCAACTGGAAGAACTGCAGGAAGGTAGAGGCAAGGGAGGCAAATGTGGCGTGGGTCCCATGAGGCTGCTCAATATACCACTTGGCTGCAGAGCCAGTGAAGGTGCGCTGTAAGAGACGGAGGCGAACAGAGTCATCCACAATGGAGTTAGAGGAACACCATAGGTGGAAAGACATGATGTGGTTCTGTGGGTCCTCACCGGCCTTACCCTCGAATTTAGGGATGTCAGAGGGTAGTTTGGTAGGCATATGAGGCCACATAGGGTCGTGTCGAATAGGATATTTGGTCAATCTGGCCAGGTCAGGTAGGTTGAGGCTAGCCATGAACGGCAAACTGGAAGAAGGCTGTGACACAGTAGTGCTGTGGACCAAGTTGGGGCCAGTGCCCCCAAGTGGAGGGACAAGATTTAGGGTGGTGCCCCCAAGTGGGGGAACTGAGGTAGTGGAGGATGGTCCAGCACCACCATGGGTAGTGTGAGCCACTGATGTAGTGGGGATAGGTATTCCCGCTGTGGGAATAGGTACCGTGAGGGGAACGGTAGATGGTTGCCCCATGGAGGGCATACCAAAAACAGGTGTAGTAACTGGTGTAGTGGTGGATGTGCCACCAATGGTCCCTATGACAAATGGAGTGGAAGTCGTACCAGCCATGGGGCTAGTAGGGGCAGTATAAATAGGGTTCTCAGACTCTTCGTCAGAATCAGAGGTAAAGTAAGGTGCGTCACTATCTGGTGACGGAGACCTACGTCGCTGACGGGTGGAGTCAAGTGACAAGGCTCTAGATCTGTGATGAGTGGTATCAACGGACAATGATCGGAATCTATGACGAGTGGTGTCGAGAGAACCGTGCTGTGGGGGCTCGCCCCTGAGGCGCCGAGAATGTCTCGGGGACTCAATGGTGACAGATGATGTCTAAATCTCTGTGGGTTGAGGTGAGTATGAAAAACAGCTCAAAAACTCCCAATGCAACCGAGTGTGCAGAAGGAGAGCTAAAAAGCAAGGCACTCAGGCCAACAACCAACTCAAAACACCCACTGCAACAGCTGTGCTACAATAGGTGGAGTAACAACAAAGATGGTCAGAATACCAACAAGCAGCAGGTTTCCTAAAAAAGAAAAATGGTGGACTCACTAGACCAAGGGAGGTAAAGGAGCATGCAAACACCTAGCTAAAAGTATTCTGACTTAACTAAACATATCCTCTGCAAGGTGATGAAATCCAAGTCAGACAATATGAGTAGGAAAGCCAAGTGGCTATGATATCCCCCTACCGGGAGGGATACCGGGTAGTCAATCCTAGAAGAAAGGCAACTAAGATACCCCGTTCATGACACGTCCAGAAAGGTGAATCTGCCGTTTAGTTCGTTGACCGCAATACCCCTATACAGGGATATCCCGTGAACCGCGAAAGGTAGCCCTTCGGTTACTGAATGGAGTGCGGTATTCCACTCAGGCCTCCGGAACCAGTCTCCCGACTTCAACCCTCCTAAGGGAGAGGCCCTCTGATAAACTGGTCGTGACCGTGCCAAAAAGTACTAGGGGATTTTGGTTCCCTAGTTGGACAACAACTATGTCTCGAGTGAAATAACCAAGGGGTGTTATTGGAAGCCTATCCCCCTGATCCTACCTAACTACAATGATTCTTTTGTGTTCCCCAAGTGGGGTTAGAATGTTGGTTTAGTTAGGTACTTTTTAAGGCTCACTTGATTTAATGTGACAGAGTGTGTGCTCGTGAGGTGTTGAACCCAAAGATAGAAGTGCCACAAGGGAGGGCAACTTCCAATCTATCAATAATGCTGAAATTGATTCTTTTAATTTGCAAAATTTTCTGAAATAAAAATACTGAAATTTTAAAAAGATTTTGTAAAAGGAACAGAAATTATGTTACAGAAAGGCTGTAAGGAAGTGGGCTGCAGGTGGGACAGAGGGCTGTTCAAATGCAGAAAATATTGCAGCAAGAGGGGCTGGGCTCAAAACAGGAAAAGAGCAGAAATCAGACCGCGGGTCTGTGGCGGATCAGAACAGGCCGACCGCGGGTTTAAGGGGAACAGCGGCGGTCAGGTCGCGGCTAGCGGGCCAACAGAGGCAGTCGGGACGCAGGAAACAGGGAAAAAGGCACAGTCGGGTCGCGGCTATCGGGCCAACAGTGGCAGTCGGGACGCAGGAAAAATGGAAAAAAACATAGTCGAGTCGCGGCAAAAGGGCTAACAGGTGCAGTCGGGACGCGCGAAAGAGGCAGAAAGCCGCAGTCGCGACGCAGGAAAAAGGCCGACAGGCGCAGTCAGATCGCGGCAAACAGGCTGATTAGCCACGGTCGGATCGCAGGTAACAGACTTGAATCCGCCGGCGGAGCGTCGGAAGCAGTCTGAGAGCCACGGTCGGATCGCGGGTAAAGGCCTGAAAGGCGCGGTCGGGACGCGACTGCAGAGGAAAAAGACGCGGTATGCAGCGGCCGAAAGGGACAGCCGAAAGAAAAAATTTAAAAACGGAAACCAGAAATTCGAAAACTAGGGGAGTCGCCAAAACTGTAGCTAGGGTTTTACCCCTAGCTTGTGCCAATGAGCACCTACTAAGGAGAATGGACTCCTTAGTAGCAGTTCAGTATATTAAACTAATTATGCAATAAACAAAACATTAAATTATTTCTAATACAAGCATGAAGCATAAACACCAAAATGAAAGAATGTCTTTGTATTGATGTTACCTTGAGTGTCAAGGTTGGTGAAGCCCTTTGCAGTGTCCAAGAGGATGCTCCAAGCTTCAAGAATGCTCCTTCTCCTTCTCCAAGGTTGGGAATGGGCCAAAGGTGGCTCTCAAGGTGAAAATAGTTCAAAGGTGAACTAGGGTTTCGAGAGAGATTTTGGCAGAGTAAGGGTGCTCGTGATTGTGGATCTGGAATAAGGGATCTCCATCACCTATTTATAGTTTTTTGGTGGTGGAGTGCTGACCCATGGTTTTGGGAAACACATGGTTTTAGGCAGCTGTATAGGGTTTTTTCCTCCTTTTCCTCATTATTTTATATTTTTATTCCCTTTTTAGGGGATTTTTGCTATTTTTGGAGGAAAAGGGGGTTTTTTTAGCCTTTTTTAGGCTATTTTGATGGTTTTTTTGGCCTTTTGGAGGCATTTTAATGGGTTTTTTTGGGATTTTTAATGGAAATATGGTAGGAAAATGGACAAATGAGTCATGTAATGTGGTAAATGAGCTAGTGAGCACTTTTTGGGTGTTAACAACACCCTAACCAATGAATATCTTCTATCATGCATTCATAATTTTGTTAAGGTGATACAACAAATCTAAAATCAAGATTGTACTAACCTTAATAACATGAATACAAACATACCATAAACTTAATCATGAACAAATCTCAAAACATACCTCGATGAGTCATACCTGTCGAGATCGCTTGTAATCTCCTTATGTAAAGCCTTAGCCTCATCTCCCTCTGAAACAGGAACTCCTTCACTTATGTAGGTGACCAATCCATCTTCTTCTAGGATTAACCCTATCCACTTGATTTGCAAGAACTGGACCTGGAGCTGGATATGGGTTTGTCAGAGAAACCCCAAAAATTCAAACTTTGAATTTCAAACTTCCGAAAGGATAGAAATATGCGCCTTGATGAGCTGATCAAACTGGTATATTCAGAATTTGAAAACTGCAAAGTTTCACTCCTCAATTTTGCCTTTGAAACTTTCGGATTCACTGGACGTGACCCTAAACTGGGGTTTGATGAATCCCACTCTTCTGCCCAATCAAAAGGTTTGAACCAAATCTCTAAGCTTCTATTTTTCTGAGGAGCTTCCAGCCGTGGTCACAGATTTCAAAAATTCCCATTTTTACAGAAGCCCTAATTTTCCACTTTTCTGATCAAAGTCCCAAACTAGGGTTTGATCAAGCCCGACCTTCTTCCCAACCAAAAATTCTGATATTGGTCTCTAAATTTCTATTTTGATGAGTAGCATCCAGCCGTGCTCTCCGATTACAAAAATTCCAACTTTCTCCAAAGCCCTAAATTTCGGAAGCCATGAATGAAGGTACTCAAAAATAATTCTGTTTTGACAGAAATATGTACCTGATGTTTCTGGTGTAACTCTGAACTTTTTGATCCACAGGGTCTGAAACAATTTCCTAAGATATCCTGACCTGTTATCTTTCCATCCTGACAGGTCTGAACTCAATTGGATTCTCTGAGAGAGAGTTATGCCAAATGTCGCAACGTGACCTGTTTTGGGATAATACAGGAGTGCGAACTTGTACGGTGTGCCACGTGTCACTGTTTGAACTTCGGCCTCTGAAAAATTTTTCTGAGATATCGCGCCCTGTTATATTTCCATCTTGATAGGTCTGACCTCAATTGGACTCTCTGAGAGAGATTTATGCCAAGTGTCGCAACGTGACCTGTTTATGGGATAATACAGGAGATCGAACTTGTACGGCATGCCATGTGTCACTGGTTCAACTTAGGCCTCTGAAAAAGTTTCCTGAGATAGTACAGTCTGTTTACTACCTTTCACTTTTTACAAAATTTCATTTGGAGCTTCCTAGCCCAAGTTATGACCTTTTTACCAAGGTCACCTGATTTTGACTCAGATCTGGAAGAGGCAGAAACCCTATATTGCACAGATCATAAATCACAAAGTACATTGACTTAGAGGTTGTCCTTTGGATACAAGGTACATGGACATTTAAGCTTCGTCCTGTAACAATTTCAGATCCGAAAACTTCGCCAAAACTGATTTATAGCGAAAGTGCTACGATGATTGGTTTTTGCTATATCAAGCCCTAGCATCGTAAGTGCAACAAGTGTCATACATGCCATATCATGCCTTCTTTCAGGCTAGCTCTGATACCATGTTAAATTTTCAGAATTTACTTCAATCTGATCTAGGATATTAACTGAGAGAACAACATGTACAGCATATCTACAGCATATCAATCATGGAGACAATAATGCAAGCACACAAGAGACACAAAGATTTACTTGGGGAAAACCATAAAGGTGAAAAACCCCAATAACTTCCTCAGAGATAGATAGAGCAATGATACAACCAACCATAAGAGATAGACACAACCTAGCAGCAGATCCTCCTCCTCCATAAGTGTGCCACTCCTCCTTGAGTGCATGAGTGAGAAGTGAGTGAGCAAATAGAGTGCCTCCCGCACTCTATTTATACTTGACTTGACTTGCCTTTTTACCTAACTCATGTAGGCTCGAACTTAACCACATAATATAATGCTGACTGGGCTGACCCCCAATAGGGTGGTCTAATAACCCTTTGACACACATGGCCGACCCCCAATAGGGTGGTCTAATAACCCTTTGACCCACATGACTTATACAGGGCCGACCCCAAACAAGGTGGTCTAATAACCCATCAAGTATAAGTTATGACACTTACAATATAAATGACGACACTTCCGTATAGAGGAATAATAACATCTCTATAGGAATACAATATACATATATGTGAAATACATTCCGAAGTTACACATACATCAACACCCATTCTATGTCAAGCTCGTTAAAAAATGAAATAGGTTCCTACGAGCACGGTTTATGTTATGTTTCAAGCTTGTTAAAAAATGAAACCGCCCACCCTAGCAAAGTTTACCTTTGGTTTCAAGCTTGCATAAAAATGAAACCAATCCATTGGAGCATAGTTTTATTCTATTTTAAGCTCGTTAAAAAATGAGATAGAACCCTCTAAGCATAGTTTACCTTTGGTTTCAAGCTTGCATAAAAATGAAACCATCCCTTCGAGCATAGTTTTATTCCATTTCAAGCTCATTAAAAAATAAGATGGCCCCCCTCAAGCATAGTTAATGTCTATTTCAAGCTTGTGCAAAAATGAAATAGATCTCCCTCCCATCAGTTCGAGTCTCTCTCTAGAGTTAGAGCTTGAACCTTCATTTCATCTGATTCTCATTTTCCCCCCTTGGTGAACATTTTCATATTAGTATCCAGGTTGGTAGTTGGGTTATCAAGAAGCATTTTTAGATGAAATGAAGCTTGGGGGGCATGCCACATGTCGTACCGTCAGTAATCATGTTGAGAGAACACTACCATGTTAAGCCGCTAGCAATCATTCTAGGGGGCATTTACCAACCTACGGGCATCATGTTGGGAAGGAACCCATCAATGGGCCTTAACCTATGAGCATAGTTCCCTTTCTATGTCAAGCTCGTTAAAAAATGAAATAGGTTCCCGTGAGCAAAGTTCTAATCTTGTATCAAGCTCGTTAAAAAAGAAACATATCCTTTCCCTTTGAGTCGATTCTCCTCGTAGACTTAGTACCTAAACCTTCTTTTCACCTGCCTATGCCTTAGGTGGATGAAATGAAGCTTGGGGGCATGTCTTCAACCTCTGGAAGTTACATTGAAGTCAACTCGATCGCCTCTCCACACCACATTGGAGCTAAATCACTTACTTCTAGCAATCATGCTGGGGGCATGCACCAACCTTTGCACTTCATGACGAGAAGAAATCCACCATTGGGAACATTTTCGAGCATACTTTCCTTTTTTAGGTTTCAAGCTCATTAAACCATGAAAATTATCCCGAGCATAGTTCATTTTTTGCTACGAGCTCGTTAAAAAATGAAGCAGACATAATGAGCATTCTTCCAACATATCTTCGAGCTCGTTAAAAACAGTAAGATAGTATTTGAGCTTACTTTTTCACTTTTTTCGTGCTCTGGTTGAAACATGAAAAGTGGTTTGAGCTTAGTTTTTACTTTTTTGTGCTCTGGTTCAAACATGAAAAAGATTCCGAGTGCTTTTTATACCATTCTCATGCTCGTTAAAAATTTGAGTAAAAAGGTGTGTCTAACGAGTATAGGTTTATCACTTTATCCGGCCTCGCTAGACTATTTACGAAAAAGGAACTGTGTCGAGTTTACTTTTTCCTTTGTCGTACTCAGTTATGAACCATGACAAAGTTGTTCATGGAGTCCTTTTAAAATAGGAAAAGATTACCAATCGAACTTGATGCTTTCACACTTGTAAAAGCATTTGAATGATCGTCTTTCTGGTGATAGTTTACCCCTTTTTCGGACCAGGAAGCACTATTTATGAAAAACGAATACTCCAACCAACCATGGCTGGAAGAGTCCTCTCCCACATTGTTTTACCCTTTTTCGGGCGATGAGGCTAAGTTTACGAAATAGGACCGTTGGAGTCTCCTTTAGTTCTTTTCAGACTCTCTAAACATGAAATGATGCCGAGTTTTCCTTCTCTGGACTCGTTAAACTTTAAACATTGAAGGGCCCATTATGGGATGAACCCCTCCTTTCCTAGGTTCGTAAAACATTTTGGATTGGACTCATCTATGAGATGAGCTATACCGAGCATCTGGTTACCCTCATCAAGCTTGTCAAAAACACATGAGGCACTCATCAATCATGATGGGGGAAAAGGGAAGATTTTGTGTTACGTCTTAATTATGGCAGCACATAGTCACTCTTGAACATGGAACTCGTTTGCATTTGCATTTAGTACTTGGATAATCTGTTTGTCCTCGAGTCTTGTCAATTCCATGAGTCGCGTCGCTCCTTTGGATCATCCAAAGAATGCTTCCACCATCAATTGCATTAGGGTTTGGTATCATTCTCGTCATGTTAATACTGCCAAGTCATGCCATGCCCATGTTCAAGAGATGTTCATTACTCATCACCTGCATTCAATACACCTTCAATCATGTCGGTCTACCCTGAGTCAGTCTTGCACATCACTCTGCCATCCAATCTACTCCAAACATCTGTTATCGAGTTTCATGTTGATGATCGGGGATTCATCATGGCCCTCCTTCGACGGGTTCATCCTTGTCGACTTCAAATCATCATTCGAGGATTGAACTTAGAAACCAACCAAGTACCTTGAGCCTGCATGCCTCAATGGCAGGTTACCTCGCTTTCAACATGAGTTTACCTAATTGACTCTTGATTGAAATATTTCATCTTGCGCTCAACTTCAACTCATTGACTCACGCTTGATGATATGTACTACGATACCTTGGGAATCATTGACATCAATGGTGATTTCCCTCGCACTTGTTAACGGTATACATTAATGACCGGTAATCAAGTGGTTTCTACCATGTTCAACTCCAAAACATTGTAATCACATGGATAGATTCGTATCATTGTGGGTTCAGCTTGAAGACCCTGGGGAGTCATATTTTACCCAGGTTGCGATGGAGTTTGTATTGAGTCATATTACACGGATCCACTTTTGTATTGGTTGTGGTTGTGTTATCATCTCATCATGGATCTACGCTTGTGTCTAGTAGCCATGATTGTGTTCAGTAGGTCTTTACTATCATGGATCTGCAATGTATTGGTCGGCAGCCATATTTTGTGTTGTATGGGACTTGTGGATCTCAGGTCATTTCTGCAGCAACTCCTTCCAACCAGCAAGTCCTTGCCATTTTTCTTACTACAAAGCATTTCACCTGTCTCATTCTGTCAGCTTCATGCTTTTGGGGGCATTCTATTACACCAAAATGTCGTCACCCTTGTGCAAGTGTCGCAAGTGTTGCAAGCATTGCAAGTGTCGTCATCCTGACCTATTGTTGTCACCATGACCATTGCAAGTATCGTCATTATGACCAAGTGTCGTCATCATGACCGTTGTGATAATGTCATCATATTGACCATTGTGTAAACTCTTTGCTATTTTACCTAAACCCATTTTAGAGTAAAAACACATCCCTGAAGTTTCCCATGACTAGAGGGCTTAACTAACCTACTTTTCAAGGTCGTCACAGTCTGCCCTTGTGCAACATGCGACGTCGCAGGTTGTCCTAACGCAACCTGCGACGATGTCAGTTATTTGGATAAAAGAGTATCTTCAATCCCATTCTCGAAGATGAGTGATGTGGAGACCTATTCCTAGGATCTAGGTGAGGTGGCATTTCGGTTCCTGACCTTATGGGAAAATCCCTTAACCATCTCCCCTTAATCCTCAACCTACCCTATCTCTTTAGCCCTATATAAACACCCACTCTCTTCATGGGAGGGGGGAAGTTCTATGGTACCCTTATGCTAGTAGAACCCATATTGGTGATTGGGAAGCTTGTACCATCTTGGAGGTTTGGCTTGGACATGTTGGATGGAGGATGCAACGTTGAGGCTTTGGTTGTAGCTTCATCCTTTCTACGTATTTCTACTTTTTATACAGTTAATATAATCTCTTTCCATAAATTTTGTCTCATTGATGATGTTTAGAACTCTCTTCCTCAACTGTTAGTTTAGATCAGTTATTGTTTAGATATCTTGTCCTGCTTGTATTGTTTCCATATTGTCTTGACAAGTCTTGTAGCTGGAGATCTGAGGACCATGAGACTTGGAGCAACAACAAGGAGAAGGATCCGCGATCTAAAAGGTATGATATCTAAGTACTTGATCTGTAACTAAATCTAGGAAATGAGTTTTGTAGTCTGTTCCATTTGTTCTAGATTCACTTGAACTAGGGAGATCCGGCTCATGTCCGCCCGAGTGGATTGTCCATTAACACAGTCCTCCCTATAGAGTGTGAGATCCCATCTCTCAATCTCGCCATCGAAACTCTCCCAAACACTACTACCAAGGAAGAACATTTCCTCTACCTAGCTAAACTCGATGAAACTCGCCAAGATGCCGCTCTTGCCAACAAGGCTCATAAGAAACACATCAAAGAACAGTACGATAATTCGGTAGAACCCCGCTCTTACACCCAAGGATATTTGGTCCTTACATACGACCAAAAACATAAAAAGCTGGGGGCAGGAAATTTTGAGTCCATGTGGCATGGACCTTACATAGTAAAACATGTTTTAGAGAAGGGAGCTTATGAGCTTGAAGACTATGATGGGATATCTTTGGGAGAGCCCCGCAACGGGCTCTACCTGAAGAGGTACTATGCTTGATTCTTTCATGCATGAGTACTTTTGTATATACTGTACATGGCGTGCGTGTGTGTTTTCTGTGTGGTGTGATGCTTTGATTTCTTGCGTATTTAGGTCTTGTTTCATTTCTTATACCATGTTCTGTCTGCATGTGCAGATGGAAATTTGTTTCAGACTCGCAGATAGCGCCAATCGGCATACCTGCAACCTTGCTTCAATAGCATGGATTCTCTATTCACCTACGGGCGAGCTTATCATCTCAGGGGGAATGTGTCTAGTTTTCGCAACTAACAATGCTGCAGAATATCAACCAGTCATTGGAACCCTAAAAGATGCCATTTCTTTTGGTATGGACCATGTTGTCATCCACCTGGATTCTCAACTAGTGGTCTCTCATCTTAACCAAGTCTACGCTATCTGAGATCCTACCTTCCTCCATCTTTATCGATGAGTCCATCTTCTAGAAAGGTCCTTTGAGTCCATTCAGTACCTGCACATTCCACGAGACGTTAACACAGTTGTCGATTCTATGGCCAACTTCATCTTAGATTGGTACATTGCACACACATAAGCATATTCATGAACTGTTAAAAGTAGACATAACATGTAATTAATTCATTTTATAAGAAAACACATAAGCAAGACCACATCATTCACTCATTCGAAACACATAATGTATAAATCGCCGGAATGTCTGTATATATATATATAATCTCAAAAGGTAGTGCTGGTACAAAAGTCTGAAGCACGACGGCTTTCAGTGAGTCTCTACAAAATATGAAGCCTCGCAGCTTTCAGTAGTACAAAAATATGAGGCCTCTAAGCTCTCAGTACACACACAGTAACAACATATAGCCTATCGCCTGGCCTGTACATCCCTAGGAGGTCTAG
Organism: Larix kaempferi; assembly: GCA_027924585.1. Taxonomy (NCBI): domain Eukaryota; kingdom Viridiplantae; phylum Streptophyta; class Pinopsida; order Pinales; family Pinaceae; genus Larix; species Larix kaempferi. The sequence goes on from BSBM01001192.1 coordinate 1,679,910, forward strand.
CAGCCCTAGCCTGCTAAGTCTGGAAACAGTCGACTGCTCTCGCAACCCTGTGAAGCAGTTCGTTGAAGCTTGCAGTAGCTCCAACCGTGTGTACCTGCATGGGCCGCGGCACCTCATCTACCGATGGCTCAGGAACATCTAGTGTCAACCCACTCAGGCTATCATAGACTCTATCCATCTCCACGATGGCGGCATGCATAGCCGGACCCACAACTACTCCCTCTCCTCTCTCTCTCTCCTGGCAAGAAGAGAGGTCCCCACTGGACGTACAGGCCCCACATCTGCACACACATGTTGTCCACCTGTCAGCACTATATCAAAAAAATCACAAATGCACAAAACCTAAAAAGTAGAAGGGTCATTTATTCTTACCGAGGTCTCCCCATGCTACTCCCTCTGGCAGCGGCAAGTCTGGGTCATCTCTAAAATCCGTACCACTATATGGGAAGTCCTCCACAATCAGTAACTGGCCCTCCAACCAAGTGAAGAACTCAGGAGGGTATCCAATAATGGGGCCCCCACCATGTCGGGCCATCACATCGGTCCACCTAGCCATGTGAGGATATCTAGGATCCCTTCTCCTACAGTGGTACCTGAGGATGCAAAAGGGGAACCCGTTCTAGTAAGAACAAGATCACTATCGATCCATAGCCAAATTGTTTGAGCTCTCCCCGTCGACACTTTGTCAGCTGAGCTCACATGTTTGCAAGGACTCCCTCGCACCAGTTAAAGATCTTCGGAGACATACAGTCCTCCGCATAAAGCATTTGTGCCCTGGTGGCTAAGTGAGGAGCTTGTCTCCCCGCCATCCTTGTAATGGTGAATAGTATGGCGCGTAATGGACATTCCCGTACATATTTAATGGGAATCTTCCCACTAGATGCACGGGTGTTGGGAACACAATGTTGTTGGATCATATCATCCACGGTCCGATCACTCCCATGTGATCCAATAAGTAGCACGTTGTCCCCTCTTCAAGACAATCCGGTCAGAAAGTATATGTCCTCGACATCTATGGTAAGCTCGTGCTCACCGATCACGAAGTATTATTGGGCCGCATCCCAGCATCGGAGCATATGAGTCAATAGTGGGATTTGGGATCTCATCCCCTAGATGCGAAAGAATTTGAGGAGCCCACAGTTCCTCAATGCTTCCACGCATCATGGATCATTTGCACCTTGTTCATCATCCAACGCATGTTCCCGTTCTCACCATTCCATAACCATTTTGGATGCTTGAAACCTGCCAATAGGAGAGTTTTAACAATGTTAGAACTTGCTTCAACCACTAATAGTCCCTCATTTGAGCTTGGCTTGAGTTTGGGGATGGACGTCGCCGTCGTCGCACCCCATTTTTACAAACAGAGTGACTTCATTGCAGTCCAATTGTGATACCTTAGCGATGACTCAATCTCATCCTAGTTCCCAAAAGGGCCAACTGCGACGAGCCGAGGGCGCAATGACCCTTCCCAAATCAAGCTAAAACACAAAAAAATGACTGAAATTCAAAAATGTTAACCACTACAATCATGCTGGATGATGTTTAGGGTTACCTGCTCCTGACGGTGAGTGAAATGGCTGCTCGTAGCTCCTAGAATCGACGAGTGAAGATTTGGCTCCAAATGACACTACTCCTCCCTAATTTGACAAATAGAACAATGGTGACTATATTTGGTTTTTATTTCTATTTATAAACAAATGGAATATTCCTTTTTCAAATATTTGTATGCCGTTATGCCATTTGCTATATTTTGGATCGATTTTATTATATTTGAAAGTTCAGTTGACTATTTGACCTAGTTTCCGAGTGTGCAAGAGTTGTGAAGTGCCTTTCTATGCTATTTTCGCATTGGAACGGTCATCTCAGGTATGAACACCCCTTGTGTATTTTTTTGTTTATCTTTTCATTTCATTAGATTGTAATTATTTAATGATTATGAGCTTACTCTTTGTTCTTTCTCTTGCTCTTGAAACTATGAGAATACGTTATCGAGTTATGATTTATCACTTTTTCGGGCTTGTTAAACTCCTACGGAAAAGGAACCCCCCTGGAGTCTGTCTTTAAGATATTTTCAGGCTCTCGAAATACAAAAAGATTGCCAAGTGAACTTGTCAAGTTCACGCTTGTAAAATAATTTTAACGGTCATCTTCCTGGGATAGTTTACCCCTTTTTCGGACCAAGGGGCACTAGTTACGAAAAAGGTATACTCCAGCCAATAATGACTAGAAGAGTCCTCTTCCGTGTTGTTTTACCCTTTTTCGGGCGATGAGGCTAACTTTACGAAAAAGGACCATTGGAGTCTTCTTTAGTTCTTTTCAGACTCTCTAAACATGAAATGATGATCGAGTTTACCTTCTATGGTCTCGTTAAACTCTCACAATATTGAAGGGCCCGCCATGCGACGAACCCCTCCTATCCCAGGTTCGAAAAATATTTGGGATTAGACTCATCTATGAGATGAGCTATACCGAGCATCTAGTTACCCTCATCAAGCTCATAAAAAACACATGAGGCACTCATCATTCATGATGGGGAAAAAGGAAAGCTTTTGTATTACACCTTTATCAGTGGTAGTACCTAGTCGTTCTTGAACATGGCACTCATCTGCATTTGCATACAGCACTTGGATCATCTGTTTGTCCTCGAGTTCCGCTTACTTCCTGAGTCTTGTTACTCCTTTGAGTCATTCAAAGAAAGCTTCCATCATCAGTTGCATTAGGAATTTGTGTCATACTCGTCATGTCAATACTGCCAAGTCATTACATGCCCATGTTCAAGAATACTTTCACTATTTATCTATTTGCAGTCAGTACACCTTCAATCATGTCGGTCTACTCTGAGTCAGTCTCACATATTATTGTACCATCCGATCCACTCTATACATCCTTTGTCGTGTTTCGTGTTGATGATGGGGGATTCATTATGGCCCTCCTTCGACGGATTCATCCTTGTTGACTTCAACACATCATCCAAGGATTGAGTCTAGAAACCAACTAAGTACCTTGGCCCTGCATGCCTCAATGGTAGGTTACCTTGCTTTCAACATGAGTTTACATCATTGACTCTTGATTGAAATATTTCATCTTGCGTTCGACTTCAACTCATTTATTCACACTTGATGATATGTACTGTGATACCTTGGGGATCATTGACATTAATGGTGATTTCCCTCACACTTGTTAACGGTATACCTCAATGACTGGTAATCAAGTGGTTTCTACCATGTTCGACGTCAAGACATTTGTAATCACATGGATAGATTTGTATCATTGCGGGTTCAGCTTGCAGACCCTGGGGAGTCATGTTTTACCCAAGTTGCGATGGAGTTTGTATTGCATCATATTTCACGGATCCACATTTGTATTGGTCGTGGTTGTGTTACCATATCATCATGGATCTACGCTTGTGTCCAATAGCCATGATTGTGTTCAGTCGGTCATTGGTATCATGGATCTGCATTGTATTGGTCGGCAGCCATGTTGTACATCATATTAGATTGTCAATTGAGAGTCAGTTGTACTGCAGCAACGTCCTTCATCCGACAAGTCCATTTTGCCATTCTTTCTGTCAAAGCATTTCACCTATCCAATCTTTAAACAACTTCATGCTTTGGGGGGCATTTTGTTGAACCTAAAATATTACCACCATTAGATTCAGTGTAGACATCCCTGAAGTCCATTGACTAAGTCATTTACCTGGAAAGGACATCATTGTGCTTCTGCTAGGTTTTGAGAGGTCGTCGCAGGCTGCACTCATGCAACTTGCGAATTCGCACCTTTCTCCATTACAGGGTGCAACGAAGTCAGTTAAATGGAAAAAATAGCTTCTTCAAGCTCATTCTCGAAGGTTGCTGACTTGGATCCCTATAACTGACCTGTTGGGGGAGCTGGCCTTTGGTTCCTAACATCTTGGAAGGATCCCCTATCTCTCTCCTACCATATCTCAACCTATCCTATCCATACCCTATCCACTTATTCCTATATAAGTGAAGCTCTACCCCTCTCCAAAGGAAGGAAGTCTATAGTGTCTACATGCTGGTTAAATCATCCTTGATAGATCTCTACTCATCTATTGGGAAACGCATACTTCCTCAGGAGGATATGAAAAATGGCTTGGATGGAGAAGGGCTGCAGCATTAAGCCTTGGTTGTAGTTCTATGTCTCTACTATGTATTTCCCTATTTACAGTAATACAAATGCTTTCCACCAATATTGTTGATGTGTGATGATATTGAGTAGTTTATGTGCTTAACTGTTTACCTAGATCTCTTATTGTATAGATGCTCTTTACTCCTTTTGTGTTGTTCTTTGTGTCTTAACAGGTGTTGGTTACCCTATATGTCAGTTAATTAAAGCTAACATACAAAATGGTCAATATAAATTGTCAAACCTAAGAAGGTCTTTTATTTCAAAGGAAATAAGCACAATCTATGCATAAAGAGATTAAGCAGTTGATTTGCTGAATGTAAATAATGATCCTACCTATGTATCCAACCAACTCATTCCCTAAGAACACTAATCTAATTAATACATCTAAGAATCCAAAACAAAGCAACTTCCCTACAGAAATCAACCTAGCAAGTTAATGATCTAATAATGAAATGAAACTAGATTACTTTTGCAAGAACTTAAATCCTATAATTATCAAACTACAACATTCAATCTTTACCAAAATGATCTATCCAGTAGCTACTGTAACTCTACCATTATCTGTCTAATCTATGAATGTAATTGAAGATACAACAGCAACCAGAATTAAAACACCAGCTTGAACTCTACTTGATAATTAATGGAAATCCTAGAAAGCATAAACAACTAGAAGATAATCGGAATTGAGCTTGGCTGTCATAGCTGATTAAAACACACATGAAAATTAAGTAAATTATCCTACACAGTCGACTGTCACACCACTCTGTTACAGCTATTCAAGATGCAATTACAACTACCATAAAGGAAAGCTAAACTCTGTTACAGCTACCAATAATGTCTGCAATCATTCCACACCACACAACAGAAGTAAAACTAAACTACTCTACCTACTTAAACCAGCTATCTCTGTGAGAAGGCGGGCCCTGGCCTTCTAACAAAGACGCCGAGAGTCACAACAAATTAAGACACAGAAATGAAGAAATCTGCTCTCATATTATTGATGGAAGATCGTGAGTCTCAGTGCTCTGTTACAGCTTACACAAGTAATGATTGTCCAACCCCCAGGCTACGAGAGCCTTCTGGAATTTATACAAAGGAAATATAGTTTCAGATCCACTAAAATTGCGCAGCAATGAAGATCTATGATCTTCATGCTACGGAGTTACAGCTAACTGATACAACGTATTAAACAAGGTCGTTAATTGTGAAGGAGGCTATTGCTTTGATCATTAATGGGTTCATAGACTCAGCAGCTGGACTGCCACCTGTCTGTCGCAGCTAGGCCCTGCTTCAATGGAATCTGTTACAGTGGGGATCTGATACATCTTGCGTGGAGGATGTGTTGTCCCTTGGAGTTATGACGAGCTGGTTCCTTGAAGAGTCACAGTTGGAGCAACTAAGCTGATACACTTGCGCTTTAGATTTTGGCAAAATGAAATCACACAGATTAGTATAAACCAAGGGCTAAAATCCATAATCTTTAACAATCTTAGGCATAAAAATAAATAAGGCAATAACAAATTATACCTGTCAATATCATTGATTGATCTGGAAAAGACATGGATATAGCTCATGAAAGTAGGATGGAATCAGGGCAAAATTATGTAATAAAGGTGGCCAAAAAGGGGAATTTCCTGAACCCAACATCTCCCCCCAACTATCCAATTGCATGTCCTCATGCAACAACCTCCCTTAATCCGAATCTGAGTCTGAGTGGAACCTGTGGAGATTTGTAAGATTGTAAGCAAGTTCTGGTGCCTCCCCTCGAGGAACAAACCCATAGTAGGATACCCAATGCCCCCACCACAGCTCTTATTCTTCTAATGTTAGAGCATATCTGGTTCTGTAGGAATTGCTTATAGGAAACCAAATGAGAGGGAATTTGAATCTCAAACCAAGCCACCAAGACCCACACCTTTCCATGCACCGCACATATCTAGGAATCCTTTTCAAAGCTTGCCTAAAATTTTCAAAGCCATATGGATCCATTTCCTTAAGAGATGAGGAAGAGTACAGCCATCTGTATTCGCTACCTTCCAGGGAACTCTACTGCATATTGAGGATCATTGGGACAAATGTGGTAAGGAGTCTATCTCGCAGTCTCTCGAAATATCGGGAAATTGAGGGAACCCTGAGAGTTTTAGTATTATTTTCCATGAATGCCGATGGATTCTGAGGTTCCCCCCTAATCCAAAGAGTAGAATTCTCCTAATTCCTAACGATGGTTTGGAAAGAATTTCACCATCTTACATGATTAATGAAAAAGGAGGCAAATGCCCTCAGCTGAATATCCCCTAGAATAGGTAAAGGATTAGATGGAAAGTCAATGTAGCAAGCCCTATCATGTAAATACAATTCACATAACAAATGCTGGTCCTCAAAGTCACTCTTCAGAAAAGTCTCCAGAAACTGAGTGGTTGTTTCCAAATCAAATGATCTCCCATCCTTGAGAGCTATCCCTTAATGACATTCCTATGTTCCTGGAGAGAGATCATACCTGTTCTAAACTGTTCACTCGACTTGAGACATTTATCCAACTCGAGATTTAACCAAAGAACCTTCTTCTGCAGCCATTGAATCTTTCTGTCTTCTACCTCCTTCTCATCATCAGAATCTAGATAAATGACTTCCTTACCTTGCCTTGGCACTGTGATAGTTTCATCCTCTAGTGGGGTTGCAGTGGTCTATGCATGTAGTGCAGTCTCAGCCATGGGTTTTAGAGATGCTGGTTCTTGTGTAACATCATTCTTTATTTCCATATCCACCTCAGTTTCCTCATTCTGTGTTACAGTCTCAGTCAATATTCTTAGGGCTACTGGTTCCTGTGTGACAGCACCCTCGTTCTCTATTTCAATCTCAGACAACTCAGTCTGTGTTGCCACTGTAGCAAATGATTTTGGAAGCACTGGTTCTTGTGTAACAGTGTTTTCCTCCTGATCCTTGATATCAAATGTTGTTGTCTGAATTGCAGCTTCACTAAACATTTTCAAGGGTACTGGTTCTTGTGTAACATTCCCTTGTTCCTCTTTAAACTGCTGAGATTGTTTCTTTTTTATATCAGATTTTTATGACTGATGAGACTGGTCCTGAAGAAGCTCAGTATCCCCTGATGGCTGGGACTGTACTGTTTCATCCCCTAAATTCAAATTAGGGATCTCTTCAATTCTTGGCTCATTTTCCCCTATCAATTCGATTCCTGGCATTCCTTCTTCCACCTCCTCTATCTGTACATGATTTTGCGATGAAAGTCCCAACACAACAACTCTGTGTCTTGCTGCAGAAAATATATCTCCACACTCTGGACAAACAATCTCCCCATACTCCTCATTTTCAAATGCAAAAGATGGATTTTCCAACAAATTTGCAGAATTTGCTAAAGTGTTCAAATTTTTCTCAGCTTGTTTCCAGCTACTCCCTTCCATCTTTCCATCTCATTTCACAATATCTACACCTCTTCTTTTAATAGTTCATTTTCAAGCAAGATATTTTCAATTTGGGGTTCTTCTTTGGGAGGTTCCTGCATAACAGTAGATGACTTAGGGTTTAAAATGGGAATCTCTAAATCTATTCCCGTCATAGGTATTTTCTCCACCCAAGATGGTTCCCTATTCTCTCTGACCGCTTCCGCTGCCCCTGCTACTTCTGCTACCTCTGTTGTCTCTACTAGGGGTGATTCAATATTACCCCCAGTTGCATCCATTGTCTCCACTTCCTCTGTTGTTTTTGCTATCACGGTTGCTTCTTTTGTTGCTGCTGATCGAGTCCTTCTTCTCACCATTCCCACTGGGTGTTCCTCCATGCCTACTGCTATTGGTGCTTTAACAGTTCTGATTTTCCTTTTCTTTGTTGCAGTTGGTGTCTGGCTCCTGTTTCCTGATCTTACTCTTCATTTCTTTGACACAGGGGTCCCTACCTTAATCTTTTCTTCTTCAATAATAGTACCCCTTATTTCTGAAGAGGATTCAACTTCCAAAACTTCCACAATCCCTTCTTCTACTGTCTGATGTCCTTCCCTTTGAATTTCTGCTTCTACAATTGCAGCTTCAACTGTTGCAGCTTCAACAGCTGCTCCAGTTTCAGCTTCTTTTAATTGAATATCTCCTTCTGCAGCTACAAATTCTACTCTTTCTTCCTCCTATTCCAGTGTTTCCATCACAATTTCCCCTACTATAGGGTTTCCTGTTACTGGTGCCTCTCCTTTATTTACTTCCCCTTCATCATTGGCCTGGTTTTCTGTTGCTCCAGCCTCCCCCCCAACTGGGTTTGAGGAACTCCGGTCCTCACTATCTTCACCAGCACCCCCCACTTCTAATACGGGTTGTATGATTGGCGCATCTCCAGCCAAAAATTGCTCCTAGGTTAAATTACGAATTGCAATGGCTCTTAGGACCAGTAATTTAATTAAACCATGATTAGTAAGGGAGGAAACTAGGTGCTGGGCAGTTCTTGCATATCCACCCATGGTTTGTAAGGCTTTAAGCAGATAGAATGGTATATTTACTAAATGACCATGGCGTAAATGAGACAGTAAGTGAAGTTCAGAAAAGGAAACGACTTGGTACCTACCTCCACAAGAAATATATCTTTTCACAAAGATTGCTACTTGATTCCAGGGTGGTGGTAAGGAAGCCAGTTCCAGCCCACATCACTTTGGAATGACCTGCTCTCCCACTGAAAAGAACTCCCTCACCGCATTTGCATTATGTACCTTCCATCCAAATAGCCTCTTCCCAACCATGGGTAAACCAGTAACTTCAGCTATTATTTCCTCTGTAGCATCCATGCGTAGTCCTCTCACCTCAAAGTGAGTATCATTCAAGTGGAGGGCAAATTGCAATGCGGTTTCTGTGTGAAATCCATTCAACCGTTCAAAATATGCCATCCAACCCGCTGCTATGAAAATATTAAGAACCTCTGCATTGGCACGTACAGCGTCTGTATTTACTAGTTCATGTCTGACTGGGTTTCCCATTTTAATTTCTCCTCAAGGTTCAGAATTCAACAATTTCTGGTTTAGAAGTGGGAAGTTGCATCTTACGAACATGCAAAGGGTCGTTGGGGTTCAAAAATCGGGTTTTAGGCCAGTTTGAGCCAGTATAAACGTTCTATTGAAGCGATGAAGTTGGCGGATAGGAGTAACAGGTGCAAAATCGGGTAAGGTGACGGAGAGTAATTACAATTATGACCTTAACATAATTCTTAAAGTGTAATTCGCATGGGTTCATTAATCGAGGGTTGTGACGGGACATAATCGTTATTACCATATTAATTTTCTGCTAAATCATGTAAAATATGGGATCTGTACCTTGCATTTACGAGTTTGAGCCATGGATTAATCATTACAGCTGGTTGTTGTCTTTGCGGGTATAAATGCACATGTGCCAAAGTGACGTGGCCACTGCCACTCAGGCTGATAGCTACTCAAGTCATCCGAAATTTCCTTCATGGTGGATCATAATTGGACCTCGTGGAGCGAGCACCAAAACTGATGCCTAGTCACATCATTTTTGGCATCATTAATCGGAGAGCAGGCAAACTAGTGAAGTATCAGCTGCGAAATTTAGCAAAATAAGCGAAAATGGCGGAGTCGCAGTTGTACGGAAGTAGCGAGAATGAAGTGGAAAGAGCGGAATAGCGGCTGCTAAGTTTAGCAGAAATAAAAAAGGATAGCGGAGTCGTAGATGCTATGTTTAGAGAAATGGACAAAGGTAGCGGAGTCTCAGCTGCTGGATTTAGCGGAATGGACAAAGGTAGCGGAGTCTCAGCTGCTGGGAAGGAGTGAAAATGAGGCGGAAATGGCGGAGTAGCAGCTGCCAATTTAGAAAGTTAAGCAGGAAATAGCATAGTCGTAGCTGCGGAAATTGGTCGAATGAGCAAAAGTGGCAAAGTCTCAGCTATGCAAAAGTGAAGCAAAGGAGAAGTGGCGGAGTCGCAGCTGTGAATTTTGGCAGAACGGGAAAATGTGGCATAGTTGCAGCTGCGTCAAACTGTAGTATAAGCAAATTCTATCTGTGGAAGACCACGAATTATCCATTGTTTTTCAAAGAGCTTTATTAGATCAACAACAAATATGGAGTGTCTACAGTCGTCTGGCCCAGTCACGGCTGCTGCTCCCCCAATCAGTTTCGGCACACAATTCTTCAAACAAACCGATCAAGTGCAAGAAAAATTAAAAATAGATAAAATACAGAATGAAAGAAAAACCAATTATTTATGTACAAAAATATGTGTGGAAACTGCAACTTTTAGGAATTCACAGGGTTTAAAAATCCCTGTCCTGACGTTAACTGATACTCTGGATCAGCTACAACTTGTGAAATAAAAGCCTCCCTTGAAATCGGCCTGTGATACAGTCGTAGCCGATGACCATTTGCAAATAATGGTACCTTGTTCTCATCAATGGTGATCAACTGGACTGTTCCATTATCAAATACCCGATCTATCTGATAGGGTCCCAACCAATGGGTGCACAATTTTCCTTTAAAGTCCCTCCTAAATCGTGAATCATACAACAGGGCCCAATCTCCTTCCTAGAAGACTCTTTTCTTTATAAATCTGTCATGCCATCTAGAGCGTTGTTGTTGGATTAAAGCTGTATGATGTACTGCAGCTGTGCGCTTCTCATCCAATTCATTGAGCTGATTCAGTTGATTCCTCTGTGCCTCTGATAAATCTAAATTTGCTTCAATAGTTGTTTTTAAAGTTCTGATTTCAAATTCAATTGGGAAAATAGCATTCTTGCCATATACTAGCTCATATGGGGAAAAAACAGTGGTGTTACACCAAGTGGTACGATAGGCCCACAGTGCCTCTGGAAGTCTTTCAGCCCAATCTTTACGATGGCTCTTCATTGCTTTTTTCAAAATAGCCTCAATAACCTTGTTTGTGCTTTCCACCTGCCCATTGGCCTGTGGATGATATGGTGAGGTTATTCTGTGTTGAATATGAAATTTCTGCAACTGTACTTCCATCTTGTGAGATACAAACTATGGTCCACCGTCTGTAATGATCTCCTTAGGCACTCCAAACCGAGTAAAAATCTCTTCATATAGGAAATCAATCACAGCCTGATCATTGGCCTTGACCAAAGCTACAGCTTCTACCCATTTAGTCATGTAGTCCATACAAACCAAGATATGAACTTTCTGCTTTGAGGGAGGGTTGATAGGCCCTACAAAATCTAGAGCCCACCTATCAAACGGTTCAACCACAAGCTGTGGCTGTAAAGGAATCTCATCTAATCTGTTGGGTTGGCCCATCCTTTGGCAGCTATCACATGCCTGAACATACTTCTTCCCATCCCTAAACAATGTAGGCCAGAAATAGCCCATTCTCAAAACTTTATGACCTATCCTTTTGTCAGCAAAAAGTCCCCCACAAGGCTCATCATGTAAAGCTTTAAGAATGCTAAAGATTTCATCTTCTCTAACACATCTTCTGATTTCTAAATGAAGCCCTGTGTAGAAAAATGGCCATCAATCCAGCAGTACCTAGCACTCTGTTGTATGATCTTCCTTCTTTCTCTCTTTGACAGATGTGCTGGAAGCTTACCTTCCTGTTGTCCCAAGACTGCTCCAATGGCAGTGTCTGAAGCATCTGAAGAAATGCGAAAAGGAAGAGCCCAATTGGGTCCTCGTAAGATGGGTGTTGTAGACAGCCTTTTCTTCATCTCAGTAAACGTTGTTTGGCATGCATCATTCCAGACAAACTGTGCATCCTTCATCAACAGAGTGAAAAAAGGAGAAGCTATCTTGGAAATTTTTTCCATAAATCTTCTATAATAGCTAGCATGGCCCAAGAAGCTACGTACATCCTTCTGTGTCCCAGGAGTTGGTATGTTTTAAATTACCTTGATTTTGGATGGATCTACCTGGATACCATCAGAAGAGATGAAGTGCCCCAGCACTATGCCTTCACTCATCATCATGTGGCACTTTTCAGTGCTCAAAGAGAGTTGGCTTTGTTCACAGCATTTCAGGACCTTTTCTAAGTTCTTCAGTGCTTCTTCATAACTGTCACCATATGGAGTAAAGTCATCCATAAAAAATTTCATGCAATCATTCACCATTTCTGAAAAGATTCCAATCACTGCTCTCTGAAATGTAGCTGGTGCATTGCACAACCCAAAAGGAAGTACTCGGTATGCAAAAGTCCCCCAAGGACAAGTGAAAGTGGTTTTGTCTTGATCTTCTGGAGCAATCTGAATCTGATTATAGCCACTAAAGCCATCCAGAAAACAGAAATACTTCTTCCCAAACAAGGTATCAAGGACCTGATCGATGAAAGGTAAGGGGAAATGGTCCTTCTGTGTTACCTTGTTCAATTCTCTGTAATCCACGTAGACCCTCCATTTCCCATTCTTCTTTGGCATGATCACAAGTGGAGAAACCCATTCACTGTCTGAAATTGGATATATGAATCCAGATTCCAACAGTTTCTAGATTTCCTCTTTCACTATGTCTCTCAGGTTCGGGTTCATCCTTCATTGGGGTTGGCATATAGGCCTGGAGTCACTCTTAATATAGATGTGATGAGTGCACATATGAGAAGGAATTCCTTTCATGTCTGTGTACTCCCAAGCAAAATCTCCCCTACATTGTTTCAGCAGAGTGACTAGCTGTTCCAGCTCGCTAGATGCCAAATTAGGATTGATATTCAATGTTTTTCCTGGCTCAATTTCCACTGGAACACTCTTCAAATTCGTAAGTGCTGGAATTACATTATCATCACCGATCAGAGTCTCTTCTGTAAGATTTTCTTGTTCTGTTGCAGCGAAAGTACTATCCAAGATCTGATAGACATTCTTATTGACTGACGTGGGCTCACTGATGAAACTATTAATGGCATCATCCTCTGTTTCATCTTTAAATGTCAAGTATCTCCCTATGGTTAATAGTGGTTGCACACCCTCTTCCTCCTCCAAATCTGCCCACAATGGAGTTTCAGCTTCTGTGCTTGGTCGAGTCGGAGGGTACAGGGTTAGATTCTTGATCTCAGTTCTGTCTGAAATAGTCATAGAACCTGATCGACAGCTGATACAGGCATTAGCTGTGGCCAACCACGGTCTTCCCAGTATCAGTGGGTGTCCCCCCGACTGATATTTTGGCTATAATACCAAAACATCCGCAGGGTATTCCCACGAGTCAAATGAAATTACGAGGTCATCTAGGATTCCTTCCGGTTTGATCGTTGATCTATCAGCAAGTTCCAAAACAGTAGGGGTTGGCCGAAGATTAGTGAGTCCCAATTTCTTCACAGTCTCTATGGTCATAACTTTAATAGTTGCGCCCAAATCCACCAAGACATTTGGAATTTGTGTGTTCCCTATGTGCACTGTAACAGTCGGGTTCCCAGGGTCATCGTACTTTGCCATAGGGGCCTTTCTTGTTATCAATTCTGAAAGCTTTCCCAGCACGTGGACAATGGAAGGATCCCTGGGCATTCTTCCTGGTTTATTAACACACAAATCTTTAACTATCTTAGCATAAATGGGCACATCATGGAGGGCCTGTAACAGTGGAATTTTAACATACAAATTTTTCAACTCTCCCACGAAATCAAATCGGGGCTGTTCCACTGTTTTCTGCAGCTGCAATCGTTCAAGGTACGGTGCTTCTCTATTCAACTGTGTAGGCTGCGACAGATCATGTGTTGCTTCCTAAGTTTCAGCTGCTGCTTCAGTAGGAATATCAGCATCCTCAATAATGGGGATTGCTGAATTAACCATGTTTTCACAATGTTGATTTACTCCAGTTGCAATCACTGGGGGTGAAACATCCTCAGTGATAATAAGCTCCACCACCCTTCCTGATCATAATTGTATATCATTTCACGGAATATGAGTGATGGAATATGCAGGCATGTTGGCAGTCTCAAATTGATAGACTGCTTTATTGTTTGGGTTCGGGTTAGGTTGTGCAGGTAGCTGTGGTCGAAGTGGTGCATTCATGGGTGCAACATTGTTCTCGAAAGGGAGCTGTGGTTGTTGATACTACTGATGCTGATACTGTTGAGGAGGGTACTTTTGATACTGAGTCTAGTGATGGCGAAAGTTATTTCCTTGGTAAGAGTTTCTCTAGTTGGAATTCCAAGGAGCTTGGTTTGACTGATGTGGCCATGGTGTCCATGAATTAGGATTTTGCATTGGGTTTTGAGATGGATGCCACTGGCTGTTGGAATAATGTGAAGGGAATTGTGTATTCATATTATGCATGTTGTTCATTCCATTCACATTATGCAGGAAAAATGCTAGATCTGGATTCATACCTTGGTTTCTAGGCTGCCATGGTTTCTTCTGTGCCATAAAGTATGCGGGCTCTACATCCGGAATAGATGCCTACAGGACTGCTTTAACCTTAGGTAATGAAGGACACTCCTTAGTATCATGCTCTAGTTCACATATCCTACATGCCTCTGCTTTGTCCAATGGGCACTCCTTCAGTGGATGCTTCTTTCTACATTTAGGACAGAATACCCCAAGTGTAAGATCTTCTACTACTTGTTTTTGTTTTTCCCTCATGGCATCCAGCTCTGAGGAAAGGGAGCTCATAATTTCTGTTTTAAATTTCTCCAGTAGGTTGCCTATTTCTTTTCGAGTGGCACCTCCACTAGCTGACTTCTGAGTCCTAGTAAAGACATCTTGGTCTCGGTCTTTGTCTTGTTTGCTAGTTCTGGAAGATCCCCTGGAGTACCTTCGACATAATTCAATAATCTTTTCAAAAGGTTCCTTCGATATATCCCCTTTCCCCAGCAGATTCAACATATCAAGGCAATCTTCTCTAATTCCTCTTAGCAAGATAATCTTGAGCACATCCTTGCCAATCTCAGCATGACCAGATCTTTGCAAATTGTACAGCAATCTCTCCACAAAGTCTTCCAAACTCTCTTCATCCTTCTGAACCATTTTGAACAACTCTTCCTTTCTATCTCTAGTTCTGCAATATTCTTGATATTTAGAAAGGAAGGTGTTCTTCATTTGGTCCCAAGTAGTAATGGTCTCACGACCCAAACTCATGAACCAACGCAGAGCATTTCCTTTCAAGGTGGCTGGGAATAGCTTCAACTTCTGAGCACTGGAGGTGTAATCATAGCTGCGATAGAGGATATCAAACTCAAAAAGAAACTCATCAGGATCCTCAGATGACTTACCATGGAAATTCGGGAGAACTGATGGTGAGATATTCTTCATAGCAGCTGCTCCAGGTGTCTGAAGGATAGGGAATTCTAATGTAGCCACAGTATTACCAGGCTGATTATTTTCTCCTTCTTCCTCCTGGTGATCCTCATGTTCATTCTCACCCCCCTGTTCTCTACCAGCCATGGTTCTAGTCCAAAATTCAATAGCTTCCTTTATGTGTTCTTCCTCTGCTTTGGCTTCTTCCTCTTTTCTCCTCTCTTCTCTTTGCCTTCTTTCTTCCTCTGCTATTCTGCGAGTCTCCAACCACACCTCTTTAGTAACTCTGGTTCCATCAATATGATAAATCTCCTCTCTATCTGGTGCACCTACAGCACTTCCCTTATCTTCAGGAGGTTTACTTTCTGCAACAGGAGTTGAAGGTCCCGTTGTATTCTCCACTGTGGATGCTGAATGTTCAAGATTGGGAGGAACAGAATTTCCCCTGCCTATAGAGTTCCGCGGTGGTCTAGTGGAAGAATCAGCTCTAGCAATTATCTCATCAATATATGTGTGTCTTCCCTGACCTGCATTACGACCTCGACCTCTTCCACCTACAATGTTAGTATTCAAAGGGGGTTCCCGATTTGTTTTTCTTGTATTCATGGATGCTGTAAAAAATTGAACTAAAATAAAATCAAATGAAACCAACTACTAACTCTGTCTATCTATTACCATCCCCGACAACGGCGCCAAAATGTTGGTCACCCTATATGTCAGTTAATTAAAGCTAACATACAGAATGGTCAATATAAATTGTCAAACCCAGGAAGGTCTTTTATTTCAAAGGCAATAAGCACAGTCTATGCATAAATAGATTAAGCAGTTGATTTGCTGAATGTAAATAATGATCCTACCTATGTGTCCAGCCAACTCATTCCCTAAGAACACTAATCTAATTCATACATCTAAGAATCCAAAAGAAAGCAACTTCCCTATAGAAATCAACCCAGCAAGTTACTGATCTAATAATGAAATGAAACAAGATTACTTTTGCAAGAACTTAAATCCTATAATTATCAAACTACAGCATTCAATCTTTACTAAAATGATCTATCTAGTAGCTACTGTAACTATACCATTATCTGTCTAATCTATGAATGTAATTGAAGATACAACAGCAACCAGAATTAAAACACCAGCTTGAACTCTAATTGATAATTAATGGAAATCCTAGAAAGCATAAACAACTAGAAGATAATCGGAATTGAGCTTGGGTGTCACAGCTAATTAAAACACACATGCAAATTAAGTAAATTATCCTATAGAGTCAACTGTCACACCACTCTGTTACAACTATTCAAGATGCAATTACAACTACCAGAAAGGAAAGCTAAACTCTGTTACAGCTACCAATAATGTCTGCAATCATTCCACACCACACAATAGAAGTAAAACTAAACTACTCTACCTACTTAAATCGGCTATCTCTGTGAGAAGGCAGGCCCTGGCCTTCTAACAGAGACGCCGAGAGTCACAGCAAATTAAGACACAGAAATGAAGAACTATGCTCTCATATTATTGATGGAAGATCGTGAATCTCAGTGCTCTGTTACAGCTTACACAAGTAATGATTGTCCAACCCCCAGGCTACGAGATCCTTCTGGAATTTATACAAAGGAAATACAGTTTCAGATCCACTAAAATCGCACAGCAATGAATATCTATGATCTTCATGCTGCGGAGTTATAGCTAACTGATACAGCGTATTAAAAAGGTTCGTTAATTGTGAAGGAGGCTATTGCTTTGATCATTAATGGGTCAACAGACTCAACAGCTGGAATGCCACCTGTCTGTCGCAGCTAGGCCCTACTTCAGTGGAATCTGTTACAGTGGGGATCTGATACAGCTTGCGTGGAGGATACGTTGTCCCTTGGAGTTATGACGAGCTGGTGCCTTGAAGAGTCACAGCTGGCGCTACTAAGTTGATACACTTGCGCTTTAGATTTTGGCTAAATGAAATCACACAGATCAGTATAAACTAAGGGCTAAAATCCATAATCTTTAACAATCTTAGGCATAAAAATAAATAAGGCAATAACAAATTATACCTGTCAATATCATTGATTGATCTAGAAAAGACATGGATATAGCTCATGAAAGTAGGATGGAATCAGGGCAAAATGATGTAATAAAGGTGGCCAAAAAGGGGCATTTCCTGAACCCAACAACAGGTCTTGCAGCTGAGATCTGATGACCGCTAGACGTGGAGCAACATTCAAGAGAAAGGATTGCGAAGTAAAAGGTAAGACATCTAGCACTTGATCCTTAAGTAGATCTAGCAAATCCATTTGTAGTATGTTCTATTTGTTCTAGACTCGCATTGAGCTAGGGAGATCTGGCTCGCGTCCACTCGAGTGGATTGTCCGTCAAACAAATCTGGCGACCGTACTGGGGAAAACATTGCTTTCTAGTTGTCAAGTTGAATGATATTTTCTCTTGATTTCTTGCCAAGCCTTTTTCTTCGTCATTTGCTTCCTAAGTTGGTTTCACCATTAGATCTTCACTTTGAAGACTCTGATCAACTTCTTTTGGATCTACATTCCCATTCCCAAACCTATTTATTGCTCATCACTTGGAGATTTGGCTCTTTTTTAACTTAGATCTCGCCTGTCGCACCTGGGTGATATACACAGAGCGACATTGTGTCATTCTTGGTCTCTGTTCTTTGTTTGTTGGCTTGTCACTGCAACCCTGTTATTGTCCTTATGTGACACCATCGCACTCCCTGCATTGGTGAACCGCGATGTCGCACTGTGTACAAGCATAGAGTGCACCGATCTACCCTCTTTTTCCATACAGGAACCTTTTCTCCTCTTATGTTTTGAGTGTGGTTTGTATGCATACTCCCTCTACACTATATGATCCAGTCAGAGATCCCTTTTGCTTTGTGTGATTGAGTTGTTTTGTTTTGTTGGAGTTGTTTTGGGTTCCCATTTGGGACAAATCTGAGATTTGGTAGTGGTGACTACTTTGGTATTCCCCACCTTCATCATTTTCACCTTTGCATTCTCTCCTCTCCTAGCATGATCTGATCAAGTGCATTGGATTAGTTCCAGACCTCATTTTGCATTTCATTTATGAGTCTTGCTTGTTACTATTTGACTTTGAGTGTTTGAATGTATTTTCAGTTTATTGAGTGCTTGCTTTCTCTTGAGAATTTTCTGAGTTGTTAGAGTGCTGCAAGTCATCTTTTCAATTCAAGTACTCATGTTTAAAATCGTAGTTGTTATCAAATTGTCATTTTGATGCACTCATTGAAATATCAAAAGTACTTCGCTTCCATTGTTTTTCAAGATCATTTGAAGAATTGCATATGCATTGGAATGTCTCATTTATGAATATTTTGGAAAAGTTGAAAGAAAATTGCATTATTTGTGTTTTTCATGAATTATTAGTTGCTCATTTTCTTGAAAAATTCGGATCGACATCAAGTTTTACAAAGGTAGTCCCATGCTTGGAAAGTAGCATTGTATCTTTTGATTTTTATGCTTTTAGGCCATCGTAGTGAAAGTGAAAAGTTTGCACACTCTGCATAGAAATCCTCTCTTTTCATTACTTAACATCATTTTCATTTTGAAAAGACAAAAGAAAAAGAAAAAACATGTTTTGATTTGGCTTAGTAGTGTTATGAAATTTTTTATGTTTCCTTGAAAAAGGAAAAGAATATTTCAATATCATTTTTCGTAGATTTGGGATTGTGTTACATTGCATCGTTTTTGGTAAAATTGTTGGAAAGAAAAAGAAGATTTCTCCTTCCCATAGGTGGCATTCATCGAAAGAAAAGCATACTTTTTGCATGTAGTTAAGGCCTGCATTATGTTTTCGATTATGTACTCACCTCATGCATTCACCTAACCGTCCAGATAAAATTAACGGTAGAAATAGGGTAAAATATTTAGAAACTTGTGTGTAAGTTAGAGACGTGTTCCGGGGTCATTAAGCATGGCAACTGTTTTTATTTTCCAGCACTGTATCCTGAGGGTATTGTAGTATTCCACATACTTATCGGTATATCAAGCTCCTTCACGTACCCACCAAGTCACCTTGAGTACTTGGCGTATATCGAAGGGTGTATCACGTACTCGGTAGTATATCGGAAGGTCTCTTGCCGAACGGTTGTGCATTATACAGCACCACTATGGATTTGAGCTCCCACGTACCTTGCGTATATTAGGAGACACCACTAGGATTCCTGAGACCAACTGAGTTAACCTTTTGGCCGTCTTGGCGGAGCAATACACCGAGAACAACACTCGGGGAGCTACTACGCACATACCATCCAGGTAATCGGGTATGCAGGCAAGGGTACGGTCCCAATCCTCCTTGTCGCGTCATATTGTTGGACCTTGTAGTATATCGCGAGTTGCGAAGCCTTGACAATACTGTGAGGATCTAGACTTTGAATCCACTCTTATCACATAAGTTTGCTTGTGGCCTTAGTTTGTGTAGGGTTTTTTCTGGTCTGCTTTTCTTTTAGCTTTCCTTAGGAGAAACTTTTTGTTTCAGTCACTTTGGCTGACTTTCCTTGGAGAAGGTCCCGTAGAATCCAAAACTTGCCACTTGAATATCCCCTTAACCAGGAGGTAATTTCTTGGGTGAGGATGGATCCACACGCTAGGGTCGGGTCAAACAAAGTGGAAAACCCCACTTTGAATGTTGGAGTACTTTTGTTTCCTCATACTCCTCAAGATTCACTTGCCTCTCATCCCCCACTGGTTGAAGAAGCACAAATTCCCACTTCACAAGACTTACCTCTCATCTCTCCGAGAGAGCCTGGATCATTGGAATGGATAAATCAACCCCAGGATGACCCCACAGCAGTTGTTGGTCCTTCAGTAGCTTATTGGACATCTTCTACCGGTCACCAAGTGGCCCATTTTGTCGTTGCACCCCCCACCCAGTCAGGCTAGTCCCAATGACCGCTTGACACCTTATTGCGAGAAATTGGCTCGTTTATGTGCCATGGGTGAAGAATTTCGAAGTCAAAACTTTCAAATAAGGTTCAAGGATAGACCGATCCCAGGTCGCTCCTTATATTTCGAGTCACCAGAATCATCCACGCAAAAATTAACCACTACTGAAACTGGTTAACCATCCATCCCTATGCATGTATCGCCTAGACAAGAGACCAGTTTAGTACCCCCCACTACCCAACCCATTGAAGGACAACAGTCCACCATGCCCATAACTACCACAGTTACGTCACCTGCTCCTCCCCCACCCCAAACTTCGAGGGGAGCATACTCTTTACCCCCTACCTTCTTTATGGGTAGTGGTAATCCTACGGTGAATAATAAACAACCTGTGTTGGGTCAACCTTTACCTAGTGGTCAGCAATTTGTTGCTGGGGGGAAACCCCCGTCTCTAAACCATAATACCACAGTTGGAGTTCTTATCAGTCCTTCCATTGGAACTTCCCTACCTCCCGGACCCTCCACTTTGGGACTATCCCATGTTGGGGGGACCGTCCAACATAATCCAACCTCCATCGATTCAAGCATATCCAGGTCATTTTAACCCTGTGTTGGGTCAACATAACCTCAGAAAGGCACTCTACGGGGTACCATACCCTGGTAATCCTTACACTCTTTGGGGACAGCAAAATGTTTTACAACATGGACCCCCACTTACAGTCCCTCAAGTCCCTCCACCCACATTTGGTCCACCCCCACCTCACATTGGAGGTGGCGGGCCCCCACATAATTTCGGAGGAGGCGGACCCCTACCTTCTGGCAACGGTCCACCTCATTCTGGTCATCATGGCCCACCACCCCCCGGAGGTGGTGGTGGAGGCCCATCCCACCCTGGAGGTGGTGGTGGAGGACCATCCCACCCTGGAGGTGGTGGTGGAGGACCGTTCTATCCCGGTGGAGGAGGTGGAGGGCCATCTTATCCTGGTGGCGGTGGTGGCATACCACCACCCTACTATGGTGGAGGCGGCGGTGGTGGACCACCACCTCCTCCTGGCGGAGGCGGTGGAGGCCCATCCTATTATGGCAGTGGTGGCAGACCACCACCTCCTCCTGGCGGAGGCATTGGAGGCCCATCCTACCCTGGCGATGGTGGCGGACCACCACCATTTGGAGGAGGCCCACCCCCTCCCAGCAGCGGAGGCGGGCCACCACCTTATGGTCATGAGCCATATTATTATGGTAATGGACCACCCTTCTATGGTGGTGGACCTCCATTTGGTCCGGGCGGCACATACCCCTAAGGCCAGTTTCCTCCTGGTACACCTTATGGTCAATCCATGCAAGGTCATTATACGCCTTATCCGTACTATCAGTACTCGCAACCTAATCCATAGCTGCCCTTTTTTGCTATTGTGGACCTACCTGACCTGTCTCGTTTAACCAATGACCCCATTTACCACAGAACTAATTGGCAACCCATTCCGGTGAAAATTCCGTCTGATATCTCAAAATTTGATGGCAAGCCGGGTGAGGATCCTAAAAATCACATGATGACATACCATTTATGGTGTTCATCTAACTCCCTGATGGATGACTCAATCCGTTTTAGATGGTTTCAAAGGACTCTTACTGGTTCGGCTGCCAAGTGGTATATTGAACTACCACTGCATTCTTTTCCCGATTTTGGTTCTCTTGCTATGAACTTTTTGACTCAATTCCAGCTGCTTATACGGTACAAAGCTTTTTATCCTCGCTCCATCAAAATACCGCCACTCACATATCAAATCATATACATGAGTGGCAAAGGAGATGACGTCTCATTAAGGCTCCTATTCCAAATCAACTCCTAGCGGACTGGTTTACTAAGTATCTCCAACCCACCATAGCATGAG
The DNA here is from genome assembly GCA_027924585.1 of Larix kaempferi. Lineage (NCBI taxonomy): Eukaryota > Viridiplantae > Streptophyta > Pinopsida > Pinales > Pinaceae > Larix > Larix kaempferi. The sequence continues at coordinate 1,702,040 of BSBM01001192.1, forward strand.
ATGTTTCCATGGGCGATGCTGTCACTGAAGAACAAGCCATCGCATGTGTCCATTTGCTAGACTTAGTCTATGCTCAGTCCGACAAGTTGTTTGATATCCTTCCTGACGCACCCCGTAACACTTATGACCCCGTGAAACCACCTAAGGGACCCCAAACTGATGGCATCATTGGATCCCTTACCACCCAGCCTTCTTCTCAAACTGTTGGTTTGTCAAACCCCCAGGGTTCTTCCCCATCACCAACACAGGCTGGTCACGGCACCACCAAATCATCCACTCCTGCTATCACCAAAGAGGTGAATTCTGTCCAGCTTCACCTCAAAATTCTAGTGGTAAGAAGAAAAACAAGGGGAAACCTAAGAATTCTTCCACCCAGCAGGAACAAAGGAGCACCCCTGATGATACCAAACAGAAAAGGAATTTAAAGTATCCTTGTCTACTGTGCGGTGATGACCATTTCTCTAAGGAGTGCCCCCATAGAGACGAAGTTCAAAAGTTTCTTAAGGGAAAACCCACACCCGCAATTCTCAACGATCCTTTCCTTGCTCAAAATCAGCAGTCGATCGCTCAACTTCTTCTTCCCAAGGAGAAGCACCCAACATTGCACATGTTCTCATGGTGCATAACGAGACCATCAACTTGAACACCCGTTCTCGTTCGTATGACTCTGGTCCAACTAAAGAACCTATTGGAATTAATGCTAAAAAAGCTTCCACCTCGATGCCTGAAGTCACCATACCAACTGCTCCTCTCACCATAGAGAAGCCTTCTCTAGAGTCAGTATTGCGTCCACCCAAGAGCATGATTAGAAAATCATTTTTCAATCCTAATGCTCAGGCTACTCAAAACTACAACATTGTAGAGGACCTAGTGTAAGCTCCTTGCGCTATGTCGATGCTAGAGGTTTTCTAAAACTATCCTAATCAGCGCAAAACTCTCCTCGCTGCCATCGGTGCAGTTGACCCGGATTCATCGAATACCATTATGTTTCGGCTGGAATACTTCAAACTGAGGCTCTCCCATCAGCTGGCATTTCAAGTTGCCACAAACATCGCTGGGAAGATAATCCATCGTTCCATTTTGGATGAGGGTGCCTCCACTTCAGTCATGTTGATCTCATGTTGGAGAGCCCTTGGCTCTCCCAAGTTGAACCGTTCTCCTACCACTTTGAGAGAATTTGACGAACGTGGATTTCAACCTCATGGGCTGCTACAAGCTTTCCCTATCGAGATGGGGGGCAAGACCACAACCATTAACGTGGAAGTAGTCGTTGCCTCGCTAGATTACAACATTCTACTTGATCGTAATTGGTTTTACGCCATGACTGTGGTTGCCTCATCAGTCTTCTGCATAGTGCAATTCCCCCATCAAGGATGAATTGTCACAGTCAACCAACTGGCTTTATGCGCACCTGAAACCACTTCTCACCCAAGCGATAATGTTCCTTCCATTGGACAATCTTCGCAGAAGTACGAGAGTGTGGAGGTTGGCCTCCTTAAGGATTCATCCCTTATGGGCGTTTTTCCTACTCCGGATACCCCCAACCATGTTTCCATGGTGAACATGATCTCCTCACAAACTTCATTTTTTCCCAATTCCACTGATTCATGGATTGTACCTGATGAAGCCACCACACACCTGATTAGATACATTATGCCTTTGTCACCCACCGAACTTATGTATGAGGCTATCTAGTCAACCCCGAAGGATCACTTAGCTATGACCTCCACCCCTAGTTCTCTGCAACGGACATCATCCGATCCATTCCTACGGAACTTTCATTCTGATGAGTCCATTATGGAAATCTTGAGTGCAGAGGATCCTCCGTGGGAAGACCTCCATCATCGTTTGTCTTCCCTTCCCGCTTTGGCTACTGTAGAGAACAACATTCGCACCATCTCTACACCGGATGTCCTTTCTAGCTCTCAATATTTGATACTCACGTGTCCAACGAATTCTGAAGGAAACTTAGCCAGCATTGAGCCTACCACTTTGATCGACATCTTGGTTAAACTTGGTGTAGTGGAACACATTCAGTTAGGCCAGAAGTGTTCCCTGAAAAAATCATTACTGCTACGGCCTTATTCAAGCGATTTCAAGATGTATTCACTTGGACCTACGAGGAGATGCCTGGGATAGACCCCTCCATTGTTTTGCACGAAATCAAAACCTATCCTGACATCAAACCTGTCCGCCAAAAGTTGCGATCGGTACACCCCCGGACGACTACGGCAATCAAGGCAAAAATTGAGAAACTCTTGAAGGTCAGCTTCATTTACCCTGTCCCATTGACAGAGTGGGTCTCTAACGTCGTCCATGTTACTAAAAAATAGGGTACTATTCATGTCTGTGTCGATTATCAGGATCTCAACAAAGCTTGTTCCAAGGACAACTACCTGACTCGCTTTATCAACCAGATTATCTACAATTGTACCAGAAGCATCATCTTTTCATTTATGGATGGCTTTTCTGGGTACAGCCAGATTGAGATTCACCCCGCCGACCAACACAAGACTGCTTTCATCTGTCCTTGGGGAACATTTGCATACCGTAAACTTCTGTTTGGTCTTAAAAATGCTAGTGCCACATTCTAGCAGACCATGTCGTACGCTTTCCACGATGTGAAGGACTTTGTGGAACCTTACTTGGACAATCTCCCTGCCCATTCGAAGTAGCGTGAGTTCCACTTTGATCATCTGACGGTCATTTTTCTCAGATGCAGGTGGTACAATATCCGTCTGAATCCTCATAAGTGTATTTTATGTGTCGAGTCTGGACGCCTCCTAGGGTTTATTGTCTCGAAATATGGGATCCGCATTGATCCCTTGAAGGTGGAGGCCATTGTCGCTCTTCCACCTCCAACCAATATTACAGAAATTTAGAGTCTGCAAGGACGAGCGACTTATTTACGGCGCTTCATTTGTAATTTCGCGCTAAAGACACAGGGTTACATGAGATTGACGAAGAAATATGTCCCGTTCATTTGGGACGACCGTGCTCAACAATCTTTTGATAGCTACAAGCATGCCATCACGCATGCCCCCGTGCTCCAACCGCCGAATTACTATCGAGATTACATTCTATATCTCGCTGCTTCCGACACCACTATCGCCATGGTTTTGGTTCAGGAAGACCAGGACTCCCAGGAACATGTGATCTATTATGCCAGCAAAGGTCTCATTAACACTGAAACCCGATATTCACATGTTGAAAAACTTGCTCTCACGGCCGTCGTAGTCGTGCAGAAGTTTCGACACTACATTTTACTCCACACCACCACCATCATCGCCGATTCGAACCCCATGTACCATTTTCTTACACGTCAGGTGCTTGGGGGCAAGTATTCACACTGATTCGTGATACTCGAAGAATTTGATCTTCTTTTCAAAAAGGCCAAGTCTAAAAAATCATTGGTGTTTGCTAAGCTCATCTGCGACCTCCCCCATACTGATACAGAGTCTGAGCCCAATGACTCCTTTCCAGACGAGTCATTGTTTCTTATTAGTATGTCTGACCCATGGAATGGAGATATTACATGTATCTTCAAACCCAACGTTTCAGTCCTTGGCTGTCTCGTGATGACCATCGTCACATACGCCACCATGCAAAGTATTACTTGATCATCAGTGATACCTTGTACACATCGTGGTGTCGATTCCATTCTCCGACACTGTCTCACTCATGATGAGGCTGAACATGTTCTAAATGACTGTCGCGCTGGGGCATGCGGTGGTCACCTCTCTGAGATGGCTACAGCCTAGAAGATTTTGTGCGCAGGATATTATTGGCATACTATCTTCAAAGATTGTATTGAGGCCATTAAAAAATGTCATCCATGTCAACACTTTCACACAAAAAAGCTCACCCACCCCGCCCTGTTACACCCAATTATTGCCATTGGCCCCCTTCTCTAAATGGGGCATAGATTTCATGCATTGTAAGCCTACCTCGACCGGGAGGCATAGTTTTGTCATTGTAGCTGTGGACTACTTTACAAAGTGTGCCAAGGCAATGCCTACATACACGAACAACGGCAAGACCACTCTTCATGTTCAATCATGTAATAGTGCGGTTTGGAGTTTCCTCAAGTGATAGTTACCGACCATGGTTCTCACTTTATGAACCACATGGTTGATGAGTTGAGCGATAGATTGGGTTTTCTCCAAGAAAACTCAACACCATACTACCCACAGTCGAATGGACAAGTCGAGGCCATCAACAAGGTCTTGAAAACTATGGTCCAACGAATGGTAGGTACGCATAAGTACCAACTGGCATAATATGCTCTTCTCTGCACTTTGGGCTTATAGGACTTCCGTTAAAACAGCCACTGGATTTACTCCTTTCCAACTAGTGTATGGATTGGAGGTAGTCCTCCCTATAGAGTGTGAGATCCCGTCTCTCAAGCTTGCCATCGAACTTCTCCCAAACACTACTGCTGAGGAAGAACATTTCCTCTACCTAGCTAAACTCGACGAAACTTGTCGAGATGCCGCTCTTGCCAACGAGGCTCATAAGAAACGCATCAAAGTGCAGTACGATAAGTCGATAGAACCCCGCGCTTACAACGAAGAAGATTTGGTCCTTACATACGACCAAAAACATGATAAGCTGGGGGCAGGCATGTTTGAGTCCATGTAGCATAGACCTTACATAGTAAAAACGCATTTTAGAGAAGGGAGCTTATGAGCTTGAAGACTATGACGGGATATCTTTGGGAGAGCCCCACAACAGGATCTACCTGAAGAGGTATTATGCTTGAGTCTTTCATGCATGAGTACTTCTGTATATACTGTACATGGCATGCATGTGTGTTTTTCTTTGTGGTGTGACACTTTGATTTCTTGCGTATTTAGGTCTTGTTTCATTTCTTATGTCATGTTTTGTCTGTGTGTGCAGATGGCAACTTGTTTCGGATTCACGGACGGCGCCAGTCGGCATACCCGCAACCTTGCTTCGGCATCCTGGATTCTCTATTCACTTACGGGCAATCTTATCAGCTCAGGGGGAATGTGTCTAGGTTTCACAACTAACTATGCTACAGAATATCAAGCAGTCATTAGAACCCTAACAGACACCATTTCTTGGGGTATGGACCATGTTGTCATCCACCTGGGATTCTCAACTAGTCATCTCTCATCTTAACCGATTCTATGCTATCCGCGATCCTACCTTACTCCGTCTTTATCGACGAGTCCGTCTTCTGGAAAGGTCCTTTGAGTCCATTCAGTACCTGCACATTCCAAGATATGTTAACACAGTTGTCGATTCTATGGCCAACTTCATCTTAGATTGGTACACTACACACACATAAGCATATTCATGAACTGTTAAAAGTAGATATAACATGTAATTAATTCATTTTATAAGAAAACACATAAGCAATACCACATCATTCACTCATTTGAAACACATAATGTATAAACCGTCGGAATGTCTATATATATATATATAATCTCAAAAGGTAGTGTTGGTACAAAAGTCTGAAGCACGACAGCTTTTAGTGAGTCTCTACAAAATCTGAAGCCTCGCAGCTTTCAGTAGTACAAAATTTGAAGCCTCTAAGCTCTCAGTACACACACAGTAACAACATATGGCTTGTAGATCCCTAGGAGGTCTAGGAGCCCTAGCCTGTTGAGTCTGGAAATAGTTTTACTGGTCTCGCAACCCTACGAAGCAGTGCATTGAAGCGTGCAGTAGCTCCAACCGTGTGTACCTGCATGGGCCGCGGAACCTCATCTAACGACGGCTCAAGAACGTCTAGTGTCAGCCCACTCAGGTTGGCATAGAATCTATCAATCTCTGCAATGGCGGCGTGTATAGCCAAACCCATAACTAGTCCCTCTCCTCTCTCTCCAAGAAGAGAGGTCCCCACTGGTCGTACAAAGCCCCACATCTGCACACACATGTTGTCCACCTGTCAGCACTATATCAAAACAATCATAAATGCACAAAACTTAAAAAGTACAAGGGTCATTTGTTCTTACCGAGGTCTCCCCATGCTACTCCCCTCTGGCAGCGGCAAGTCCGGATCATCTCTAAATTCCATACCACTGTATGGGAATTCCTCCACCATCAGTAACTGGCCCTCCAGCCAAGTGAAGAACTCAGGAGGGTATCCAATAATGGGGCCCCCACCATGTTGGGCCATCACATTGGTCCACCTAGCCATGTGAGGATCTCTGGGATCCCTATCCTCTAGTGGTACCTGAGAACGCAAAAGGGGAACCCGTTTCCAGTAAGAACGAGATCACTATCGATCCATAGCCAAACTGTTTGAGCTCTCCGCGTCGACACTTTGTCAGCTAAGCTCGCATGTTTGCGAGGACTCCCTCGCACCAATTAAAGATCTTCGAAGACATACAATCCTCCGCATAAAGCATCTGTGCCCTGGTGGCTAAGTGAGGAGCTTGGCTCCCCGCCATCCTCATAATGGTGAATAATACGGCGCGTAATGGACTTTCCCGTACATCTTTAATGGGAATCTTCCCATTAGATGCACGGGTGTTGGGAACACAATGCTGTTTGATCATATCATCCACGGTCCGATCAATCCCACATGATCCAGTAAGTAGCACGTTGTCCCCTCTTCGGGGACAATCCGGTCAGAAAGTAGATGTCCTCGACATCTATTGTAAGCTCGTGCTCACCGATCATGAAGTATTGTTCGGATGCATCCCAGCACCGGAGCATATGAGTCAGTAGTGGGATTTGGGATCTCATCCCCTGGATGCGAAAGATCTTGAGGAGCCCACAGTTCCTCAATGCTTCCACGCATCGTGGATCATTTGCAGCTTGTTCATCATCCAACTCATGTTCCCTTTCTTTCCATTCCAGAACCATTTTGGATGCTTGGAACCTGCCAATAGGAGAGTTTTAACAATGTTAGAACTTGCTTCAACCACCGATAGTCCTTCTTTTGAGCTTGGCTTGAGTTTGGGGATGGACGTCGTCATCGCACCCCATTTTTACAAACAGAACGACGTCGTCGTCGTCGCACCCCCATTTTTACAAACAGAGCGACGTCGTCGCCGTCGCATCCCATTTTTACAAACAGAGCGACGTCGTCGTAGTCCAATTGTGAGACCTTAGCAACAACTCAGTCTCATCGCACTTCCTGAAAGGGCCAACTGTGATGAGCCGAGGGCGCAATGGCCCTTCCCAAATCAAGCTAAAACACAAAAAAATGACTGAAATTCAAAAATGTAAACCATTACAATCATGCTGGATGAATTTTAGGGTTACCTACTCCTAACAACAAGTGAAATGGCTGCTCGTTGCTCCCGGAATCGACGAGTGAATATTTGGCTCCAAATGGCACTACTCCTCCCTAATTTGGCAAATAGAACAATGGTGACTATATTTGTTTTTTATTTCTATTTATAAACAAATGGAATATTCCTTTTTCAAATATTTTTATGCCATTATGCCATTTTCTATAGTTTGGATCGATTTTATTATATTTGAACGTTCGGTTGATTTATCACTTTTCCGGGCTCATTAAACTCCTACTGAAAAGGAACCCCCCCGGAATTTGTCTTTAAGCTCTTTTTAGGCTCTCAAAATACGAAAAGATTGCCAAGCGAACTTGTCGCATTCATGCTTGTAAAAGAATTTGAACAGCCGTCTTCCTGGTGATAGTTTACCCCTTTTTCGGACCAGGGGGCACTAGTTACGAAAAAGGTATACTCCAACCATTCATGACTAGAAGAGTCCTCTCCCGTGTTGTTTTACCCTTTTTCGGGAGATGAGGCTAACTTTACGAAAAAGGACCATTTGAGCCTTCTTTAGTTCTTTTCAGACTCTCTAAACATGAAATGGGGACCGAGTTTACCTTATATGGACTCGTTAAACTCTCACATCGAAGGGCCCACCATGGGACGAACCCCTCCTATCCCAAGTTCAAAAAATATTTGGGATTTGACTCATCTATGAGATGAGCTATACCAAGCATCTGGTTACCCTCATCAAGCTCGTAAAAAACACATGAGGCACTCATCATTCATGTTGGGGAAGAAGGAACGCTTTTGTATTACACCTTTATCAGTGGCAGTACCTAGTCGTTCTTGAACATGGCACTCATCTTCATTTGCATACAGCACTTGGATGATCTGTTTGTCCTCGAGTTCCGCTTACTTCCTGAGTCCTGTTACTCCTTTGAGTCATTCAAAGAAATCTTCCATCATCAGTTGCATTAGGAATTTGTGTCATACTCGTCATGTCAATACTGCCAAGTCATTCCATGCCCATGTTCAAGAATACTTTCACTATTTATCTATTTGCAGTCAGTACACCTTCAATCATATCGGTCTACTCTGAGTCAGTCTCACATATTAGTGTACCATCCAATCTACTCTACACATCCTTTTTCATGTTTCGTGTCAATGATGGGGGATTCATTATGGCTCTCCTTCGACGGATTCATCCTTGTCGACTTCAACACATCATCCAAGGATTGAGTCTAGAAACCAACTAGGTACCTTGGCCCTGCATGCCTCAATGGCAGGTTACCTCGCTTTCGATATGAGTTTACATCATTGACTCTTGATCGAAAGATTTCATCTTGCGTTCGACTTCAACTCATTTATTCACACTTGATGATATGTACTGTGATACCTTAGGGATCATTGACATTAATGGTGATTTCCCTCGCACTTGTTAACGGTATACCTCAATGACCAGTAATCAAGTGGTTTCTACCATGTTCGACGTCAAGACATTTGTAATCACATGGATAGATTCGTATCATTGCGGGTTCAGCTTGAAGACCCTAGGGAGTCATGTTTTACCCAAGTTGTGATGGAGTTTGTATTGAGTCATATTTCACGGATCCACATTTGTATTGGTCGTGGCTGTGTTACCATCTCATCATGGATCTACACTTGTGTCCAGTAGCCATGATTGTGTTCAGTCGGTCATTGCTACCATGGATCTACATTGTATTGTCGGCATCCATGTTGTACATCATATGAGATTGTCAGTTCAGAGTAAGTTGTACTGCAGCAGTGTCCTTCATCTGACAAGTCCATTTTGCCATTCTTTCTGTCAAAGCATTTCACCTGTCCAATATTTAAACAGCTTCATGCTTTGGTGGGCATTCTGTTACACCTAAAATATTACCACCATTAGATTCAGTGTATACATCCCTGAAGTCCAATTGATTAAGTCATTTACTTGGAAAGCACATCATTCTGCTTCTGCTAGGTTTTGAGAGGTCGTCGCAAGCTGCACTCATGCAACCTGCAATGTCGCACCTTGCTCCATTACAGGGTGCGACGAAGTCAGTTAAATGGAAAAAAATAGCTTCTTCGAGCTTATTCTCGAAGGTTGCTGACTTGGATCCCTATCCCTAACCTGTTGGGGGAGCTAGCCTTCGGTTCCTAACCTCTTGGAAGGATCCCCTATCTCTCTCCTACCATATCTCAACCTATCCTATCCATACTCTATCCACTTAGTCCTATATAAGTGAATCTCTACCCCTCTCCAAAGGGAGGAAGTCTATAGTGTATACATGCTAGTGAAATCATCCTTGATAGATCTCTACTCATCTATTGGGAGATGCATACTTCCTTAGGAGGATATGGCAAATGGCTTGGATGGAGAAGGGCTGCAGCATTAAGCCTTGGTTGTAGTTCTATGTCTCTACTATGTATTTCCCTATTTACAGTAATACAAATGCTTTCCACCAATATTGTTGATGTGTGATGATATTGAGTAGTTTACCTGCTTAACTGTTTACTTAGATCTCTTATTGTATAGATGCTCTTTACTCATTTTGTGTTGTTCTTTGTGTCTTAACAGGTCTTGCAGCTGAGATCTGACGACCGCTAGACATGGAGCAACATTCAGGAGAAAGGATTGCAAAGTAAAAGGTAAGACATCTAGCACTTGATCCTTAAGTAGATCTAGGAAATCTATTTGTAGTATGTTCTATTTGTTCTAGACTTGCATTGAGCTAAGGAGATCCGGCTCGTGTCCGCTCGAGTGGATTGTCCATCAAACACCTACTACACTACTTGGATCACTAAGAGTCAGTTGCAGCATTTATTGACTAGTTTATTTATTTACTACTCAGTTTAACTGCCTGTAGCTTCCAGTTGTATGTATCGGAGTGCTACTTGACCTCTGACAGCCTCATCAGCCTCATGCGCCCTCCTTGGAGTCTCCATCCCTTGAGTTGTGCTCACATGACTCAGTTAGACTCAGTTAGACTCATTTGACTATCTTTTGACTATTTGTGACTACTACCACTAATTGGATGATGTCTCCAATTCTATCCAAGCCACACATTGAGGAGAATTCAAATGACCTTAGGAGGCATTCGAATCCATTTGATTGTATTAAGTTATTATTCACTTTACACATTGCCAGCTCACAACTGATGTATGATACAATAGTTTTTTTCATTTCTTTTGTTAATGAGTGATTATTGATTCAACCATTCTTCTTCTATTCTCTGCTATTCTTGAGTGAGTTTTAGTGAGGTTTGCTCCACTGTGTGATCTCTCCTGTAAATTATCACAGTATTGGGGGAGAGAGAAAGAGGTCGAGGTTATTCATAGGTGGAGGAGTAAGGAATAGATAGATGGATTAGGGGGTTAGGCGTAGGTTTAGGAGTAGGGGAGAGAGAGAGGGGAGGGTTAGTAAGGGTTGCAGAGAAGAGGGGAGAGAAACAGATAGGAGGATTATGGGGAGTTACAGGTAAGAGGAGTAGGGGGAGGGGACTTAGATTTAAGGGGTCGAGTAGGAGGAGGGGGTTTAGAGGTAAATGGAAGAGTAGGGGGTAGAGATAGTTAGAGAGGGGGTTAGTAAGGTTTAGAGAGAGAGAGATAGAGGAAAAAGGGGGTGGTTATGAGTAGGGAGAGTAGGAGGGAGGTTAGGGAGAGAGGGGGGTGTTACAGGTATTGATAGTGTGTGTGAGAGAGGGGGGTGTTAGGGGATTGGGAGAAAGAGAGAGAGGTGGGGTTTATGCGTAGGTGGATTAGGGGAAAGAGAGGGGGGGGGTATTTGTAGGGGAAGGAGTAGGTGTGTGTGTGTGAGAGAGAGAGAGAGGGGGGGGGGGTTAATAGGTTGGTGGAGAGAGAGAGGGTTGGGGGTTACGGGTAGGTGGAGAGGTAGAGGTGTGTGAGAGAGAGAGAGAGATATAGAGAGCTTGGCATGGGAGGTGTTGAAATATTCTCACCATCATATCTTGGTTTTGCATGCATGCATGCATTCCATGCAGCACTCCATGCATCCATGCATAAGAAGTTGAGTCTCCTAGCACCTAGTCCCTATTTTGACCCCCCGAGAGCTTTGTTTTGGCCATCATTAGCCCTCCTAGACACTTAGTGCACCTTGTTTCCATTATTATATTTACAATGTGCCCTCACGCACATATTTAGGAGATCTAACAATCAGTTCCATGATTTAGGGAACCTTGTCCCCTTGATTTCTCAATTAACTGATTGTAGCTCCTAGGTGACTGCTACTGAGTGTAGGAGCCCCCTCCTTGACCACTGACAGCTAGTTGTGCGCCCCCTTGGAGTCTCCTCTCCTATTTGGGTTCCCACATGATTCAATTATGCTTATTCCTACTCCAATTGATTGATTATTCACCATCGGTGGCCACTAGACGTTATCGGGAGATGGTTCCAATGCAAACTAATCCATGACTTTAGGAGAATTCAAATCATCCCCGGAGTATCGAATTAATTCTATTGTATTATCATATTCTTTCTAGCTTACAGCTTATGAATGTATCAAAAACAATTTCTCATATCTTTTGATTTTCATGAGTGAATTTGATCATATTTCTTGTTAATTCTTCTCTGCAATAAACACTTTAAAATTGTGAGGTTTGTTCAAGCTTAGTGATATACCCCTGTGGAATTTCACATGGTATCAGAGCTTGTGAGATATTTTTGAGTTGCAGCAATTGCAGCTATTTATTGAGCAGTTGTTTTCAGTAGAGCACCAGAAGCCTCTAAATTTCCACAGCAAATCCTGGTGCAACTGCATTGAATTCATTGGATAAATCATTTGAGGTTTAGCCAAGTGTGAAGGATCCGGATAAAAGTGCCTACCTTCCTAAATCATTTTTCAATATATTCTGTAACAATCCTCTAGATAAATTTCCATTGTTTTTGTAGGTTATTCCATCATCAGAAATGCATTCAATTACCTACTATGGATATCACCTTGATTCCCAAGCTCACTTCCTTCAACTTCTTTGAATGGAAGGGACAAATAGAGAGATACATGTTCAGAAGAGGTCTCTACATAGTGTTACATGGCACTGAGGTCAAACCAAATGGTGCTATGGAAAAAGATGAGTATCTAAACAAAATTGATGAAGCAGTTGGATTGTTATTCCTCATCAGTTCCAAAGATCTACTCTTTCATCTCACTGGTCTGAAAACTCCCAAGGAGGTTTAGAAAAATATCAAATCCTTATTTTGGAAACAAGATGATTTGAGAGGACATCAATTGGAAAATGAGTTGATTTCACTGAGCCCCAACAGTTTCGAATCCATCACATTTTTCTTCACAAGGTTCAAGAACTTGGTTGTGCAGCTAAAGCTATGTGGAATTGAGAAAGAAGACAAGCAACTGATTCTTGCTATTATTTCAAAATTGGGACCATATTATTCTGTGTTTGTTTCCACCTTCCAAACAGCAAGGCTTTCCATCCCAAACTGGAAAATTCCCACTCTAGATGCATTCATCCTCTCTCTCACAAAGGAGCGGGACAAATTGGTGCAAATGGGAGTAATAAAACCAAATAGGGATCAAGCTCTTGCTGTAGGAGAAGGAAAGAATGCAAATGGAAAAGGGAAAAATAAGGGTAAGGAAAAGAAACCTTATGAACATAAGTCAAGGGAGACTCGCAAAAAGTCAGAAGGGACCTCGAATCCAAAGAGAGCAAAGAAAAACCAGAAAGAGAAGACCAAATGTCCATACTGTAACAGAGGTTTTCATCTTGAAAGTGCTTGCATGAAGAAGACCATTGATCTCATGGCCCAACTTCTAGAGAAAAACAATCTTCCAATACCTGCAAATGCTACAAGAAAAGAAGTTGACCTAAATCAGAGGACAAAGAGAGGTGTCATGCACTCATGGCTAGCACTTCAAATGACTCCTCCTTCATCATAGATTTTGGAGCATCTAGACACATGTCTACTTCCAAGGATCTATTCTCTGAATTCGAACCCACTGTTCGGCCTTCTATACTGATGGGAGATGATTATGAAGTATCCTTAGAAGGGATTGGAAGGATCAATATGGAACATGGATACTTCAATGATGTACTCTATGTGCCTACTTTGGAAGCTAACCTCCTTTCTGTTTATCAAATGTCCCATACAGGAGTTCCAAAGAAATTTATTTTTACTCCTAATGCGTTTGAAATCCAAGAGATCTCTTCTGGGAAGATCATTGCACAAGGCATTGTAGATCACCATTCTAAACTCTATGATTTTTCTCACTTCTTGCCTTACTAAAAAAAAGTGCACTTCTTATTCATGCAAATGAAGTGATCAGACTTTGGCATGAGAGGTTTGGGCACCTCAACTACAAATATTTGCAAGAACTACACAATCAGAAAATGGTTGAAGTATAAAGCATTGTCTCCTAGTCTTTGGGAAAAAGTTGTCAATTGTGCTGCTTACCTCTAGAATAGAGTTACTCACAAAGGCCTACAATGAAAAACTCCTTTCGAATCATGGATGGGATACAAGCCAGATGTGTCTCATCTGAGAGTCTTTGGATCCAAATCTTGGTCAAGGATTCCTTCCGAGAAGAGGAGAGTGTTAGAGCCACAAAGCAAAGAGTGCATACTGGTTTGTTATGCACTGAGTACAAAGGCCTACAAACTGATATATCTATCTACCATGTAGACATTTCTTGAGAGATGTGTTCAGTTTGAGGAATGGTCATTGCATGATGCCCACCATGTTGATGAAGACAACTTTACAACTACTCCACCACAGCCTAGTAAACAATATAGCGAAGCATCCTCTCATGATATTTCATATTTTGACTCAGAAAGTGAAGATGAGTGAATGCTAGATCTAGATCCACAAGAAAATGAAGATCTAGCACCTAAAGGTCCACCTCCTCTTCCAAGATGGGCTTCCAAGACCCTTGAATCTGCAGTGATCTTGTTGGAGATCCACAAGATCCAAGAAGAACTAGATTTGAGTTTCAAAATGAAAGGTTTGCACTCTCTCATGCATATCCCTTTCTTGTTGACAAATGTTTTCTTATTATTGGATCAGATCCAAAAACTTTCTTTGATGCCTCCCAAGATCTGAGATGGATATCAGCTATGGATGAAGAGTACCAATCTCTTCAATGAAATGAGACTTGGGAGCTTGTTTCTCTCCCTCCTGGAAGGAAGCTTGGGATTCGCTACCGTAATCCACCAGTCATCTATTGTGAAAAACATATTGCTATAAGGATTTATATAGATCCGATTCTAAGATAAAGAACCAAACACAATGAGATACACATGCATTACAACCGAGGATTGGTGCATGATCGTACCATCACATTGCTATATTTTCCTACATAAGAGAAGATTACATATATTTTCACCAAGGATTTTTCAGTGAAGAAGTTTACTCATCTTCGATCCCTTCTTGGGGTGAGTGCTACCATTTTTTATTAGTTTTTCTTACATTCTATCTTGAGGGGGGGGTTTGTTCCCACTGGGTTTTCCCTCTTTCCTCACACTTTTTTTAGATTGTTGTATGGGATGAACTTTTGTCTCAGTAACTAAGGCCCTATTTTTTCAGTTATTTTTCCTCATAGTCCAGATTAAGGGGGGGTGTTGGAATATTCTCACCATCATATCTTGGTTTTTCATGCATGCATTCCATGCAGCACTCCATGCATCAACAGTTGAGTCTCCTAGCACCTAGTCCCTATTTTGGGCCCCCTGGAGCTTGTTTTGGGACATCATTAGCCCTCCTAGCCACTTAGTGCACCTTGTTTGCATCACTAGAGTTACAATGTGCCCTCATGCACAAATTTAGGATATCTAACAATCAGTTACATGATTTAGGGAACCTTTTCCCCTTGATTGCTCAGTTAGCTGACTATAGCTCCTAGTTGACTGCTACTGAGTGTAGGAGCGCCCTCCTTGACCACTGACAACTAGTTATGAGTCCCCTTGGAGTCTCCTCCCCTATTTTGGTTCCCACATGGTTCATTTATGGTCATTCCTACTCCAGTTGACTGATTATTCACCATTGGTGGCCACTAGACCTTATCGGGAGATGGTTCCAATGCAAACTAAGCCATGACTTGAGGAGAATTTGAATCCTCCCAGGAGTATTGAATTCATTCTATTGTATTATCATATTTTTTCCATCTTACAGCTGATGAATGTATCAACTACAGTTTCTCATATCTTTTTAGTTTCATGAGTGATTTTTATCATATTTCTTGCTAATTCTTATCTACAATAAACATTGTGAAATTGTGAGGTTTGTTCAAGCTTAGTGATCTACCCCGATGGAATTTCATAGGGTGGAGGGTGTGGGTAATTATAGTTATGGGGGAGGAGAGGTGTTTGGGGAGAGAGAGAGAGAGAGAGAGAGAGAGGTGGGGGTTAGGCGTAGATGGAGGAGTATGGGAGAGAGAGAGAGAGAGAGAGAGAGAGAGAGAGAGAGAGAGAGAGAGAGAGGTTATGTTTAGGTGTAAGTGGAGGAGTAGGGGAGATAGAGAGGGGTGGGGGTTAGGAATATGTGGAGGAGTAGTTGAGAGAAGGGGGGGTTAGTAATGGTTATGGAGAAGAGGGGAGAGAAAGATAGAGGAGGAGGATGGAGGGGGGTTAGAGGTAATAGGAGGAGTAGGGGGGGGGGGTTAGAGGTAAGGGGAGGAGTATGGGGGGTTTATAGGTAAGGGGAACATTAGAGGGGAGAGAGAGTTATATATGGGGTTAGTAAGGGTTAGGGATAGGAGGTGTGGGGAGAGAGAGGAGGGGGGTAAGTGGTAGGGTGGGAGGGGGTTTAGGATAAAAAATAGAGAGAGTGGTTTAGGGGTAGGAGGAGTGGAGAGAGAGAGAGAGAGAGAGAGAGAGAGAGGCGAAGGGGGTGGTTATTAGTAGGGAGAGTAGGAGGGAGGTTAGGGGTATTGATAGTGTGTGTGAGAAAGGGGGGGTGTTAGGGGATTGGGGGAGAGAGAGAGAGGTGGGGGTGTTAGGGGATTGGGGGAGAGAGATAGAGGTGGGGGTTAGGCATAAGTGGAGGAGTAGGGGATAGAGATATAGGTGGGGTTTATGCTTAGGTGGAGGAGTAGGAGAGAGAGAGGGGGGGTTAGTAAGGGTTATAGAAAATATGGGAGAGAGAGAGAGAGGAGGAGGAGGGGGGTTATAGGTAAGGGGAGGAGTAGTGGGGGAATGAGTTAGAGAGGGGGTTAGTGTGATGTCCCCGACCCCAAAACCAATTCCAAGGTCACCAAGAAAAATAAGGGATCGATGAATAAAGGAAAATGCACAGTGGAATAATATTATCTAAGGCTAGGATAGCATGTCAGCAAGCCAATTAAATAAAACAATCATCCTTTTAAAGATAATGCAAGATTGTGATGCATATCATTTTCCACATGCACATGCTATGCAAGGTAAATGCAAGCATGAATGTAAATAGATATGAGAAAGATATTAACATGTAATCAAACATCAAATAATCAAATATACTACAACCATATAACCATTAACAAAAACATATTTTCAAGCTAACTTAAACAATATAATAAATAGATCTACAGGATGCCACAATCAACCATATTAGCAATATTAAAAATCAGATATACTAACCACCACTTATAGCCATATTAACATAAATAAGCCAGGTACGAAGGCTTCCATATACAACCATATAAATGATAATAACATCAGATCTCATGGATTTCACCTACTTCCATACAAACCATAAGCAAACCTGGTCCAAGAGCACATATATATCAGAAATACAATAAATAAACATATAATAAAATACTCATCGCTGACTACCAACCATATCCATATCAACATAAAAAAAATTACATATGAAAGATGTCATCTACATACATATAACATAAGATATCATGGAAGTCACCTACATCCATACAGATCATAATCAAATCAGATCCATAAGCACATATATTTCCGAAAATGAAATAAATAATCATATAATAAAATACTCATCTTAATCATGGGAAACTAGCTTCAACAAGACAGTATTCCACCCTACAATAGACATGACATGCTCATGCATCTTCCAACATGATATTCACCTTCGATATGAGGCCATGAATGCACAAGATAGGTACTCTCAAACCAATAGGCATGGTGCACTCATCTCAACACCAGGAACACTGCCACACAAAAATAGTTGTATCTCAATCAAACATAAACCTTTTTCAATGAAATAAAAAGTGTTCCTTACTGGAAACATTTCTATGGATGCAATCTAATAGGTCTCACAACCAAGAAATTATCAGAAATATGTGAACCAGAACATATGGTTGGTCCATTTCAACATTGTCATAAACCACAACTACACATTTCTCCATATAAAATTTCCCTTCCATCTACACTACTTGGTGCAATGGGATTCCCTTCACTACTCAAGTCCATCAGGACATCACCATACACATTTGGAATTCATGTGTTGGATTCAGAGAGGGACAAGAAATGGGATAAGGAATCATATTGTGTTATGCACATTCAATCTTCAATCCCCATTACAAGGCCTTCAATATTCAACAATACAATGCATCTCTTACTTGAGAGCATGTATTTTTTCCAGAAAAGAGAGAATTCCACTATACCAGAGAGATCAAGAGAAAAACTAGAGAAGAGAGTGAGAGAAAACTCATTCCCATACACAAATAGCCATTCGAATCCCCAAGTGAGTAACTCCAATTCCAAAATAGGCAACTTCAAAGGTTAGATGCCAGCTCGAATTGATGAGATAGAGGAGTCATGCATTCATGAGATTCCTTCCTAGAATATAAAAAGGTGGAGTAAGGAGGGATTTACACTTTTTCCAAAGATTGTAGGATAAAAATAGTCAAGGAGGGCGCATGAGTGAATGAAGAGCATCACAAGAGGCTAAGGAGGGAGCACTAACCAAGTAGGCCCCATTATTCATCAAAGAGGACTCAATAGTACCTCCATAAACCAAAATAATAAAAAATAGGGTCTAACAAGTAATGTTAGGGCGAGAAACAACTCCTAGTCCCCAACTCCCTCACAAGTGGAATCCATGGCCCCCCATTCTCGTTATTTGTCCATATTGAAGCTACTTTTTTAATTAAAAAACAACAACAACAACAATAATAATTTCCAAATTCCATAGTCCCGACACCTAGTTCCCAATAATAATAAAAAATAATAACATATCTTCAGGGCTTAACAACTGGGGTATTACATCCCCCTCCCCCTTAAAACAATGCATCGTCCTCGATGCATAATTATTACATACATGGAGTAACACAAAATTTCAAGAAACAATGAGGTTATGCTTCCCTCATAGCATCTTACATGTCCCAAGTAGCATCTTCAGGACTATAATGGGTCCATTGGACCTTGACCTTCCTGATTTCTTGGTTCCTGAATAACTTGACTTTTCTTCCCAATATGGAAACTGGTTTTACCGGAAAATCCCCTTCCGGTTCCACCTGGATCACTTTTTCAACAAAGATACATGAAATACATTATGCACTTTAATGCAAGTAGGAAGTGCAAGGTCATATGCAATGAGACCTATCCGAGATAAGATCTCAAAGGGTCCACAGTATCTAGCAGCTAGATTGGAACATTTCCCCAAGTTCAAGGAGCTCTTCTTGGGACTAAATTTCAAAAATACATGATCTCCAACTTTAAACTGTCTGCCAGTTCTGTTATGATCTACATAACTTTTATGTTTGTCCTGAGCTACTTTCAAATTTTGCTTGATTCTAACCATCTGATCTTCTATGTCCTTTAGTAATCCGGTCCAATAATTATTTTGTTTGTTGGATTATCCTAGTTGATACGAGTACTGCACTTTCTCCCATACAATGCCTCAAAATGACTCATTTTCAGAGAGACATGATATGCATTATTATAAGAAAACTCTACCAAAGGTAAATAACCTTCCCACTTGGATGGCTTATCCATCATATACATTCTCAACATGTCCTCAATCACTTGATTAGCTCTTTCTGCCTCACTTTCTGTCTGGGGATGGTATGCTGTACTCATGTTCAGATTTGTGCCAAATACTTCAAACAATCATTTCCAAAAGTTAGAAGTAAACTTTTCATCTATGTCAAAAACTATGGCCTTAGGAATTCCATGCAGTATGGAAAACTCTTTCATATAGATGTTTGCAATGTTAGTTGTCTTATGAGTTGTCTTTGCAGGAATAAAGTGTACATATTTAGTCATCTTATCCACCACTACTATGATGGCATCATTCTATAGTCTTGTGTTAGGGAACTTTGTGATGAAATCTATCGTCACTACATCCCACTTCCATTCAGTTATTGGCAATGGTTGCAACAAACTAGATGGATGTAAATGCTCCACTTTAACTTTCCGATATTCCATACATCTATCTATGTACTCTACAACATCATTCTTCATTCCTAGCCAATAGTAATACTTCCTCACTACTGCTATTGTATTTTGATAACTTGAATCTCTAACATAAGGTACATTATGCATCTCTTTCAAAACCATCTTCCTTATATCTCCAGAGTTTGGCACATAAACTTTGTCCTTATGCATGAGGATTCCATTCTCTTCCAACCAATACTTATCAAACATTGTCGGTACTTTCTGTTGCTGCAATCCATCTCTTACCTGCTGGTAATTTTCATCTATAGCACTGGCTTCAATGATCTTATCTTTCAAATTTGATGTACCAATACTGATATCTACTACATACATCACATGTATCTTCCTACTGAGTGCATCAACTACCTTATTCTCCTTCATTTAATGTGCTTGATATCAAATTCATATTCACATAGCAATTATATCCACCTTCTATGTATTGCATTCAAAGTAGGCTTCTCAAACAAATACTTCAAACCATCATGATCAGTCCTTAATTCAAAATTCTTACCCATCAAGTATTTCCTCCACATATTCAAGGAATGAACAATAGTTGCAAGCTCCAGATCATGGGTGGCATAATTCTCTTCATGTTATTTCATCATTTTGGATTCACAACTAATTACATGGCCATTATGAGTCAACACCCCAATAATTCCTTGCTTACATGCATCGGTGCATACTACAAAGGTTTCATCAGGATCTGCAATCTTTAGAATTGGCGCACTGGTAAGCGTTTCCTTGAATCTCTGAAAATTGTCTTCACACTTAGAATTCCATTCGAACTTCACACCCTCCCTCTTCAAGGATATAATAGGATGAGCTAACGTTGAGAATCCTTCAATCAATCTCTGTTAGTATCCTACTAACCCCATAAAATATCTCACTTCTAATGCATTCCTTGGTGTTAGCCATTCCATAATAGCTCTTATCTTTTCAAGATCCACTGAGATGCCTTCTTCTCATATGATGTGTCCCAAGTAATGAACTCTACTTTGATAGAATGAACACTTATTGATCTTGGCATACAACTGATGCTGTTTGAGTACTTACATCACCAATCGTAGATGTTCCTCATGATCTTCTTCTAACTTGGAATAGATAAGGATGTCATCCAATAATACAATTACAAACTTATCCAAATACTTTATGAAAACTCCATTCATAAAAAACATAAATGTTGTCGGTGCATTTGTCAATCCAAAGGGTACCACTGTAAATTCATAATGCCCATACCTTGTCCTGAATGTTGTCTTACTAATGTATTCATCCTTGATTCTAACTTGGTGATAACTTGATCTCATATCTATCTTTGAGAATAATTTGGCTCCTCTCAAGTGGTCAAACAAGTCATGAATCCTTGGAAAGGGATACTTGTTTCTTATTGTTTCTTTGTTCAATTGTCTATAATATATTTATAGAGTCTTAGAGCTCATCTTTCATCTTTACGAAAAAAATAGGAGCTCCCCAAGGTGACACATTGGGCCTTATGTAACCATTCCTCAAAATCTCTTCTAATTGCATCTACAACTCTTTCAATTCTAGAGTACTCATCCTGTAAGGTGATTTAGATTAAGGAACTTCTCCTGGCACCAAATCAATAGTGAAATCAATATCTCTCTTAGGCAGCATTCCTGGAAATTCTTGAAATATATCTTGTGTGTAGAAATTCTTCCTATGGATAGGTAGAATCTCTCATGGGATTATAAGGTCCCTAGTTACCTAACCAAATACATAAAACAAACAAATGGCCACTAAATTCCTCCTAGATCTAACCTTTTATGCAAACAAGAGGAGAGAAGAGTAGGTAGAAAGTGGATTTCTTAACTTGTCTAGATAGTTTTCCGTGCTTCTCCATCCCTTAGATTGTTCTTCCAAATCTCCTAAGCTTGATGCAACATGTAGAAGACAATGCAAAAATACCTTTATCCAAACAAGTTAAGCATAAAATAGGTCTATTATACTCTGAATGGCACAAAATGAACATATATTACATGAAGCAAGATATGGGAGGAATAGGCCAAGTTATATTGATTGAAAATACATGAGGAAATACAAAATGTATACCTAACTTTATTGCAACACTTCCTTCTAGCTCCTCTTCAAACACCCCTTTGAGAATCCTAGAATCATAAGGTCCACCTCTTCAAGCTTTTTCCACTTTGAGAATCACACAATCATAAGTGTGATGCCTTCAATCACTACCCCACTTGACCCAAAGCATGAGGTCCAATTTATAGGTTAGCGAAGGCCAAACAACTTGGAGGAATATTTGGATCTATGGAGAACAAGTTGGATCAATACATCTTCAGGTTGCCATGAAAGGAATGTGAGGTAGGATTTGAAGGAGGAAACCATCCCATGAAAATCTCTCAAAAATCTACATCCAAATTCCAAGGAAATATGGTCAAAGAGGATTTTCACTCCCCCAAGGAAGGATACAAATAAAAAAAAAGGATATTTTAACTCCCCTAACACTGGAGAACAATAATTTTCACTCCTCGAACATGGACTAGGGAGCGACAATATCGTAACAAGGCTCAAAAATGGGTTTTGACAAGTGTTTTTCGACCCCCAAATGGCATGGAAACTTCCTAATGATGACTAGTAAATGAGTAAACCATATGAATATAATAAATCATAACACCCCTAGGGAGCATGAACATCATGTTTCTCATGGTGATAAACCGTGAAGACACTCAAAGGTGAAAATTTCAGGTATAACAGGTGCCCCATAAGTGTGAGGTTAGAAGGGATCTGATGGGAGAAACAATTTACCAAAATGTAAGTGTAAAGGGTATCTGGAAGAGAGACGAAAGAGATTTGTAGAGCAAAGACCAAGAAATATATCAACATCATCCCCGATGCAGTAATACCCATGATCGGGATAAACTAAATCAAAACATGGCTACTGACCAATACATCACAGATCCATGATAGTACCGACTCAGGATACGACCACCGACATACATTGTGGATCCGTACCTAACAATGAATGATAAATATATCATGGCTACAAGAATACAAACGTGGATCCATGATACAATAATAACACAACCACGACCAATACAAAATGGATCTATGTGACAATACATCAATGAGGTTTCCAACATAATGTCCATGTGGGAACCTACTAAAAAAATCTCCATTGCAACCTAGGTAAAGTACATAACAAGAGTCCGTAGGGTCTTCAACTCGAACCCAAAATTATACGATTCTATCCATGCAAATAATGGACTTTAAGTTGAACATGGTAGAAACCACTTGATTACTGGTCAATGATGTAAACCGTTAACAAGTGCAAGGGAAATCACTAATGATGACAATGACTCCCAAGGAACCCTAGTACATTCCACCGAATGTGAATAAATGAGTTGGATTCGAACACTCATGGAATCATCTGATCAAAGGTCGATGATGTAAACCTATTGTCAGAAGCAAGGAATCTTTCCATTAAGGCATGCAGGACCCAAGGTACTGAATTGGTTTCTAAGTCTAATTCCTAGATGATGTGTTCGAGTCAACAGGAATAGACTCGTTGAATGAGGGTCATGATGTATCCCACATCATTGACATGAAACCAACACAAATAAGTGATGTGAAATGGTATATCAACTGAGTATGGAGTGACACAAGGATGAAGATAGGTAATACTGCAGAGAGGCTAATTCAAGATAAATTCCCTTGAACCTTGGATGGCACGAAAAAATGACTTGGAAACATTGACTCAATGAGGTAAAGAACAAAACACACTGCGATGAAAACTGAGACATTCTTCGGATGCACCAAAGGAGTAATATGACTCATGAATTTGGTATGACTCTGAGACAAGGTAGATTACTTGTGCAAGACAAGACACAAATAAGTGCCATGTTCAAGGGAGACAGTAAGCTGCCATAAAGATTTTCTCAACAAGAATTAACCCATTCTTCCCAATTCCCCCGCATCATGATCTATGAGTACCTCTTTGTTTTTTAACGATCTTGATGAGGGTAATAGATGCTCGATATAGCTCATCTTAGATTAGTGCCTCAACATATGTTTAATGAACCTGAAGAAGGAGGGGTTCGGTCCCATATTTTTCCTTCGATATTTGATTTTATGTTTCCAAAGAAGGTAAACTCGACGATATTTTCACATTTAGAGAGTCTGAAAAGGGTCGAAAGAAGAATCCAAATGGTTATTTTTCGTAAAATTTAAGTCTCCTCACCCGAAAAGGGATAAAACAATGTGAGAGAGAACTCTTCTAGTGGAGGATAACTAGAGTAATATTCCCTTTTCATAATTAGTCCAAATGGCCCTAAAAAGGGATAAACTATCACCAAAAGGACGTCCTTTCAATTATTTTTACGAGCTTGAAAGAAACAAGTTCACTAGGAAATATTTTCCTATTTAAAGAGTCTAAAAAGAGCTTAAAGAAAACTCCAAAGAGTTCCTTTTTCGAATACTTTTATGAGATTGAAAAAGTGATAAAAGTATAATCGGTAACCTATTCTCATGTATTTATGAGCACAAGAAAGGACAAAGGCTGAGCTCAACACCTTTTTACTCAATTTAATGAGCACGACTATGGTATCAAAAGCACTCGAAATATTTTTCATGTTTTAACTAGAGCACGAAAAAGTAAAAAGTAAGCTCAACACCTCTTACTGTTTTTAATGAGCTCGAATATACTAAGAAGAATGTTCGGAGGTATATGCTTCATTTTTAAACGATCTTGAAACAAAGAACAAACTATGCTTGGGGTTTCATTTTTAAATGAGCTTGGAATTGAAAATAAAATACGCTCAGAGCATCTGCTTCATTTTTTAACGAGCTTGAAGTAGAGAATGAACTGTGCTCGAGGAGTCTGCTTCATTTTTTAACGAGCTTGAAACAAAGAATGAACTATACTCAGGATATCTGCTTCATTTTTCAACGATCTTGAAACAAAGAATAAACTATGCTTGGAACGATTGTTTCATTTTTTACCGAGCTTGAAATCAAAAATAAACTATGCTCGATATGATACCCATTGGCAGGTTTCTTCCCAACATGATATCTAGAGGTCGGTACATTGGGTGATACCCATGAGCAGGTTTTCTCCAAACATGATATCCATGGGTTGGAAATTTTCCCCCATCATGATTAACAAAAGCTAGCGGCTTAACTCTAGTATGATTTCCAGAGGCCGGAGACATGCCCCCCAAGCTTCATTTCATCTTCTGACTCTTTTTCCTCCCCCAATTATACTCTTGGATACTTATAGGAATAGGTTCACCAAAGAGAGAGGAAGAAAAAGGATCAAGTGACACATGCAGATGAAATGAAGGTTCAATTACTAAATTTGGTGGAATACTAGACCTAATTAGAGGGGAATCTATTTCATTTTTTAATGAGATTGACATAGAGAATGAACTATACTCATGGCTATCCATTTCATTTTTTAATGAGTTTGACACAGAAAGCGAACTATGCTCATAGTCCTTGTCCATGGCTTCCAAGAGGTCTCCATTGGCTGGAAGAACAATACTCTAGAAAGAATGCAAGCCAAGAGACTCGATAGGGGTAATAGGGGGGAGATAAAGCTCCATTTCCCCCATTGAATGGTTCACCATTTCAACTACGGGATCTAAATTAAGAGAAGTTGAGCATATAGTGAGAGGTCATTTCTCAGTAGCATTTGACGACATGGGAGATAATGACACATAATTAACCTATTACGGGGTGATACAAATTGAACATAAGGAACATTCATTGAAGTCGGATGGTCAGCAGTCATACAATGATCGGAACTAACAAAAAAAAGCTGATCAATGGTCACTATGCTCCCATCATGGGGAAAATGCATCACTCGAAAGAGTGTGGACATGATAGCTTTCATAGCATAGACATAATCCCGCTCAAGGAGTAAATTTAAATACAATGGGCCTCGGACCACTATGAAATCAATGCAGATAGTTTTTCCTCCTAAGGTGATGGATAA
The DNA here is from genome assembly GCA_027924585.1 of Larix kaempferi. Taxonomy (NCBI): domain Eukaryota; kingdom Viridiplantae; phylum Streptophyta; class Pinopsida; order Pinales; family Pinaceae; genus Larix; species Larix kaempferi. The sequence continues at coordinate 1,727,578 of BSBM01001192.1, forward strand.
CTCAAGGAGAATCCCTAAAGGTTCACTAGATATTCTATTAAGATCTAGTGGATGATTAGTGGCTAGCACAAGTTTAGATAACCTATATATTTCCAAGTAGTTGAGGATAAAATACTAACATAGGCCCCTTCATCTATGATAGTATGATATATGATCTTATCGCAATCCCACACGATGATTTGAAAAGGTATGCAGGAAGGAATCAAAGGCTCTGCCAACTTAATCCAATCAAAGGAAATGACCTCAGTACTTGGATGGGGTTCCATCGAAATGGGTGAAATTCACCCTTGTCCACGACAATCTGAACTGAAAAGAAAAAAAAAACCCTCATTGGCATTTGATTCAGTCTCCGAGGGAAGAGTGGGGTCAACCAAATATCGATTCGTATTTACTACTTCATAAACCAAAGGTTGGGTGGGGGAGGACTCTTGGGAATCAATTGAAGGTTTTTGTTGGGAAACGACACTATCTTCCAACAATTGTGAAGCCTCCTCTATAAGAGGGAAAAGGTAATTATAATGAATTCCCCTGCATAACCTCATTGGCATTTGATTCAATCTCCGAGGGAAGAGTGGGGTCAACCAAATATCGATTCATATTTACTACTTCATAAACCAAAGGTTGGGTGGGGGAGGACTCTTGGGAAGCAATTGAAGTTTTTTTTTGGGAAACGACACTATCTTCCAACAATTGTGAAGCCTCCTCTATAAGAGGGAAAAGGTAATTATAATGAATTTCCCTGCATAACCTACAAGGAAAATTGACTTTACCTTTTTACCCCCAACATTATTATCACTGGTTGATGGACCATCACTTTCATGACCCGTAGAGGTTGGTGAGATGGGTTGTTGAGGGTTCTGAGACCATACTTCTAAAACCTTTGGAATACCAAGGAAATGGTTAAGAAGGTGATTACCCTTGCAAATCCTGTAAGGGAACTTGGGTTTCTGGCCTATGTTCTTAGGTTTTTCGATGTTATCAACACTCCTAGTTTGATTAATAGTGGCTGCTTGATTTCCCCCTTGATTATTTTTCTTCTTCATGTTCTTCCTTTTCTTCTTCTTGCTAGCCTCTTGGTTATTAGGATTAAGGCTTTCACCAGGAAAGGAAGAAGAAATGGAAGAAGACACGATGGGTGAAGAAGGAAAAGGGTCAACAATAGGTTGATATGCTTGAGGTGGAGGGCTTGCATTGAAGCCATTGGGAGCATTGGGGACCATCGGAATGGAAACAACCATATCAGTAACCCTAGGGTGAATCCAGGAAGATTCAATGTATCAATGTAAGGAGGACCAATATTTCCAAAACAAGGGAAAAAACAAGGATCCCCAAAAGGGGTTCCTTGATTGGTAGGATCCGAAACTGTTGCCATAGATGCGAACTCAACCTAGGGTATGCTAAATCAAATAGAACAAACTACCAAAGTCTCTATAAGATAAAATCAAGCAAACAACTCTCTTGTAATATAGATAAAGGAAGCAGGGATCCTCCGAATACGAGAGATGAGGCCATCAACGAAGAAACGAGAGACATTTATCCACAACTACTATGTAATGGAATTCTGAAGGTGCAAGTACCAAACACAACCAAGTACACTCCTAAGGAGCCAAAATCGTGTGTTGTATGTCGGTCTTAGGTACTGATAGTACCGCCACTGGAGTCACCTAGGAAGGTAACCTAGGAAAAGCAAGTAAGGATAGCACTTCACGCTTGGTGGTTGGGTGGAACGATCATGGGAGATGGATTCTAAGAATGGGTAAGGAATGTAAGACAATTGTCTTAGACCTAAAGTAACTTAGATAGTGTTGTCACCCCAAGGAATTTTCACTACTAAGATTACTCCCTAACTCGCATAACCCCACCGAGAGATAATGTCGGGGACTAGTCCGATCACTCTTCTTGAATTCTCCTACCTCTTTAATGTTGTGTTAGAGGACATTCCCCAACAATCACTTCATGTTACTAATGGATTTTCACTTGTTAGTGTTCCTAGTTTTATTTCAGTGGCCTTGGAGAATTTACTCTCAACCCTACAACCAAGGCCTTTAAATCATAGACTTGTTGGATTTCTATAAAAGAAAAAGTCTAATTGATTTTATATTATGCTCCTTATTCCTTTTACGACTATTTATTACTCAATAGGGTAAGAGAAATTGGACTAGATGGTGTTTTGACTCGACTCTAAACCATGCACCAAAAAATGAAATGCAAAGTATTCATTTTCGATGAATGCTAGCTATGGTAAAGAAGAGAGTATTTTTCTTTCCCAAATTCATATACCCAATGAAAGAAACATGAACTACTCTTTGGATTCAAAAGATGAGTCTATGATTCAAAGAAACTATAGGATACACGATACTCTTTAGGTCAAAAATGCATGCTAAAAAATGATCCACCCACTAACTAGAAAGTAATAACTTTTTAGTTTTCAATGCTTTCAAACACACCAAAAACTAAACTCAAAAAGTAGAATGCGCACCCTTTTCGTTTTCTTATTTTTTCAAGAAATTTGAATTGAACAAAAGATTCTATGATTTTCTTTCAATTTAAATGAAAGAACTAAATGACACTTACAAGAGGTAAAACAACAAAGAAGACAAATAATACAAGCACTCAAGCAATGAAACCAAACCAAACAAATCTTTTTGAAACCTCAAATGATGAATCCAACCACAATAAAATGGTAAAGAGGGATCCAAGAAAGGGTTTAAAGACTTCTAGGCTTGATAGGAATAAAAAAACTTGACCCAAAAGCAAGCCAAACATAAAAGTGGAAGGAAAAAACACTATTTGTATCTCAATTCCCAAACAGTACCAAAAGGTCCCAAATCTTCACAAAAAGGGTTTGGCGTGTCCAATTAAGTGTTATAGAGTTATAGAGACTTTTGAACAAGATGAACAAGCTCCGAAAATCAAACATTCAATCAAGGGATCAAGTTTACCCAAGATTGTTTCAAGCTTCCAAGCAAGAACCAAAAACCAAAGTGGATACAATAAGAATTCAAAAAGCTATCAAATGCTCAAACCAAAAGCATACACACCATCTAATAGGAAACAAAAACACACATAAAGAGTCTTGAAGCAACAGACCTGTCATAACCAAGCAAACCAACCCTAAAAAAGGAAAGAACAGGGGAATTTCGCCCCTTTCCTTCACTGAAAGAGTGATTTATTGCTCCTAAATGCACTGCAGGGGAGCAAAAATATCCATATTTTCGCTCTGTTAGTAGGATTGGGGGAGCAAAAATGTCATGGGAAGGTCCAAAAATGGAGGCTCTTGTCTGAATTTCAATAGAGGCTCAAGTATGAGGGTGGACAATTCTTCTCAACAGTAAGAACAAGAGACTAAAACTCAAAATAGAACAAGATTTTTAAGAGATCAAAGGATTCAAGTAGTCAATCAAAGGGATTAAAACCTAGAGCAAGCTCCGAGTCGAGTTTCCAATTTTTGTGTGTAGAAATTCTTCCTACGGATAGGTAGAATCTCTCATGGGATTAGAAAGGTCCCTAGTTACCTCACCCAAGAGAGAAAACAAACAAATGGACACTAAAGTCCTCCTATATCTAACCTTTTATGCAAATAAGGGAAGATAAGAGTAGGTAGAAAGTGGATTTCTTACCTTGCTCTGGACAGTTTTCCTCGCTGCTCCATCCTTTAGCTTGATCTTAGAAAGCTCCTAAGCTTGATGCAACTTGTATAAGACAATGCAAAACTATCGTCCTCCAAACAAGTTAACCATAATCTAGGTTTATTCTACTCTTAATGGCACAAAATGAACATATATTGCGTGAATCAATATATGGGAGGAATAAGCCAAGTTATATTGATTGAAAATCCACGAGGAAATACAAAATCTATAACTGACTTTGTTGCAACACTTCCTTCTAGCTCCTCTTTAAACAACCCTTTGAGAATCCTAGAATCATAAGGTCTCTTCAAGATTTTTCGGCATTTGAGACTCACACAGTCATAAGTGTGATGCCTTAAATCTCTATCCCCGTTGAGCCAAAGCATGAGGTCCAATTTATAGGTTAGGGAAGGCCAAACAACTTGGAGGAATATTTGGATCTATGGAGAACAAGTTAGATCAAGAGATATTCATGTTACCATGAAAGGAATGTGAGGTAGGATTCGAAGGAGGAAACCACCCCATGAAAATCTCTTGAAAATCTAGATCCAAATTCCAAGGAAATATGGTCAAAGAGGATTTTCAATCCCCCAAAGAAGGCTACAAAGCGAAAAAGAGGGATATTTTCGCTCCCTAACATTGGATAACAAGAATTTTTGCTCGCCTAACATGGACTAGGGAGAAACAATCTCATAACAAGGCTCAAAAATGGGTTTTGAAAAGTGTTTTTCAACCCCCCAAATGGCATGGAAACTTCCTAATGATGACTAGGAAATGAGTAATCCACATGATAGTAAATCCAAACACCCCTAGGGGGCATCAAAATCATGTTTCTCATGGTGATAAAACATGAAGACACTCAAAGGTGATGATTTGAGGTATAACACGTGCCCCCTAAAGTCTTGGATTTCTATCTAAATGTTCTTCCCCTTTGGTTTTGATTTTCTCTTACTGATAGGAATTATTACTGTTTTTGAGTGATGAAGGCTTGAATCCTTTCTTTCTCTATTCTTGCTTGTCTCTTTTATTTTTCTTCTAGTCCTTTTGATATGGAGCTTTGTTCTTATGCCAGGGCTCAGAGAAGTTGTTGATCCCATTGATCCAGAATCATTTGACTGAGTAAAAGAGGCATGGACCATTGGTTCAGAGCCAATTTAGAGAGCCACTATAAGTAGCAGTAAGAGCTAGGTTGTTGAGCTTAGATCCCAATGTGTTGCTGGTTTTTGTAAGCACGTATTTTTTTGGATCGAAGTTAATGGAATGATGTCCCCTTTAAAATTCTTTTCATGGTTATGCTTTATGGAAATAATATTTACTTTATTAAAAATGATATAGGTGCTTTCCTTTCCAGATGGCATATTTAAGAGTCTTTGGCATGTCATATTGAATCTTTTCTTTATAGGAATCTGGTATACAACTGAGGAACTTCTGAATGTTCACTTTCTCATCCTTTATGAAATATGCATACTTCAAGAGTTCTAGGAACCTTTTCTCATAATTTTCCATGGTCATGCTTCCCAACTTGAGTTCAAAGAATTCCTCCATCTTCTTGTCATAGTAGTGCTATGAGAGATATTCTTTCTGGAACTATTTCTTGAAATTTCTCCAAGAGGTTATATTCTCATCAATATATTTTAGCTTGACTAGTTTATCCCACCAAATGGATAGTTTACCTTGCAAGTGGTAGATGGATACCCTTGCTTCCATGTTTGATGTGTATTGATGCAACTGGAAAAAATTTCTAAGTCCCAACAACCAAGCTTCGACATCTTCTCCTTGCTTCGCTTCTCAACGAAAGTATGGGGGTTTGAATCTTCTTAATTTTCCCACCAGTTCATTATGTGAAAAAATTCTCTTCTTATATCTTTCTAGGGATCTTTTAGGGATGCTTTCTAAGCTACTTCATGAGTAATTTTTCTTCTTTTTTGCAGAGGTTTTGTGATGAGGTCTTCTTGAGGATGATCTAGATATTTCATAATCTCTTCTTGGCTCATTTCTTATGGATTTATCTTGGTTTCTTGGAGCTGATATTTAGTGGGTTCCCGTCAATTGTTTTAGGTAATGCATGATTATTTCTTGAATGTGAATGATCATTTCATTACCTTCTCATCATTTTCTTACTGAATCTTCTAGACTTAAGGATTCACTGGTTCTCTTATGTCCATTTGATCTTACTTCTCTTCTTCCAACATACTTCTCTTTAGGTCTATATGGCATATGTCCTTCAAAATCCATCTCTGATCTGTGTTGTTGTAGCTTCCTCTTCACTATACTTTTGATTCTTTAGTCTTCATTGGTTTGATTACTGGTTAATTTTTTTTTTCAATAGTCACAATGCATGTTCATTCATCAATTGACATAATTGGAGACTGCAATGTGTTCATTTTAAAGTACTGTTAGCACAAATAAAACTCTTCCATTTCAAATATAATGCATAAAACCAACTCTTCCATTTACATAAGGGAGTTCAAACTTATTTCACGACACATTCCAAAAACAGAGCTATAAAACGGTAGAAGGCCCAACATCCGTAGAGTTGAAACCTATGCTCTGATACCACTTTGTGATGTCCCTGACTCCAAAACTAAAGCCAAATTCATCACAAAACCCAAGGGAGAGATGAATCAAAGTAAATGCACAACGAGATAAGATTATATAAGGCTAGGCCAACATGTCAACAATCCAATTAAATAAACAAACATCCTTTTAAAGACAATGCAAACTTGCAATACATATCATTTTCCATAAGCACATGCTATGAAAGGTAAATGCAAGCATGAATATAAACATATTTGAGCAAGATATAAACATGTAATCAAACATCAAATAATAATATCTACTATATCCATATATCCATTAACAAAATCAGATTTACAAGCTAACTTAAACAATATAATAAACAGATCTGCATGATGTCACAATCAACCATATTAACAGTGTTAAAAATCAGATCTACTGACCACCACCTACATCCATATTAACATAAAAAAAACATATATCAAGGCTTCCATATACAACCATATAAATGTTAATAACATAAGATCTCATGGTTGTCACCTACAACCATACAAACCATAAGAAAACTGGGTCCAAGAGCACATATATATCATAAATACAGTAAATAAACATATAATAAAATACTCATCACTGATTACCAACCATTGCAATATTCACATAAACAAATTCAGATATGAAAAATTTCATCTACAACCATATAACTTCATATATCATGGTTGTCACCTACAGCCATACAGATCATAAGCAAATCAGATCCATAAGAACATATATTTACGAAAATGCAGTAAATAAATATATAATAAAATACTCATCTTAATCATGGGCAACTAGCTTCAACAGGACAACATTCCACCTTTCCATAGAAATTCTATGCTCATGAAACTTTCAACATGACATCCACCCCAGAGTTGAAGCCATATATCCAAAGGATAGGTACTCTCAAACCAACAGGCATGGTGCACTCATCTCAACACTGGGAACACTGCGACACAAAAATAGTTGTATCTCAGTCAAACATAAACCTTTTTCAATGAAACAAAAGTGTTCCTTACTGCAAACGTCGCTCCGGATGCAATGGAACAAGTATCATAACCCATAAATTATCAGAAATAGGTGAACCAGAACATATGGTTGTTCCCTTTTCACACTGTCAAAAACCACAACTACACCTTTCTACATCTAAACTTCCCCTTCCATCTACATTACCTAGTGCAATGGGATTCCCTTCACTACTCAAGTCCGTCAGGACATCACCATCCACCATCGAGATTCATGTGCTAGATTTGGACAAGTACAAGAAATGGAATAAGGACTCATATTTTGTTTAGAAAAATCAATCTTCAATCCCCAGTATAGGGTCTTCAAACCTTATTATAAGGCCATCAATCTTCAACAATACAATGCATCTCCTACTCGAGAGCATGTATTTTTTCTAGAAAAGAGAGCATTCCACAGTACTAGAGAGATCAAGAGAAAAACCAGATAAGAGAGTGAGATAAAACTCATTCCTGTACACAAATAACCATTTGAATCCCCAAGTGAGTGACTCTGATTCCAAGAGAGGTAACTCCAAAGGTTAGAGGCCAAATCTAATTGATGAGAGAGAGGAGTTACTCATTCATGAGATGCCTTCCCAAAATAGAAAAATGTGGAATAAGAAGGGAGTTACACTTTTTCCAAAGAGTACAGGATAAAAATAGACGGTGAGGGCGCATGAGTGGATGAAGAGCATCACAAGAGGCTAAGGAGAGCGCACTAGCCAAGTAGGCCCCACCAATCATCAAAGAGGACTCAATAGTACCTCTACAAACCAAAATAATAAAAAATAGGGTCCAACACGTAATGTTAGGGAGAGAAACAACTCCCAGTCCCCAACCCCCACATAAGTGGATTCGATGGCCCCCCATTCTTGTTAGTTTTCCATATTGAAGCTAGTTATTTAATTAAACAATACCAACAATAATAATAATTTTCAAAGTCCATAGTCCCGACACCTAGTGCCCAATAAGAAACAAAATAATAACCTCTGTTTGGGGCTTAACAACTAGGGTGTTACAGTTAGTAAGGGTTAGAGAGAGGGGGGAGTGGGGGTTGGTGGGGGAAGGATTAGGTGTGTGTATTTATGTGTGTTTGTGTGTGTGTGTGTGTGAGAGAGAGAGAGGGTGGAGGGGGGTGGTTATGTGTAGGGAGAGTAGGAGAGGGGTTCGGGAGAGAGAGCAGGAGTTAGGGGTAGTGAGAGTGTGAGAGGGAAAAGGGGGGTGTTAGGGGGTTGGGGAAGAGAGAAAGAGGGTGAGGATTATATTTAGGTGGAGGAGTAGGGAAGAGAGAGAGAGAGAGAGGGGGTTATGAAGGGTTAAGGGGAAGAGATGAGAGAGAGAGAGAGAGAGAGAGAGAGAGGAGGTGTGTGTGTGTGTGTGTGTGTGTGAGAGAGAGAGAGAGAGAGAGAGAGAGAGATAGAGAGAACGAGGGGTGTTAGGGGTTTGGGGGAGAGAGAGGGGTGGGGGTTAGGGGTAGGTGGATGAGTAGATGGGTGGGGGAGAGATAGAGGGAGAGATATGGGGGGGTGGTAATTGGTAGGGTGAGGGTGATTAGGAGAGAGAGAGAGAGAGAGGCTTATGGGGTGTTTATGGGTAGGGAGAGTAGAGTGGGGTTAGGGAGAGAGGGGGGGGTTAGGGGTAGAGAGAGTGTGTGTGAGAGATGGGGGGTGTTAGGGGGTTGGGGGGTTGGGGGGGAGAGAGAGAAAGAGAGGGGTGGGGGTTAGGTGTAGGTGGAGGAGTAGGGTAGAGAGAGAGCGAGAGAAGGGGTTAGTAAGGGTTAGGGTGAAGAGGGGAGAGAGAGAGGGGTGGGGATTAGGGGTAGGAAGAGGAGTAGAGGGTGTGTGTGTGTGTGTGTGTGTGTGAGAGAGAGAGAGAGAGAGAAAGAGAGAGAGAGAGATTCAAGGGGAGAGGTGGGTAGAGTGTGGGTGATTAGGGGTAGGGGGGAGGAAGGGGGTTGGAGGAGAGAAAGCGATAGAGATCGCAATGGGGAGGAGGAGTTTAGGGATTATTAGGGAATTTAGAGAGAAGGGGGGGTATAGGGTGTGATAAGAGATATAGAGAGAGAGGGGGGGTGGTAAGTGGTAGAGAGAGAGAGAGAGATGGAGGGTGGTAAGTGGTAGGAAGAGAGAGGGGGGGGGGCAGAGGGGATGGTTATGGGTTGGGAGAGCAGGAGGGGGGTTAGGGAGAGAGAGTGGTGGGTTAGGGGTAGTGAGAGTGTGAGAGGGAGAGGGGGGGTGTTAGGGGTTTGTGTGTGTGTGTGTGTGTGTGTGTGTGAGAGAGAGAGAGAGAGAGAGAGTCGGGGGTGAGGGGGAGGAGGGGGGTTGGGGTAGAAAAAGAGATAGAGATCAAGGTGGGGGGGTAGGGGTTTAGGGAGAATAAGGGAAGTTAGAGAGAAGAGGGGTATAGGTTGGGGGAAGAGAGAAAGAGAGGGAGAGAGAGATGGGGGGTTGGTAAGTGGTAGGGGGGGTATTAGGTGAGACACATAGAGAGAGGGGGTTAGGTGTAAGGGGGGACACGAGAGAGAGAGAGGGGTCGAGGGGGTGGTTATGTGTAGGGATATTAAGAGGGGCGTTAGGGAGAGAGAGAGAGGTGGGGTTATGGGTAGTGAGAGCGTGTGTGAGAGAGAGTTGGGGGGTTGTGGGAATGAGAGATGGATGGGGGTTAGGTGTAGGGGGAGGATTATGGGAGAGAGAGGGGGGGGATAGTGATGGTTAGGGAGGGAGGGATAGGGAAGGAGGGATAGGGAGAGAGAGTTATTAAGGGATAAAGAGAGGGAGAGGGGATGGTGACGTAGGGAGGGAGGGATGGAAATGTAGGAGAACATAACATGTCTTATCAAATACACACGTGTTTTGTAACTACAAAACATGTGCATGTTTTGTAACTACAAAACATGCACACATTTTGTAACTACAAAATTCGTGTGCGGTTCTATCTGCCTAGCCTATGTGTCAACTCACTTGTCAGGCTCGGGTTCCTCTAGTGCTAGCATCAAGGAATGCATACATGTTTTTTTTTGCAAAGTGGAAACGTGTTTCAAAACTACAATTGCATTTAAAAGGTACCTCAACTTCTTGCGAGTGCCCAGGTGTAAGTACTTCTTAACCTTCATTGATAACTTCTATAGACACACTTGGGTTTATTTATTAACACTTAACAATGAAGTTTCTGACATTCTTTTGATCTTCAAGGTCCTTGTAGAAAAAAAACTTGGACATCAACTTCAAAAGTTAAGAATAGATAATGACAATGAATATGTTAATCGTAAATTTACAACTTATTGCATCATACAAGGCATTCAAATGCAAAGTATTATTCCACACACATCACGAAAAAATGGTGTTATTAAGAGAAAGAATCCCACATTAAAAGAAATGGCAAATTGTATGATCCAATTTAAGGGATTAAGTCCTCATTTTTGGGTGGAAGATATTAATTGTGCAAATTACATACTTAATAACACTCCTATAAAGGATTTAAAATATCTAAAACCTCAAGAATAATGGAGCAACATAAACCATATGTAAGCCACTTTCAAGTGTTTGGTAGTGAAACATGGGGACACATTCTTGATGAGAAAATGAAAGCCTTACAACCTAAGAGTGAGAAGTGTATTTTTAACAATGATTCATAGGATGTAAACGGTTATCAATTTCATGTACCTAACATAGTGGAAGTCATTATTAGAAGAGAGGTTATGTTTGATGAAGGTCTCTTGGCTTGCATGCCTAATTTGATATTTGTGCCATCTTTGGTCGCTTGCAATCCATTCTTGGTGCATGCGTTATCTACTCATAATCTTTCTATTTCTATTATGGATCAATCTTCTTCTTTATATAGTGGGGATGAAAATAGTTATCATCTTTCTCAACTTCATCCTCTAGATGAGTATATTGAACTTCAACCTACACCAGCTTCTCAACTTCCTCCATGGATCCACACAACAAAGGAGCCATCAGTGATCAAGCTGGTGGTCCTTTTAATCAACATTCAACACATTCATTGTTCCAATGAACCATCACTTCTGGTGCACATTCCATAAAAGCCAAATCCATAAACATTTGCAAAAGCAAGTTGCCATATATCATGGGATGCAACAATGAATGAAGAATTTATCCTTAATGGTAAATAAAACTTGGGATATATTCCCTCTTCCAAAAGGAAGAAAACTTAGATGAAAATGGTTATACAAGACTAAATATGTTATAGATGGTAATGTTGATAGACACAAACCTTGGTTAGTTTCTACAAGTAGACGATATTGACTACAATGAAACCTTTACCCCCTTTACCAAAATGATTTACGTTTTCCTTGTTCTCTCCATTACAGCTTCATATTGGTGGGAGGTACATCTAATGGATGTCAAACCTACCTTCTTGTATGGGGATTCAGAAGAATAAATTTATATGGAAAAACCTTCTAAATTTTTTTCAAACAATGTCTTTAAGGATTGGTATGAAAAATTGGATAATTCCTTCTTGACTTTGAATTCTACATATGCCCCACTAACTCTAATGTCTATACTAAGAAAATAGGCGAGCATATTCTCATACGTGTACTATATGTTGATGACCTTCATAAGTTTTTTCCAAAATTTAAAACGAATATGGGATTAAGTAAGATTTTCCGAACTAATCCTAATCTCTCTTAATTATTCATATACGCTAAAAAGTTATTGACAACACATAGATGTTGTACCCTGTACAAGAGGACACTTGGCGACTGAACGCAACTGATCCTCGATCTAGTTAGTTCTAGAGACGTGAAAGAGTTCTATTCGGCATGGACGTTTCTAGAAGCTACGGCATCACCGCCTTCTTCCCGAACACTTTAAATCTTCCAAACCGTCACAAAATAAGCAGAGCTTCTTACATTCCCAATTCTTCTGTGCGACCGTCCGTTTACAGTCTCTGAAGAAGATTATTAAGAGTAGAGAAAATGAGTGGCAGGCCGACTACAAAGTCAAAGACGAAGGAAAATGAGGAACTGGTGGATCTAAACCCTCGCCCGCACCAGTCGGAGTATTTACAGCAGAAAACGGTTCAGAAAGGATACGAGCGCCTCGACCGACGGCCTGCATCGGGTTACCAGGGGCTTCCGAGGAAATCCGGGCACGGCGGTAAGTACACATGGGAGGGGCCCGGCGGAGAGGAGGATAATTTTCCTGCGGCCATTGACGAGCGCGACCCCAACTTCGTCGACGAGGCGCAAGAAGAGATGGACAGAATTGTGGCCGACGGCGTTGTGGAAGTCGCCAAATCCCCAGCCGCTCCTCAGGGCGTCGCTAGAATCGATGTTATCCTTCCCCAACGCCATGAGGCAGATCCGGAACCTCAGAGTAAGTCTCCTCAGGCGGCTTAAACCTGCTTTCCATGATGCTTTCTAGTCCAGGTTGTTGTTGGTTTCTGTAAGAGCATGGATTATGGATTTCTGAAGAAATAAGGGTTGTAATGGCTTCTGTTTTCACTGTTATTGTATAAATGTTCAGCCCTCGAGCTGTTTTAATTTGGTTCGATAAGTCCCATTTTCTTTTATTTATTTGTTTGTTATATTGATTTGTCATCAACTTTTAATTTGTGACTAAAAGAGAAATGTGTATTAATTTCCATTAATCTTTTTTTTCAATCAAAATAATTTCCATTAATTTTACTATTAAATTTCCACATTTTTAAGATTAAAGTGGAATTTCTTCCTTAAATCATACTATTTACTATTAAATTTTAATTTCAAATCCCTAACATAACTTTACAACAACAGGATAATCCCCAATCCCTAACTCTACAACATGATCTATTCACACTCGAAGTGCAAATAATAGTGCCAAATGTAATAATAATGCAAATAATAGTGTCACATGTAATAAAAATGCAAATAATAGTGTCACATGTAATAAAATTGCAAATAAAGTGTCACATGTACATTGAGCACTAACTCTTTATAATTCAATTGCCCATTCAATTATCCATACATTGAGCACTAACTCTTTATAATTCAATTGCCCATTCAATTATCCATTACTCAAGACTTCATTCTCATTATCACAATTGCCCATTCAATTATCCATTACTCAAGACTTCATTCTCATTATCACAAGAGATAATGAACACATTAAATTGTGATGTCATCATCATTATCAATACAATGTTTCATTATCACAACACAACACAATGACCCGATTGGAATCTTGGCTTCATTATAATTATCAAAAGACAATGACCGCATTCGAACATTGACCTATGTGTTTTTCATATAAATTGGAAAAAAAAAATTAGTAATTTAAACTCAAATTGAATTATTCATTATCATTATCAAAAGACAATGACCGCGTTCGAATATTGACCTATGTGTTTTTCATATAAATAGAAAAAAAAATTGAGTAATTTAATCTCAAATTGAATTATTCATTATCTTTTTTTTCATAAATTTAAATTCAAATTGAATAACAATTCAATTATTCAAATTGAATTATTCATTATTTTTTTATTCATTATTTTTTTATATGAAAAAAAAGAGTAATTTAAATTCAAATTGAATAACAATTCAATTATTCATTATTCATTAGGCCACTCATAATTATTCAATACTCATTGTAACTAAATAATTCAACTATACATTATCAAGCCTTACTAATTCAACTATACATTACCAAGTCTTATGCTATTTGCAAGATTTTAAAAAAATTGAGTAATTTAAACTCATTGAATTATTCATTATGTGCGTTTCATATAAATAAATAATAAAAAAATTAAGTAATTCATTATGTGTTTTTCATATAAATAATTTTTTAATTCAAATTGAATTATTCATTATGTTTTTTTCATATAAATATAAAAAATAAAAAATAAAAAATTTGAGTAATTTAAACTCAAATTGAATAGCAATTCAATAAAATAAAAAAATTTGAGTAATTTAAACTCAAATTGAAGAGCAATTCAATAAAATAAATAAATTTGAGTAATTTAAACTCAAATTGAAGAGCAATTCAATTATTCATTAGATCACTCATAATTATTCAATACATTATGTATTTTTCATACAAAAAAAAATGAGTAATTTAAATTCAAATTGAATAGCAATTCAATTATTCATTAGATCACTCATAATTATTCAATATATACCTTTATTCAATATATACCTTAGATCACTTATAATTATTCAATACTCATTGTAACTAACATTCAATTATACATTACCAAGTCTTATGCAATTTGCAATTTCATTATCGCAATTATTCATTACCAACAACCAAGTCTTATATTATTTGCAATTTCATTATTAAAACTAATTCAATTATACATTACCAAGTCTTATCCTATTTTGTAATTTCATTATCGCAATTATTCATTACCAACAACATTTGCAATTTCATTATTAAAACTAATTTAATTATACATTACCAAGTCTTATCCTATTTGTAATTTCATTATCGCAATTATTTATTACCAACAACATTTGCAATTTTATTATTATTTGCAATTTCATTATTAAAAAACAAGTTTTATATTATTTGCAATTTCATTTTTTTTAATAATGATTATAGCAATATATGCTTTTTGAACTTCATTTCAAGAACACCGAAAGGAAAAATAAATAGAAAGTAAAGTAGATGTGATGAAGTGAAAAAAAGAGCAGTAAAAGTAAAGTATGGCTTTTTCTGATTTGATAAAACATCATGGAAAATACAAATGAAAACTAACATTGAAGTGAATTTAGAAATTTTTTAAAAATATAGAAACAAACAATGATAACACTATAAAACAATATTAACTATAGCACATTCAACCTATAGTTTCAAAACAACATAAAAATTTATTGAGAACAACATCATTTTTGTCATTTTACTAGACTTTTCTTATAAAAAAAGTGATGAATATTGAGGATCCCAAGCTAAAGGGAAATGCAATGAAGACATCCAGCGATCAAAATATGTGTTGAAACTAAACTCATATGAGCTTTGCCTAGAAGGGTAGCATGGCAATACAACAAGATTAACAACATTACATGATGGGCTATAAGCCTTCTTAAGCCAAATGCATCCTCGATGAAAAAATATGATGTCTTTCTTCAACTTTTATTAACAATTAGTTTCCCTCAATTTCATCATCAATGAGATTAGTCATGTAAGAATACCTATACATGCATCAAGTAACATGCATCAAGTATATACATAGAAAAAATTCTTTCATCCATCCAATTGGAGATTGAAATTGAAAAGTAGTTTTAAACCGAAACCAAACAACAATTGTATGCTCAAGAGCCCTTAGATGTACTTTGGTGACCTATGGAATAAAAATGATGCAATGCTTTCAATCTAACTCTAAGAATGGCTTAAATTCTCAGATAGGTCGAGCAGAGGATTAGCCGTCCACTCTCCAAATTATATTATCAATATTTTCCTATGGCTTTCCCAAAATTGCCACCTTTGATCAGTGTTTCCAACAATAGATTTCCCTCTACCTTCATGAGGAAGTTCACAGGTCTCACTCATAGGTCTGCATCTTATGTTTGCATGAAGAATAAAGCAATTCATGGATAGTCTAGGAACATTGACAACAACTTCTTCGATCGTCCACACCTCTTCCATTTGAGTCTTGGTGTGGCTCATTGCAACGTCAATGAATCTAAATAGGGTAACAATTATTTGTCCTAAAAGAGAAATCATGACACCATCTACAAGTCTATAGTCCTCTAAGAATGAATTTATTTTTGTTTCAAAGTAAATTGCATCACCTCTAGTGAATTGAATGCATGTAAGATTATATTCTTCCATGTAAATCAAAAGCCCACTTCTCTCATTGAATTAGCCAAAGAGAACATGCCTAACAATGTCTGCGGGGCCATGACTCATAGATGCCAACGTCGATGGATCTGTTAAAATATTGAGGATGAAGCAATCTTCTCCATTGATTTGCTTCTCAACCAATGCACTTTGCATTTACAAACATGGTCCATTGATTTGCATCTCAACCAATGCACTTTGCATTTACAAACATAGTTGTTGTTGATAATGTATTCAAACCTCGCATAAAAGATAAGCTAATGATATGATTAACTCAACATCAACCAATTTTGAAAAGAAAAATTGTTAATTGTCCTATGTTCATAGCCATCTAATCAAATATTTAAAACAATAGCTATTGATCATCACCTAAGATTTGATAACTTGCTTTTATGTGTTTTCTAGATCTTCTAACGGAAATCAACCAATTTTGAAAAGAAAGCTTGTTAATTGTATTATGTTCATAGCCATCCAATCAAAGATTGAAAACAACAATTGTTGATCATCACTAAAGAATTGATAACTTGCTTTTATATATCTTCTGGATCTTCTAATGGAACCAACATTATTCATCATCAATGTAACTGGTTTATAGAATTGATCATTGGCAATTGAAGAAGTACACGAGTTTTATAACTAAATGCTACATATTTTTGCACGGTGGTACTTATGTGAAAGGTTTAAAAGATTAAGAGAGAAAAGTAGACATGGACGAAATTGAATGTTTCCCCCATTATGTAATTTGGGACTGTGATGTAAATTTGGAACTGTCGTTTGATAAAGTATAATCTCATTTTATTTAACATATTAATACTTAATCAAAGTGTTTGCTAGGTTTATTGTTTTTATCCATTAA
The DNA here is from genome assembly GCA_027924585.1 of Larix kaempferi. Lineage (NCBI taxonomy): Eukaryota > Viridiplantae > Streptophyta > Pinopsida > Pinales > Pinaceae > Larix > Larix kaempferi. The sequence goes on from BSBM01001192.1 coordinate 1,744,397, forward strand.
GCATAAAAAATTATTTAAAGAATAGAGTAAAAATTTTGATGTCTAAAAATTTAGAGTTGAGATGGATCAATGTTAGTTTTCTTTATATGTTTGTACATTAATCTGATAATGAGGAATTTTTTTAAATGAGATTTTAATTTATTTTATTTATATATATAAACTCGTACACATTTCATCTAGATAGAATTGTGGAGCACACTTCACTTATTTTAAAAATATTCCTTTATTTTTAAGTACATGTTAATCAAAATAACTTATCTATCTATTTCTCATAACCTCTACCCACCATACATGACTTGTTCATCTAAATAAATTATCCATCTTTTTCTTATCACCTCTACATGGAAAAACAATAGTTTTTTACATTATCAATATTAGAAGATAGTGTTATCATGATGATGGTTAAGAGGTTGTGAACCTGGTTTTGAATTGTTACTTTTGATTCATACTCTTGAATTGTAAAGTACTAGTCTTTTTCCTTGGGTGAAAAAAATATATATATATTTGTTTCATAAAAAAATATAAACTAAAACATTAAATTGTTTATATAAAAACCAACTATTTCAATCAAATTGTTTATATTCCTATTATTAGAATATAATTATTTAGTAGAAGTAATATACCATCTCCAATAAGGATTTAGACATAATTAAAAAGAGTTGGGAAAAAATTGAGAAGAATAGTGTAGAGGTGCTATTTTGTAAAGTAAAGAAAATGATGGTTGATCCATTGGATTTTATAAAACAATGAAAACAATGGTTGATGCATTAACTATATTTGTATAAAAGGTTTTTGATGAATAATTGTAAGAAAAAAATTGCATCCATATTTTTTTGGTTGCATGTTACGTCTCAACTAATCATTTCTTTGTTTTATAAAATATACTATGTTTAAAGTTCTTAGGTGTAAGAAAAAAATTGTATCCATATTTTTTTGGTTGGATGTTATGTCTCAACTAACCATTTCTTTGTTTGATAAAATATGCTATGTTTCAAGTTCTTAGGTATTGAATAGCTATTTATCTTTAAGACTTAGAATCTACTAATAACTATGTACCTTTAAAACATTGAATCTGTTGGGTTTAAAACTGCTCTAATGCATTGAATAGTTAATATAATTATAACTTTTAGTGCTTTTCAATAATAACCCATTTTCATATATTAAAGGGTTCCATGAGAGTTGAACCTAAACCTCAACCAAACCAACTTCTAGTCCTTTCAATAATAACGCATTTTCATATATTAAAGAGTTCCATGAAATTTGAACCTAAACCTCAACCAAACCACGGGATAATTCCCTAACTAAGGTTACTGGGAAGAATTAGCTTTCATTTCTAGATGGCACGAATGAGATTCACCTTGTATGTACATGAAAAATACTCTTATTACATAGGGAGAATATGCCTCTCAATGAGATTCACCTTGTATGTACATGACAAATACTCTTATATGTACATGACAAATACTCTTATTACATAGGGAGAATATGCCTCTCATGGATTTCCAATGTATTTATTTAAAGATTTTTAACTCAAGGAAGGAGGAATACTGGAATGTTATATTCTTTATATCTCAAAGAAAAACTATATATTAATTTGAAAGATTCAAAATATAAATATAAATAACTCTGGCTTGTGGCATTTCTTTATCGAAATAAATATTACAAATAACAACAATATTAACCTGCAAAAAGAAAACGTGCATGCACAGTAAGGAAGTTGTTTTTATTGTTTCCATTTGAATTTTGTGAGATAATCCTGACATCTGATATAAATATATATAATAAATCTTGCAGTGTAAAATTCATGATAATGTGTATTTTAATCAAAAAAAAAAATTTACTGTTTCAGTTTGAATTTGCTAATTATTATTTATCATCAACATTTATCCACACTTTATTTATATCATTTTTTATTTTTAAAAATTAAATTTTCTTCTACAGTAATAATTGTAAGAGAAATATTTGTTAACAACAATTTCTATGATGGGCTTTTATCCCAACATTCAAAACTCTGAAATTGTCAAAACTTGTTTCTGTCATTCTAATTTATATTAGAAAAATAGTTACAATGTGCTTCAGGTACAGTACATATTTTCAAGGACATATTGTTTTTTTTAACAACTAACCTTTAGGATATATTCAATAAAAATAACAGAAACCAACCAAAAACATTGCAGAGTTTGCAACAAACAAAAAGCACATGTAGTAGTGGGAACATTTATTAATAGTTTCTAGTAAAAGCTAAAGACATAAAAAAGTAGATAACCATAAATCACCAAACCTGCATAAGAAAATCAACACTCCATTTTTTACCATTCTAATAGACTACCTGTTAGTTCTTTTTTTGAAGAATTTATTGGTAATGTGAAGAGGCTTTTCAAGCATTTAAGGGTGTCCCAGACTTGTTACTATTTTTAGATTGTATATTTATTGAATATATAAAATCTGGGCATATACATATTTATGAAATGGGTATGTGTACTTTGAAAACATGAGCATTGCACTGTCATTGGATTCAAATGCTAAGTTATGACTTTTCGAGAATTGTTTTGGTAATGTGAAAAGTTGTACATTCCAACAGATTGCATGTTAGGTGTTTTAATTTTTTTTTTGGTAATGTGCATAGGATTTTTAAGCATATAATGGGCATCTCAGGCCTGTTATTGGACTGTAGTCATTGAACATACATAATCTGGCATGATATAGATTCATCGAGTAAGTGGATATCTTGATTTAGTGATGTTTACAGCTTTGGGATTGTTTTGTTAGAGCTACTTATAGGGAGGAGAGCTGTTATTTTTATAAAAAATGAAGATGATGAGGAAGATAGTGTGAAGTGGGTGAAGAGGCAGTTACTGACAAGGTAAATATCAAAGTTGTTTGATCATACCCTTTTGGAACTTGATCCAGAACTTCTCCAATTTGAATATCTCAAATGATTATCATGGAAAAATATGCAATGGGATAACGTAAACACATACATCTTCGGGAAAAACATTGAATTGTTAAGTTTGGCACTACATTTTTCTTGTCTTTTGTTAGATCAATTTCTAATATTCCTTGTGACTTTTTTCTTTTGTACTAGAGAATTTATTCTCTAAAAACTAGAGAAATGTTAGATCAATTTCTAATATGCCTTTTGACTTTTGTCTTTTGTAATAGAGAATTTATTCTCTAAAAACTAGAGAAAGAGATATAGATCAATGTCAAGAAAATTTGGAAAGAGATTCAAGTAAAGGCTCTATAGAAATGGCAGATAGGATATAATTGAATGTCCTTAGCAGGTCATTTTATTGTCATTTTAACTGCACGGTTAGGAAGCACTAACCTTAAATGCAGGGAGACTATTCAAAATTTCAAAGTGACCATACATATTCAAAGGAAGCACTAGCCTTAAATGTAGAGAGAGAAAACTTACCACACATTAATCATATTTCACCCAAATTGAAGGCACTAGGGAATAATCTATTAATGGCTAGAACAACCACAACCAAAGTTAGCGCAGCCGACTTGGAAACTAACTCAGGCGTAAGAATTAGTGGATAGGGATAGGTAGTGCGTTTTAGAGGTGAAAAAATATGAAGATGTGGATTTGATATATGCGAGTTGATAATAGACAGAGGGTGCAGGTTAGCCTTCTCACACACGTAGCCAGCTTTTCCCTTGAGAGGTTATCTTATTTAAAAAATCAAATATGCTCTGCCTCGTTGAATAAGGGGTAATGCGTTTATGCTGTAAAAGAAATGTGAAGCTTGGGGTAGTACATATTCATCCAAAAATAACTAATCATGCAAAAGAACACAGAAAATGACAACATACCTGGAGAGAACCCCAATTCATCCTCCAGCTCACGCTCAATTGTCAGAGGATCTAAATTGCCAACATGCAAACTAGACATGACTACACACAATAATATCCAAATAACTCACATTTGACAGTACTGTGATATTATTTCAATGGTTCTTACACCCACAACACAATAGCTATTCTTGCATGCCTTTGTGCATTGACCAAAAATTAATATGGAGAAGGGTATCACAATAATGCCTACTGACTGTTAAATTGACAAATGATTGATTCATGGGAAATAACACAGTAAGAAGCAATGGTATGGGAATGTGCCATTGCATCTTCAACTCTATTATACATAAAAATACATATACTGGGCTTGTTGGTATGATTCTGCAATACTTACCCTAAAAACACTCACGGATCTCAAGTGTGTTATTCTTTTTTCCATAGTGAAAAAATCCAGGGTAGTCATATCATCTCCTTTTCCAAAACACTTAAAACACTATGTGTAAGCAATCTTGTCAATATATGCAAGACTACCATAGTGCAATTAGAGGTATTTTTCACTGCAAATTTAAGTATGAAAAAAATTAAATCCTTGAGACATCCTGAAAGAATTGACATACTTTTACTCAATTAAATAGTAATAATAATAAAACACCTAACTGCAAAATGAAAATGCTCAATACATCATGAAAGAAAAATACTCATTTAAAAAAGAAACTGGTGAATTCCGAATATTATCTACTTCACAGGCTGGAAAATACATTTTCCTTGAGGCAACAAAAAAATACCTTTCTGCTCTTTTTAATGATATACCCTTTCGGACAAAATCCTTGCAGTCAATAAATAATTGGCTTAGTGAGCCACAAAAGTAATACAAAAACCTAAAATTACATTAAGATAAATTACTTCATTGAGTGGGAAGCTTTCGTGCCTCACATCTTCAAGCCTCTGTTAGATCAAGAGATCGAATCTGAGGAAATTGGTGTCAGCAAATTGAGCAGGGAAGTCGACCCGATCAAGAGATCGAATCCGAGGAAATCGCTAGTGTCAGTGAATTGATCAGGGAAGTTGATAGGAAGAAGAAGAATTTGGCAATTTCAGACAATAGAATGGAGAAAAAATGGGAGGAATTCAAGAAGAATCCTGACAAGTGAGGGAAGAGTTCTTTGCCAAAGATTTCTATGAAGAAAAAGGAGATTTTGGGCAGGAAATCAGTGAGCGAAAATAGGGTAATTGAACGCCCTAAGCCTCTAATAAGAAGCTCAGGAAAATCGCTCAGTAATGGGTAGGTTATTATATCAAGATACAGGTACTTCCATGAAAAATCGCTCTCGATAAATGTGCTTAATAGGTTAACAATTCAAGCCCTATATTGGGTTGCCAAGGCAGCATGAAAAATCTATTTCTGGAGTGACATCGTAGAGAAGAAATAGGAGATGAACATTGCACCTCCCGAAGGGCTTTTCGACCTAGAAAATTCGGCCAAGAAACATCCAAGCTTTGAAAAGATAACTCTCATGGAGGCCCGAAATTGCTTCAGCAAAAAATGGATCCTAGGCTATTTAGGAGACATCGGTTCCAGGTTGAGGAATGGAAGATGGAAAGAAGATGATATCTATGATACGATAAAGCGTCCGCTTCTTGTTTGCAGAAAGGCTCAAAGGGCCAGAATCTCGCTGAGAGCTAGGTCTTGAAGATAAAACGGGAGAAACCGTCTTAAAGAGCTAGGTCTTGAATAATCTACTAGAGTGAAAGCATAAAACCGAGTGACAAAACCGACAGAAATAAAATGGCCGCGTGAACAAACTGACGATAATAAAATGGCCGCGTGACCAAAATGACGGCAATAAAACAACATACGTGGTGAATTTTAATTAGCCCGATAAGCGAGGAATCTGTGAACAGTGTCATGGGACAGTTTCTCATAGAATGAATGCCTTCGGCGTAAATATATATGTTTTTTTATATATAAATTTTCATTATATCTATATATATATATATATAATTCAAATTACATAATTAAATTCAATTATTTATTAGCAAATCTTATACTATTGTTAATATATAAATATATATATGTCTTTTTATATAAATATATATAAACTCAAATTACACAATTAACTTCAATTATTCAACTTCAATTATTTATTAGCAAGTATTATACTATTGCTAATTTAATGATTCAAAAGAATATATACATTGAAATTTTTGGAACTATGTATAAGAATGATTGCACAACAATAATGATTCAAAACAATAAATACATTGAAATTTTGGAACTATGCATTGAAATTATTGAAATTTTGGAACTATGCATAAAAATGATTGCATAACAATAATCTACTTCAAATTCATTAGCAAATATTAAACAATAAATACATTGAAATTTTGGAACTATGCATAAGAATGATTTCACAACAATAGTCAAGAACTATAATAAATACATTGAAATTTTGGAACTATGCATAAGAATGATTGCACAACAATAATCAAGAACTATATAGTCACACACATTACTTCAAATTCATTAGCAATAATACTTATATAAGATTGAACTATAATAAATACATTGAAATTTTGGAACTATGCATAAGAATGATTGCACAACAATAATCAAAAACTATAACACACATTACTTCAAATTCATTAGCAAGTCTTATAATACTTGTATTTAAGACTGTATTTTCATTATCAAGTCTTATACTATTGCTAATTTAATAATTCAAAACAATAAATTCAATGAAATTTTGGAACTATGCATAAGAATGATTGCACAACAATAATAAAAAACTATAGTCACACACATTACTTCAAATTCATTAGCAAGTCTTATAATACTTGTATTTAAGACTGTATTTTCATTATCAAGTCTTATACTATTGCTAATTTAAAAATTCAAAACAATAAATTCATTGAAATTTTGGAACTATGCATAAGAATGATTGCACAACAATAATCAAGAACGATAGTCTCACACATTACATTACTTAAACGATGATCATACTTATGAATATATACTTTAGTTACAACATTACTTAAACAATAATAAGGAATAAGGGTGATATATATATATATATATATAAACTCAAATTGCATGATCAACTTCAATTATTCATTAGCAAGATTTATAATACTTGCATTTTCATTATCAAGTCTTATACTATTGATAATTTAATGATTCAAAACCATGAATACATTGAAATTTTGGAACTATGCATAATCAAGAATGATTGCACAACAATAATCAAGAACGATAGTCACACACATTACTTCAACAATACAAGTAGTCACAACATTACTTAAATAATAACAAGGGTGAAAGTTGCATTGCAAAGGTTGAGGAAGCGGGCCATGAGGGCCAACAATACTTAAACAATAACAAGGGTGAAAGTTTCCTAAGAGTGGGCCAAGAGGGAAACATGGTAGCAGGGCGGGTTGTGAGATAAAAAGCATCAAAGTGGGAGGATATAGGAGAATCCTTGGCAATGTTGATCTTTAACATCTAGGAGAGTTGTGGGTTAAGGTGAGCACACGAGCTTTGGCATTGTTGAGCTTAGAATCATAGAGTTATGGGTTAAGGCAACGACCTCTAGACATGTGGCAAAGCATCGTAACTCTAGACTCAGTCGAAGCACTAGGGAATATAGATGTCATTGTTGTTGAGTTAATATGTTGTTCTCCAATCCTAATAATCCATTGTGTTTCATGTTAATCTATTGTTAATCACATGTTATGTTTGTTATTTTTTTTTTCCAACCATGTGGTGTTGGTTAATCTAAGAATGTTGTTTAGAAATCACACATCTTAAATTTTAAGCAAGAGAATAATTTTGCCAATTTTGGCACTGGTTTAGTATGATTTAAAATTTTAAAAATAAGTTGGTGGTTTTGATAGCAGTTAACTCCGAGACAATTTTAGAGTCTCTAGATTTCTAAGCTCTAATAACACTGCTTGATACTCTATTCTTCATTTTCTTCCTATTTGTGCTTGTAGAAGAAATAGTCCACAGAAAATTGTGGCATGTTTATTTTACAATAAACTGCGGCATTGTGATTGCCAATTTTCAATTACAGTGTTTATATATAATAAATATGCACTACACTGAAAAAATGTTGAGATAGTGCTCCTCAGCTATGCAAAAATTTTCTTTTACAACATGTTATCTCCCCAAATAAATGTAGACTAGTCAACGTTTATCTAGGTGATAGGAAGTCTTTTATTTTTCTGTTTTTGGTCCACACGTGTCTGAGTTCTAGTCCGGTATGTCTAAGAAGGTAACGAAGTCTAAAAATGATATTTCTGCGTCGGCCTCCTTCAGAAGATAGAGTTTTAGGTTTCGGTAACTTAGGCGGGCCTGGTTTTGGCTCATTAGCTACCGAAAGCCAGGTTTTCGGTTGTTTATGGTGTAAAAAGACAGAACATTCCAACCACCGAAAATGGAAAAGTTACAGCATAAAGTGGAGAGACAGTTTTCGGTGGCTTGGGACAGGTCAAACATTTTCCGCAGCTCGAGAGGCAAAGCCGAAATCTTCCCTAGCTGCCGAAAGGAAAAAGTTATGCCCGCATTCATGAAGCCGTTTCAGGGGTTTAGGTGAACAAAACGGTTTCATTAGCCACCGAAAGCCAGGCATACTTCCCACAGCTTGTTGTCAACTAGGCTGGGTTGGCTTCGGCCACTGAAAACAGAAGGCATTAGAGAAAATCATTTTCCGGTGGCATAGCAGGTTTGAATACAAATTATCGGCTGCCAAAAGGGAAGTCACGTCAATTTACAGACATGTCAAATTGAGGGTTTGGGGTCATGATGCAGGGAACCCATCATAGTTAAGCCACCGAAAGGGTCATTTCAGCCAAATTCTGACGCACCCCGAGAGCAGTCCGGACGCCACCTCCATGTTTCTGACCAGACGAACATCTTTCACATCCACTTAACCGCTTTTCTAAAATTTTGTTCCACTGTCGCAATCATACCTCAGCCACCATCATTTCACCCTCATGATTACCCACTTTTGCATACCCTCGGAGTTAGCTCCCGAAAGGCCACACCACCTTTCCATTTTTGCCCCCACCGTGTCGATTGAGCCCATTTTTCCCTGTTCCCTGTCGCTCTCTCAGTCCGGGTTTGAGTAGCAAGCGCCACCAAGTAGGTCATCGATGCTGAAAGGGGGAGGAGCAGTTTTGAGAAAGGAATTAAGTGACACCTGCTACCTGGAGGCACACCCCGAGGTAGGTCAGTTTTTCAAAAATTTTGGTTGCTATAACTTCTGTAAAAAACATCAGGGCTCTCACCAACAGGTAGCTGAGGCCATCGCCCTATCATATGACGAAGAAAAAGTAGTAATCGGCAAGGAAGAGTTCCATGTGGACGAGGCCCTCATTTCCCAGGTAATAGAATTGCCCACAACCGGGGAGAGCTGGTTTAAGACCACGATTAAGAAGGATTTTGAGTTTAAATCGTATCTGAAACCGGAGCACAGGAGTCAGGTCTGGAAGAAGGACATCCCTATGTCATACCTGGAGGACAATTGGAAGCTGTTATTGAAATCCATCCTAGCCTATATAACCTGTGAAGGCAGGTATAACCGGGTGTTAATCTATCATTTCAGATTGCTGGATCATTTCACAGGAAAAAACCCTCTAAATCTCCCTTTTTACCTCCACAAGAGCCTCACCAAAATGGCTCACCAAGTAAAGGCTCAACCCTCCAAAATTGCAGGGAGGCTATTCCACCATGGTCTGGTCAAATTGTTGGTCTCTGAGTTATTGCAGAGAAAGGGCATGAAATGGACTTTCTTTCTCTTTTGGAGCAGGCTCGAAACTGAATTTCAGCCTAAAGGTGAGAAGAAATCCTCAAACCCCAGGAGTGGAAAACGGAGAAGGAGGGCTCTTCCCCCAAATTTAGTTAAGCCCCTTTCCTCAGCTCCACCGGTGAAGAAAACCAAAAGGAAGTTGACATCTGATGACAAGGCTGAGGATGAAGGGATGGTTTCAGAAGAAATTCCTTCGAGAAGTGAAAATCCTTTGAACCTCCCTTACACTGATTCTGAAGAGGAAGGGGAGTTGCAGAAAGCGGAAGAAGATTTTGATGAAGAGAAAATAGGACAGGTGCCCCAGGCAGAAGCCCCAACCTTGATGGAGCAAGAGAGTGACTGTGTAAAGTTGTCCCCATCTACTTTTATGGAAGAGTGGGGCTTGGACTATGTAAATTTACCCTCCCCTGCACCTGTGGAGGAGAAGAGTCAGTAAGTGGCAGGCAGGCCAACCCAAAAGGCAAAGATTTCAGCTTCACAGAGAATCAACTGGCTCCTTCAGCAAGCTTATGAATGCGAGTTCCTCCAGAAGGTTATTAAAGAGAAGAACGAGAGGCTGGCAGAGAGGTACAACGAGCTCTACAAATCCTTTCATGGATTGACCAAGAAACATGGCAAGATGAGGGGCGGGAACATAAGGCTCGTCAGGGAAAACATCCGATTGAGGAGAAGGGTCGCAGTTTTAGAAGGAAAGTAAGGAGCCCAAAGTCCCCAGCCCATGGCACATTCAAACCTGGAGACCTTAGCTGCTGCCGTGATCGACTTGGCAAACCATCTGACCTCGGCCCAGGAGGAAGAAACATCCAGGTAACATGAGGATGTAAACACAGTTTTGACATTTCTTTTTGCAGTTAAATCTTACATGGTTTTCGGCGGCTTGGGCAAAAACCGGAACTGTTCATTAGCTGCCGAAACCTGTTCTGGTAGCTTATGGTGTGCAAGCAACGTCCTCCCAGATATCTAAAAGGAGATAAGGTTTTCCCGCACCCTAAAGCATTTCGGTGGTTTAGGCGAAGCATTATCATGATTCATTAACCATCGAATGTTAGCCTTTCGGTTGCTTGTCACCTTCAAACTCAGTTTTGTTAGCTACCAAAAACGAAAACAAATGCATGAATATATCAGCAAGCAGCAAACCGTTTTGGTATGGTTCCTAGCACCTTGAAGACGTTTTCCAGAAGGCTGATAGGAGTTCAAGTGTACCACAATCACCTCTGTGCGCAGACTGGGAGCGCTGGCAAATTCGACAACAGAATATTCTCGCCTGTTTTTGGAAAACACCCCTACAGGTTTCTGCAGAATGGCATTTTTACACCTGCCCCAGCCCCAAGATGCTCATCTCAAACTGCCAGGCGTGGTGTCACTTACACGGAGTAGTTACTTTGGTCATGATGCATTACTGCATCTATCATTGGTTGTTCCAGTCGTTATTTTTAGTATATTCGATCCATTTGTTTAGGATCTAAAAAATGTGTAATTGCTATAAAGCCAAGGACTGAAGTAGAATACAGGTTCGATTTTGGGAGATTTTCAAACATTTTGTAAACTCAGACATTTTATGCAATAGCAGTGAAACCAGTTTCTTTTGCTATTAATTGTTCAGTTTTTCCACCTTCTTTCTTTTCTGCACTTGTGTTAGAATGTTACATTCACGTTGTTATGTTTGCTTACATTTGATGACTGTCATCTTATCATTGTACTCACAAGCTTAACTCTGCAAGTGTTATGTGACTATTATAATCTGCCATTCATATATAAGGTTTTGTGTATGATTATGCTAATATGATAGTTATTTCTCCATGCAATCACTTATTTTACAACCTCTGAACGCTGGTGGTTGAGAGCCTCGTCTATCTAAGTGCATTAAACATGTTTTGAGTGAAAAAGAGTGTTTGAATCGTCCAACTTGATCCACCCCCTTTTTACTATTCATATTTTGGTCAAGTTACCAGGCTCTTTCGACTGCGACCTAGAAAGACTCCTGGAGTGATAACAAATTAGCACCGTTGCCGGGGAAAGATTATTGAAGCAGCAGCTTCCCTGGGAGATGACACAGTCCCAGCTTTGATGATAGACAAATCTTGGGCACTTTTTCGGTTGTAATCATCTATTTGGCGACTCCATTAGAATGCAATGGCTTCGAGAAGACCAAGTACCAAATCGAATCCTCAAAGGCCACCAGTAACACCTATTTCAGACCCTGAACATATTATAAGGAGAGGAGGACCACGCAGAGGCAGATTTCCAGATCTATTAGAAGGACCACATCGGGCCTTACTAGAGGTATTTATGCTGTCCCATCATATGAGTTTCCTTTTGAATCTCCTTTTTTCTGAAACAAACGAGCCACAAGGAAATATAAGTGAAGCATAAAATTTATGGGCCCAAGTATCTTCATCTGTTGCTGCTGCCCAAGTCCCTAGCCTTGATCCTGCTACACGAACTGACTTAGGAAAGGAAGCCCTACAATCTGTTAAAGAGGAAGGTTGTTCCTCCTACCTGCAGCCCACATTGACTGAACCAGATGAAAAGTTTCCCTTCATTTACACCAACGTGATTTCTATAGCAAAATATATTCCAGGACCTTTTAGACCAGCGTGAGAAAAGGCTGTCCTCTTTACTTACACAGTCCTGTGTGAAGACTGATTGCCCAGAATAGCCATCAATCTACTTCACCCCCACTTTTGGCGACTCTACTGAAACAAAACCTCCAATTTCATCGTCGCCTGTTCCTCCTCAGCCACCGCCCATACTCAAATTGCTGTCTGCCATCCCTTCGATACCCACACCTGCAATGGCTATCCCTTTAACCAAAATGGAGAAAATACTCCTTGCTAGGTATGCCCCTCTCAATTTGCCTAATCATCTTTCTGCTATGCCTACCAGAGATTATCAGAAATATATGCCAAAATTCACCGGGGAGGGGGACTTTACAGCGGAGGAACACTTGGAGGCATTTTACAGCTATGCCGAGAACATAAATATCGAGCATGAAGATGTATGGACTCGGGTATTTGTGCAGAGCTTAGATGGTCAGGCGAGAAAATGGTTTAAATAACTACATGTTGGGTCAATAACTGACATCGAGGCATTGGATGAATTGTTTATGAAACATTGGGGGGAAAGAAGAGATCACCTATATTATCTCACAGAATTTGATAACTTAAAGAGATAAAATGGTGAGTCTGTGGCAGCTTTTACAAAGAGGTTTAACAAAATGTTTAGCAAAATCCCTGCTGAGATTAAGCCTACAGATACCTCTGCTAGAATCATGTATGCCAATGCTTTCGACCCTGATTTTTACCTTCATCTCCGGGAAAGAAGAGCTGCCTCCTTACTGCTCATGCAAGATGCTACGCTCGAAGTAGATTCAAATATGGTCGTGTCCAAAATATTAAAGGGGAAGATTGATAAAAAAAGGCAGACCCCAGATTCCTCTTCCTCGTCAGAAACTAAGCTGGAAAAAATGGCCAAAATGCTAGACAGCTTGACCTCCGAAATGTCCAAGCTGAAAGTGCAAGGCTCGCCAGCCACGAGAGTTAAAGGTCCACATGATTTTATCCCCAAGAATACAAATGCTCCCCCTTACAGAAGAAATGGCCCATCGGTTCAGACTTTTCAGAGAGACAGGAATCCTGCTGAAGAACAAAGAATCAGAGCTCCTTTCCAACATGCAGTATTAAAGGAAGAAGAGCAGGAGCTTACTCAGGGAGGATCAGAAGAAGAGGAGGATGTCAACTGCATGGAGGATAAGGTTGACCTCACCTTCTTGACACAGTCTGAATATGAGGAAGCCCTCATGACTGAACAAATCACCGAGGAAACACTATGTCAGGCAGGTGATCAGAGGAGCTATGACCTGAGGTCCAGGACTGTCGCTAAGAAGCCCTTAAATCTCGCTCCTGCAAGGAGGACTCCCCCCTCCATGAAGCAGCCTGTTGCTCCTACAAAACAACCTGTCACTCCTTCAAAACAGAAGACTGCTGCTCCCACAAAGCAAGTTACAGCTCTCTCAAAACAGCAGCAAAGAATATCCCAGTCAGCTACCCCATACCCTGTCCAACTTATAGCTCCAGCCCAAGAGACAAGGCTCCCTGACAAGTTGCCCTATTCCTTCAATCTTGAGACAGAAATCCAAAAGATAAAAATCCCTTTCCCTCTAATCGAGCTGATGAAAAACGACTCTTTCAAGTCATCCATACTGAATTCCCTTTAGCCAAGAACATCCATCGATGTTGACTTTGTGAACCTCCAAGACGATAAGCCTAGCGTGACTCTAGGTCCCATGGTTGAGGAGCAGGACGAGTCCTTCCCAACCTTTTACATATCCTTAAACATCCATGACAAAATCCTTCACAATGGCTTACTCGACTCAGGAGCCTCCCACAACCTCATGCCCAAATCTATGATGGATGAACTTGGTCTTAGCATCACGAAACCCTACCATGATCTCTTCTCATTCGACTCTAGAAAAAGTTAAATGTCTGGGCCTCATCAAGGATCTCGTCATAAATTTAACTCAACTGCCTTCAAAGAGCATGGTAATGGACATAGTGGTTTCTAACATCCCACCCAAATTTGGTATACTTCTGTCTCGATCATGGAGCAAACGATTAGGAGGGACTCTGCAGATGGACCTAATTTATGCCACCATTCTTATGTTTGGAGGTGAGACTAAAAAGCTCTACAGGGAAAACCGACTGGCTTATGTTATCAGTAATGAGAAGAATTCCATGAACCACCCCATTTATGTTGTAGATATAGATTTCGGATCATGTATCCTGCAGATAGATGATGAACAGCTAGCCCCTCTGCAACTCACCAAGCCCACTGGTCAGCAACCCGAGGAGGTAACCACTGCTGTGTGGAGCATTTTTTTGATGGTGCCATCTCCCAGGCTTCAACGGGTGTAGGTGTAGTCCCGATCTCTCCTCTGAAGGATGTTACTCATCTGTCTTATAAACTAGAATTTAAAGCCACAAATAATATAGCAGAATACGAGGCTTTGCTGTTAGGAGTCAAAGTTGCAAAGGAAATGGGAATCATGTGCCTGAAAATTTTTGGGGATGTAGAACTCATCATACAGCAGGTGAATGGGAACTATCAGGCAAAGAATGTCAGGCTGAAGTCATACAGAGATGAGGTATGGAAACTCAGGGATTCCTTCATGTTTTTTTTAATTTCCTATATTCCACAAGCCATGAACCATCTGGCTGATTCCCTTGCTGTCTCTGCCAGCACTTTCCTTCCTCCCATGCCTCCCAAGTTGAAATATGATGTCCAAGTCAGGTATAGGCCATCCCTACCCGACAACATCAAATTTTGGAAGGTTTTTGAGAATGATGATGAACTTAGCAGATTCCTCCAGGTTATTGACGAATTTTCTAATATGCACATTGACCAAGAGAACCTGTACGTAGAAGAGTCCCAGAAATCCAAATTGAAGGGAAAAATAGACCATCATGACATTGTCCAATTGATAGGAAATCAAATACCCAGGGGGTTGGTACCTCTTGAAAGGCTTTTTGACCATAATGACATCCCCGTCAAACCAATGAATGAAGAGAAAGACCCAGCTGTCCATGAGAAGAACATAAGTAGCCAAGATCACCCAAAATTTATAAACCTGTCCTCGGAATTGACAGCTGATCAGCAGTGACATTACTGCAGCCTAGTAAAAGATTTTGCAGACGTCCTGGCTTGGGAATACAGATACCTGAAGACCTATGATGAAGACACCATTCAGCACATAATTCCATTGGATAAGGGCATTACCCTTTTCAAGCAGAAGCTACGGCCTATCAACCCTCTTCCGTTACCTGTAATAGAGAGAGAGAGAGATCAAGAAACTCCTGGAGTCCAAGATCATAATCCCGCTGAGGTACTCTAGATGGGTAGCAAACCTAGTCATAGTAAGGAAGAAAAATGGTGAAGTCAGACTGTGTGTTGACTTCAAGAACCTAAACAAGGGCTCCCAAAAAGATAACTACCCTCTACCTAAGATGGAACACTTGCTGCAAAGAGTTTCGGGGGCTAGGGTCATGTCATTTCTGGATGGCTTCTCAGGCTATAACCAAATTTCTATGCACCTAGACGATCAGGAAAAGACAGCCTTTACCACTCCCTAGGGTACCTTCATGTATGCCAAGATGCCATTTAGGTTGATGAACGCCGGGGCCACCTTTCAGAGGGCCATGGATATCGTGTTCTTGGGGATTAAGGATAAATTTGTCCTCATATACCTTGATGACATCACAGTATACTTAAGCAGCCACGAGGAGCATTTGCAGCACCTGAAAGGGGTTTTCCTGAAATGCAGACAGTTTGGAATTTCTTTGAATCCCAAGAAGTCACAGTTTGGCCTTGAGGAGGGAAAGCTCATGGGCCACATAGTTTCAGCGTAGGGGGTAAGGATTGATCCAGTTCGGGTTGAAGCAATTCGGAAGCTATCAATACCAAGGTCAAAAAAGGACATCCAATCTTTCCTTGGTAAGATAAATTTCGTCAGAAGATTTACCCCGAATTTTTCTGAGTTGGTGAAACATATAACCTCTATGCTGAAAAAGGGAGATGAAACAAAATGGACTGACCAGGCGGGACATTCTTTCGAAGCCATCACGGAGGCTCCTACTCTGGTTAGCCCAGATTACACCAAGGTATTCTATATTTTTTCTTTTGCTTCCCATGATGCAGTGGCGGCAGTTTTATTACAAAAAGATGACGAAGGGCTTGATCATCCAATCGCCTTCTTCAGCAAAACTTTGAGGGATGCTGAGCTGAAGAACGATCCCATAGAAAAACAGGCCTATGCTCTGGTAAAATCATTAAAAGCATTCAGAATTTATATCCTGCATGCGAAAATTACAGCTTACGTCCCTTCAGCTTCCGTGAAGGATTTCCTAACTCAGCCCGACATTGACGGAAAGAGGGCCAAGTGGATCGCCAAGCTGATCGAATTTGACATAGAGGTGAAACCCACCAGGTTGATAAAGGGTCAAGGTCTGGCCAAACTGATGGCTAAGGAAAATTGCAAACTACTAGACATCAACTGCGTCGGAACAAATTATGAAGATCTGCCAACAGAGACAGCTGTAGCTGGACAGCATGACACCTAGCAAGTGGCTGAAAATCTGCTCACCTACGAGTGCTATTAAGGTATCATTCACTTCCTGCAGAATTTAGAAGTTCCACCCGGACTTGGAACCACTCAAGCGCAGTCTCTCAAACTTAAGTCTGCAAAATTATGCATAAGTAATGGTTTACTGTACTGGAAAGATCCAGCTGGTGTCCTGTTAAGGTGCTTAGATAAAGAAGAATCGGGGAAGGTCATGCAACATTTCCATTCTAGCATATGTGGCGGGCATCAGTACTTGAAAACCACTGCCCATGAGATTCTCAGGGCTGGGTACTATTGGTCGTGTCTGTTCTCTAACGTATATACTTTTGTGAAAGTTTGTGACAAGTGCCAAAGATTCACGGGAAAACAACAGCTAAAATCTCTCCCATTGAAGCCTATTGTGGTAAATGGTCCTTTCCAGCAATGGGGCCTCGACTTCATAAGGGATATCAATCCCTCATCCGCGGTCAGCACAGATGGATCTTGGTGGCCACGAATTACTTCACCAAATGGATCGAGACGATCCCTACCAGAAATGCTAACCATCAGATTATCATCGAATTTCTATATGAGAACATCATCACCAGATTCGGCTACCCGAAAAGGCTGGTAACTGATAATGCACCTGCTTTCAAAGACAAAGAGTTAGTCCATATGTGCGAATCGATGGGCATTCAGCTAGTTCACTCCAGTCTCTACTATCCTCAAGGCAATGGCCTCACTGAATCTTCCAATAAAAGCCTAGTCAGGATCATCAAAAAACTATTGGAGAAAAATCAAAGGAGTTGGGATTCGAAGCTGAAATTTGCTCTTTGGGCTGACAGGGTGACAAACAAGAAATCCATAGGTACTTCTCCTTTCAACTTGGTTTATGGCACTGATGCCATTTTTCCAGTTCAGTTAGTCCTGCTAGTGACCAAATTCATTCAGGAGGAACAGGATGAACCGAATGCTATGGTGAGAAGGTTGCTGGATTTGGTCAAACTTCAGCAAACCAAAGAGCAGCTGGTGGAAAAGTCAGAATCTCATCAAGAAAGGATAAAATGTATTTTTGACAAGAAGGCCAAGACCGATGTTTTTCAGGTGGGGGATTGGGTTTTGAAGTGGGATGCTCCTAGGCAAGACAAAGGCAAGTATGGCAAGTTCGACGCTCTCTGGACAGGCCCTTATGTGATAACTCAAGCAAATCAGAACAATACTTTCAACTTGCAGAGTCTGGAAGGGCAAGAGATGTTTGGTGGCCCAGTCAATGGGCGTTTCCTGAAACTTTATTTCGTCTGAAGGCTTCACAGCCTGGTCATTGTAAATACCATTTTGTTTGCAGTTTGTTTTTGTGTTTGTTTGCAAATAACTCCATGCCCAATGGAAAGCTAGGGGTTAGGGTTAGAGTATTGTGTGTTCTCTCTTAGGAAAGGCGTTTGGTCTGGGTTCTTGGAGCCTCGCTGGGAGGCCTCCATCCCCAAGTAGGAGCCAGATGTTATCTCCCCAAATAAACATAGACTACTCAACATTTATCTAGGTGATAGGAAGTCTTTTATTTTTCTATTTTGGTCCACACGTGTCTGAGTTCTAGTCTGGTATGTCTGAGAAGGTAACGAAATCTAAAAATGATATTTCTGCGTCGGCCTCCTTCCGAAGACAGAGTTTCAGGTTTCGGTAACTTAGGCGGGCCTAGTTTTGGCTCATTAGCTACCGAAAGCCGGGTTTTTAGCTGTTTATGGTGTAAAAAGACAGAACATTCCAACCACCGAAAACGGAAAAGTTACAGCATAAAGTGGAGAGACGGTTTTCAGTGGCTTGGGCGAACATGACAGTGTTCATTAGCCACTGACAGGTCAAACATTTTCCGCAGCTCGAGGGGCAAAGCCAAAATCTTCCCTAGCTACCGAAAGGAAAAAGTTATGCTTGCATTCATGAAGCCGTTTCGAGGGTTTACGCAAACACAACAGTGTTCATTAGCCACCAAAATCCAGGCATACTTCCCGCAGCTTGCCGTCAACTAGGCTGGGTTGGCTTCGACCGTCGAAAACAGAAGGCATTAGCGAAAATCATTTTCCGACGGCATAGTAGGTTTGAATACAAATTATCGGTTGCCGAAAGGGAAGTCACGTCAATTGACGGACATGTCAAATCAAGGTTTTGGGGTCATGATGCAGGGAACCCATCATAGTTAAGCCGCTGAAGGGTCATTTCATCCAAATTCTGATGCACCCCGAGAGCAATCTGGATGCCACCACCATGTTTCTGACCAGACGGACCTCTTTCACATCCACTTAACCGCTTTTCTAAAATTCCGTTCCACTGCCGCAATCATACCTCAACCACCATCATTTCACCCTCATGATTACCCACTTTTGCATACCCTCGGAGGTAGCTCCCGAAAGGCCACACCACCTTTCCATTTTTGCCCCCACCGTGTCGATTAAACCCATTTTTCCCTGTTCCCTGTCGCTCTCTCAATCCGAGTTTGAGCAGCAAGCGCCACCAAGCAGGTCATCGATGCCGAAAGGGGGAGGAGTAGTTTTGAGAAAGGAATTAAGTGACACCTGCTACCTAGAGGCAAACCCCGAGGTAGGTCAGTTTTTCAAAAATGTTGGTTGCTATAACTTCTGTAAAAAACTTCAGGGCTCTCACCAGCAGGCAGCTGAGGCTTTCGCCCTATCATATGACGGAGAAAAAGCAGTAATCGGCAAGGAAGAGTTCCATGTGGACGAGGCCCTCATTGCCTAGGTAATAGAATTGCCCACAACCGAGGAGAGCTGGTTTAAGACCATGATTAAGAAGGATTTTGAGTTTAAATCATATCTGAAACCGGAGCACAGGAGTCAAACCTGGAAGAAGGCCATCCCTATGTCATACCTGGAGGACAATTGGCAGCTGTTATTGAAATCCATCCTAGCCTATATAACCTGTGAGGGCAGGTATAACCGGGTGTTAATCTATCATTTCAGATTGTTGGATCATTTCATGGGAAAAAACCCTCTAAATTTCCCGTTTTACCTCCACAAGAGCCTCACCAAAATGGCTCACCAAGTAAAGGCTCAACCCTCCAAAATTGCAGGGAGGCTATTCCACCATGGTCTGATCAAATTGTTGGTCTCTGAGTTATTGCAGAGAAAGGGCATGAAATGGACTTTCTTTCTCTTCTGGAGTGGGCTCAAAACTGAATTGCAGCCTGAAGTTGAGAAGAAATCCTCAAGCCCCAGGAGTGGAAAACAGAGAAGGAGGGCTCTTCCCCCAAATTCAGTTAAGCCCCTTTCCTCAGCTCCACCGGTGAAGAAAACCAAAAGGAAGCTGACATCTGATGATAGGGCTGAGGATGAAGGGATGGTTTCAGAAGAAATTCCTTCAAGAAGTGAAAATCCTTTAAACCTCCCTTACACTGATTCTGAAGAGGAAGGGGAGTTGCAGAAAGCAGAAGAAGATTTTGATGAAGAGAAAACAGGACAGGTGCCCCAGGCAGAAGCCCCAACCCTGATGGAGTAGGAGAGTGACTGTGTAAAGTTGTCCCCATCTACTTTTATGGAAGATTGGGGCTTATACTATGTAAATTTACCCTCCCCTACACCCGTGGAGGAGAAGAGTCAGGAAGTGGCAGACAGGCCAACCCAAAAGGTGAATATTTCAGCTTCACAGAGAATCAACTGGCTCCTTTAGCAAGCTTATGAACGTGAGTTCCTCCAGAAGGTTATTAAAGAGAAGATACAACGAGCTCTACAAATCCTTTCATGGATTGACCAAGAAACATGGCAAGATGAGGGGCAGGAACATAAGGCTCGTTAGGGAAAACATCCGATTGAGGAGAAGGGTCGAAGTTTTAGAAGGAAAGGAAGGAGCCCAAAGTCCCCAGCCCATGGCACATTCAAACCTAGAGACCTTAGCTGCTTCCACGATCGACTTGGCAAGCCCTCCAACCTCGGCCCAGGAGGAAGAAACATCCAGGTAACATGAGGATGTAAACACAGTTTTGACATTTCTTTTTGCAGTTAAATCTTACATGGTTTTCGGCGGCTTGGGCGAACACCGAAACTGTTCATTAGCTGCCGAAACTTGTTCTGGTAGCTTATGATGTGCAAGCAACATCCTCCCAGATACCGAAAAGGAGATAAGGTTTTCCCGCACCCTAAAGCGTTTCGGTGGTTTAGGCGAAGTGTTATCATGATTCATTAACCATCGAACGTTAGCCTTTCGGTTGCTTGTCACCTTCAAACTCAGTTTTGTTAGCTGCCAAAAACGAAAACAAACACACAAATATATTAGCAGGCAGCAAACCTTTTTGGTATGGTTCCTAGCACCTTGAAGACGTTTTCTAGAAGGCTGACAGGCGTTCAAGTGTACCACAATCACCTCTGTGCGCAGACTGGGAGTGCTGGTAGATTCGACAGCAGAATATTCTCACCTATTTTTGGAAAACACCCCTACAGGTTTCTGCAGAATTGCATTTTTACATCTGCCCCAGCCCCAAGATGCTCATCTCAAACTGTCAAGCGTGGTGTCACTTACACGGAGCAGTTACTTTGGTCATGATGCATTACTGCATCTATCATTGGCTGTTTCAGTCGTTGTTTTTAGTATATTCGATCCATCTGTTTGGGATTTAAAAAATGTGTAATGGCTATAAAGCCAAGGATTGAAGTAGAATACAAGTTCGATTTTGGGAGATTTTCAGACATTTTGTAAACTCAGACATTTTATGCAATAGCAGTGAAACCAGTTTCTTTCGCTATTAATTGTTCATTTTTTCCACCTTCTTTCTTTTCTGCACTTGTGTTAGAATGTTACATTCACGTTGTTATGTTTGCTTACATTTGATGACTGTCATCTTATCATTGTAATCACAAGCTTAACTCTGCAAGTGTTCTGTGACTATTATAATCTGCCATTCATATATAAGATTTTGTGTATGATTATGCTAATATGATAGTTATTTCTCCATGCAATCACTTATTTTACAACCTCTGAACGCTCGTGGTTGAGAGCCTCGTCTATCTAAGTGCATTAAACATGTTTTGAGTGAAAAAGAGTGTTTGAATCGTCCAACTTGATCCACCCCCTTTTTATTATTCATATTTTGGTCAAGTTACCAGGCTCTTTCAACTGCAACCTAGAAAGACTCCTAGAGTGATAACACAACAAAATAAAAATTTAGTTTTGTCAGAAGAATAAAATATAACAAGTTATTGCCTAAATCTGCATCGAAATCGACACAATGTTAGGTGGATTTAAGAGCAAGCTAGTAATCTCTTTATTATCATTGTTTTGTTGTTTAAGATCTAAGCATTTCCTCCATTGGATATGATTAGAGAAATGTAAACAATGGCAATAGAAAATGAAAATATTCCAGTCTTGTTCTACCCTGCCTATGGAAATTTCTTTTTCTTTAATTGATTATGCAACATGGGTACCTCCATAGCAATGATTTTTCCTTTCCCAAACAATACAGTAGGTACAATCAAATGGTCGATGACCAAATTCATTCAATTCAATTCAAATTCGAGAATGAGGTAGTTGAAGTTCTATTCTCATGATAGTTTTATGCTCGTAAACGTTTTTTTGACAACTCTAGTTAGATCCTCTATGTAATAACTCTAATAAGATCTTTGCAGCTATGAGTAATGTTAATTATAGAAATACCTATGATACTTCAGGTTAAACTTTATTAACATATGGATTGCATTTTGTTCAAGGCGTGTTCTGAGTGAAGATGTTAATTTTTTAGCATTAATTCAACATACTCTAGGATCTTTACTGAGAGAATAACATGTACACCATATCAAGTATAACAATGCATATCAATCACACCAAGCAATCACATGAGACAATAGACACACAGAGTTTCACTAGGGAAAACCATAAAGGTGAAAAACCCCACAACTTCCTCAGAGATAGAAAGAGCAATGATACAACCAAAGTACACAGAGATAGTCCTCTTAGCAACTGAACCTCCTCCTCCACTAGTGCACCACTTTTCGAGTAGTGTAGAAGTGAATAATGAGATGAGCAAATAGAGTGCCTCCCGCACTCTATTTATACATGACCTAACCTGCCTAATAAATTAGCAAGTCCGATTTGTATAACTTAGTCTAATAACCCATGGTAATACTAATCAGAGCCGACCCCACACTTGGTGGTCTAATAACCCATCACATGCAAGTTGCGACACTTGCGACACTTTTCAATACAAATGAAGACACTTCCATATAGAGGAATAATAACATCTCTATAGGAGTACAATATACATAGGTGAAATACATTCTGAAGTTACAATTACCTCAACACTCCCTCTTAACTAGGAAGGTATTTCTCGACACAGATCTGCTAGCACAAGTCTTCTTCTCTGGATCATCATCATCGAATCATCGTCATCGTCACGGCTGCTATTATCTCAATCAATCTCTGATCTACTCGTCATAGGAAGTTATACAGAGCCAGTGCTTTTTCATACTGGATGTAATCCCACCACCTGCAGGTCTTCATCATCACTGGCCATACTATGGAATCCTCAGGACTTATTACGTGCATCAAAAAAATCTAGCAAGAGCATCTCAAGACTGATTACGTGCCCAACAGAACCTGCAAGATCTCCCGAGGAGCTATTAGATGTGACCAAGCAAAACCTAGCAAGAGCATTTGTCAGATCTCCAAGGGAGCTATTATATGCTATAGGAAAAACCTAGCAAGAGCATCTGCAAATCTCCTAGGGAGACATTATATGCAACCGAAAAAACCTAGCAAGAGCATCCCAGGACTGATTACATGCCCAGCACAACCTGCAAGATCTCCCAAGGAGAAATTATATGCCACGGACAAAACCTAGAAAGAGCATTTACCAGATCTCCCAGGAAGCTATTATATGCCATAGGAAAAACTTAGCAAGAGTATCTGTAAATATCCCAGGGCGCTATTATATGTCCTTCCAAGCAAAACCTAGCAAGAGCATTTGCCAGACCTCACAGGGAGCTATTATATGCCATCAACAAAACCTAGCAAGAGTGTCTGCAAATCTCTTAGGGCGCTATTATATGTTTATCTGCACAACCTGTCCACGACCACAGAGTATCAACCTGATACTCACCATACATCATCCTGATGTACATAACATGATCATCCTGATCATTATCATAGGATCATCCTGATGTATATCATCTGGAGCAACATCCTGAAGCTCATCATCCATGATCATCCTGATCATACAATGCATCCACCTGATGCATATCTGATACATATCATCTGGAGCAACATCCTGAATCTCATCATCCATGATCATCCTGATCATACAATGCATCCATCTTATGCATATCTAATACATATCATCTGGAGCAACATCCTGAAGCTCATCATCCATGATCATCCTGATCATACAATGCATCCACATGATGCATATCTGATACATATCATCTGGAGCAACATCCTGAAGCTCATCAACTATGATCATCCTTATCATATAATGCATCCACCTTATGCATATCTGATACATATACAAATACATGATCCAACTGATCATCACAAGCATCCAACATGATGCATGTACATATACATGCTCCAACTGATCATATCCATCATCCAACATGATGCATATACATATACATGATCCAACTGATCATATCCAGCATCCAACATGATGCATATACAGAACAGTAACTGGAGCATCGTCCTGATGCTCATCATCCAACACTTACATCCATATCCATGGGAAGGATCCTCCTCTCACCATGCTTGGAATGGCTCCAGGAAATGTGTCCATCACTTCTTCCTCGAAGTGTCGTCAGTCTGAAGAACACCAAGCTTCTCTCTGAAGTATTCAAACTTCACTTTGGCTAGTGTTCGTCAACACATCTGCAACCTGCTCATCCGTTGCAACATACAGGAGCTTCAGTGCTCCTCTCTGCACCATATCCTTGAGCTTCAGTGCTCCTCTCTGCACCATATCCCTGATATAGTGATATTTGATCTAAATGTGCTTCGACTTGTTGTGGAACACCGGGTTCTCAGACAGCTTCACACAACTCTGGTTGTCACAAAAGATACCAGTAGCATCCAATGGGAGATCAAATAACTCAGATAATAGCTTCCGAAGCCATACTGCCTCACAACTAGCCGAACAAGCTGCAACATACTTTGCTTCGGCTGTACTCAGTGCTACGCAGGACTGCTTCCTGCTAAACCAAGAGATCATACCGGATCCCATACCGAAGTAGCACCCCGAAGTGCTCTTCCTGTCTACAGCATTGCCTTCCCAATCCGAATCAACATAACCCTCCAAGTTAAACTTTTGATTCGCCTCATACTTGATCCCATAGTCAACTGTACCCTTCAGGTACCTCAGAATATGCTTTGTAGCTATTAGGTGAACATGTCTCGGATCTGTCAAGTATTGGCTCAAGGTGTTCATCGCAAAGAAGATATCTGGTCTCATATTCGCCAGGTACATCAAGGACCCAATCATCTGACGATACATTGTAGCATCAACCGGCTCAGATGAAGCATCATACAGAAGCTTCAGGTTTGATGCCATCGGTGTGGCCATGGCCTTGCAGTCCATCATCCCGAACCTCTTCAAGATCTCTACTGCATACTTCCCTTGTCCAAGGAATATCCCATCTGCACTCTACCACACCTCCATGCCTAGAAAATAGTGCATCATCCCCAAGTCCTTCATCTCAAACTCGACAGCAAGCTTCCTCTTGGTATCGGCAATCAAACCATCCTCACCTATAACAAACAGGTCATCCACATACAAGAGTAGTATCACAGGATTGCCTTCCTCAACCTTGTAGTAAAGGCTGGAATCCGCTTTACTCTTAGTAAAGCCCAAACTGGATAGAAAGCTGTCTATCCTACCATACCAAGTCCTAGGAGCTTGCTTCAAGCCATACAAGGCTTTCTTCAACCTGCACACATATGACTCTCTGTCATGTGTCTCAAAACCAAGTGGTTGCTCCACATACACTTCCTCCTCGACTACACCATTCAAGAAAGCTGTCTTGACATCCATTTGGTGTATCTTCCATTTCATCACTGCAGCTAGAGAAAGTACTGATCTAATGGAAGTGTATCTGGCCACAGAAGCAAAAGTCTCTTCATAATCAATCTCTTCTTTCTGGGAGAAGCCACGAGCTACAAATATCGCTTTGTATTTCTCTATGCTGCCATCTGCAGCATGCTTGATCTTGTAGATCCACTTGCAAGTCACCACAGACTTCCCTTCAGGTCTTGGGGCTACATCCCAAACATCATTCTTCATGATCAACTGGTATTCCTTGACCATGGTATCCTTCCATTCTTTCTTTTCCGCTGCTTCTTCATAACTGGAAGGTTATTTGTTCATAATGTCACAGAGTAAGGCAACATAGCTGGTATGAGATCTAGTTCTCTTCCTTGCTCTATGTTCTTCTTCTGGAATGCCATACCTTTCTACATCTTGAATGAGCTCTCTAGCCCATGCAGGTTTCCTCTTGTGAGAGTTCTTCTCACGGGGTGGATCTACAGGTTCTTGTGGATCTTCAACTTCACGATCTTCTTTTGGAATTTCTTCATTCATGGTGGTGTCTTGAAATCTGGTTTCCTTTGGTTCTTCATGATTTTCAACAAGTGCCTTCCTTGACTTGATGAAAGCTGAGTCTTCATCAAATGTTACATCCCTGCTGACATCAATCTTCTTGAACCCTGGAAAGTATATTCTGTAAGCCTTCGAGCTACCACTGTACCCCACAAAGATGCCCTTCTTTCCTGAAGGATCTAGCTTTGTCCTCTTTTCCTTTGGAACATGAGTGTATACTGGACAACCAAATATTCTGAGATGGCTGACTTCAGGTTTCTTACCAGAGAATACCTCTTCTGGAGTCATGTTGTCCAAAATCTTGTGAGGTGTTCTGTTCTGCACATATACAATTGTCCTAGCTGCTTCTGCCCATAGATGCATAGGTAGATCCTGGTCATGCAGCATTGCTTGTGCTGCTTCCATGATTTTTCTATTCTTCCTTTCTGCAACCCCATTCTGTTGTGGATTGTAGGGAGCAGTCAACTCCCTCTTAATCCTTGAATCACTGCATAACTTCTTGAAATCACCTGAAGTGAATTCTCCGTCATTGTCGGATCTGAATGTCTTGATCTTCTTATCAGTTTGATTTTCCATCAAGGTTTTGAATTCCTTGAACTTAGCAAACACTTCATCTTTTTTCTTCAAGAAGTAAACCCAAGTCTTCCTAGAGAAATCATCAATGAAAGAGACATAGTATACATACCCACTCAGAGAACTGGATGACATCGGACCGCATACATCGGAGTGGATAATTTCCAAGATTCCTTTAACTTTGCTTTCACTACTTGGAAATTCCTTCTTAATGTTCTTTCCTTTTGCACATCCTTTGCAAACCCCTTCATGCTTTGTCTTGATTTCAGGAAGACCCTCTACAATTTTACTTGCAATTGGTAGTGCTCTATAGTGCACATGTGCAAGCCTTCTATGCCAAAGTTCACTTGGCTCCATGGATTCATGTACCATGGCACGTTTAGGTTGTCCCTTCAATTTGTACAATCCTCCCTCTTGTTCTCCAATCACTACTGCATCATCTCTAGTTTTACCTTTTGGACACATTAGGACTTGGCCATCTACAAATGCAACCCTCATGCCTTTTGCATCCAATGCAGATATGGAGAGCAGGTTCTTCTTGAGCCCAGGTACATATAGAACATCTTTCATCTTCAAGGACTTCCCAGAGTCTAGGTTTTAGGAAGCTTCACCACTTCCCTTGATAGGATATTGATAGTCATCCCCAAGTTTCACTTTATGGGGTGACTCATGTTCAGATATATTTACAAAATATTCTTTAAACCCAGTCATGTGTTTGGAAGCCCCACTATCAATAAGCCAATCATTACATCCATGAGAGATAGTACCTGTGAGAGCAGAGATTAGGACATATTCATCCTCACTTGATGAGTCATCACTTTCTGCTCTAGCCTTCTTCTTGGGAGGTTCATCATCCTCAGCAGCATGAGCATGATATCTTTTCTTGTTGCCCTTCTTCTTATTGATGTTGGAATCTCTTTTGTTCTTTGGACAATCTCGGGCAAAGTGTCCCTTCTCATTACATGTGAAGCATCTACCATGGGAGGTATTCTTAGAGTTCTCCCTATGTGTATGGTGAGAAGATTTCCTATGAGATTTTTCCTTCTTGAATTTTCTTTTCTTGGCACGTGCTGTGAGAGATTGATCTTCATTCCCCATCTTTTCTTCTCGAGCCACAAGCCTAGCTTCTTCTTGAGAGCATTCTTCCCACAACCTACTGAAGGAGATTAGTTTTCTTCTTGCACAGATTCCTTGGATGAAGGAGTCCCATGACCTAGGTAGTCCATTCAATGTGGTCATGACAACTTCACCATTGTCCACTACTTCATCCACAACTTCAAGTTGTTCCTTGATTTGAGAGACTTTAGAGAAATAGGATTGAATGGTCTCTCCATTCTGAAGCTTTACCCCTTTCAATTGATTCCGCAGAGTCATCTTCCGATTTATGTTCTTTCCTTCAAATTGCTTGGTCAGGGAATCAAACATCTCTTTGGGTGTCTTTAGAGATGACACATGTGGTATGAGATGGTATTTGATAGAATCAGCAATGATCCTCTTTTCCTTGACCAAGTTCTTCTTATGCAAAGCCTTGGCCTCTTCTTCCTCTGGGACAGGGACCTCATAACTTACGTAGGTGTCCAATTCATTTTCTTCCAGGATTAACCCAATCCTATACTTCCATGCTCGGAAGTTATCAGCCCCTTCAAGCTTATCCTCAAGCTTGGTGTGGTGAGACATCTTAAAGAGCACTTCAAATGGAAGTAGAAAAGAGTTAGGTCTTACCACTTGATTTGCAAAAATCTGGATCTGGTGTTGGATTAGGGTTTGTCAGAGAAACCCTAAAAATTCAAAATGTGAATTTCAACTTTCTGAAAGGATAGAAAGATGTGCCTTGATGAGCTGATCAGCCTGGTATATTCAGAAATTGAAAACTGCAAAGTTTCACCCTTCATAAATGCCTTTTAGTCTTCCCGGATTCACTAGGGAGGACCATGAATTAGGGTTTGAGATTCCCAGAGCTTCACACAACCAAAAAGTTCTATATAAAGCTCTAAACTTCGATTTTTCCAAGGAGATTCCAGCTATGTCCTCATATTTCAGAAATTCCTATTTTTTGTGGAAACCCTAATTTTTAGGGCCAAAAAATGAAAGTGCCCAGAATTGAATTCTGATTGGACAGAAAGATACGCCTTGCTGAGGAGAGTCAAAATACCCTACTGCCTTTCAATATCTGTGGAGAGAAACCCAATAAACAGGAAACCCTAGTTTCCGCAACTGCACAGTGTCTTCTTCTCAGGTTAGCTCTGATACCATGTTAATGTTTGAGCATTAATTCAACATACTCTAGGATCTTTACTGAGAGAATAACATGTACAGCATATCAAGTATATCAATCACACTAAGAAATCACATGAGACAATAGACACACAGACTTTCACTTGGGAAAACCATAAAGGTGAAAAACCCCACACTCAGAGATAGAAAGAGCAATGATACAACCAAAGTACACAGAGATAGTCCTCCTAGCAGCTGAACCTCCTCCTCCACTAGTGGGCCACTTTCCGAGTAGTGTAGAAGTGAATAATGAGATGAGCAAATAGAGTGCCTCCCGCACTCTATTTATACATGACCTGACCTGCCTAATAAACTAGCAGGGCCAACTTGTCTAACTCAGTCTAATAACCCATGGTAATACTAATCAGGGATGACCCCACACTTGGTGGTCTAATAACCCATCACATGCAAGTTGCGACACTTGTCAATACAAATGACGACACTTCCGTATAGAGGAATAATAACATCTCTATAGGAGTACAATCTACATAGGTGAAATACATTCCGAATTTACACTTATGTCAACAGAAGAAATATGGTTTCTAAGATGTGATGATTATTTGACTAACGAATGTTCAATATATTTTAGAAACACAGTGTGGAAAAGATGTTTGTGAATGGAAAAGAAAGGTCAGGCATGATCATGCTCCCTTGTGGAGTAGAGAATTCTCTGACGAGAGTCTATGTTGTCGTTCAGTTGGGGTGATCCGGATTTATGTGGGAACAAAAAAAAAGATAGCATATACAGAATCATATACAGAGATATATTGCAAGAACACAATGACACAGTAAACACATATTCTATTAAATAGCAGAAATAGAACAGACTGTAAAATACAATAGCTGGAATGGTGGTAACTATCTCTAAGAAGAGATGTGGCCGCTATGCTCATTCGTGCCAAGATGAATACAAAGAGAGGCCGAAAGGGCCTATTTATCATAAGCATGAGGGAAAGAATCCCAAACATCCAAAAACCTAACCCTAGAAGATGAACCATCATAAAGTTTGCGGCCCCAAGGTGGTTAGTTGAACAGTCAACTTCCCGGGGTCATAACTTTTGCATACGATCTCCGTTTGGGGCGCTCGGTAGCTCATTGGAAAGGTCTATCCAAATTGCCAAAAAAGGTCATTTAGGGCCTCAAAATGGCCCCGGAAGTTTAGGACCCAAAAAATCGTAGAAAAATTACTAGAAAATTGGCAAAATGGGAAACTGTTTTGAGCCACTGGAATAGGTGGGTGGCCACCGATATCCATCTGGATCATGGGGAAATCGGTTAACTGCTTCCTGAACACGAGTGTATAGGTTGATTAGTGGGTGTTCCATTTAAAGCAATGGAACACTTTTTCGGAGAAGAGAATCCAAGGGGTAACAAGTGACACCAAGGCCTCAAAATTCAACAGAATTGGGTTATGCAATAAATTGTAAAACCTTGGATTTCAGAAGCACTTTAGCTTATAATTGTACATGAGGGATGATTAATGTTGTTTTGCAGTTTTAACAAGAGCGAATGAACCATGAAGTGCTTACTTTACGGTAAAAGGAAGCGATTGAATGTCATTGCAGCCTTATTCTTTTGATGTACATCCAATTACATTGAAATTGTGAGGTATTTGGATGCATTTACAAATATTTGCCATAGTTGTAAAGATATGCTTTATTCGATGAAAATGCTTGGTATGTAATATCCTCGATCTGGATGGCCATGGATTTTTAGTTGTGTAATTTTTACAAACACTTTGAATTACATTGATTTATAACTTTCATCAAACATTTGCATTCCCATAAAAATATTATGCAATCACACAAAAAATGATAGAGATAACACTGACATTTTATTATGGAATGGATGGCAATAACAACAAAACCTGTCAGTTGATATTTGATACCCCCATTTTGACCCTTCGGATGTATTGGATTGTAATGTAAACATTTTATATATGTGATGTACGATTCCTAGTGTGTAGCTCAAGGCCAAGGCCCCGCTAGTGGATGCTTAGCCTAGTATTTCAAATTTTTCCATCCATGTGCTAGTAAGCCATGGAAATTGTAAAAGCATGCAGATGATTATAATGCAAATAAAAATACCAAGGGGCTGGCTATGGATGCAACTAAATGAGGGGGCTATATGTATCCACTAGGGAGAGGTGAGGGGGTTGTGGGATTGAACCCTAGGATTCCATATGTCACCTTGGGAACCCCGTTTTACTGTCCCAAATATCAGTTAATTATGTTGCAAGGAAGTGGTTGAAGAAATCAGTCCATGATATTGATGGAGTATGGGAAGCCCTGAAATTCGTAAGGCAGGATATGGGATCTGTTTTGCTTTTCCCATAAGACAACCTACCTCGTGGGAATTCATTTTCCCTGATACCCAATCCATGGTGGAGGAGGAAAGCAGGATTTTTCATGGAGGACGCATGCCCAACAGTGAAGAAAAAAACAGAAATCGCGACTTGGAGAGAAGCCATGTTTTGGAGTGCCAAGGTCGCTCAGAAAATTCGGGTGGGAAGTGGAATTCGATGGGGGATCCATAGACCCAAACCTTGGGGTGAAATTGAGAGGGTTGGATGACCACAAATTCATAGGGAAACCCGGTTTTGGAAGCCCAAAAGGGCAGTGGCGGATCAAAGCCTTCGGCCGCAACGCTGGGGAGATCCCAGAGTGGATCACAGTGGGAAAGAGACCAAGGGGTTAGAATTCATGGTAGAGCTAGTGAGGGCTCCTTTAACCTTGGTTTAGAATTTAGGACCAGCCACACCTGCTCAGGTCAGCGCTGAGGGAAGGGGCACCCGAAGGACTGTGTAGGAGAGAAGGGGACCTTAATTAGGATGAGAGTGGAGGTGATGGGGGTTCCAGGACTATTTGAATCCAATTGGATATTCCTATAGCTTTGTGTTGAGCTCATTGACATAGAATCCTCCTTCCCTGTCTCCCCACTTGCTTGATAGAGCTAGCTGGGTGCTAGTTGAGCCTAAATGATTGTGAAACCATGGTTGTGAGTAAACCTGGTAGTTTCTCCTTAGTGGATACATAGCCCCAGCTCGGGGGTGGTCTTTGAGTGTTGAAAGAATACAGACTGGGAAGAGACCTATGGTTGGGTTGGAACGTCAATCCATATCCAGTTGCTTAGTGATTTCATCTTAATATAAGTGTGCTCTGTGGTTCAAATTATTCCCATTTTACATATATGCATGTTTGTTGTTTATGTCAAAATGCATAGATTGATCCAGCTGAGTAATAGGACTGAATGCCTGTGCATTATGTGGTATATTCCTATGATGAAATGTTGGTAGATGCATTATGGGTCTGTGTTAATATGATTTAGTTCTGTTTTGTGTGTTATCTTACCATGCTTCTGCACATCTGCATTCTTATTTTGTAATGCCATGAATTGTTCATTGATGAATAGGGATAATTCTTGTGAAGGCCTAGCATTAGGGGAGTGTTGAAGGCACAATAGATCCCATGTTTTATCCAAAATATGGGAGGCCCAATTTCATATCAAAGAGTAAATTAATCGATTTCGAGGTTGTCTAGCCTGTTTGCCATTCATTTTTGTTGCCTTTGATTTGGTTTGATTAAGTTAGTAAATTTTCCTTCTTAAAATTTATGCATTTTTAGTGTGTTTTTATGAATTGCAGAAATAAGTTTTTAGTTAAAATTTCGATCATTCCACAACCCGCAACCCACAATTGTGGATTGCAGGATGCGAACAGGTCTTTTAAATAAAAAGTGGTTCACAAACCCGCAACCCGCAATTGCGGATTGCGGACTCTTTGGTTTGCACCTGAAGTTTTTCATCCCGCAATTGCGGATTGTGGGATGCGGAAAGGGGTTTTAGAAAATTGCACGAGAAGTTTTTCTTTCTGCAATTGCAGATTGCGGGATGCAGAAAGGGGTTTTAGAAAAATAAATAAAGAGTGTTTCGCGCTCCTGCAACCCGCAATTGCAGGATGCGGGAATGGTTTAACCACACATTGTTTTTTATGTTCCGCAACCCACATTGCGGATTGCGGAAGGGTGTATATATTTTCAAATAACGAGTGCCCGTACTTGGCATCCCGCATCTCGCATCCCGGCCGTTGATATACGATGATCCGACGACCTTGATTGCATCTGACATAATGATTTGAATTCTTCATTCTTCGTTCTTTGGTCATTATTTCCAAGTGTTGATCCAGTTTTCGTCTGCGTTATGCTTGGTCAGACGTGAAATATTTGAATCTAATGATTGCTTGATGATCAAAACTCTCAGATTTGACTGTTAATCACATGTGTTATTATGTAAACCTATTTGATCTTACACCAAATTTCAATTGATGCATGATTGACTGATATTCCCTCGCAGAAACGGTAATTGCAACCTGCACATCGTAGACGTGCAAATCATGCCAATTAGTTATACTCAATCAATTTCAAATCCTGTGGTCTTATTTCCTATAAGGATTTCTATGAATAATCTATTGGTTTAAGATGATATATGCAAATTTTGGTTGATATTTAATATCTCTGCTAACAATTGCATGCTGTAAGTAAAATGCAGAGAGTTTGTAGTATTCATGTCAAGCATTTTGTTGAGAAAGAGCCTCAGCCAATGGAATACTCTGAACCTGTTCCTGCACCATTTGACGTTGATGTTTCTAATGATAGCACAAATAGTGAAGAGGGAGATGGTGAGATTCAATTCACATATGAACAAATCCTTTTCAACAAGCAGAAGAAGGGTGAGAAAGGATGCGTTGATCAAGATAATACAATTGTCCGGGACTTAATCATCAACTTGCCACCTGTTTTTCCCGCAATTCCTCTCAAGAATGATCCGTTAGCTGATTTTTCGGTCTTTGAAGAGATATTTGGTTCTCGCAAATCCAGGGAATATTTCACAGTTCCTTTGCCAGCTACCATCAATAGCTCATGATCTATCTACATCTTCCTTAGCTTACGATAGGATGCTCTTGAAAGCATATGGTGCAATCTTTCAGAAACTATATGATGCCCAGTTTGGTGTTCGAATTGGTTTATTATTCCTATGTATAAGGATTGTTAGATGTTTTTTAGGCCAAGGGGCAGCCTTTTCTTGGCCATTTTTAGGATAATTTAGTTTTGATTATCCCTGCTCTAGGGGAGATTTGATCCTGAATTATTACTTTGTAATTATTATTTAAAGGGTTTTAGATCTCATAGCAAGGAATGGATAGTTAGGGGACAGAATCGCCAAAAGAGACTGGAGATGCTCTGTTATTGCAAACTATGTAATGTTTTGCAGGCCTTAATACACAGTCAGTTTTCTTCAGCCACCTCTTCTGTTATAATTTGTCAAATGTCTTTGATGGATTGTGATTTTTCTTCAACACATTCACTAATACTGTTTATTATTTGCAATCAGTAACTTGCGTTGGTCTATAGTTCATATTTCTCTCAACTCCTGTGTAATTGATGTTTTAAATGAATGTCTTTATCTAAAACATTTTATCTATTTCTGCAAATGATTCACATAAAGCATTAAGTTAATGTTAATTTGTCAATTAACATTCTAGATACAGGATAAGCTTGTATGCACTTAATTCTTAAGCTATTGTTGGTTGAATGTATTTAACTAATTATATCTTGAGATACTGAGTCAAGATCCAGTTTTGCATGTCTGTTAAATTGGTGAAAAGATTTAGTAATTTTCAGATCAAGTTGTATTGTGCACAAACAAATCATTCCTTTTAGAATAGGCCCGACATAGATTAGATTTCTTTTCAAAGTTAGACTAACTCTTAGGATCAGTAAAACTCTTGTATTTCCTCACAAGAAGACAGATCCTTCCTAGGATCAAACGCCCACAAGTTCCAGTGGAGGCCTTAATATCCGTGGGTGTTAACCACACCAAACAGCTCGAGGATAGGGTAATACTTGCATAGGATTATCTGAAGCCTTTGGCCGGGTTTTCATCCCCTGTTGTTTGCCTTGGAAACCATTTTAACACCTACACACCCGAGGCATCAACAAATGGCGCTAGAAGGAGGGCCATGTCACAATCATGCCTAAACAAAACTTAAACAGACCTCCTCCAGTAAGAGAACCGGTTGTTACACGTAGCCATACCCAAGCTTCAACGTCCACAGAACAACTAGTACAAAACTCTCAAAATATTCTTGCCACCCCTATCATAGAGCAGGAGACTAGAAGGGGCGACAACTTTTTTTTTATATCACCCACTAGGGGACCCCTTACACTTGAGAAATTGCTCAAAGGTTCTTCTAATAGTGTTTCTAGGTTGCAATAAAGAATCACTCAAGAGTGTAATCTAGGACTAGCAGCAATTCAAGATCACCAGAACACTGATCCAAAAGACAATAATTCTGATAATCAGAACTCAAGAGACCAAAATCCTGAACAACGTAATTCACGCTACCACAATCTGCTCCCATATTTTAACCTTAACACATTATTTGTGGAAACGCAAGAAGATCAACTGCACGTGACAATAGGTGGACCACCACCGCCACCACCTCCATCTTCATCTTCTTCATCTGAAAAATCCTCAGATAGTAATTCATCCTCGAGCTCATCTTCAGAGGACATACCGATGGCTGAAGGTAAAAATAGACCCTAGTTGGACCAGGATGTTGTTTTTATCCTAGGGGATCAACACAGACTCCCTAAAAATCCTAAAAAATGGCTGCCTAAGTTCGATCCTGATGAAAAGTCACCTTCACTTGATCACATAAAGACATTCATGCAAGCCATCAAGCTTAGAAATGTTATCCATGAGGATGTAGTGTGTAGGTTATTCTCATATACCTTCCAAGAGAAAGCATCCATTTGGTACTTTGCCTTAGAAGCTAGGTCTATCACTTCATGGGATGACTTTGAGAAATATTTATGCAAAATTTTGGAGATGATAAGACACCGGAAGACTTGGTAATCGATTTGTATTCTATGAAAATACGAGGTAAAGAAAGAGTAAAAGATTATAATTAGAGATTTTCATATCTAAAAAATAGAATCCCTATTAATCTTCATCCTGTGGAAGACCTCATGGTTGCATACTATGTGAAAGGTTTATCGATTCCCATTGCTATGTGGGTTAAAAGGGCACACAAAGAAACCTTGCAAGAGACCTTTGCTAAGGCCATTCAGGTTGAGAAGGATATTTTCAGTTTGAAGGATAACCCGAATACTCTGGCAGAACAACCTTCCACTTCACGTAAGAAAACTGATGTTCCCACAAAACCTGTTGTATAGGATAAAGACCCTTTCGAAATGGGAAACATGAAGAAATTCCTCCAAAATATCTCCAACGAAATGGTTGACCTCAAGAGAACTAACACTGAAAACCAGAACACAAACAGGGGGTTCAACAGACAACCATTTAGAAGACCCTATCAAGCTCAACAAACCCAAGTCCCACCCAATCCTGAAGAAGGGTTGAACTCTAAGGAAATTTTGTCTATATTCAAAGCCTTAGTTTCAGAATCCCATCATTCTCCCCACCACCTAGATCAAGAACCACGGGAGAATCAGGATCTTGAACCTCTGGATGAGGAAGAAGATCAATAGATAAATACTATTAGTTTCTTTGCAGAACTTCCCATGGAGACATACACCAAAACCAGCAGTCCAAAACCTGTTGGAAAAAAGACACCTCCTTTTTTGTTGACCTTTGATATCTTTAACAGGAACGTTCATAATTGTATGGTAGATTCAAGGGCCTCATCCAATGTGATGCCCTTATCATTTTGCAAGAAATTAAATGCTGCTCGGGAGCCATGTCTTACTCAGATTGTTCAGCTTGATCGATCCAAAGTGAGAGTAGTAGGGGAACTAAGGAATGTTATGTTAACTCTATCTGCTGACCCCAGGATCCACCAGACTGTTGATATCATTGTGGTTGACATCCCAGATATGTATGGGATGTGGCTGAGTAGATATTGGTCAGAAAAACTTAAGGGCTGCTTTGCAACCGACTGGTCTCACTTGTGGCTTCCTTACAACGGGAGTCCAAACAGGATAAAGATCAGCAGGAAGCCTTATATGAAGCAAATTTTCATAGATTTGAATGACCCCAATGAGCTTGCTGCATACTTTAGCTCACATGTGGAACATTTCACTTTTGATACATTTTTTGGAGACTTAAGTGTAGATTTGTCACCTGCTGAGAATGTACAGAATCAGTCTCAGATTGTCAAGTTTACATCTGTTCCATTCTCAGGTGATATTGTACATAATGTATATAGTGTAAATACTAATTTTAAGTTACATTTGAATGCTCGGACTCTATTTTTCAATGGTTCCAGATCTAAAGATGGAGCTAGTGCAGGTTGTGTCCTCATCGATCCAAAAGGAACCAAAAGGATGATTTCCTGCAGGCTTGAGTTCGAATGTACCAACAACATTGCTGAGTATGAGGCTTTGGTACAGGGACTTAGGAAAGCAATTGATATGGATTCCCAGGTAATTGAGTGTTATGGAGATTCAGAAATAATAGTTAAGCAGGTGAGAAACAAGATTCATTGCATATCTCCTCATTTGATTAATTATCGAAATTTGGTAAGGGACTTAACTAATTCTTTCTCTACTTTTAATATTAAGTCGGTCCTGAGATCTCAAAATTTCAATGTTGACCTGCTAGCTAATACTGCATCCAGGTTGATACCTCCAGAAGGTTTGTCACCGAATACATTTTTCATTGAATTAATGCATAGACCTTCGATCCCGGACAATATAACCAGTTGGAAAGTGTTTAATGATGGCCAACATATTCTATATTTTCTTACAGCTCAGGATACGTTTCAAGATGTTTCCATTGATGAAATTGAGCATGAAAAGTCTCTAGCTGATCCTACTTGCACTTCCAATTTGATTCCTACGTCAATTATCAACTTGGAAAAATTCTGCGACCTCCAAGATAAGTTCAAGCAGAAGATAAATTGTAAAAATCAGAGCTCTTCTCTCAATTATGAACAAGTGAATCTGGGAAGTGAGCAGAACCATCACACGATTAACCTAGGGGTTGACTGCTCACCTGACGAAAAGAGAGATTTTATCAAGTTATGCAGAGAATTTAAGGACGTCTTTGCTTGGACATATGACGAGCCGAAAACCTTCGACACTAATATCATGCACCATAATATACCAATGAAGCCAAACACTAAACCCTACCAGCAGAAGCTGAGGAAAATGCATCCTAGCTTGGAACCTTCTGTCAAAAGGGAGCTTGAAAAGCTCCTTGCTTCAAGAATTATCTTTCCAGTCAGGCATACACAGTGGATTGCCAATTTAGTACTAGTTCGCAAGAAAAATGGTGACATTAGGCTCTGTGTTGACTTTAGAAATATTAATAAAGCTTCCAAGAAAGATAATTACCCTATTCCCCCTATGGAACAGATCTTACAAAAAGTTGCAGGTTCATAAATGTTTTCTCTCCTCGATGATTTTTTAGGGTATAACCAAGTCTTGGTTGCTCTTGATGATCAATTAAAAATAGCTTTTAGGACCCCTTGGTGAAATTTTTCCTATAGGAGAATGCCATTCGGGTTGATAAATGTAGGTGCTACGTTCCAGTGAGCAATGGACATAGCTTTCAGAGGTCTTATGCACTATTTTATTGTTGTATACTTAGATGATATTACTATCTTTTCAAAAAAACGACATGAACATTTGTCTGCCCTGAAACAGGTATTCGAACGTTGCAGAAGATACGGAATTTCGCTCAATCCTAAGAAATCAATCTTCGCAGTGACTGAAGGTAAGCTGTTGGGATTTATTGTTTCAAAATAAGGTATGATTATTGATCTGGAACGTACAGAGGCCATCACAAAGATCGGGTTTCCAGGTACGCGCAAAGCCATGCAATCTTTCCTTGGTAAGATAAATTTTGTTTGCATATTTGTCCCAAATTTTGCGCAAATTGTTAAACCTTTACAATTGATTATTAAGAAGGATGCACAGTATAAATGGTTTGATGAACAACGAAATGCTTTTACTGAGATTAGGAAGGCTATTGCGGAAGCTCCTGCCCTTATGTCTCCTGACTTCAGTAAGGATTTTATTTTATATACCTTTTCTACTGACTTTTCCTATGTTGTTGTTCTTACATAGAAGCACCCAGACAATCTCGAATTTCCCATTTCTTTCATGAGTTCAACATTCAAAGGCATGGAGTTAAATTACTCCCAAATAGACAAACAAGCTTATGCGGTTTATAAATCTGTTAAACATCTTAGACCATACTTATTGAAGTCTAGAACTAAAGTGATTGTGCCTTATGCAGTTGTCAGCAATGTTCTGATTCAAAAGAATTGGGAGAGAAAAGAGCTCACTGGATGACAGCTCTGCAAGAATATGATTTGGATATCAGACCAACAAAAATAGTGAAAGGCCAAGGTTTGTGTCTGCTTACCGCTCAGTCGAATGATCTTGTAAAACAACGAATCGAGTGGGAGCAAGAAGAAAGCACCTCAACAGGTTCTGTCAATGTTATCACTGCTCAAGCATCTGACTGGTATGACGACATTAATTTTTTTTTAATTCATGGGTATGCTCCTGAAACCCTTGACTTTAAAAGACGCAGGTCCTTAAGGTTAAAAGTAGCACCATATCAATTCATAGATGGTGTTTTGTTCATAAAAAATTATGATGGTGTTTTCCTTAGATGTCTAGAGAGAGCTCAAACTGAGAATATTCTTTTGGAATTTCATGTAGGACCTACAGGAGGACACTTCTCAGGAGAAACCACTACCCACAAGATCTTAATAGCGGGTTACTACTGGCCTACTTTGTTAAAAGACGCCTATGCTTATGCTAGAAGATGTGAACCATGTCTGAAGTGTGCTGGCAAAATGAAGAAACCTGCATTTCCCTTGCAGACAGTCATAGTTCAATTCCCGTTCCAGCAGTGGGGTCTGGATTTTGTCGGACCTATTAATCCTCCTTATTCCCTGCAACACAAATATATTTTGACAACTACTGACTAATTTACCAGATGGGTAGAGGCAGTCCCTCTTAGCCAAGCGAACATGAGCCAAGTAATTTCATTTCTTGAAAGTCAGATAGTCACGAGGTTTGGTGCTCTGGAATTCCTAGTGTTTGACAATGCTTCATACTTCTCCTCTTTTGAATTAACTCAATATGCCCTTGAAAAAGGGATAAAATTAAAATTTTCTGCCAATTATTAACCACGAGGAAATGGATTAGCAGAGTCTTCCAATAAGAATTTAATTAACATCTTAAAGAAGACAGTGGCTACTCACCACAAAAATTGGCATACCCAGTTATACAGTGCTCTTTGGGCAGACCATGTCACTCCTAAAGCAGCCATTGACAACTCCCCTTATTGCTTAGTTCATGGAAAGGAGGTTGTCTTACCAGC
The DNA here is from genome assembly GCA_027924585.1 of Larix kaempferi. NCBI lineage: Eukaryota > Viridiplantae > Streptophyta > Pinopsida > Pinales > Pinaceae > Larix > Larix kaempferi. The sequence continues at coordinate 1,784,889 of BSBM01001192.1, forward strand.
CAACCTCATGATCCATTCCCTACAGCTATCACAGTCTGTGCAGGAAGATGACTCTTCCCCACTCCAGCACAGAATTGATACATTACTCAAACTAGAAGAGGACAGGGAAAAGTCTAAAAATAAGTTATATCAACATCAATAGCTTGTGAAGAGGTGGTTCGATGAGAAATCTTCGTCAGACAGGGAGTTCTCTGTGGGGGACTTAGTTTTAAAGTGGGACAAGCAACATAAGGAAAATAATGATTATACTAAGTTCCAATGCTTATGGCTAGGACCTTTCATTGTTACAAAAAAGATTGGTCTTGGTACTGTCCGGTTACAAACACTGGAAGGTTTTTAAGAAACCTACCCAGTGAATGTCCAGTTGCTTAAAAAATATTTTGTTTGAGGAGAGCATGTTGGTCCACTTGTACATAAAGTTTGGTTTTCTTTCTCCCCTTTGGTTTTGATTGATTTTTCCTTTTTATGATTCTCTTTCTTTTTAATAAGTCTGCACATTTGGAAAAGGTTGTTGATCAGTGTGTTTCTAAGATTAATACAATCTGAATTTTTCAGGTAGCATGTCAACTATTATTTCATTTAGCCTATATCATAAAATGCTCTTCATGGAATCAAACAGTCAATTATTGCAAGGCCTTGATTGCTATCTTCCCACTATCATCAACATCTTTTAAATATTGGTTTGATTAATTGAAGTTGAAGAGCAGACTAGAGTTCTTTACCTTGTGTTTCATGAGTAAATGGCATAATCTCTCATAGTCTGGTTAGACTTATCTATTCTGGATGCCATTCTGATCACTTTGGTAATAATTTACCTCAAAAAAAGTAGATTACAAGATGGGGGGTCTCATTACGAGCCAACCCATTATGTTCATAGATGTCTAAGTGGAATGACATCTCCACATCAAGCTACCAAACTTGGGAGATGACTTTCAACTCTGGCTGGAAGGTGGAAGATCCTATCACAGGTCCGTCCATTCATGATCTGCAAAGAATCGGTGAGTAACACTGCTGTCATGTGGTCACCAAGTCATGGTAGTGTCTTGTAACCTATGCACTAATAAATTTTTGTTTTCTTTTGTAAGATGGTTTGTTGTATATAAGGATAAGGGGGGTCTTATTACAAGCCAGCCCTACCATGATTATGAATTTGATTTTGGACTGGAATTGCCATGTATGGTCATCAAGCCATGGTAATTGCTTTCAGCCTAGAAAACTGAAAGATAAGGAGTCTCCTGAACGAGCTAGCTTGTTCAGATTCTAGATCAAGTTTGTGAATGGCATTGCCAACATCTGATCACCAAGTCAGGGCAATGGCCTTATATCAATAGAAGTCTTATTTATAGCTAAAAAAAATAAAAATAAAATGAAATACACATGTACATAAATCAATAATTAATAAAGCCAAGGTGATTGATGTATTTTAATCGAGAATGGCTCTGAGTTTATTCCAAAGGTTAATCATAAATCTGCCCTTCCATGATTACATAAAGGTATAGGATTTTTGTTTTTATCCTAGACTACCTTATCAAATTAAGTATTATCATTAATTGGTTTTGGATGGGAATGTATCGATCATATGACTAACTCTGCTATTTTGATTGTGTTTACATGAGATCATTTCGTAGATTGCAGGTTGAAACATGAGTTGGTTGGCATGGCTGCTTTATAACTAAGGGTTTCATTTCCATAGATAACTGGTTCTTCCTAGCTTGTCGCTATTTGTTGTAGGCACAACAGATTCCATGTTTTATCCAAAATATGGGATCCCCAATTTCATATCAAAGAGTAACTTAATCGATTTCGAGCTTGTCTAGCCTGTTTTCCATTCATTTTTGTTGCCTTTGATTTGGTTTGGTTAAGTTAGTAAATCTTCCTTCTTAAAATTTATGCATTTTTAGTGTGTTTTTATGAATTGCGGAAATAAGTTTTTAGTTAAAATTTCGATCATTCCGCAACCCGCAATTGCGGATTGCGGGATGCAGAAAGGTCTTTTAAATAAAAAGTGGTTCACAAACCCGCAACCCGCAATTGCAGATTGCGGACTCTTTGATTTGCACCTGGATTTTTTCATCCCACAACCCGCAATTGTGTATTGCGGGATGCGGAAAGGGGTTTTAGAAAATTGCACGAGAATTTTTTCTTTCCACAACCTGCAATAGCAGATTATGGGATGCGGAAAGGGGTCTTAGAAAAATAAATAAAGAGTGGTTCACGCTCCCGCAACCCGCAATTGCGGGATGCGGGAATGGTTTAACCACACATTGTGTTTTATGTTCCACAACCTACAACCCACATTGCGGATTGTGGGATTACAGAATGGTTTAACCTCACATTGTGTTTTTTGTATTGCACACCTTAATGAGTGTATGCTCCATAATTTTGTTCAGCATTTCAACTACTCCATTCGCTTGTGGGTGGTATGGTGTACTTCTTCTATGATGAATCTGAAACTCCTCAGTCATTTCTTTGATGGTCTAATTAACGAAATGCGTACCTTAGTCGCTTATCAAGATCTTTGGGCACCCAAACCTAGTGACCACGTTGTTGAAAATAAATCATGTTGTTTTCGTAGCTGTGCAATCCTTCACTGGTGCTGCTTCGGCCCATCTTGTTAGGTATTATGTCGTAGTAATGATGTACCGAGCACTCATCCTCTTTCCTGGTGGGTTAATGGGTCCCACAAAGTCTACAACCCATTTTTCACAAGGTTGTAATGGCAAGTGGGGTACCAATGGCATCTCATCCCTCCATGATGGTTTCCCCATCCTCTGACATACGCCACATCTCTTAGTGTAATATGGTGTGTTGCCATGCAATGTAGGCCACCATAAGCCAAATCTAAGTATCTTTCCGGTGGTTGTTTTTCCTTCGTAATTCCCTCCTATGATCCCACCATGAGCCTCAACCAACACTCTTTCTTGCTCACGCGGAAGGACATATTGACGCAAAATTTCATATGGTCCCATTGATATTTCGGTCGGAACTATCTCAAATATATTTTCATGGATTACCTGTAGCATGCCATCAATTAGAGGATTCTCATCAATGAAATTGAATCTACAATTGAAGCTAATGGTTATATCCTTCCGCGTGGTTTTCCCTCATCTCATCTCCACTGAGACATACTAGCTTCATGGTACTTCATATAACGTGTGGATGAATGCATGGACCCATTCTTGATTTGGATTTTCTCCCCATGTAGCCTGACATTTTCCCATATGATCCCTTGCATCCATTCTTGCATCGTACTTCTTCCCTTGGTAGCAGTCATTTTCCCCAAATATTACTTCCATTAGTCGTCGACATTGTGGCCAATTTGTTATTGTTGACTTGTGCGCACCCCACCGGTCCACCACCTCGCTGGAGTGGACTTCAATGCTCCATCTAATGCTAGAAAGCATTGATCTGATACTTTGTCTTCAAAATCACTGATGAAGATTGTCAGGTTAGGCAGTCCTTCGTATGTCAGTAGATCACATACTTTTCTCGCAACCCATCACAGTGATTGAGTGATCAGCGCGCACTTCTTGAATGATACCTCATGCAACCGATTTTTCCAATTCTATAGAGCCTCGTCAAAATCTGATGACACCGAACTGATACTTCGCCACCCCAATTCTCCCTCGGCGGTGGGATTGATGTAATCTTTTGAGATATTATAGATGTTTTCCCATCCTCCAGTGAGCTCGTCTTGCATTGGTTTGACATATCTTTGTCCTTCAAGTGGATCAAGTGAAGTGATGATCCTCATGTCGCGGTTCTCAAAAGAAATCGTTCTTTTACTGAAATTAATAATTGCCTGATTTTCCATCATCCAATCTATCCCCAACAACGCAGGATATGGACTAGTGTTATCAATGATTTCTATGACATCAAAATCTGCATATGTCTTCAATCCTGCTACCTCAACTGGCATATGAGGCAACCGACCAATTGGTGTAAACTTGATTTGATTTGATAAACGAAGCTGCACAGGGGACCATACAAGTTTTGGTTCCCCATCGCTTCCAATGTTTTCTTGGTTAGTATATTCACATTGGATCCTAGATCTAGGATGATGGAATAGATATCATATGCACCAATCGGGGCATTCATCCTCATTTCCCTTCTTGTTTTCCTCCTATACAGGCATTTCACTACACGATCCTGTCTCCCCTCTTCCATTCGATGCAAGAAGTGAGCTATCTCTTCTAATGCTTCCCGATCCTTTGCTAATTTTAGACAACTTTCTAGAAAAATTTTCAAAGCACTGATCTTTCCTAGTGACTTCTGCGACATTGTCGGGTCAAACATCTACGGCCTCCCATAGACAAGTGTTGACACAACGACTATCAACAGGGGTTCACTGCACATTGTCCTCAACAAACACCAACCCAAACTCCCTTACGCACTGTCCCAGAAGGGTGTTAACCGTTCCAGCAACACTCGCAGAGCGAATGAAGTCTCACCCGAGATGCACAAGGGGACTACAGGAACCAATTTACCGCAGTGGAGTTGAGGACATGCATCAAACACACTTCACAACCACATAAACCAAAGATTATGATATTCGCATTATACTAACATTTCATTATTCGCAGATTCATAAACCGCAGCCAACACATTACATATATTCGCATTAACATGATCTGATTACTTCTTAGCATAAACAACAATTACGAAACCCACAAAGCATTAGACATCCCATCATACATTTGCATCCATCATTCAACATAAACAAAGACCGAGAATAAACTATAATCAAACATCTTCATGCATTCATTAAAACACGCGGAATGACCTTCGCAGAAACAGTCAATACATCATATTTCGGATACAAAACAGATCAAAACTCACAAAGTCGATAGCTCTATCCATCAATAGATCTTCAATTACATGCCATTAGGCTTATAATCATTCTCCTATTTATACAAAACTAGGTGGTTACAAAATGGTCCACATGACCCTTATCTAACTAATTAACTACTTCCGCACTTTTGCGTCATCCACGAATGACCCTTTCTTTCGTGGATTGTCCCTTTAGCAGCTTCTCGACTTCCACACTTCCTGCGGACAAATCCCGTGCCAACATGTCCCTAACACAAAATTGTGGCCCGCCCTCGTGCCACCTTAGTTAGACACCGCTAGTTTGTTCACCTGCAGTTTGAAATCGTCGTATGCAATTCTGATCTAGTTAATGACTTCCTTCACTGATGCCCTAATCTATGCACATTATCCCACCTGCTGCTCTGTTGGGTGTTCGTAACCTTTATGTCACGCGTCCTCCAATTGTTCCTTAACCTGTTTCATTACTTCCACCACATGTGCTATGAGGACTTCTGCTTGAGTGGCCCTTCGTTATTGTCGCTCGTGAGCCTTTGTTACGCACTAGTGCATATTTTTCAACTCCATTGTTTTTGTCATTCGCACCATTGGGGGCATCGCTTTGAGCGATCCTTTGAAGGCCTCTAACTGGGCTTCGTCTTCACTGAGTTGTCCCTTCAACATGGCCAGTTGGTCATCCTCGATGATACTTCCCCAAAACTCTGTAATGACTTCTGCGACTGTCTGTGCCGCTTGTTCTATCTCCTGGATCTCTGTTACTGCTTCCTCAATCACTGTCTGTCGACTCTGAATTTGTTCCGGAGGTGTGTTGGGTGTCACTCTAGCTTGGAGCTCTACATTTTCCTTCCTTATATCAATGAGAGCCACCCCTAACATAACCGCTTGCACTTCTTGGTCTACCTTCGTATCTAGCACTGCCGTTTCTCATGCCTTCACAAGCGCTCTTTCTAATTTGGCTTGTTCCTCTACAGCCTTTTCCTGTGCAGCTAGTGCCGCAGCTTGCTCATATTGGAGACGTTGTGCCTCCATCATTTTGGCGTGCAGTTGCTTCTTATACGTGAGCACCTTATTGTGCATTGTAGCCTTGTCATCACGGATCTCTTTGCTTGCTTCCGCTTGAGCTCGGTGTAATGTTAACATTTGGAGCAAATTGAAATTTACCATAACCTGGTCGGCCTCCCGAACCTCGAAATCCAAGGCCTCATCACCTATTCTGATGGCATGGGATTCCAGTTGGATTATACGTGGTTGGGTACCAACTTCTACCTCAACTTTGGGTGTTGACAGATTCTGCCGAATATCCCCATGCGGTACGCTTGTATTAATTATTGTGTTTTCCATTGTGGTTAGCAGCTCGCCTATCTGCTGGAATTGCTCGGTTGAATGCTGTGTAATCTGATCACGGCTATTTTCCACTACTTCTATAATGCTCTCCAGAAGTCGGTTGACCTGCTATGCAGTAAGCCCTTCCCATGTGATTCTTCTAGTACGGTCCATCCTTTTCTTTGTCCTTAGTTCCTCCTACTGTGCCTCCAACTCCGAATCTGTCAGGGTGTTCGCTGTTGAAGCTCCATCATGGTTGGATTCCTCCAATTGATATTCTGCAGGGTTATCCTGTCCTGTGCCTGGATTTCGACTGTCTGAAACTTCCTCTGCCTGGGCCAAGTTCGGTTGACCTGTTTCCTGCCCATTAACTATGTCCTTCTCATCGGTTGGAACCTTCCATTGGTCTGACCATCTGCCAATGATGGTGTCCAACTCCTCTTCAGTAAGCTTGTACTACGTCGGTATCCACTGCTTTAGCGGGTCCTTTCAGGCCTGAATAAATATTGTTTGAGGTTTGACCGATAGCCTACAATCGATCAGTATTTCATCGCGGCTTGCTCTGTTATCCGCAGTATCAATTGCGCATCTATCCGCATCCTTTCCAGTAGCACGTAAAACTGCAGAATGTTATCTGTGTGTCGCTCCTTATCATCCGTCGCCCATAAGTTATGGTACTGCACTCCCTCGTGTACCCGGGCTTCTACTATGTCCATTCCTTGGTAGTCCTCAGGTTCCCTCCAACCTGTTAATGTGACCATCATTATGATCTAAGAGTAGGTGAATACCTTCCCATGCTCCTGCGCATCAGTTGCATCTTCTATTAGTTCTTGCAGTAGAAATTTGGACCAATTTAGCCGCTCTCCTTTGGCACAGAGCTCCGCAGTGGCGAGGATACCCGAGTTACATTCCCTGGATCTATTCTTTCGCACTACCTTAACTGCAAGTATCTTTGTCACAAGCCTGACGGCCTGGTTCTTGATTGGATGGATTAAGTACCCTTTGGTATTCTTGTCCACACTATACTTTATCCGCAAGCTTCTTGTCATTATCCTTCCCCTAGAAGAATTGGGACGGGTCGGCCCCATCTTTAGGAATCCCGGTGATTCTTGTGATCAAGTCAATGGTGACAGGAATCCGCTCGTGAAGCCATAGGCACCCTCCATGGAAACACGCCAGCAATTGCTTGACGCATGCATTGGCCTATGACAACTGCCCAAAGTGCGGCATGTGGATGATGCCTTACAGCCTCGACTGCTCAAATCCCGTCGCCCATCCTGCAGGTTCCTGTGTGGTTGGGCCCCCTTAGTGGGGAACATCAACATAACCTTCTATGCTTTCTGGGAAGGTTGCGAGGTCGTGGTCACTATACATCAACTTCTGCAAATTGGACACAATGTCTCCAACCTCAGGAACTCCCTGTGGTACCGAGGGCATCACAATAGTGTACCTTTCATTCTTGTTTATCCGTATTTTTGGTGCCTCTTTCCGGCGTGGCGGAACATACTCTGAAACCCTTGGGCCATGATGCCTTGCTTGTAGGACTTCCAGGCCGGAAATACCTGCACCTTCGGTGGTGAACTGTGCCAAAGCTCGAGTTCCTTTCTTCGTTGTGCGGTCAGTATCTGGGGGTCGATTCGCGCCCCTCTTCTTCTTGAGTGGTATTCCAGATCTAACTTCAGGCTACTCCTGCATAATTGGCGTTGGCTCTAGTCGCTTTGTACTAGTGCTTGAAACGATTACCTCCGTGCAATTTTGCAACTTCTTACTAAATCACACAATGCCTTTCATTACCCTTTCCCTGTATTTATAGCATTGGTTGGCCGCATCCAGCCGATTTTGGATCATGATTACCAAATCCGGCTGTGATTTGTCGAATCTACCGCATGCATTAGGTATTAAATGCTGGTTTTTTCATTTTTTTTGTTGTCCGTTGTGGTTTAATGGCTGCATTTATGACGGGATTTGACTCATTTGCACCAAGTCTGTGATACTGTGGTTCTTCTACCGACTAGTGCTGTTGTTGTCGATCAATACTTGCTTGTCAACAAATGCCTACGGTTCTTTTTTTTTCAGTCATTGCTTAGTAGTGCGGCCACTTCCGCAGTGCTGCAGTGTCACCCTCTATTCGTGTTTTCGTAGTTCTTGTGGTTGTCGTCCATGCATTCCAACTTCATTTCTGTGGTGTTGTTGTTCTTCTCCTTCCATGAAATATGCCGCTGCAGTTCTCTCCTGGAGTAGGCCATAAGCTATGCAGTTGTTGTCATCGTGGCCAACCGATTTACAAAACTTACAATACAAGTTCTCTGGTTTCGACACCTTTTTTTGCAGATAAGCACACTCTTCTGGTTGATGGCCTCTCGTTTGGAAGATACGACACCAAGGCAACCCTCCCTGAATGAGGAGATTTGGTGCACCAAATTGCAAATAGTCTCGGAAGTCTGGGCAATAATCCTTGAGGTGTCCCTCTTTCCTACACCTAGTACACCAGATCTCTTTGCGAGCCTCTTTCCCTTTCTTTATGTCTTGCAATTGGATCATCAAGTTTGCTAGTTGTGCTTGTATCTGATCCATACCCAACCCTGTTTCACCGATTGGTGAAGCCTCCAACTTCATCGCAATCTCCAATGCTTCTGCTTGGGTCGCAAACTTCTGCTACATTAGTGGTCCGCGGATGTGTGGTACCAGTCCTGCAATGAACCACTCCTTGTGTTGCATATCATTTATCCCAAAACTCACCTTCGCTATCAATGTCTTGTATCGTTGATCGAATTCCCAGACCGGCCCATTTGGGTATTGCTTGATTTATTTGAGCTCGGTGACATACTACAATTCTGACTTTGGCTTCCTAAATTCATAGATCATGCCTGCTTTGATCTGTGCCAACATCTTGGCCGGTGTTCTCGTCAGAACCCTTGTAAAATTCATAAACCAATCCAATGCACGACCCCTAAGGTTCGTTGCTAACTGTCCTTGTTTAATAGCTTCATCCTGGACCTGCTTCAGAGTCCATATTGCTTCGTACAAAACCAAAACTGCTTGGGATCCTCGGTCCCGTTTCCATGGAAAGGGGGCATTTTTGTGTCATCTGCCATTCTAACGTTCCTACTATTAGTGTTTACTGATGTGCTAATTTTACCGTTGCACATAGGGAAACTCTGTGAATAGCTTGGGTTTCCTCCTGTGAAATTCTAGATAGTGCGCGGGGTTGCAGGTATGTTGTAACTTATGATCTATGTCTCTTCTGCTTCTGGGGTAGCCTAGTCACCATCTTCATCGCAATAGGGTCGCTTCCTCCCTTGTGGTCCTGTTTTGCAATCTTCTGTCCCGGTCCTCTTAGGAAACTCTCTCTTAGTCCTCATCTTCTTCTCAGGATGCCGGAATATCACTCCACTCCTCAAGGTACCACACTCTTCGTCAGCTTCTCATACAAACCCGTTGTCACTCATGTCCATCTACCTTGCATATTTCTATTGGATCCACATTCACACGACACCTACAACCTCCGCACACTGATCTTTCTACTTGTCGGAAGTCATCCTCAAAATGCCCTTTTCGCACACGAGTATCTTAATCCACAGTTTTAGTAATTGCAAGAACCTTCCCCTTGGTCTCCTGAAGAAATTTCTCTCTGCGTCGCTGTATGACTTGATCGTGTCTACTGCGAACTCAATAATATATCCCTCTAGGATACTATCCACCTAGAAATCGACAGCCCTTGATACTGTGTTGTCGACACATTTCAGCTTTTGAATCAATTCTGGCGTTTAATGCTCAACCTCAGTCTCTTGTAAATGGTACTTCTGGAATGTTAGTTGTGCTAACCACTTGTGCAATAGTACTAGGAATTCACAGAAAAATATCTCATGGATATTTGAATAAATGTATTTCTGCAACCAACTGCTTACTGTTTGTCTGGGGTTTTGATTTTCTCCTTCCGCGAACTCCTCTATCTTCTTGTCAAACCACTCTTGAATCTTCAGTTTCGTCGAGTGCCACAACATATCCTCTTCTTTTTCTCTTCAAGGTCCTAGCAATGAAACAATTTGTTGACACAACGACTATCAACAGGGTTCACTACACATTGTCGTCAACAAACACCAACCCAAACTCCCTTACACACCGACCCAGAAGGGTGTTAACCCTTCTAGCAACACTCGCAGAGCGAATGAAGTCTCACCCGAGATGCACAAAGGGGTTGCAGGAACCAAGTTTCCGCAGTGGATTTGAGGACATGCATCAAACACACTTCATAACCACAGAAACCAGGGATTATGCCATTCGCACTATACTAACATTTTATTATTCGCGGATTCATAAACCGCAACATCAACACATTACAGATATTCACATTAACATGATCTGATTAATTATTAGCATAAACAACAATTACTAAACCCACAGAGCATTAGACATACCATTAGACATTCGCATACATCATTCAACGAAAACAAAGACAGAGAATAAACTATAATCGAACATCTTCATGCATTCATTAAAACCTGCAGAATGGCCTTCGCAGAAACAATCAATACATCATATTGTGGATATAAAACATATCAAAACTCACAAAGTCGATAGCTCTATCCATCAACGGATCTTCAATTACATGCCAATAGGATTACAATCATTCTCCTATTTATACAAAACTAGGTGGTTACAAAATGGTTCACATGACCCGTATCTAACTAATTAACTACTTCCGCGTTATCTGCGAATGACCCTTTCTTCCACAGATTATCCCTTTCCCAGCTTGTCGGCTTCCGCACTTCCTGCGGACTAATCCCGTGCCAACAATAGGTTCTTTGTGGACTACAGGTGGAGATTGAACATTGTTCTTTATCAGTGTATCTCACGCTTCCCAAAAATTTTCCTTCTTTGCTTCAACATCAAATCGTACTTGTTTCTGGATCGCGGGTCGGACACTTCACAGTAACCTATATTCTCCTGTCGCAACTCCTCCTATGGTCACTACTACGACATTTACTGGTTTACTTATTATCTCAGTGGATATATTCTGCACATTTTGAGCTAGATTCAGGTTCAGGTTTGGCTGATATGGTGGTGCATTCTTAGTCTGCCACTTTGCGATTAATTGAGTACAATCTTTGACAATGTGATCCACTGCGTTGCAATAGGTACACTGTGGGGTTGGATTTGGGAAATCCCTTTGGTAATGTCCAATTTTCCCACAATTATAGCATGTGATCAGTTCTCGACCTCGACCAAAGGTTCCTCTGTGACCAAAACCTCTGCCACGACCACCGTGGAATCCTCCTCGCTGTGGGTTAAACTGGGACTGATTGTACTGCTCCGATTTGTACTGTGGTTGATTATATTGAGGTTGATTATACTGTGGTTGACTATACTACGGTTGACTATACTACGGTTTATTATATTGCACCTGATTATACTGTGGTTTTGTTGGATGTTGCTCGTCTCCCTTCATGAAGTAAGTATCAACAGTTCTTTCTTGAAGCAAGTCATATGCTCGACAATATTTCTCATCATGGCCGATGGATCGACATAATTTACAATATAGATTAGCCGGATTTGACACGACCTTATCCAAATACATGCATTCCTCTGAGCGATGTCCTTTTTTCTGACAAACTTGGCACCAGGGAATCCCTCCTTGACTGAGTGGATTGGGGGCACCGGACTGTAAATATTCACGAAATTCAGGACACTGATATTTATGATTCCATTCGGACTTGCATCAAATACACCATACCTATTCTCGAACTTCCTTCCCCTTTTTAATATCCTGCAACCGAATAGTCAAGTTTGCTAGATGTGACTGGATCTAGCTCATGCCAATCCCCGTTTCTCCAATCGACGAAGCTTGAAGCTTCATCGCTATTTCTAGCGCCTACGCTTGAGATAGGATATTTTGCTGCATCAACGGAATCTGGATGTGCGGTATCAATCCTGCAATAAACCATTCCTTATGTTGTACGTTGCTCATCCCAAAACTAACTTTAGCCATCAAAGTTTTGAACCACTGATCAAACTCCAACACCGAATCATTAGGGAATTGTTTTATTTCCTTCAATTCAATGATGTACTGTGATTCTGATTTAGGATTCTTAAACTCGTCGATCAACCCAGCTCTGATTTCTGCCAAAGTCTTCTACTGATGTCCTCCATGGACTTGTATAAACTTCATGTACCAATCCAACGCATGACCTCTGAATGTCATTTCCAGTTGTCCCCTCTTGATAGCTTCATCCTGTACTTGTTTTACCGTCCATAATGCTTCACACAAGAACCAATACTACTCGGGATCCTCCGTCCCATTTCCCTGAAAGAGATTCAACTTCACATCATCTCCCACCATCCTTGGTGATCTACCGGTGTTTGTAGATGTGCTACTGTTACTTCTATTGTGACATGCAGGGAAACCCTGCGAAGAGATTCTATTTCTTCCTCCAAAGTTTGGCATAGTGCACGGGGTTGTGGGTACGTTGTAGCTTTGGGTATGTCCTTCCTCAGGTTCAAGGGTATCGTAGTTGACCTCTTCATCCCTATAAGGTTTCTTAGTCCCTTGTGGCCCCGTTTCGCAGTCCTCCATTCCGATCACACTGGGACTCTCTTTCTCTATCTTAGTCCTCCTCGTCTTCTATGGTCGGAACGTCACCCCACTTCTCAGGCGGACACAATATTCCACAACTTCCCTCACAATTTTGTCGTAGTTCATTTCCATCTACCCCACATCATTCTATCAGACCAGCATATGCACAGTACCCTCAACATCCACACACCAGATTTTACTCGTCGGAGTTCATCTTCAATATTCCCTTTGTCACGTCCCCATTTTGACCCCCTTTGTAAATGATGTAAATATTGTAACTTAATCATGGTGAGGAGCTCAAGGCCAAGGCCCCACCATTGATTTAACGTTTATGTATCGGCAATTAAAATAGATGCCTATGGTTCTTGTGCGAGATGGGCACAATGTATATAAGACATCATGTAAATACGAATTTTAATGCAAAATACCCACAACTAGCTATGCAATGCAACAAAAGAGAAGGGGCATGGTTCTACAAGGAAAAGGGAGGGAAACTATTCAAACCCTTGAGCCAATGGTATTAATCCATGTGTCAATGGGGAAACCCATAAACCACCAACTACCCATTTTGTCTCATGTACCCAATCATTTAATTCTTCCAAGAAATTGGTTAAGGCAGTTAATGCCTTGGGAATGAAAGAGTATGGGCAAGCCATTTTCGTGCATGGGCAAGCCATCAACTTGGAAAATCGTGTTTTTTGCTTGTGGGGCAAGAAACCACCCACGAAATGGTGCCCAAAGCCATGGGGAATAGGAGTCTTCATTCATTCACGCAGTGGGAGCTATCTGGGTCATTCTCTTCACGTTTTTCAGCAAAATCTTGCATCTTCCCATGCCTGGGAGTTCGTTTTTGCATATACAGTAGTCTGGGAGTGAAGGGCCACGTTTTGGGGGCCGTAGGGAGGTCGTTTTTGCCCCTGGGGCGTTTTTCTGAAATGGGTTCTGTTTCCCCAGTCGAATTTTCCAAGTGCCAACATGTTTTGAGTCTACCCACGTTTTTCTAAAGTCCAGGAAACCCCATCTCATATATCCCATTGTTGGAAACGTTTTCTCATGCTCAGCAAGTGTAGTTTGCTGTTGTGTGCATCCTGGTTTTGATTTGAACCTGTAAGCAAGAAACTGGAATGGTAGTGGACAGAATTAGCTTGATAAACCTAGTGTAGGGAATATCCTCTCAAGAAGATCAAGAGGGCTGGCTACTTTTCTATGCACACCCTGAGAGCACTAGAAAGGAAGGTATGGCTTGAGGGACTGTGTGGCAGTGAAGAGAATACTTCCTGGTGTTGGGTGTGTAGGCATTGTGAGTGCCAAGCTGAATAGATCTGGGAGGGGTACCCATAGCTCTGTGGTTGAGCTCACTAGCTTAGCAATTCTTCCTTCCCATCTCCTAGCAGCCTGATAAACCCAATTGTAGATTGGCTTGGCTCATTTTGGTGTATGTTTGGCTATGTGTGAGTCTGTTGTTCCCTGGTTCCTTGTAGAGATCATGCCCAGCTCGGGGGGTGGCAGTGGTGCCGAAAGATTGAGGAGCACACTGGCCTACGGTTGGGTGGAACGTTGCAGTTGCATAGCCAGTTGCGTGGGACTGCCTTATTGAGATAAGTATTCTCTTGTGTAAATTGGCAATTATCATTTGATGAACATCTTAAATGTATGATGGATGTGAAATTCTTATTACTCCGCTGTGATTTCTGATAATTATGCATCTTCATATCTCTCTTATGTATTATGTGAATGTGTATGCATATTTATTCTTCAATTTGAATGTTTGATTTCAATATATGGGGCTGGATGCCCGGTTCAACCGTCACGATCCTCTCCATCTAGCTTGTTGGATGGGAGGGGACGTGACACCCTTTTCGCAAATGATCATTCTAATCCACAATGGTAACACCAATAGGTACCTTCTTCTGTTTCCTTTGAATAATTTCCTTTCTGCGTCGCTGTATGATCTGACTATGTCGACAAAAAACTCAGTAATATACCCTTCCAAAATGCTCTATACCCAGACGTCGACAACCCTTGAAGATTTATTGTTAACACAACTCAATTGTTGGATTAGTTCCGAGGTCCAATGCTTTGGCTTGCCTCCTTGGAAAATTTTCTTCTAAAAAGTTAGGTTAAATCCAACCATCCATAAAGTAGTATAGGAAACTCACAGAAAAATACCTCATGGATATCAATATAGATGTACTTCTGCAACCACTATTCTATCGACCATCCAAGTTTCTGATTCTCTTCCTCAGCAAACTCTCATGTCTTTTTATTGAACCAATCCTCGATCTCTAGCTTTTTCAGATGCCACAGCATGTCCTCTCTCTTTCACACTAGGGTCCCGGCAACAGAACCATTTGTTGACATAGAGATGTCGACAGGGGTTCACTTCGCACTATGTCAACAACTAGCTCGATAGAAACTCCTATAGATATCAACCTAGAAAGGGTTTAGCCTTTCCAGCAACACTTGCAGAGCAAGTGAGGTCTCCCTCGAGATACCTAAGGGGGCTGCAGGAACCAAGCTTCCGCAGGTATAATAAGACATGCATTATTCACATTAACTCACACCATAAGCCGGAGATCGACACAATTATCATTTGCATTATAACACCATCATTGCATATCAAAACATACTAATTAGATCGACATAGTAGTTCATGTTATCAAAACATATTCAATATATCAATGACACATAATAGATCTATCCATACTACAACAAAATACATTAAACTGCGGTACACACATAAGCAAGAGTCATAGATAAACATTCATCTTCATTATGCATCAATCTGTCTTACAACTCAGGGATACATATCCACAAAACCCATCTCAACAACTCAGGTAAAAATACAAAATGTTATTCAGCACAAAAGATAGATCAAAATTCTGTAGATCCGAAGATACATTCATCAATCAAGAGATCTGATCAGAGCACCAGATTTCCTAATATAAGATGCTCGAAGGATTACAATACTACTCCTATTTATATGCTCGTTGGTCGTTACAAACTTGGTCCACTTCACAAAGTGACCCATTAACTAACTAACTAATCCGCTTTGTCCTCTTTAATTCCGCTTTATCCGACTTGTTTCTCTCCGCAATTGGTCCTTTACCCTTGTCGTTGACCCCTTCATTCATTAGAGAGATTTTGAGGTCAAAAAATGGCCTCCTAAGAGATGTACTACAAAAATATGAGATATATTAAAATATTATGAATTGGGGGTTTTATGGGGTAGGTATATATGACAAGTCACCTCCCACACTATTTTCTATGCACAATATAAATAACCATGGTTGAGTTGCTTTTCAAAATTCACTAGAAATAAAATTAATAAAATAAGTCTACATTGATGTGACTAAGATTCATTGTAAATTCCCAAAAACTTATTGTCCTTTAGCATTTATTTGTCTTGAACTTGCAAATGAAATTAAATAATAAAAAATATTTTTAAGAGCTATTTTTGTAATTTTATGTTGACTTTTTATATTTAGTACTTTTCTCATGAATTTAATATAATATAATTTAATTGAGAATTTATTTACATGTAAAATGTTAATAATATTATTATAATCCACATTGCATTGTTATTATTATTATTATTTATTAAATCTATTATTATTATTTATTAGTTTGACATTATGTTATTAAATAGAATGGAGTGAATATATAATTTAAAATTAAAAACATAAAAATGATAATATGTTATTTTATAAAAAAATGTGAAAGGACTTTCTTTATGAATTAAGAGTACTTCACTTGAAAATGACAATAATATTATTTTATGAGAAAATGTGAAAAGACATTCATTATGAGTACTTTACTTGAAAATGACAATAATATTATTTTATGAAAACACTATCATTATGAGTACTTTACTTTATGACTTAAAAGTACTTACACCACTACCTTGGTTAACTATGTGTTTTCATCCACCATAGAAAATTTGACAAATAAGCATTCTTAACTCATGCAATGCCACCTCACCAAGGGGGATGATGTCATCTACTAGAATGTGATTGGTTGTTTTTATAGTACATTTTCTTTGTTTTGAGGCCATTTTTTGACCTCAAAATTTCTCTAATGTGCTGGTTGTACTAAAAATTCTGCGATTTAGCCCCTTGCCAACAACACATATTCCAAGGAGGGGAAGAGGGCACAAATTCTAAGAAAACATTTAATGCTCAGAAGAGTGACCATACAAAAGGAGAGAGGACAGTATATGGAACATATTTCGAGGAGATTGTACCGTAGATAAGTACACAGTCTTGGGCTCGTTTTTCGAGGGCCATACAAGCTGTAAAATTACTACATTTATTGCACAATTTTTGAGGCAACATACAGGATGAAATTAACAGGTTGTACATGATGTATTGTAGCTGGGAACAATTTCCAAGAACGTCATGCAAGTCAAACGCATATAATTCCTGCAGACTGTATAGGTGCATTAATTGTTGAGTTATATTGCTATAAAAATTATAAGTTTTCTCTGTGAGTTGCATGATAAAATTCTCTCTCATTTGATTGGTTTTCCCTTCAAGGATTTTCTAGAGGCATTGCCCATAAAATAACTTATGTCCAATGTATGGTTGAATGTTTGTTTTATGTTGCAAATTTTTAGTTCTTAGTCATTTGTATTTCTACTCATAATTCCATTTGAATGCTTGTGGGTTTAACATGCATTAATGGTGAATAATTATTGGAGACTGAAATCTAGTTGTTGGCTAAGTGTGACGAAATCTCAACACATGATGTTCCACCCATGACCAATTTTGACTTGACCAAAACCAAAATTCCATTTTAAAATGTATATTATTTGAGTTGAAGGAATCACCTACTACCAAAGGTTTTCATTGAAACTTATAGCATTAACCAAATCTACAGCTCCACATAACACAAGCAACAACAACTCCTTGTGATTTATTTCCCATGCATGCACTTGTTTTGTTGTGGACATTTTGAGAATCGACCAACAAGATCTTATAATAGAACTCACACATATATCTAAGCATGATCAGGAATCTCCATGGAAGAAAAGCATGTGTTCCTAATAGCAATGATAAAATATCTAATGACATTCATGAGTCCATTACCAAGACTTTGAGGTTTTCCTTCTCTAGTAAACTAAGAAATCAGATCTATGATCCATGACTATATACATCAAACCACGTCTCTCGCTTGACAGACCAAGTCTACACAATGTGGGTTTGATATCATATGCAAATTACTAAGCTTAGCTTGGGAAATATAATAAACACAAAGCAAAGACAAAAATGTGATATATATATATATATATATATATTCGTTAATTCCTTGGCTTATTTGATGAAGCCATGGTCAATATGATCGCCCACCACTTAGGCATATTATAATGAAAAGCACCAAAGCTTTAAATAGGCTTCATCACATCAAATACCATGGACCCATAAATCACCTACATTAAACCCATTATTAACAAAATGAAAGTTAAGTTAATTATTGTTTTATTGAGTAAGATTAACTTAACACACTAGTAAATACTACATGACATAAATGACATTGGTGAGTACACTCTCCAACCACCTTTTAGAAATTAGTGATGAAAATAGCCACCTTACACTAATTAACAACCAAAGTACATATAACCAAAAAAATTATAACTAGAGACTCACACATTATCATATAGTGTTTTATGTGTTTTATTGTATAGCTTGTAACATTGATGTGGATGATGGTGGGAACTAGTGATGGGGTCTTATGGCTCAGTGGAGGCTCGACTTTGGTTTCATGTGAGGGTTTACAACCTTTGAACACCATGTGTGATTTTGGTGATAGTTCTACTCCCACTCGATAGATCGTTCTTCCACCCACCATAAAACTGACCCCGGCCCATTGTTTATAACCTTGTGAAAGAACCTCGTCAATGATCCGAGCATGAATTCCATGGTTTAAAAAAAGAAAGAATAAAGTTGAAACATCGATACTATTTTTCCTTATAACTCTATCTTCTAGAATGTTTTGACTTTAAGTCTTAACCTAACCATTTTTTATTTTCTTTGCCATTGCATAGACACTCCACCTTTTTAGTTTTTGTTTGCTGTAAGATCGAGAATGTTAACCCTATTCAAACACAAACACAACACGTTCACATTTTTCACCCATGTTTCTTAATGATTCAACTCCGTGAGACGTCCACAGCGGTTCCATATTCGTCTACCTTTTGTCTGAAGATAGGTCCAAAATGCGCGTCTTATATCCATTCCATTACAACCCAATGACAAACACTACCTTCACACTCTTTATGAACACTGCAAAACAAAGTGTTGCAATGATAAAATGTGTCAAATCTTCAACCAAGAATGGAAACAACTATACTTAAAATTAATATTAATATTTATACAAAACGTCAACCATACTCCTCGATGTTGATTTAATCAAATAAGGATAATCGCACATGACGGTCCGCGAGGGAATATCATTAAAATGGAAAAGTTCTAATGATATGTATATTCACATTGCAATTTATTAACCACTATATATTATATTAATAGTGATGTTATAATTTACTTTTTTAAATTATTTTGAAATAATATTTTATTTTATTTTATTTTAGAACAATATTTTTTTATAAAAATATTTAAAGGAAAATTTATCAACATTTTCACAATAGAAAGATAAATTTTAGGGGAGATGTTGTAACGTTTGTAATGTAACAAAATAATTAAAAAAAATTATTGTCGACTCATAAAATAAAAAATTATGGAAAATATTTTTAAAAAATCCATGTTGATTCATAAAATAAAATATTATAAAAAGTAATTAAAAAATAGATGTTCGTTTATAAAATAAAAACTTAAAACTTAAAGATCTATCAATCAAGAGAGATCAAATTTCTTGAGTTTAAATTTAAAAAAAGAAATACTGGTTTAAGATGGATCTATGGTGGTTTAATTACACCAATAGGTGTTTAGATATTATCTAAGATTTTGGACTTTTTTGAGTGAATCAATAAGATTAACTTGAGTGTAACAAGTGTAGAGTGGGGATTCATTTCATAATCGTCGTATTTGGTTATATCTATCGATGTTCACCTACCACTTTATTTATGACTATACTAATTATAGATCATTTTCACAATATCAAGATATATTTTTATGACTATACTAGTTATGGATCATTTTCACAATATCAAGATATATTTTTAATTATGGATGACTTTTCTAGGCAATTTGATAACGTTGGTGGATATTGATAAGTAAAGGTGCATGTTAGGAATCATAAAACTAAACATCGATGGAGGACTGAAAAATCCATAAATAGATTGAAGCAAAGGGGTGATAGGTATGTTTGTGATCGCCACCTGACAGTAAGCACAACAAATATCGACACGACGACGGTCGAAGTTATGTAGTTAATCACGCAACAAACTCTCTTTGTTACCGCATGGACTTTTTACTCCAGAAATTATTTAAATACCCCGCTATGCCTTCCCTCTTCCCATAACTTTTTGGTTGTTCTTCCTCTTTGTTCTGCTGTACTCTCCTCAACTTGGCTGTTGAGAGTCGTATTGTCTGGAAATACAATCTGAGATTTGAAGATGGCTGATCAGCAAGAAGAATCAGGTCGGGTTGAAGGATGGGCTGCCAACGACGACTCCGGCATTCTCTCGCCCTTCAACTTCACTCGCAGGTAATTAGGGAAAACAATGGCTGTGGTTAAAGTTTTTCATTCGTAAGAGATATGAAAATTCTGTTTCATTTCATTGAAAGTTTTCATTTATTTTGACAGGAAAACTGGATCCCATGACGTAACTTTCAAGGTCGCATATTGTGGAGTCTGTCACTCTGATTTGCATCAAATTCGAAACGAATGGAAAAGTTCTCAATACCCAATGGTTCCTGGGTAATGTCTTCATTCTATTTTCTTTTGTTTTGTTACAAACCCTACTCCATATCGCTAGCAATCACGAGTCAATTCTAATTTGCATTTACTCGTATGAAATTGCAGACACGAAATTGTAGGGACTGTTCTTGAAGTGGGATCCAAGGTGAAGAATTTCTCTGTTGGAGATCGCGTGGGCGTAGGCTGCCTGGTTTGGAGTTGCCAACAATGTGATGCTTGTGGCAAAGATCAAGAACAGTACTGCGAGAAGCTTGTTTGGACGTATAACAGCATTTATGTGGATGGATCTCCCACCTTTGGAGGTTATTCATCTTGGATGGTTTGTGACCAAAGGTATAATATTATATAGTTTTACAAATTCATGCATTGTAAGCAATTTTGTTTTAGATCTCGGTCAAATACAGTTTTAATCAATTCTCTGGTGTGTAATTAAACAGGTTTGTGGTGAAGATCCCGGAGAGCCTGCCGTTTGATGCAGCAGCACCATTGCTATGCGCAGGAATAACTGTATACAGCCCCATGCAGCACTTCCAAATGACACAGCCCGGAGGAAGCCTTGGCGTTGTGGGGCTTGGCGGTTTGGGACACATGGCTGTCCAATTTGGAAAAGCTTTTGGACAGAAGGTAACGGTGATCAGTACATCGCCGAAGAAGGAAAAGGAAGCCAGAGAGGTTTTGGGGGCAGACCACTTCCTCGTCAGCAAAGATCAGAAACAGATGCAGGATGCAGCCAAATCGCTGGATTACATAATTGACACAGTCTCTGCTGACCATCCCTTGCTTCCTCTTCTCAGTTTACTGAAGCTGGATGGGAAATTGGTTTTGGTTGGCATGCCTGAAAAGCCTCTTAATCTCCCTGCCGTGGCTCTCACATCTGGCAAGACCTTGCACCACTTTTCGGCTTCTTGCTGCATGCCTTGTGATGTGATTTACTTAAGTTTGTTCTATGGATATGGCTGCATGTTTTTGGGTCTGTGATTAATTTCCAGACGAGGAGGGTTAATTAAGCCACTGATTGGTGTTTATTTTTGTTTGGTGTTTACAGGTCGGCGATTTGTCGGTGGGAGTGCGATTGGAGGAGTGAAGGAAACTCAAGAGATGTTGAATTTCTGTGCAGAGCATAACATATCTTGCATGATTGAAAACATTGCAATGGATTACGTGAACACAGCAATGGAACGACTAGGGAAGGGAGATGTCAAGTACCGTTTTGTAATCGACATCGCTCAAAGCTTTTCATGTCCAGCGACTAAGTGAGTGAGATTGAGCGACTAAGTGAGTGAGATTGAGATGATGTTATCATTTTTACAAATTCTCAAACATAATAAACCCATGAGGTCAAGTAAGCAATTCTCAAACATAATAAACCCATGAGGTCATGTAGCTTATGTGGGGTTTAGTTCTCATCAGATCATGGATTCGGGTTCGAAACCTCAGGGGAGGGGTTGAGGGCATCTTTGCACAATTCTGGTTTTGGGCACCTCATATAGTTCTTGTATCCAACATTGGGCCCTCATATAGTTCTTCTATCCAATATTGGGCCTGGCCGAGGCCCAATATAAAAAAATTCTCAAACATAATAGTCGTACGAGTACAAGTAGAAACATAATAGGCGTACAAGTAGAATCCGAGTTCATGTTTGAGTCACTTGTAACGAAACGCTTTTATATATTTGTTTATTTGTACTCTGGAACTTAATGCTTATGTTTCTAATACTTTCATGGTTTAATATTGGTGTGCGTTTATGTTTCAAATGTTTCCCAATGTTTCAATGTTTTCAAATTTCGAGCAGTATTCTCTTTACATAATGTTAGGATGTATATAACTTCTACATGCAACCACTGCAAATCAAATTAAATTTTAAATTTATCATCCATGTTTGGAAGGCAGATCTCATCTTTTTAAAATGGTGGTTCATCGTTTGTTAGAGGGCTAGTCCACTTGGGGAAATGGTCACCACCTGCTATTCTAGAGAATCAAGGTGGCACGAATTACAATCATTACAATATAGGCTCAACGAGAGCAATATGTCACTTACAAGAATTGAACCTAGGTGGGGAGGGTAACAAACATTCCTCCCAACCACCAGGCTACAACCAATGGACAAGGCAGATCTCATCTTGTATTCGAAGGGCCTTTACGATTGTTTGACCTTATTAATGATATTAATGAATCTGTTAAATAATCTTCAAATTGTGCACCCAAAACCGACTATATACTTCATTATAAACATTGTTCTTATACATATCATTAATATCATGTGAGTTCTATGCAAGATACTCTATCATACTTCCTTACAAAAAGTACACATAGCTTAGATTAGTTTTTCATTCATTAAAAATAAATAATATTTGTTTATTTATGTAATAATAGGGTATTTATGGTGACCATTTAACAACATAAAGTGGACTAGTTGTACTATATTTCTTATTATTAAATAAGATTTATTATTTAGTGAGTATGAAATAAAATAAGATTTACTATTTAAATGTAATGTTTCTTATTATTAAATAAGACTTATTATTTAGTTAGTATGAAATAAATGTAACGTTGTCTCATTTAAAAAGGTCTATTGGTTGTTTCTTATCTTTATTGATAAAAACAATGTTAACTTTCTTCTTCAAGTGACAACCTCCAAATAAAGCCAAACTCCAATTACAGAATACGTCACTAGAGACCTCATTCCATTACTTCCACTTATTTATATAGTTCAATCTAACCTTCTAGCTATTTTCTAGAGACGAATTTTCTAGAGACCTCATTCCATTACTTCTACTTATTTATATAGTTCTATCTAACCTTCTAGTTACTTTCCAGAGAGGGGATTTTCTAGGAGGTGGAACCTTCTAGATACTTCCAAGAGAGAATCTTCTAGTAGGTGGAACAATCTAATAATCCTTCTTACAAATTCTTACAAATGATTGATTTTCAGACTACATCTGCTTTGTGGGACTTATTTAATAGAGATGGAATCAATATATAGCATCCTATCTATCTAATTAAGGGGTTAGGATATGACCCTAACATGCTCCCCCCTTTCAAAGAAGCATTGTCCTAAAGGACGGATATGGGAAAACTACTACAAAATGGTGGATGGTTCCCACATAACATCTACGAGCAACATATCCTTCCACTGGACCAACATATTTTGGAAGGTTGATTGGTGTAGGCGACACTCTCTGGTGGCCAAAACTACTTCTAGCTAGACCCAAATGGAGCCTTCTTCATCAATTTTTGATAATGTGATTTGAACTTGACAATTTGTCAACCCTCTTCAAACATGACACATAAAACACTAGGTGGATCTTGGACTCGATTCGAAGGGATAATTTCTAAGCCACATGTCTAATGCATTATATAATCTAATATGGTCCATAAAACATGCAAAGGAACGTCATGATTAGTGTTGGTTTTCCTCTTGTTTCATGTGATTATGAGCCAAATTGTCCTTATGCCATAAACATAATAATAGATATAAATAATAGAAATAATTAATAAATATAATTAATATTCAATGAAAAGTCAAGAGACACACATGTTCACTCTCATGACCAGTCAATGCCTATATAAAGATATACCGTCATAAAAGCATTGTAATCATTCATCATTCATTCAATCAAATATACTTCTACATATTACAGAATATTATGTGTTATACTGTATTGTCCAACTTGAGATTAAATTCCGCATATCACTCAAATTTGAATATGTACAACTCTACACTTGTTGTTTTGTTTATCATACTAATGCAGGAGTATCGGACCCCAAGACCCATAGTCGAAGGTAGATGACAAGAATTCGTTTGGAAGGGGATTCGACGACCTTCCAGGTGGAAGGAGGGGAATCGCGCCCAAACAATTGAAGCGAGACTATAGAATTCAAGGTAGAAGACCAGTTGAATGAATGGTTGAGTCATAGAGAAGTCGACGGAAGGGAGGTTGACGCTAACTGGAAGTTGTCAATTGAGGGCCAGTAGAGTCGGAGGGATTGACAACAAGTTGAGACAAATGAAATGAGAAGTAGTTGGAAAGGAAAACCGACTGGCATGTAAAGAAGAGTTGGATTGGAGTCAACCATTGGAGTAAAGGAAGTCGGAATATTAGCCAACAAGTACCAACAAGAAATGGTCAGCCCAAGACGAAGCAAAGTTGAAGGGGTATTTAGGACAATGTTCAATGAGGATCGGGATAATTAGAGCGTCACAGACGACGATCAATGAAGTTGATCAATATGTGACTTGAAGAACAAAGCCAAAGCACAAAAAGGTCAAAGGGGTCACAAAAGCAGTTAAGGCAATAAATGCAACAGTAATGATAGTAGGTAGATTATCCAGATGAAACAACATGCCAATGAGATCTCAGGAGAATCACTTAGAGACTTCTAGAAGAAGATGAAGCGAGAATCTAAGGTAGCAGATGAGATTATAAATATAAAGAAAGTTCTAGGAGAAAGGTTTTTCTGGCCATCTTCGGAGTTAATGTTTGAAAGAAAAACAATCACCAACTGAAGCATACTAGAGACTAACTTTTGATATGAAATATGGGATTTCACCCTGATTATAAACAAATGCTTGTAATTTGATTTTATGAATTAATAAAAATACATTATTTGGTGTCATTGAGTGATTTCATGTGTGCCTGTCATGCTTTTGTTGTGCATTTTTATCTGCGACTCGTTGCGATGGGTTGCGCCTTGTACCATTTGGAATCAAAGCAAGAGCATACTACTAGAACAATGGTGAAGAGTCCAGTTGCGATTGGACGTGGAAGAATCCAACTGTGGTTGGATAAGTGATTTGGTCAGTTGAAGTGAGCGATGGCTCAAAGAGGTGTGAATGTCCGTGGTAGAGGACAAAGACTATGCATAGGGGTGACCATCGACCGTGAGACATTTGAGGAATGTGTACATACAATGAGAACTCTAAAGAATGAGTTGGATTCTTTGAAGGAATCCCAAAAGAGGGGGTTCGTTGTTGAAACCCCGGATCACAATGATGAAGAAAATGAGGAAGAAAATTTTGTCAAGGAAGTAGAAAAGAGACAGAAGACATATTGTTAAAATTCTTGTCTGAGATGAAGGGTAGATCCAAGATGGAAGTTTCTACCTATGCAGGGAGCCTAACCCCTAAATAATTGATAGATTGGATCAGAGACATGGAGAAATATTTTGATATGGAGTAGATTGAAGACCCCAAAAGGGTAAAAGTACTATGTTTGAATTTGAAGGGTCATGCCTCATTGTGGTAGGGCAATGTATAAGTTGACAAAGTGAAAGAGGGAAAAGATAAAATTAAATCTTGGGATAGAATGGTCACCAAGCTGAAGGATAAATTTATTCCCACTGATTATTTCATTAAATTGTTCAAAAATTTGTAGAATTTGAGACAGGAGGAGCTTACTGTTCAAGAATTCGCTGAAAATTTCTATAGATTGTCCATAAGTTTAGGACAAATCCATAAAGGAGAAGAAGCTATGGAAAGATATGTGAATGGATTGAAATATGCCATTCAGGATGATTTGATCCTATAATAAAATGTTCAGAACAATAAGAGAGGCTTACTAATTAGCCTTAAAAACAAAGGAAAAAATCTCCACAAGACCTCTACAACCAAGGGGAAAATTATTGAGAGGGGTAGGGAAAAATTTACTTCCCCAAGAGGATAGAAAAGTGGATCCAAAAGAGAATGTAGTGAAATTAGGAGATATGAACGAATTGCAAGAAAACTTGCACAAGGGTATAGAATGGGTAGTGAAAACCCTAAGGGAAGAGGTACTTTTGGAAGAAGAGGAACTTTTGGAGGAAGAGGTGTAGACATACTAAGTGTACTCTGTTACAGGTGACAAGAAGTGGACCATAAAGGTTATGAATTCCTGGAAAAAATGCATGTGGAAAGGAAGTAAGAGGCCAAGGGTCAAGGGACCAAAAGTGTTGAAGATAGAACTTGTTCAACAGTAGGAGGTAGTTGATCAGATGAAGTTGAACAGGAGGGAGGCTAGAACCTAACAACCAGGAAGAATTTGTTACAATTTGAGAGGAAGGAGGAGAAAGAACCTGCACAGAGGAAGTCTACCTTCGAAACCATTGTTAAAATTGGAGGTAAGTGTTGTTCCATGATAGTAGATGGAGGTAGTACTAAAAATTTGGTCCCGACTGAAGTTGTTGAGAAATTGGATTTGAGGTGTCGTCCACACCCAAATGCCTATATAATTTCATCGTTGCAGAAGGGACACCATGTTACCATGTCTAAGCAATGTCTTATAAATTTTAAGATTAATTTTTTTATGATAGTGTGTTATGTGATGTGTTACCCATGGATGCTTTTCATTTATTGTTAGGGAGACCATGGCAGTATGGCAAGAATATGATATATGATGGCAAAAAAAACATTGTTACAATGGTGAAAGATGGCAAGAAAACAAGGATGAATCCCTTGAGGAAGAACATAGATGACAAAGGAAGCATGAACAATTTCTCAGAGAGAAGAGTGGTGTTGTGTTCATCCAAAGAATTCTTGAATGAGGAAAAGAAGTTGAATTACTATTTTGCAATATTCCAAAGGGGTTAAGTGTGGAAATACCAAGAGAAAACATCCCTGTTGAGGTCAGGAAAATGTTGATTGAGTTTAGGGAAGTGATAACTGAAGAAATTCTTATGGTATTGCCACCAGTGAAGAGCATTTCCCATTAGATTGACTTGATTCCTAGTTCAAATCTACCAAACAGATCGCCACACAAGTTGACACCTATTGAAAATGTCGAGATGAATCAACAAGTTCATGATTTGTTGGAAAAATGTTTGATTAGGTTAAGTATAAGTCTGTGTGCAGTACCAGCTGTACTGGAACAAAAGAACAAAGGAAAATGGAGGATGTGCATCAAATCAAGGGCCATCAACAAGATTGCAATCAAGTATAGATTTCCATTTCCAAGGATGGATGACTTGATCGACTACTTGAGTGGATCTAATTACTTCGCCAAGATCGACTTGAAAAGTGGATATCACGATATCAGGATTAGAGAAGGAGATGAATGGAATACAACTTTCAAGACTAAAGAGGGACTTTATGAATGGTTGGTTATTCCATTTGGGTTAACAAATGCACCTTGTACTTTCAAGAGGTTTATGAATGAGGTCCTTTCTTGGGAAAGTTTGGTGTTGTCTATCTAGATGATATTTTGATCTTTAGCAAGGATAAAGAAGAGCATTTGGATCACCTGAGATAAGTGTTGTAGAAGATTAATCAAGAGAAATTGTTTGTAAATTTGCAGAAGTGTTCCTTCATGAAGGAGGAATTAGTTTATTTGGGTTTTATAATTTCCCATCAAGGACTGAAAATGGATCATGAGAAGGTAAAATCTATTTTAGAATGGCATGTGCTAAGAAATTCCACCGAGGTAAGAAGTTTCCAAGGACTTGCTAGTTTTTATAGGAAGTTCACTAAGGATTTTAGCCACATATGTGTTAATTTTTTATCTTTAATTTTGGAATTACAATAGTACCTGAAAATAATGATAATCAGAAGCATAAACATTCACAATCGACACACAAATTTACCCAAGGGAAACCCTCTATAACTTGAGGGAGAAAACCCCGGCAAAATATTCCTTAGTATATTGATAGATAGCAGAGAATGATTGCTTCACAATGAGAAGATTACATCAAGCACCCTATTAATACCCAATATTTTCTTGAACATAAAATCATTCATGCGATGCCCAAGCACATAAGGTTTTGGAAATTTTAGCCCTGGAAGGATAAAGGAGCCTAGCGAAAGATTGACAGGATGCAAATAGGACCTAGGGATGAAGCCCATGGGACAATATTTGAGAGATAGAGTAGAGGAGCGGTCAACCGTCAGATCGGGAGCAAGATCAATGATCCATAGATCAAGCATGCTCATAAAAAAACACATAAGTTAATCAAGGATGACATGTGTGCAGTTTCTTCGCCCGTTGATCAGGATCAACGTCTCCAATTGATTGTGCACCGATAAGTTGCATCCACCAAAAAAGGAGCTCGGGCGCGCGTTGTACTGGAAACCACCCAGGACACGTGCTCTGTAGCTACTGGTTGTGCCTCCTTGAAGGAAATTTCTCTAAACCGCTTAACATCAACATGTTACCACTCTGGGAAACTAGAATGGTATCCACTCAAGCTTAGAGATTCATTGCTTTACAGCTCAACATGACCCAACAACTTGTCCCTTCACAATCAAATACCTGCCTGGCGTCTATCCAAAGTGTCTCATCACTCCTCCATTCCGTTCATCCACTACATGCCTATAATATTTCATATGGGCCCTGCTTATCTGTTTTACTCTCCTTCTGGCATCTGATGTGTAAAATGCATCAATTTTTACGGTGTAAAAGGTTTTAACCTAGCTTCAGTATTTTATTATTTTTCATCCAAGAAGCATGCTCACTTGACAGTCAGCTTACTAGGTTAGCATAAGAAGACGAGCTATACTGGTCCAGGTCAACATCTTTCAATCTAAGCCAAACTCCATGTGTCAAACGGGTATCCTTCTACCACTTCTAACTATTCTTGTTACTATAATCCTGTTTTTCTTTATCAGTTTACTCAAGCCCTAGTTTGTAGAAAGCCCTAAATTTTAGCCAGGTTTTTCCACCCTTTTTCCCTCATACTGTGAACCAGCGAAAGAAATGGCACCCAAGACCAAGGTCACTCTTACAAACCCCCGCTTCTCAAGAGAAGAACATGTATATGACCACGAGGCTGACATCTTTGATACAATTATACACGATTAAGACCTAGTTGATACCCTCATAGAAGCCAAAGCACTCGCTTTTCAATGACCAAGACAAACTTTACCTCTAGAGATCCAACTTCACCCGTTCCATTTTCCCTAGGTCTGTTGTGTTCCCTGAATTTTTTACTTGGTATTCAAAACACTACTCCCCCATGACAAGAGCAGTCCTGTTAATTGAATCAACCAAAAACCTATTTTCCATTACTCCAGAAGCCCCGAGAAAGATGTTCTGCATACCTAAGTTGTTAGCCTCTTACAATTTCAACAAGAAATCCCTAGCCACTTATTTGAATGGCCTCAGTCCTTTTGATCGTCACCTATTCCTATCCAAACATATAGATCCTGGAATGACTATACCAACCATTCCTCCTCCCTATGTTACAATTTCCTTCTTTGAATACTCTAGAAAGGAAATATCAATTATCTGCACTATTGTTGGCATGGAGGATGATAAAAAAGTGGATGAAGTCATTTTGGGAGTCCTTGTGAAGCTAACCACGGAACCTGGTACGAAACCACCGCATTTTGATATCCACACCTTTCTAGTTGACAAGATCGATGAGCAGTTGGAAGAATTCCATGCAATTGAGTATTTCAGGTTCCCTTACTACCTATTTTTCCTCTTCTTCTATCAAAACTTTGAGAGTTTCAAACATTTGGGCCTAAAGACCACAGATAATCAAGGGATGCAAAAACCAATTTATGAATGGACTGACTTGATTTTAAGAAGAGAATATAACTCAAATTTATCAAAATTCACAGGCAAAGTAATGAGTGTGGCATATAGTTTGATACATGGTAGTTCTCCTCCCAGGATGTTTCCTGACATCAAGAAACACCTGCAGTTCACATCATAAATTCAAATTGGAGACTGGTTTATATTTGAAGACCACATTTTTGTTAGGGTATATGGTTTTGAAGAAGATCCATACATGTTACCTACTTTTCTTACACCCAAGCTATTTTCCATGGAGTTTGTAACGAAAAAAATGGCTCTAGATGAGCTACACTTCAAGCATTTTAGGAAGCATAAGCCTTTCCTCTTTCCACAAGAGTTAGGACCTCTTATTATTAGAGGTTTGAATTCTCCTCAATATATAGAAGAATACCTTAGTCAACTCAACCTTCCAAAGGGAGAGAAAGCTCCATATGACCCTCACCAAGTGGTTTCCAAGCAGAGGGTAGAGAATAAGAATTATGCATATGCGTGCACACCTAGGACTCTATGGGAAAGAATAGCAAACAAAGAGACTTGGGAAGAGTTCTAAGAGGCCATGAAAATATTTGAGGAAGAGGAGAAGCAAAAAAATTTAACTGGGCAGAAAAGGACAACTGAGGAAACCCAGGATATGTACATTGACCAAGACCAACAAGGTCCAGACCCTAAAGAGTTAGATTAACCATAGAAGAAGATAAACAATCTGTTAGAAAAATAGGATCACATAGCAATAAACAATAAGCAAGATGCAAATACAATCACACAAACATATTACAAGAGAGACACCAATATATCTTGGTTCATCCAAGATGGGCTACGTCCACACTGAAATTGCCAGTCCTTATTGTTATACCATCCAGCAAATGAAGGGATACAACCTACAGCACATCTGCTGCACTTCCTCTTCATTGTCTCACGGTCTCTCTTTTTCGATCTCAGAGATCTTTACAATGCATAATACCTAATACATCAACCCTAGCCGTATTACAATGTCTTTCTTATAAAAGGGAAATAGAATGGGAAAATACCACGGGTTACCCAAAACCATGGGCCCGTAAACTGTTGGCAAAGACAACCCAAAAAATTTTCTCGGGGGCGCTACATGCGAACCCCAAGGTTGGGGAACGAGTGTACAGTCCTTTTCCATATCACAGAAAGATGGGGTACACGGTTGAGACAACTTCATCTATGAGACTGGAAGATCTAGCTCCACAACCAACAATCTCCCACTTGGAGACTGATCACAACAACTCCATCGTTGTTGTACTTGCTAGCTCTTGGACTTGAAAAATTTCTCATCTTCACCTTCACACTAGAAGGCCAACTGAAACCAAGCAGGAACTCAATTTCTCTCTAGTCACTACCTTTGTGAACATGTCTACAGGATTCTGGCTAGTATGTATCTTTTCTAGTTTCAACAGTTCATCTTCCAGAACAGATCGTATGAAATGGTACTTGAGCTCTATATGTTTAGTCCTGGAATGCAATGTTGAGTTCTTTGCAAGATGAATGGAACTATGGTTGTCACTATACAGCCTGCTATCCTTCTTCTTCTTACCCAATTCCTCCAGAAACCTCTGCAACCAAATCATCTCTTTACTAGCCTCTGTAACAACAACATACTCTACTTTCATTGTTGAAAGTGCAACAACCTTTTGCAGTTTCGAAATCCAACTTACTGTTGTTCCACCTACAGTAAACACATACCCTGTGGTGCTCCTCCTGCTATCCTTATCACCTGCCATATTTGCATCAACATATCCTTGTAGAACAGTGTCTGAGCCTCCAAAACATAATACCTGGGTGTCAGTACCTCTCAAATACTTGAGAATCCACTGTGCTGCCTTCCAATGTTCTTTACCTGGATTGTTCATATATCTTATCACAACTCCCGCTGCATGTACAATATCTGGTCTTGTGCACACCATGGCATACATCAAGCTTCCAATTGCTAATGAATAGGGAATCTTGGACATGTAATCTATCTCTTCCTGTGTCTTGGGACACATTTCCTTACTTAGATTGAAATGGCTGACCAAAGGTGTACTAACTGGTTTTGCATTTTGTATTCTGAACCTCTCCAACACCTTTTGTATGTACTCACCCTGAGACAATGTCAATTTGCAATTTTTCCTATCTCTTGTTATTCTCATACCAAGGGTTTGCTTTGCAACACCCAAATCCTTCATCTCAAATGAATTAACTAGATTCTTTTTTAGCACATTTATATCTTGCATGTTAGACCCTTCAACAAGCATGTCATCCATATACAATAACAAGATAATATCTCTTTTATTGTCTAGCCTCTTGAAATAAACACAATGGTCAGAATGACATCTACTATAACCTTGTTCTGTCATAAACCTGACAAATTTTAAATACCACTACCTTGGAGCTTGCTTCAAGCCATACAAACTCTTCTTCAACTTGCATACCAAATCTTCCTTCCCTTTGACCTCATACCCTTGTGGCTGCTGCATATATATCTCTTCCTCCAAATCCCCATGGAGAAAGGCTGTTTTTACATCTAACTGTTCAAGATGCAAATATTCTACCACCACTAAACTTAAATAGTCCTAATTGAAGTCATTTTAACAACAAGAGAAAATATTTCATCAAAATCTATACCTTTCTTCTGTACAAACCCCTTTACAACAAGTCTGTCCTTGTACCAATTCTTACCTCCTTCTTCTTCCTTCAACCTGTAAATCCATTTTTTCTGCAATGCTCTTTTACCAGCAGGAAACTGAACCAAATCCCAAGTCTGGTTTCCTACCAATGAGTCCATCTCCTCATGCATGCCTTGCTCCCACTTCTTTCTAGTTTCCACCTGCATTGCTTCTTCATAACATTCTGGTTCACTAGCATCAGCCATCAATAAATAATACATTGAAGGAGAGTATCGTTCAGGGAGTCTACTTAACCTGGTAGATCTTCTTACACTTGCAGGCGTTTCAGGTACTTGTTTTTGTTCTTGATTTTCTAGCACCTTTGGAACTTCATTTTCTTCAATTTCATCAAGTACTGTGTACTCTGTGTTTTCCTTTTCATGTTTCTTTCCCTGTAACTGATCTTTATACATGACCTTTTCATTGAATATCACATATCTACTCCTAATGATTTTGTTATTTTCATAATCCCATAAGCAATAACCAAAATCATCAACCCCGTATCCAATAAGATACATTTCTTGGATTTAGCTTCAAGCTTTGTTCTATTTTCTTTATCAATATGGACAAATGCTTCACAACCAAACATTCTCAGAAATGAGTAGTTTACATTTTTACCTATCCATGCCTCCTCTGGAATACCACCATCCAAAGCACTAGAAGGCCCTCTATTTATTAAAAAACAACAGCATTTACAGCATCTTCTCAAAACTGTAAGGGAAATCTTGCATGCAATCTCATACACCTTGCACACTCCATGATCGTTCTATTCATCCTTTCCGACACACCATTTTCTTGTTGTCTTCCCGGGACTGTCTTCTCTCTACGAATCACATGGTATGAATAGTAACTATCAAACTCCTTGCCGCAGTACTCACCTCCATTATCAAATCCGAGACACTTCAACCCTTTTCCTGTCTCATTCTCAACTAAAGCTTTCCACTTCTTAAAAGTAGCAAACACATCAGACTTATGTCTAATGCAATAAACCCAAGTTTTTCTAGTTGCATCATTAGTAAATGTAACATAATAATGAGATCCACCAAGAGATTGTACCTAAGTCGGTCTCCATACATTTGTATGCACAAGCTCTAACTTTTCATTCTTCTTCTATTTCCCAACCCTGAGAAATATGACTCTCTTCTGTTTTCCATAAACACAGTTCTCATAGAATTCCAAACTTACCTGCTTCAAATCTGACAGCAACTTCCTTGAGTGGATAATTTGCATCCTCTTCTCACTCATGTGGCCAAGCCTATGATGCCACAATGTTGTATCTGTTCATGTGGAAGCTAAAGAGATAGAATGGTCAGTATTATGAGGACATAATTAATACAATGCACCTACCCTGTCTCCTTTTGCTATCACCATTGATCCTTTAGTGATCTTCCACCAAATTTCTCCAAATGTAGATAGACAGCCGCCATCTCCCAACTGCCCTGTTGAGATCAGATTTCTTTTCATAGTAGGAATATGCCTAACATCTTTTAGCAGCCATTTAGTTCCATTCTTAAATTTTATCCATACCTTACCCATTCCAACAATTTTACATGGCTCATCATCACCCAATAAGACATGTGCAAAATCACCTGGAACATAATCATGAAAATATTTCCTATGGGGTGTAGCATGACATGAAGCCCCTGAATCTACTACCCAATAATCACTAGTATTATCTAATGCAAGAATCAAAGCATCTTGTAACACATCACCTGCTACATTTGCTTCTTGGGTAGTTTCCTGCTGTCCATCTCCTTTCTTCTTTAGAGATCTGCAGTCTTTCTTTAGATGTCCTTTCTTTCCATAGTTTCAGCACTCTATTTTTCCCAGTTTGGACTTGAATCTGCCCGTTTTAGACTTGCTACGATTACCTTGGCACTTTCCTTTCTCTCTTTGTCTTCCCCTACTCTCCATGGTCAACACATTACCTGATGTCTCACCTATACTTTTTCTTCGCATTTACTCGCTAAGAATAACACTAACAACATCATCAAATATCAAGGTGTTTGAACCAGAGACAGAGTTACTTACAGCCATGACCAAGCCATTCCAACTTTCTGGCAATGAACACAAGATTAGAAGAGCCCTAACCTCATCATATGATCTAAATTTTATGAGTAGAACGAAATGAATACAGATTATTATCAGATGCTTAACACAAAATAGCAGAGATACAGTAAAATTGGTTTTCTATTCAATAAGGGAATAAGCTAAAACTGTAAAATGCAACGGAAAACAAGCTTGTTGGAATGGTAGCAGCTTATCTCTGAGAAGAGATGTGACGGTTGCACTCATTTCGCAAGAATATTGTTACAATGAGGCTCTCAAGGCCTTTTACAATAAACATGAATGTCAAAAACCCTAGACATCCAAAAACCTAACCCTAGGAGATGAAGCGCCAAAAGTCATGTGGGCCCCGTTTGGGTAAGTTAGTACATCAACTTCCCAGGGTTGTAACTTTTGCATACGATCTCCGTTTGGGGTGCTCGGTAGCCCGTTGGAAAGGTCTATCCGATATTTACAACTTTTGAATAGGGCCAAATGTATGCCAAAGGCAAGCATTCAGCCCCCCAAATCACCAAAAAGGTTGTTTAGGGCCTCAAAATGGCCCCGGAAGTTCAGGACCTTAAAAACTGCTCAAAATAGTACAATACCAAAATTGCCATAAAACTGTTTTGAGCCAGTTGGAAAGGTGGGTAGCCACCGATATCCACCTGGATCATCATCAAAGTTCACACTTACAGAACTTAGTTTATTTGTAACCGTATTAAATTCATTTAAATGATCAGCAACAGATCCACCTTCAGACATCTTTATATTAAATAAATACTTCATTAGAAATACCTTGTTGGAAGCCGATGGTTTTTCATACAACTTACCCAATGTGCTCATCAAACCCTCTGTTGTCTTTTCGTTTGAGATATTGAAAGCCACCGACGAATCCAGGGACAACCGTATTGTTCCCAGTGCCTTTCTGTCAAGAACCTCCCATTCTTTGTCTTTCATAGTCGTCCATTGCTTTGCTCTTCCTCCCAACGGTAGGAATAGATCATTTTGGTACAGATAGTACTCCATTTGCATCTTCCATAACTGGTAGTGTTGGCTCTTAAATTTATCGACCTTAAACTTTCCTTCTTCCGCCATTGCTCCTATTCGAACCAGCAACCCTAGTTTCCTGCGGGTTTATCTGCCAAATAGACCTTTGGCTCTGATACCAATTGTTAGAAAAACAGGATCGCAGAGCAATAAACAATAAACAATATGCAAATACAATCACACAAACATATTACAAGAGAGACACCAATATATCGTGGTTCACCCAAGATGGGATACGTCCACACTGAAATTTCTAGTCCTTATTATTATACCATCCAGCAAATGAAGGGATACAACCTGCAGTACATCCGCTGCACTTCCTCTTCACTGTCTCACGGTCTCTCTTTTTTGATCTCAGAGATATTTACAATGCATAATACCTAATACATCAACCCTATCCATATTACAATGTCTTTCTTATAAAGGGGAAATACAATGGGAGAATACCACGGGCTACCCAAAACCATGGGCCCGTAAACTACAAGGTTGGGGAACAAGTGTACAATCCTTTTTCATATCACAGAAAGATGGGGTACACGACTGAGACAACTTCATCTATGAGACTGGAAGATCTTGCTCCACAACCAACACAATATTTGGTGGAGGGTCGATCAGAATTAGTAGAGATTCTCAGTGAAATTACTGAATTGATAAGGAATCCAAATCTCCCAATCAAGCCTCCAATTCAGTATGCAAGCTATCCTTCTATAGAGTTTACTATTCCTCAAAAAATACAAGGTTCCTCATTTGGAGAACCAGTCCCTATAAGAACAGACCTTCAGACTAGATATAGCAATTTCAGAGAGAGAGGAATTAAAATGTTGAAGGATCTGAGAAAAGACCTACCAACCATGGGGAAAAGGCTAATAGCAGTGGAAGACCACCAACAAGATGCCTTGAGGTTTTCTATTTTTGAACCCAAGGTAGCCAAGCTAGTGAAACTTAGTGATTGGAGGGCGGAAGAACATTTAGTCAATTTCAAAGAGTTTATAAAACTAGACAAGATGGATTTCTATAAGCAAACAAGTGACATGATGTGTACATAAATTTTTAAATATGAAAAAGTAGAAAGAAATATCGGGACAGCTCTTGCAAAATTTGAGAAATTGTATAAAATTGAAAAGTGGACCACAAGAGCCAAACAGGTTACTCTTAATTCTTTGGAATCAAAGCTGGTAGCATTAGCAGTAGATCCCTCTGATGATTCCCCAATCAAGTCATTTATATCTAAAAAAGACAATGAGATAGCTACACTGAGGAAGAATCTGAAGATTCCTACAACTGAACCAGTGCAATCTGAAGAATTGAAAAAAGTACAGGAGGAGAAAGAAAAAATCTACACCAGAATTATAGAATTCCAACAGTTGTTTAAAGAAAGGAGAGAGAAGATTGATGATCTGCATTGGCATATTGCAAGTTTGAATATGGCAGCCACAAAATTTTCTACTGAAGGGAATAATAATGCTTCAATCCCCATGATTTAGACAGTAAGTCAATCAACAATGTAGATCCCAGAAGTTGTAATGGAAAGTCATCCCAATCCATGAGCAATAGAAGTAGCTGGAATTCATCCTGCAGCATCAAAAGTCATAGGTGAGCCCTATGTTGATCTCCCATATGCTATTGATCTAGATGCAATGGAAGAGTACCAAGCTAATTTGAATTCAATTCCTAAACCTATTGAGGAGGACAATGACCTAAATTCCAGACTGGATGAAGCCAAAAAAGAGATGGAAAACAATGGTCCTTGAATTGGAAAGTGAATTCATCAAGAAAGAAGATGAAATTTCATAATTGGAGAGAGAAGTAGGAGACCTGAAAAGTCAAATAACTTCTCTACAAATAGATGTTCAGGGAGAACAAATGTTAAGAATAATTTCTCAATCGACTGTTTGTGAGAAAATTGAAGAATGGTTCAAGAATAAGTGGGATTATTTTGAAGTTGTCCAGGATGAGTCGGATATGTTTACTCAGGCTATGGAAGAGATAGAATCAATCTAAAAGCATTTGGGAGACATGCCAAGGTAGGCTGCAGAAGTCATAGGCTATCTAAATAACAGAACCAAGAAGCAACTAGCTAAAATGGGGATAGACAATAGAAGTCAAATAATCAAAATTTCCATGTCTATGATAATGAAGGAAACATATGTTTCAAGTATGAGGGATAATGTTAAAGAATTAAATGATGAAATAATTGCCTTTAATTTTTTTGTCAAATATGTGTTAAAATTGGGAATGCCTTCTCCATTGGATGGAAATGATGATGTTTATCCCAAAGAAACTTATCAAGAACATATTCAACAAAAGAAGGATGAGATCCCCTCGGAATCACTGTAAGGGGAAATCGAAGGAAAGCAAGCATTTGACAAAATAAAAGGTTGTTTTGAAATTTGGATGGGCTTAAAGAATATTGCCAAAAGCTTGGGGCCCATTTCATATGAGAAGCATACCAATGCTGAAATTTCTTTAGAAACCATGAGAAATCATAGACATCCTTTAGGAAAAGATTGGAAAATGGTTCTCCAACATCATAAACATGTCTTTCCACCTAGATCAACAGCCACTCAGCCCCAAGGACATTCATTCATTCAAGCTTCAAGGGGACAGTCTGATCAATCGGAAACATATTCAGCAGCTCAAGTGCCAAGTGTATCTACAAACCAACCACCTCCTATTTCTTTCATGCTACAAGCAGGTCCAGTAAAGGTTTAGATGATGCATCAAATGAATCAAGCTAGCATCCCTCCAGTGGGACCCATAGGACAACACTCTGGACAACCCAATTTCTATATGAGAGGAAAAAGAAGACCCCCAACAGAATAAATTAAGCATTAAAGATCAACATTTTTTGTTGGAGAAGAAGAATTGTAAAAATATTTTTGTAAAAAGTAAATTGACTTTCAATTACTTTTATGTTAGAGTGTAAGAAACCGAATAGGGTTACTTGCACACCCTATATAAAGGGGATTGTAATCCATTTTAAGGGCTGGCAATTTCAGTAGATAGGTTCTCTATCTAATTTTTGTAGAGTCAAGAAGCAGTTTTACTGTGTAATTTGATGTTGTAAGATATTAAAGACACAACTATATTTCAAAGAGTTGTTCTTCCTCTCTTCAGTGAATCCACTGTTTTTTCATTTTGTTTTATCTGTAAATATTCGCATGATTAATAGAAATTTGATGCATTTTTCAGTCTCGCTGTGAGATTATTGATATTCATAATGTTTCAGAGTTGAAAGATCTGTCAAATATTTATCATTGTATGCCTATGTAATATCATTTAAAGATATTTGTGTATGACGCAAGGTTGTCAGAAATTTCCTACTTATATTGTGTATGCTAAATTTGATTGCATTACTTTCATTCCCCGAGTTTACTTTACAAATGTGTATGAATTTATGAAATTCTTCATGTAGAAGCTTCAGCACGTTCCAAATATCCCTAGATTCAAGAAATTTGATATTACCATTCACTTCTTAAATACATCTAGCCTCCATTTGTTAATTCCACTTCCATTTATCCATGCATTCTAGAATAAACTATGAATTTCCTCTGCAAGAACTCCTTTCATTTGTTAAATATTGTGTATGACCTATTCCAGTTCAATTTTGGCAAAAGAATAATTCAA
The DNA here is from genome assembly GCA_027924585.1 of Larix kaempferi. Classification (NCBI taxonomy): domain Eukaryota; kingdom Viridiplantae; phylum Streptophyta; class Pinopsida; order Pinales; family Pinaceae; genus Larix; species Larix kaempferi. The sequence goes on from BSBM01001192.1 coordinate 1,824,368, forward strand.
ATACTGTGTATAAAGATATAGATCTGCTATTTGTAAATAAATGAGCTTCTATCATGCCCGGGCGTGAGTCATTTCAACCTGGTTCACCTCTGGGGACTAACACACCCCTAGTGCAATATTAGAGAGAAATATCAATCACTCTTGGTGCAATTACAGAGCAAGAGAGACAGAAAAATAAGAGAACTAAGAATAATATTCTCCACTCAACCAATTCGCTAAATTTGATCACATGCAAAAATTGCCTTCAAGAGAATTCGTCTTGACATTGGTTTCATCAATCCTACATGGAAAAATGCACCATAATTCTCATGCATTGGATTTAACTCTATCTTCTAACTTGAGTATGAACTCACCCTTCAACTAGATGCTATACCACTTAGTTAGGTGGCTAAATTAAGTGTCATCATACAAGTGTCGTAACTAAGTGTTGCAACTCAAGTGTCGTCTTTTACTTTAACTCAAGTATCGTCATGCATAACACTTAGTTAACTATATATTCTTTGTTAACACTTTAGTTAACTCTTTTTGCTGAAGTCTTTCTTGTTAACACCTGAGTTAACTCTTTTTGCACATTGATCATTGAAGTCAACAAATTCTAGTTTTATTTTAACTTAGATCATCTTATCTTTATTTCTTGTCTTATCTGCATGGTCCACTTGTGCCAACTTAATTATTTATCATATCAAATATATTAAGGATATTTTCCCAATGATGTGATCATCTCGTTCTACTCTCGTTTCAAGTGGTCATATTCTAAAGTAATTCATTCTAGAGGTGGCCAGTTTCTAAGACCATGGTTAGTAGTATGTCACCAATTATTCATGCTTCAACAAGAAAAACATTACCTCAACACATGAGGCACCACCTCAACACATCAGGATCCATATTGACACACACGACCTTATCCTTGACAAACAAGACTGTACAACACCGTCACTTTGACATACAAAGCACTTACCTCAACACATGAGGCTTAGTCATTCTTGAGTCCAACTCAAGATTCTAATCCAAGTTTCCCGAGTTCAACTCAGGATCCTATAAGGTACTACCTCGACACACGAGGCTCAATATTCACACACAGTATTGACTTGGAGAATGACTCATGATGTTGTAACTTTAACAATATGTGCACCATTGATAGCATGTATGAAAAAGAGTGAATTCGGGTGGGTTGAAGCAACTCAAAGAGAATTTCAGAAGTTGAAGTGGAAAGTGATAAAGAGACCAGTTTTGGCTCTCTCGTACTTCAACAAAGTTTTTCAAGTAGATTGTGATGCCAGTGGGGTGGCAATTGGAGCAATGTTAAACCAAGAAGGTCAACCAATTTCATTTTTAAATGAAAATATGAATGAGGCTAAGTAGAAATATTCAGTTTACGACCAAGAGTTTTATGCCATTGTACAAGCATTGAAGAAATGGAGGCAATATATGTTTCCCAAGGAATTTGTGTTGTTCACAGATCATAAGGATTTGAGGTATTTTAACACTTAGACCAAGCTAAATCAAAGGCACATGAATTGGGTGGTATTTTTGCAAATTTATACTTTTTCCTTGAGACATAAGTTAGGGAATTCAAACAGAGTAGCTGATGCGCTAAGCCGAAGGGTTTCTATGTTGAACACAATGATTGTTCATTAAATTGGGTTGGAATTGATGAAGAATGACTATGAAGTTGACAAATATTTTGGTCAAACACATAAGGCATGTAAAGATCCTTGGAATGGAAACTGAACTCCATACATAGACCATTTCATCCAAGAGGGATATCTGTTTAAAAATCATCAATTATGCATTCCTAGAGGATCGATCAGGGAGAATTTGATAAGATAATTACCTAGTGGAGGATTAGGAGGTCAGTTTGGCATCAACAAGACCAAGGAATTGATCGAAGGAAAGTATTATTGGCCAGGGTTGGCAAGGGATGCAAAGAAGTGGATACAACATTGCAGAATTTGTCACCGCGCCAAAGGAAGAATAAAGAATATAGGAATTTACACACCATTACATGTACCAAAATCCCCATGGGAAGATATCAACATGGATTTTGTCTTAGGATTTCCTAAGACTCATCAAGGAAACTATTCGATATGCATAGTCACTGGCAGGTTTTCAAAGATGGCACACTTTATTCTTTCGAATAAGGGAAGTGATGCCACAGGTATTGTTGTCTTGTTTTTCAAAGAGATTGTGAGGTTGCATGGGTTGTCGAAGAGCATAAATTCAGACAGAGACACCAAGTTTCTGGGTCATTTCTGGAGGAATATGTGGAAAATGTTGGATACAAGGTTACAGTTTAGTTCTGCAAACTGATGGGTAGACTAAAGTCATGAACAAGATTTTGGGAAATTTGCTAAGATGCTTGGTCACTAATCAACTGGAATAGTGGGAAAATTTTCTAGCTTAGTTGAATTTCACAGATAACAATTCAGTGAACATGTTGACTGGACTAATCCCATTCTAGATCGTGCATGGGAGAAGTCGACATGGAGTAACTGACTTGATGAAGTTGCCGACTGGAATGTAGAAGAGTGCAGATGCTAAGTCATTTGCCGAGCACATGAAGGAAGTGCATGAAAAGGTAAGAAAATAGTTGGAGAAAAGCAACTCCAGTTATAAGCTGAGGGTCGACCGGAAGACAATACTACAAGCATTCAAAGGAGGAGATTTAGTCTATGCTTATATATGTAAGAAAGACTGCTTAGTCTATGTTGACCTCTCTATTATTGAAGATTGCATTGATATTATTGAAGACCTCTCTATTGTTGAAGACTATTGCAAAGAATATAAGGAATTTCTAAATATGGTAGGACAAGAGTCTCAAAAGAAGAATGAATGTGGTATTCGCCGAATTTGTTCAAGTTGGGAAGATGCTCTAAAATAATTGTTATTAAGAATCCATGAAAAGAGGAAGATCATTTCTCAAATTATTGCATAGGCCATAAGAGGTACGCTAAGCTTGTTTGGAGGTGTCTTTGATCACCTTTCACCACCATCCCCCTCTCGACAACAACTGAAAGAAAAAGGAGTAAAGCGTATTACACTCTCTATGGTATGGTATGGTATAATAGTGCTAAATCTAGTGCAAAACATGGATGCAACTAACTCTAAGCCTAATATTGCATGATATTGTGCTCAAGGTTTCTAATAGTTATGTTGTTGGTGAGTGATTCTTTTTTAATATCTTCCCCTAATTGTAAAATGTCTCAATATACATATTTCACATTACTATATCGCTATATATTTAATTGTAGAGTGTATTTCAATAACATAGCAATTGGAATTAGATAATCTATATCTATTATTGCAAGAGAAATTATATCTTATTATACTTGAAGCACATTGTACAAATATTGTATTATTGTAGACACTGCATTGCACTACAAAAGAAAAGTGAGTTGTTGCATAATCTAGAGTTGCTTGTATTGCACTGTTTTGTTAGGGCTTCACAAAATTGTGTTATAGTTGTCTGTATTGTACAGTTTGGAGACTGGAAGCTGCTGCAGAGATTGTTATTGCAGAAAAGAAATTGTATTGTGAGGAGTGATTGAAACAAAAAATTCATAGTGCTAATATTTGTGGCCTTGGAACGAAAGCATAGCCATACATGCATTCCAAAAAGTTTAATTTCTGCATTTAAGCTCCAGCCAAGACTTAAAATTTGTAGAGGTAAATTATTCTTTTAAATGCCAATCTAGCTTCACATTCCACTCTGTAACTTGCAAATTGTATTTTTTGCACTTGCAATTGTTTCCTATGAATTGTTTGTAATTGGGTGCATTCTCGGCTGTATCCAATACTCTTTATTTTTTGAGTTTGAGTTTTGCTTTTGTGTCTTATTAAAGTTCAAAGTTTCAAGAATCCCTCGATTGAGTCAATTGTAATCAATTGTAACTTGGAGATACCTCCATGGGGAGGCCTCAATTAGTCCTTATAATGTATCAAACTAAATAAATATTAGAGTTACTAAACACTCCAATGCTTACAGTTGCTTACTATTCAATCATGATTAGCAAAGAAACTCTCCAAATTGTTCTCACTCATTTGCAGGATTTGAAATCCAAAGTGGACATTCTCAAGCATGATGATGTACAAAAAATGAATCAACATTCTAAACTAGTTCTTGTTCAGAACAACCTTATTTTTTAATATGAAGATTATTCCTATCAGCTGTTAGCACATGACCAAGTCAGTGAAATGATGTCAGAAGATGAAGCCCCTCATGATCATGTTCATCATAATCTTTCCAAGCCCATCATCATACCTTGGGAAGAACTCGGGATCAACAAAAAAAAAAAAGGTATCAGATATGTTAGAACATTATTACACCTAGGACCATAGTCTCATAAGTTATTTTGATATTTAATGGTCCAAAACATTGGTTAATATTGATAATCCAAGGTTGTTAGAAGGTTGTTGGGATTTTATGACACATTCCACCACTTAAGGGCCTAATTTTGGTCAAACTGGTAGTTAGGCGCCCTCATTTATGGCCAACGCCCTCATTTATTTCCACTACTTGAGTGAGGCGCTCCCTTATACCCTGTTTTTGGGATTGGGATTTGACCTAAGGAGCCCATGCATTGAATGTGACTATTTTTCCCCCTCCTTGGCAGTTTTGGCCTATCCTTTCCCACATACACTCCACCAAATCCTCACCCACTCATGTTCCATCATCATGAATGACCTCACATGCCATCCCAACGTTCATATTAGGAATTCGTGACAATTTGAGGTTAGTTGGGAGACTATTGGTCAACCTAGGGGGGATTGAGGTCCAATGTAAGCTGGCCACTTGTAGCCGATTTTGATGCCTCCAAAGGCTCACGATTTCTCCCAAATGTAATATAAGGGTGTTCAAAACTAATTTATGGGTTGGAGAAGTAATAATATAACCTGCTATTTGATCATTTGTGTTTTCATTGTGCCTCTTTTACACTGTTTTTCTTGTATACTTAGCCAAATGCTTGATTGTGAGGATATATTTAGCTATTTGATCCTACTATGAGTTGAATTTCACAATATACGATAAGGAATTAAAATTTCATATTCCATATTATTCCATGCCAATCCAGTTTCGAAGTTCTGTATTTCTTCAAGATGAGTCCTCTTCACATCAGTGCCAACATTATCAGGGAATTATCCACGTGGAAGAGCAATGATTTGATATCCATCCTTGTCGGAAGTGCAAGACCATTATTCAGATAGATGTTCGACACTAAAGAATCCTTCCAGATTGAAGATTTAATATGGGTGGATTGCTTATTGGAAATGGTCAACAACAACCAAGAAGATATATCATTCATATCATAGGGCCCACTCTCGAGTTCTAATACAACTTGCAGCAAATTGCTTTTCATACTTATCATCTTGTACTTGATAGGAGGGAACATCATGGATCAATAGTCAACCTTCAAGTTTTGAAGCCCTATTAACCTGACAACAAGTATTCTTAGTCTTCTTCACTTCTAGAACAAGTGATCATGAGCCACAACTAGAATTATATGCCAAATTTAGAGTTGTATCCATAAGAAATAAAGAGATCCATGCTCTTGAGAATTCATTAGATCGTGGTATTCCATGTCCAGTTTTGACACTCATAAAAACCATGATATTTTCTACTCCTCACTTTGTTCCTGATAGGGGGAAATGATGGACCATCGGAAACAAGCAAGCCTGAACTAGAGTCAGAGCCATGTTCCACTGAGTATGATTTGGTTTGTGGTTTTCCTAAAACCATTCATTTAGTAGAATACATCCTCCTCCTATTGCTTCTGCTAGACATCAGATTGTGGTGGTCCTTAAACCACCACTTTCCTAAAGGAATCCCTGAGCCCTAGCATCAAGTTCCAGAGAGAACTACTGAGTGAGAACCAAAGTTATCGCCAAGTTCCATAGTTTGTGGTCAGCCTAAAACCATCCACTTAGTAGAATACATCAACTTCTATTGCTTATTCTATGATTTTTGGTTTGTGGTCAGCTGAAACCCAACAATTCAAAGAGCACTTATATTTAGCATAAGATGTTAGCTTCTGTTAGCTTACTTGGAAAATTTAGATTGTCAAGTTGGATATTTTCATCCTTTAGCAGTTGTCCACTTCCACAGAGGAAATTTCAATTTTAAATGGGCCTTCCAAAAATAATACAAATTCCATGTCATCATGTACTAACTAATCAAAATGCTTTAAAATTGAAAAAGTGAGCACTTAAAAAATTTGGAGGGAAAAAATAAAAACTACTTTTTTGGATCGTGTTTTCAACTTATCTCCTTGTAGGTTTACTCAAATTTCAAGCGAGAGGACTCGTTGGATGCATAATTGAATTATGCATCCAACTAGTACCCATGTTGCATACTTTTAACAACATCCACACCATGAAAAATAAAAAATAAAAACATTAAAAAACGTGTTTTCTCTCACTAGAAACATGCTTTTTTAATGTATTTTCAATTTTTCATGGTGTGTATGTTGTTAAAAGTATGCAACATGGGTACTCGTTGGATGCATAATTTAATTATGCATCCAACGAATCCCCCCGCTTGAAATTTGAGTAAACCTACAAGGAGATAAGTTGAAAATACGATCCAAAAAAGTAGTTTTTTTACTCTCTCTCTACTATTATTTTATTATTTTCTTATTATTTTCCTTAGGAAGCCCATTTTTTACCCAAATTTCCTCTAATAGTTTTTTAGCTCTCTTTTCTTGGATCTACACATACCCCTTCGCATTAAGGGGGGAATTGTTGGAAATATTAATCCTTTGAGGGTTAGTTATTGTTCTATTTTATATTATTGTGCACATTCACTCCAATAGTCACATGTGAATGTGAACAGTCATGAAGATTCCAAGAGACACCTTGGAATTTGGAAACCAAGGGTCATGTCAATGTATTAATATGTACATATGTTAATGAGAAATGTGTGCTTTGACACCTATTATCTATGTCTTTGTTTATTCATTTTTTAGCTACTGAACTAGGCGTCCCAACAACACCTCTATCGGTGCATTAGGATTCGCTTCCCGAGCTTAAGTAGCGAGCCTCTCACTTTATTTTGTATCCATCCAAGGAGGTTTACAAGTGGTTACCCATGCCACTACCAATGGTGAAGCTACTAGTACAACCTCTATCCTAAACAAGACACTTTCTAGTCAACTTCTGCATGAGTTCCTTCACCTAACCACTATCCACCAAAGGTTTCCATCCTCTTTCATAGCTAAAATCTAATTCTCACTTTTATAAGTGTGCATAATTCCTTGACCCAGGTGCAAGGATTCCATATCTGAAATAAAACCCCACTACACTCCAACTATGCCAAATAGCTCTTGACCATCATAGGAGATCACATCATCCAAATGAGTCACAAGTGTGTCTCTATTAGTCACATTTTTTTCATTTTGCATTCATCCACAAAACGAATTCAACACCTATATTTCCTTGGCCCAGACCACTGGTATTGAGATCACCTAGACTTATAGTAAATGTTTCCAAAGCATCTATCACATCCTTTGCATTTCGTTTCCCTTGGTCTATGCCCAAGGTTCTCGCCTATGAACCCAGAGTCTATCCAACTTTGATTAAAAAAACCAACCAACCTTTTCACCTCCATACATAGGAAAGTTTGGTTTCCTATCTACTATGGCATTTCCACTACACTTAGCAATCTAGATTCCTACTGCGGTTGTGTTCGAGTCTTCACTTGGACTGCCACCTCTTCCATCTACTCACTCCAAGATTCAAACCGACGTATACCCTGCGTGAATAGCTCTTGGAACCCTTGGCCCCTTCTATCCAAGTCCAACATCGCAACTATCACCTTGATTGTTATGGAATATTTTCCCTTGCTTTCCATAGTGCGCTCCAAGTGCGGTTGCCCCAATTCCAACACTTCCAAAGAATTCATTGCAAGTTCCCCAAAACTTTCACTTCTTTTACAAATATGCAAGGGAATTTCTCTTGTTGCATTCTGCACCAAGATGATGCATTCTCAACACTTCAACACACTTCCAATATCCAACTACTACCATTCTCTACTTCGCAATGATATGATGTGGAGTGCCCAAAGCTTGTTGAACTTCCATACTGTCTCCAATATTCACTTTCCTTCTTTTCTCTTGAACTTGCGACCTATTCACCCACTTCACACCAATGCAATGAAGCATTGTGTTCTTCCGCACACATCTTCTCTTGTCCAAAGTGTCCCACACAAGTCTAGCACACTTGAAATTTGGTCTCCCCTAGAAGACTTTATTGTTCCTGTTCCCACATTTCACAACCTCATTTCCAAAATTGGTCACAAATTCAAGAGGTGTGCACAGCTCTGGCCAACTGGCTCAATGTACCAACTTTCCTACTCAAAAGTGGTAAAAAATTAACTTTTATTCTCTGATACCAAATTTTCTTCAAAAGTTGCATTTTGATACTGAATTTTATTCAAAATTTTCACTCTGGTACCAACTTCCACGGTCCTATGATTAGTGCCCCAAATTTTATGTTTTCAACTCAGAAGAACGTGCGACACCATCATACCTCGTCCACAAGGGCTAGCCAAATTACATCTATTACACCCAAACAAAACCTCTCCACTCAAGGTATTCCCATAACTATGACTTGAGCTACAAACTATTAGAACACCACAAGTCCTACTCAATTTATGTATCCAATCGTCACTTTCTATATACTTAGTTCAATATTCAACCAATTATACAATTATGCCTTATTCATGAACGACGAGCAAATATCACATCTAGCCACAACACAATGTACACAAGAGATAGTATGACACTCAAGATGAGTGCCCAAAAGTATTTATTCAATAGTATACAATGTACAAGAGGGCATCTGACCACTATAGAAAACTAATTACAAATTACAAAGAAAACCAAGGCAAGAGCCTAGAACATAAGGCTTCCTTGACACCTATGCTTCCTTGCTACTCCAACCTTGTGCACTGCCCAGAACTCTCTCACACACTTTTCTTCCTATTGAATTTCATAGTGTTCCCTACCTTTTAAGTGTGCCCAACCTATTGTTGAGTGTTACCCTTCTTTCAAGCACACCCAGACTGCTTCCAAGTGCACCCATTTTATCAAGTGTTCCTAGCCTAACAAGTGTGAATAAGCTATTTCCAAGTGCTCCCAACCTATCACGTGTGTCCAAACTAACAAGTGTGCTCAGCTTGATTCCAAGTGCACCCATCCTATCAAGTGTTCTCAACTTAACAAGTGAGCCCATCCTGCTACCAAGTGTGCCTAGTCTTCCAATTGCACCCAGTCTGCTATCAAGTGCGCCCAATCTACTAGAAAGTGCACCCCATCTTCTAAGTGAGCCCAACCTATTGCTGAGTGTTACTAGTGACCTACAAATCAACCCAAAGATATACAACCACATATCACATAGATGAACTCGTCCATATCTCTTGCTGAATGAATTGCTTTGCACTTGACACACTTATATGGTGCACCCTTTCCAGGTGCGCTCAACTCCACAAGTGTGCCCAACTCCACAAGTGTGTCTGAGATGATGTGTGCCTAATTCCACAAGTGGTCAGTGTGCTATAAAAGTAAGTTCCAGCTTCGTAAGATGACCCCCAAGGCTAGGTTCCTTAGGTCCATGTGCCCATCTCAACAGGACCCAAGTCTCTACAGGCCCAAATCATATAAAGTCTCCACAAGACCATTTCCACTTAGTCTTTTTGGAGAGTCCGACATTGTGCACCAGCTATCTTGTCAATCCTTTATCGGCATAAGGATATTACTGAATCCAAATACCAACATCATGCCTCATTTGTCTCTAGCTACCCAAGGCATCCGCAATGTTGCCGAACCGCCAGTGTGCACATATCCACATCACCAAGATCCCCCGCATATCTAGTGCACCCAACTTTGCACTCAACCTCCATCAAGCCATCATGAGCCTTCAACACATGTTAAGGGAAGTGCATTTGGCCTTCATGCTAAGGTCACATCATATGAATTCCTAAACCATACTCCTCTTTGATGTTTATATAATCGAAGAAGGATAATCTCACATGAAGGAAGGGTCTTCCTTATTCTTAGAGCAATATATATAAGGTGGGGAAAATTATTAAAATGGAAAAAGGTGTAATAATATTTATATTCACATTGCAATCAATGGGAATATTATTAAAATGGAAAAATTTCTAATAATATTTATATTCACATTGCGATCTTTTTTGGTCCTGTAGAAGGTGGCTTTTCCCCAATAGTAGAGCCTCCCAGTTATCCAGGGAAAAAATACCACCTCTCAAAAGCCACGAAAAAATATTGGAAATACATTTTTCAAGGAAACAAATAGACAATTGCTAGAGCACTTGGAGTGGAGAATCCCTCAATCAAGGTTCTCCCATGATTATCTTCTCAATGAATGTGTGTGGGGTTGTGTCATGTCCCTTTTTAGAAATTTATTAAAATGGTGAAAATTTCAATTTTCCACTAGTTCGACCCTTAACTAATATTGGTTTCTTGGTCTCCAAATGGCTCCAAATGATCCCAAATTGTCACAAAAGGTGTATGGATGGTATTATAAAATGATTATGAGGTTCATGGATTCTTTAGAGTCTTCAAAAGGATTCTGCAACTCTCCTTTGAATTCTGGCCAAGGTAAGGGATTTGGCTAGCAATTTGGGGTTCAATTCCCTCCTGGGTAGGTGCAGGAGATGGCTCTCCAAATGCTATTGGACCCTCTCAAATTTTAGGACAGAATTATGGGACATATAGGGGACATCAATATGGTCTCATGTGCATCACAATTCAGTTTATTAAGTCTTCTACAACCATCTCAAATCAGATCCAAAAAGACTAGTTTCTACCTTGGGGGAAATGATAGGCAATCTTCTCCAAATGCTATGAAATTGAACAATATGACTCCAAATGCTTATGCACTGAACATGACACTTGTATAAAAAATTATTAACAGTCCATACATCATTAATTCATCAGTGGTTCACTTTTCCATTCGAATTTACTAACATATCATTGGCATACATCAACATAGTGGGGAAAACGACACCATTTTCTCATTAATGATCAGATTTACATAGTTCCACTTGGAATCTCAACTTGAATATATTATGAGTATGAAAAACAGAGCATTTACATCATATTTTAAGATAATGGGGCATTATAAACTCCCCAAAGAGAACAACATCTCACCAAGTGCACCCCACCTCAAGGATCATGAATATGTTGAGAAAACTGGAAATGTTTGGAGAAACAAGCTGAACTAGAAGTGACCACGAGCTTCCTTGTAGCTTGAATATGCAACATATGAATCCATTAAGCTCCCAATGAAAGTTTTGAATGGTCTTTCCAATTACCAACTAGGATGGGAATATTTCACCCTCAAAATTGGTGCTAAGGCAAGTAGAGTAGCACTCCACTAGCTCTCCTCTCAAATGCAATTGTGAAAATGATCAAAATCCCTTATCTTAGTTTATCCCTATATTTTATAAACATACTTATCCTTCTAAGGTTCGAATTCCATCCATGAAATCCAATCCAATTCGAATTAGGGAGGGATTCAAGATTTTCCACTTGTCTTCCACTTTCTATCCTTCCACCTTCCACCAATTCGAGTAGGAATCTCTTGGGATTCTATAACTCCCATGAGCGCTCCCTTGGAGGCTATTTTTAGGCCTGACATGTTGTATTGGTCAGATGTCAACAATCAGGTCTGAAATTTGTCATAGGTGTCATAGCATCTTCATCATTATTTTCATAGAGGTTAGGGAATCTAGCCCAAGTATCCAAGAACCTCTCATTTGACTTTTCCTCTTCCATGGGAGTTACACTTCCATCCTAATTCAACCTATGATGCATATTTCCAATTGTATGAGCCTTCCAACTCATGCCAAGAACGTTGGAATTCTCATGGATTCGAGTTGAGAAGAGGAGGATGCCATGTGGCATAGAAAATCTAGCTTGTGTGGGTGCCACATCCTCCATGTGTCTTCATGATCAATTGCCACTTTGATGTTCCCTTGTATTTATTTATTTAGCTCATTTATTAAATATTTATGCCATTCTAATGTCCAAACATTATTTATTAGCTCCCTTATTCAAATCCCAATGCCTCCATCCAACCTAGGGAACTAGTAAGATTGGTGGAATTTTCCTGTCATGAATTCATTTGAATGGGGACATTACAGTCCTCCCCACCCAATATTGCTTGCCCTCAAGAAATTTCAGATTTGGATGCTACAAAATTTGTTCCTCTTCCCATCTGGCATCTTCACTTGGTAGATCCTTCCATTGTACTAAGTACTCTTCGATAGTTCTGCTCCTTAATATTCTTTCCCTTGTCTTCAAAATTTTTTCTGGAACAAGTATGAGCTGACCTTCATCATCGAAAGGAGGAATTTTTTCTAAAATGAAAATTTTCTGACCAATAGCCTTCTTGAGACATGAAACATGAAATAGATTGTGGATTTTACTTCTTTCTCGAAGTTCTAACTCATATGCTACCTCCCCAACCTTCCGAACTACCTTGTTTGGGCCATAGTATCTTGGTTTTAGCTTCTATGCTCCCTTTTTTTTCAAAGATGTTTGCTTATATGGATGCAACCTCAAATATACCAAATGATTGATTTTAAAGGTCCTTTCTTCCCTATGTTGATCTGCATATTGTTTTGGCTGATTTTGGGCAACCTGCAAGTTGTCTTCCAAAATCTTTAAATTTTTTTGGCTCTCTTCCACCCAATATTTAGCTTTTGGGGCTCTACTATCACCAAAGATATTCTCAACAAAGGTGATTTCTTCATAACCATATAATGCCTTGAAAGGAGACATTCCTATTGACATATGAAAAGTGGTGTTGTAGCAAAACTCACCCAAATGTAGCCATTTTACCCATGTTTTTTGCTGCTCTCCCACATATTTCCTTAGGTACCCTTCTAACCATTGATTCACTCTCTCCGTTTGGCCATCAGTTTGTGGATGATAGATTGTGCTTGGATTCAATTGAGTTCCCACCAGTATGAAAATTTCTTGCCAAAAAGCACCCATGAATCTGCTATCTCTATCACTTACAATGTTCTTGGGGAGCCCATGCAATCTGAAGATTTATTTAAAAAAAATATCAGCCACTTGTGTAGCACTAAAATATGATTTAACAACAAAGAAATGAGAAAATTTGGTCATCCTATCCACTACCACATATATTCAATCCTTCCCCAAAGATTTGGGAAAACCTATGATGAAGTCCATTGAGATACTCTCCCATTTTTGTTCCAAAATGGGAAATGGTTGCAATAGACCAGCTAGGCATGTGAGTTCAGATTTTTTTTTTTTTTTCTGACATACCTTACATTCATTCACATATTTTAGAACATCTTCCTTCAGCCCTTTCCAAAAAAACCTTTTCCTTAATTGCCTATAAGTTTTGAAGATCCCCGGATGACCAGCTAGGGGGGAATCATGTGCTTCTTGCAAAATCTTGTACTTGAGTTTTGAATTTTGAACCAAATAAATTCTGCCCTTATAATATATCATCCCATTCAAAATCTTGTAGTTATCATCCCCTTTGACCCCATCTAACACATCACAAGCAAAAATATATTTGGCATATTCAACCATTAGCATGTTTTTCCAATCTTTTGAAATGTCCATGAGAGAAAAGGAAGGTCTTCTAGATAATGCATATGCTACAATGTTATTCTTCCCTTTTACATATTCAATATCAAAATCAAAATCAAAATCTTGGATCTTGTTTACCCGATTTTGTTTCCTTTCATTAAGATCCTTTTGGGTGAGGAAGTGCTTTAGACTATTGTGATCAGTTTTCACCACGTATTGTCTAAACTTGGCCAAGGCATGCATGATGGCCAATATTTATTTGTCATAGATGGAGTAAATCTTCTCATGTGGCTGCAAATTTCTGCTCTCTGTGAAGAACCTGTAGCAATTAATTAATGAGAATATGCGAAATAACAGAAATAACAGAACTCAGAATCACTTTTATTGATCACGGGCCACTTTGAGGGGGCAACCTCCTTTGAACAAGATCAATACAAATAACTTCACAGTGCCTTCATAGGCCTCAATGCACACTTATATGCTAATTCTAGATGCCAATACTATGGGTCAAAACCATGGGCCAATACAAACTATGGATCAACAATACTACGGGCGACTTACAAAGCATATGTGTCAAACAACAATAACACAAACTATGGATCAAAAAATACTACGGGACGACTTACAAAGCGTATGCATCCAACAACAATATACTAAGAAAGTAAAGACATGGGTTCCTAACATCCCCTCCCCCTTAGAAAAAGCTTTGTCCTCAAAGCTTTAGATGTAGAAATTGTTGTTGAATCTGAAGGAGTGGTTCCCATGTAGCATCCTCTGGTTGCATGCCGTGCCACTGAATTAAGACCTCTGTGATAGAGCAAGAGCGAAGCTGATGAGTGTGCTTATTGAGGACAGCCTTCGACTCCAAAAGGATGGATCCTTCATTATCCAGTTCGGGTAAAATAGTTTGTCCTCTGATGTTGGTGCAAAGAACTTTCTTCAAACAAGAGACATGAAATACTGGATGAATGCGGGAAGAAGAAGGAAGTTCCAATTTATAAGCAACGGACCCAATCTTCTGAAGAATCTAATATGGCCCATAGAACTTTGGAGCGAGCTTATACCGCCCTTTGAGTTTCAGGGAGGATTGCTTGTACGGCTGGAGGTGAAGAAAAACCATATCACCTACTTGAAAAGTGCGCTCAGAATGGTGTTGATCGGCTTGTTGCTTCATGTGATTTCTTACCATGTGAAGATTGTCCCGTAAAATGTGAAGAATCTGATCGTGGTTGCAAAGGACTGTGTCAACTACCTAAACTGGTGAACTGTTGGGGGTGTATGGAAGAAGAATTGGGGGGGGCTGACCATAGACTACTTCATATGGGGTCATTTTAGAGGCAGTGTGGTAAGAGGTATTGTACCACCATTCAACGAGAGGGAGCCACATTGCCCACTAATGTTGTTGTTCAGAGGTGAAGCAACAAAGATAAGTTTCCAAGATATTATTGATAATTTTAGTCTGACCATCTGTTTGTGGGTGATACCCTGAACTCATCTTCAGTTTGGTGCCAGTGTGGAAAAATAGTTATGTCCATAAATGACTGGTGAAAGTCGCATCACGATCCGAGACAATGGAAGAAGGGATTCCATGAAGACGAAAGAGATGGTCCAGGAAAATTTGAGCAACTGAGTAGGTTGTATAGGGATGGCTGAGAGCACAAAAATGACTATATTTGGAGAGGCGATCAACCACAACCAAAATCACTATCTTCCCTCTAGACTTAGGGAGCCCTTCAATGAAATCCATAGAAATATTTGTCCAAGTCCGTGTAGGTATTGGCAAGGGTTCGAGCAATCCCAGAAGGAGTGTCATTTCACCCTTATTGCGCTAGTAGGTATCGCATTCAGCCACCATCTATTGAATTTTCATTTTCATGCCCTGCCAAAAGAAGTTATGTCGTGCCCACTCATACGTTTTGAGGAACCCAGAGTGCCCTATCGATGGAGAAGCATGGATTTCATAGAAGATAGCCTGTTGAATATCTGTGCTCTGGGGAAGCACCAGATGACCCTTGTATCTCAGGGAAGCACCATCCCAAGAGTAATGTGGTACAACAGAAGGGTTCCTGGCCAAGCGTTGAATGATTTGAGATAATGAAGAGTCATTGACATAGCTCTGTTGAACAGATTGCAACCAATTTGGAACAGGCATAGAAATAGCTGAAAGAGAACCTTGGTCATCAAATGTGCGAGAAAGAGCATCCGCCATAATATTGTCCTTACCCTTCTTGTAAGTGATTTCACAGTCATAACCCATGATTTTTCTAACCCATTTCTGTTCTGTCAGGGAGTATACACGTTGTTCCAGGAAATATTTCAAACTCTGGTGATCAGTCTTGATGCATAAATGATTCCCTAATACGTATGGGCGCCACTTCTGTACTGCATGCAAAATAGCCATCATTTCCTTCATATGTAGAGGCAACTAAATTATTACCTGAAAGAGCTTTGCTGGTGAACGCAATGGGGTGTTCATCTTGAAGGAGAACAACACCAAGTCCATTGCCACAAGCATCACTATCAATAGTGAAGGGATTGGAAAAGTCAAGCATAGCTAGAACAGGTGTAGTACACATAGCTTGTTTCAGTTTGTCAAATGCACACTCAGTAGCATGTGTCCATGTAAAAGAATCATTTTTCAATACAGCAGTTAATGGAGCTGCAGTCTTGCCATAATCCTTGACAAACTTGCGGTAGTAGTCAGTCAACCTCAAAAAACAATGAAGGCTCTTGAGTGTCTGAGGACGCGGCCAATTGTTCATGCCAGCGATTTTGGCAGGATCCACACGAACCCCTTCTGCTAAGATAATGTGCCCGAGATACTTGACTTCCTGCTGTCCAAAAACACATTTAGATTGTTTGGTGTGGAGATGATGGTCAGAGAAAAGTTTCATTACAAGATCCAGATGCTGGAGATGTTCAGCCCAGGTTTTACTGTAGATGAGGATATTATCAAAGAATACTAGAATGAATTTCTGTAAGTAGGGCCGGAATATTTTATTCATAAAGGCCTGGAATGTGGAGGGAGCATTAGTGAGGCCAAAGGGAATGACCAAAAACTCATAGTGGCTATCATGTGTGCAGAAAGCTGTTTTAGGGATATCATCCTCATGAACCCGAATTTGATGGTACCCAGAACGAAGATCCAACTTCGAGAAAAATTGAGCACCATAAAGCTCATCAAGAAGCTCATCAACAACAAGAATTGGAAACTTGTCCTTGATAGTGAGGTGATTAAGTGCTCGGAAGTCAATGCAAAGGCGCCATGACCCATCTTTTTTGTGGATGAGAAGAACTAGTGAAGAAAAGGAACTAATGCTTGGGCGAATAATACCTTGCTTCAGTAAGTCCTGGACGAGCATTTCAATCTCTGTTTTTTGGTGAAATGGGTAGCGATAGGGCCTGATGTTGGGAGGAACACTTCCAGGAAGGATCTGAATACGATGGTCCTTTGGCCTTGAAGGTGGCAATCCCACTAGTTTAGCAAAGACACCGGTATATTGATCCTGAATTTGTTGTAGATCCAAATGAGTAGTGGAGACCGCTAATGGTCGCATCTAAATGGAATGGATCTGAGCGATGACACCATGTGAATTCTTCTTAAATATTTTTTCCATGCGATGTGAGCTGATGATGCTGATAGACCCTAGTTGTAAGCCTGTTAATGTGTGTTTTTGTCCATTGGGGGACAACTGCATCAAAAGTTTGGAAAAATCTCATAATATGGGGCCAAGTGTGCGTAGCCATTGAGTGCCCAAAACCACATCACATCTGCCTAAGGTCAAGGCAAACATGTCAGAGCGTAGGTTATAATCTTCCATAGAGATACACACATTACGACACTTCCCTTTGCAAGGTAAGGTTCCCCCATTAACAACCATGACTTCAAAGTTGGAGCAAGGATGGACAAAACAATTAGCCTGTTTGGCGATCCGAGGGTCAATGAAATTATGAGTGCTACTACAATCAATGAATATTGTAAGAGGAAGCTTCTTGAAGTAACCCTTGACTCGCATGGTTTGGGGGGTGGTGATTCCAACTAAAGCATGGAGAGATATCTATGGCTGGTCATCCTGAGACGGAAGGTCAATAGGTGGCTCCAGAATGTCGACCTGAGCTTTTGCTGAACACATCTATGTCCCTGAGTGAATTTCTCATCACAATTATAACAAATCCCTTTTTCTCTGCGTGCCTGCATCTCAGTTTCAGACAAATGCTTGATAGGAGTTGGTCAAGGAGCTGGTGGAATGGGAGGTCGTTGAGAACCCATATTTCGGAAGGGAACAAAAGTGGGTTTGGAATGTTGTTGCGCTGCAATCTTGTCTTCGGCCAACTTAGCCAACCCTAGGACTTCCATCATTGTGTTGGGACGGAACATTTTGACCTCAGAGTGGATTGCATCCTTTAGACCACTGATAAAACAACTTCGGTAGAAGTCATCAGGTAATCCTTAAGTGTGGTTGGCTAGTTTCTCAAATTCGGTTTGGTACTCTCTCACTGTGCCAATTTGGTGAAGTTTAGTGAGGGCTCCTGTGAAGTCATCAAAAGTACTGGGACCAAATCGTTGCAAAAGGAGATGGCAAAAATCTGTCCATTTTGGCTCTTCATGAGACTTGATGTACCAATGATACCATTGAAGAGCTTCCTATTCCAAATGAAAGGATGCAAGTGGAACTTTGTTGACATCAAAATATTATGCAGATTGAAATACTGTTCTGCACGATAGATCCATCCAATCGGATCAGTACCATTGAAGTGAGGAAAATCAAGCTTCGGACCACGGAAATTACTGGAAGAAGAGAACCCATTGTCTGATGAAGACTCGGACTGTCGTTTGTTGTTCATGGATGAATTCTCAAGATGGAGGCCGAGAAATTTTGCATCAAGATCCTGGAGTTGGGATTGGATGGCTGCAAGTGTTTCTTCCATGGTTTTTGCTCTTGCGCGGGTGACAACCATAACCAGGAGTTTTTTTTTTTCTAGTGGTTAGAAAAACAAAAATAGAAACTGTTTCAGTAAAGGAAAATTTGGATTTGAGAAAAAATCTGAAGGGTAATTGGGGTTTGACTAGGTTTTGGACACTGTCGAATGGACAGGGAAGCAGAAAATGAGGATTTCAGAAGCGGGGTGAAAGAATGGGAAAATTTGGCAAAGAGGGACAAAGAAGCAGAATTAGGAAAGGAACTCTGTGGTAAAATTTGAAGGTGATTGGGTGAAATTCGAAGAAGTTATGGAAAACCCTAAAAATAGACAAATGTGGGATTTCGGGCTTTGGGAATTGGAATTTGGGATAGGGTCCTCACGAATGAAATATGCAGAATGGGATTACAGGGGTTCCAGGGAAGTTTCAAGGGAAACAGAGTGAAAACAAGGGAGATATGGAGAAAAAACTGGATTTTATACTTTTTTAGAATGGAGCTACTATGGCATGAAGGGGATCTGAAACAGATAGATCTGCAATGGCGCGGAAGTGATCAAAAATAGAGGGATTTTAAACGGCGCCAAATGGATCGAAAATGGCTGGATCTGAAATAGATCTGAAACGAATGGCTCTGGAACGACTTTTAGAATGGATTTGAAATGGCTAGATCTAAAATGGCACGACAGTGATCAGCAAGAGTTCAGCTGAAAATAGATATGGACCCCAGTTATGTGTGGATTCCTAAAAGTTCAGAGATTTCACTTGGCCACCAATGTTTTTTGATGGCTTGCGTATTGGGGTAGTACCCCTCACTCCACAGCTCAGGTAAAACTAATAACCGCTTTGCCATAAAGGACAGCTATTGGTTTACCTCACGGGTGGGAACTAGTCAATCAGGCGGGGGTCATTTCCTGTTTCACTGGTAGGTCCTCTCAATGGGCCAGCTACTTTGGGGTTACTGTGGTACTCCTCATAATGAGTTTTAGGGCTGATGCCCAAGTACTTCCCACAGTTAAGTGGATAGGGATTATTCCCAGTTCCGAACTTGCAACAGATGCGAAAAAAATTTTTGGCAGAAATTACACCCAACGAGCCCAAGAAAGTTCTCTGATACCAGATGTGAAGAACCTAAAACAATTAATTAATGAGAATATGCGAAATAATAGAAATAACAGAACTCATAATCACTTTTATTGATCGCGGGCCACTTCGAGGGGGAAACCTCCTTTGAGCAAGCTCAATACAAATAACTTCCTGGTGCCTTCATAGGCCTCAACACACACTTATATACTAAGTCTAGGCACCAATATTATGAGTCAAAACCATGGGCCAATACAAACTATGGATCAACAATACTACGGGTGACTTACAAAGCATATGCGCCAAACAACAATAACACAAACTATGGATCAACAAATACTACGGGACGACTTAGAAAGCATGCGTCCAACAAAAATATACTAACAAAGTAAAGACATGGGTTCCTAGCACTCTCAAAGGCTATAGGGTGTTGATTTTGCTTTAGGATAGCCCCTATCCCTTCACCTAAAGCATCACATTCCAAAACAAAAGGTTTAGAAAAATCAGGTAATGCAAGTACTGGAAAACTACTCATTACCTCTTTCATTTTTTGAAAGGACTTTTCATCCTCTTCATACCACTTGAAAGCATCTTTCTTGGTCAAATCAGTGAGTGGAGAAGTCAATTTGGAGAACCCTTTCACAAACTTCCTATAATAGGTGCATATTCCAATGAATCCTCTTAATTCTGTGATGTTTTTTGGTGGTGGCCATTCAAGGATAGACCTTATTTTTTCCATGTGCACTTTCACTCCTTCTTGTAATAATGTACCCAAGATATAAAATTTCCTTCATCCCAAATTCACATTTAGACAACTTAGAAAACAAGGACTATTCATGCAAAATTTTCAGTACAACCTCTAAATGATGAAAATGCTCTTCCCAAGTTTCGCTGTAAATGAGAATGTCATCAAAGAAAACCAAAACAAACTTTCTAAGCTGCTTGCAAAATATCCTATTCATGCATGCTTGGAATGTGGCTAGAGCATTAGTTAATCCAAAAGGCATAATAAGAAACTCAAAGTGGACATAGTGACATCTAAAAGCAATCTTTTTCATATCTTCTTCCTTCATTCGAGTTTGATGGTAACCTGATCTAAGATCAATTTTGGAGAAATATTTTGCCCCAAATAGATCATCCATTGGCTCATCAATTCTAGGGATAGGATACCTATTCTTGATTGTCTTCTTGTTCAAAGCTCTAAATTCTATGCACATCCTTTAGCTTCCATCTTTTTTCTTCACCAACACTACTGAAGAGGCATAAGGGCTAGATCTTGGTCTAATGAGTCCCAAATCTAGGATTTATTGGATGGCCTTTTCAATTTCATATCTGAATTTTTTTGGATGTCTATAGGGTGCTATTTGGATGGGTGAAGTACCCTCCTCCAAAACAATGTTGTGCTCAACCCCCCTATCGGGTGGTCTACCATGTGGAAGGTCTCCAAAAAGAATTTCATACTTTTGTAGTTGTTTCTCTATCTCCTTTGGGTGTTAAAAAACCTTTATGTTTGGCTTGGGAGAGGTGATTAAACTTTCAGCAACCCATTCTATGTCTCCATGCCTCAATATGGATCTCATGCTGTGGGAGGTCACTACTTGATTCAGATAGGTGTGTTGCCCTCTTACAACCCTTAGTATTCCTTCTAAATCTTGGAATCTCATTTCAGGAATTTGATAGTTCACTGTATGCTCCCCTATAGAGTACAGCCATTGCACTCCCAAAACCACATTAGTATCAGCAACATCAACCACATAAAAGCTATCAGAAAAAGTGTAATTACCTATGGTGATTTGCAGCTTTGGAACCCATGTTTTGCACTCCAGAGTGTTGTGACCTGGAATGATGACTGTGAAGCCATCAAATGGTTCAGTAGGTATATTACTTCTCTCTACCATGTCTGCATCAATGAATTTATGTGTGTCTCCTCCAACTACCAATACCGAGGTCCTTTGTCCTTGTACCACTCCCTTGCATCGAATAGTGTGATAACAAGGCACTGCTGAAAGTACTGCCATCCTTGCTTTGTCGGGTGAATGATGATTTTATTCTTGTTTCCCTTCTTCTGTTGTATCATATCCCTCTTCTTCATTTGAAATATTTCCTTTTTCCTCCATACCCCCTTCATACTCATCATTATCATAAAATACTTCAATGTATTGTGCTTTTCCCTTAGTACATTTATGCCCCGGTGCCCGTGGTTGAAAGCATGTGTAACACAATTTATTTCTTATAAGTTATTCCATGTTTAGTCACTCTTTCTTATTCTTTTAAAATGCATCTCTTTGCCAAGGCTTCTTTTCAAATCTGAATTTGGAAGGGAAGATAGGCTTGGGAAGAAACCTTGTCCTAGGTAGAACATTTTGTAGATCTCTTATCAAGTTCATGGCATCGTTCAATGAATTTGGTTTGTGGGCCTTAACTAAACCTTTTAAGGGTTCAACCAAACCTTCAGTAAAGAGTAATACTAACCTCATTGTAGATATATCAACCACCTTAACTGATAATTTTTGGAATTCCAACATATACTCAGCAGGGGTTCCAACTTGCTTCAATTGGGCTAGTTCTTTGAAAGGAAATTATGGGTATTTTTGATAAAATATTTCCAATACACTGTCAACAAATTATCCATATGTTTCAACCTGATCATGTCCCAAGGTTTTCAGAGCAAGGAACCACCAATCATTGGCTTCCTCTTCAAGATGCAAAATGGCCTTTTTAAAGCATCTTCTTCCACCATTGGTTTCAACTAAAAATACACATCTAATTTTTGTACCCAAGTATTTGCAGAACTTTTAGATGATCCATCAAAGGTGGGAAGTGGAATTTTACTTATGGCATAATTCAATTCTCTATTTTGAAAGGGATTCCTATTACCTTCCATCATTTTGAGCTTGTTTGAGACAACAAAGTATTGATCAAATGGTAGGGTACTTCTGCAATCTTCACTCAATTTTTGCCGTTCGATTAGAATATCTTGCATATCATATGGACTATTAATATTTTCTTTGGAATAAATAAATTTAGGTGTGTTATGCCTTGCTTCACTCTAAAATTCATGAGGTCTATTATGAGGTCTTGTCTTTGAGAAGATGCTTCCACCCATTGCCTTCTTTTCCTCGAAAGGCGAACTACTGTTGCCTCCTCTTTCCCCTTTGCTTCCAAGTTGGATAGACAACAATTTGAATACTTTAATCATATGTTTGGTCATTTTTTCAAAGATTGGTTTCATGATTTTCCTAAACTCCTCACTATCATCCGAGGTTCCCTTCCCATCCCTAGCCATAGTTTCCTCAAAATGCACTTCTTTTCCTACTTCCTCCTCTTCAACAAAAGTAATTTTAGTTTCACTGTCTAAGGGTGGTACCTGAATTATTGTCCTCATGAATATCAAACCACATAAGGTTCAAGGATCATGCTCTGATACCACTTGTAATGTCCCTTTTTAGAAATTTATTAAAATGGTAAAAATTTCAATTTTTCCACTAGTTCAACCCTTAACTAGTATTGGTTTCTTGGTCTTCAAATGGCTCCAAATGATCCCAAATTGTCACAAAAGGTGTATGGATGGTATTATCAAATTATTATGAGGTTCATGGATTATTTAGAGTCTTCAAAAGGATTCTGCAACTCGCCTTTGAATTCTGGCCAAGGTAGGGGATTTGACTGGCAATTTGGGGTTCAATTCCCTCCTGGGTATGTGCTGGATATGGCTCTCCAAATGCTATTGGAACCTCTCAAATTTCAGGACAGAATTATGGTACATATAGGGGACATCAATATGGTATCATGTGCATCACCATTCTGTTTATTAAGTCTGCTACAACCCTCTCAAATCACATACAAAAAGACTAGTTTCGACCTTGGGGGAAATGATAGGCAATCTTCTCCAAATGCTATGAAATTGAACAATATGACTCCAAACTCTTATGCAATGAACATGAAAGTTGTATAACACATTATTAACAGTCCATATATCATTAATTCATCATTGGTTCAATTTTCCATTCGAATATACTAACATATCATTGGCATGCATCAACATAGTGGGGAAAATGGCACCATTTGCTCATTAATGATCATATTTACATAGTTCCACTTGGAATATTGACTTGAATATATTCTGAGTATAAATAAAAGATCATTTAAATCATATGATAAAATAATGGGGCATTATAATCTCCCCCAAAGAGAACAACATCTCACCAAGTGCGCCCCACCTCAAGGATCATTAATATGTTGAGAAAACTAGAAATGGTTGGAGAAACAAGCTGAACTAGAAGTGACCAAGAGATTCCATGTAGCTTGCATA
Organism: Larix kaempferi; assembly: GCA_027924585.1. Lineage (NCBI taxonomy): Eukaryota > Viridiplantae > Streptophyta > Pinopsida > Pinales > Pinaceae > Larix > Larix kaempferi. The sequence continues at coordinate 1,848,270 of BSBM01001192.1, forward strand.
TGCAACATATGAATCGATTGAATCTCCCAATGAATGTTCTGAATGTACTTCCCAATTACCAACTAGGATGGGAATATTTCACCCTCGAAATTGGTGCTAAGGCAAGTAGAGTAGCACTCCACTAGCTCTCCTCTCAAATGAAATTGCGAAAATGATCAAAATATCTTCTCTTACTTGATACCTGTATTTTATAAAAATTATTAGCCTTCGAAGTTTTGAATTCCATCCATGAAATCCAAGCCAATTTGAATTAGGGAGGGATTCAATATTTGCCACTTGTCTTCCACTTCCTAGCCTTCCACCAATTCGAGTAGGAATCTCTTGGGCTTCTCTAACTCCCATGAGCGCTTCCTTGGAGGCTATTTTTAGGACTGACATGTCATATTGGTCATATTTCAGCAATCAGGTCTGAAATTTGTCATAGGTGTAATAGCATCTTCATGATTGTTTCCATAGAGGTTAGGGAATCTAGCCCAAGTGTCCAAGAACCTCTCATTTGACTCTTCCTCTTCCATGGGAGTTACACTTCCATCCCAATTCGACCTATGATGCATATTTCCAATTGCATGATACTTCCAACTCATCCCAATAACATTGGACTTCTCATGGATTCGAGTTGACAAGAGGAGGATGCCATGTGGCATAGAAAATCTAGCTTGTGTGGGTCCCACATCCTCCATGTGTCTTCATGATCGATTGCCACTTTTATTTTCCCTTGTATTTATTTATTTAGATCCTTTATTAAATATTTATTCCATTCTAATGTCCAAACATCATTTATTTGCTCCCTTATTCAAATCCCAATGTCTCCATCCAACCTAGGGAACTAGTAGGATTGGTGGAATTTTCCTATCATGAATTTATTTGAATGAGGACATTACATGTTGGGGGTTCCTCAAAGCATCTATCCCTATGAATATTGTTGTTTATTCACAGGAAATATATAATCCTCCTTCAAGAAACCATGGTTTCGATGGATAAGGCGATCAATATTTTGTATCCTCCTTTTTCATTGTTCTTCAGGACAACAACCAAAGGATTGACCCACTAGCTATTGGAGATAGGGTAGTTAAATTTATAGAGATAATTTTTTTGTATTTCTTCTTTAACTATCTCTTTCGATTCTAGGTTCATTCTTTGTTGAGGTTGGTGAACGGGTCTTGATTCCTCCTTAATGTATATGTGGTGTTTACAAAAATATGGGTGAATCCCTTTCATATCCATGTAATCCCAGGCGAAATAATTATTATATTTTCTTAGGACTTTGATTAGTTGTTTCCTTTGTGGCTCAAAAAATTTCTTGGGCTAATTTCCAGTGGTTTAGTGAGGGAATTAAGACTTTCAACCATAGGTATTTCATTTAACGTTAGCAATGCATCAGTTGTAGAGATGTTTTCTTTAGCATGAGGGATCAAGATATGATGGAGTTTTTTTGGTAAAATTGTGTGGTTGAGGCTATAAAGTCACCAATTTCATCATCCTCAATTTTTCCTTGGATGGCAAGGTATTGGTCCATTGCAAGTACTTGTTGTGCAACTTCACTGTTATGACTTTCTTCACCATCTACCAAAATGGGTATTTATAGTTCGATGTTCGACGTGGATAGAGGGTAATACGTAAGTTTCTTATTTGAATTTCGGTGAGAAATATCATACTCCCAAATCTCTTGCCAATATAGGAATTGGCGGTTGCCAATCATGTCTGTCCCAAAATCAAGAGGTAACCACCTAAGGAAGACTTGGGTTGTAGGATCATAAAATCAAGGGATGCATATATTGTTGTGGTGGAGGAAAGGGATGCATATATTTTTGTGGTAATGACTACTGAGGCCCCCCAAAGGGTGGGTTTCTCCCATAAGGAGGTTCATTAAGTAGGAAATATTATAGCATGTGAGTTCATATTGCGGGATTTAGTACTATAAACTATGGAAGTAATATATTTCCTAATAAATAAGGGTCCAAGGGTATTTTTAATATATTAAAAACATTTAAATATCAGGGGATTTTATAGTTATGTATATAGGGGGTTGAATAGGGTATTGGGCGGTTTGAATATGTACTCTATGTCCAAGTTTATGTATGTTTGATTGTGTATGAAGTGATATTAGTGTTTGAATAAGTATGATATATGTGAAGGTGGTGTGGATCCAATTGTGTTTGGATTTAGAGTGGTGTTTGAATATGTATGAATTGTGACTGAATGTGATGTGAAGTTGATTGTAATATCCCAAATTTGAAATTTTATCCAATTTGGCTAATTTTCGAACCTTGGACTAGTGAAATCCCAAATGGTTTCGAATTCTATAGGGAGGGACTTAGGAGGATATAGTACACTCTAATACACCCTTTATACACCCAACCCTCTGTTATAAAAATTCAGTGTCTGCAATTTTCAAGGAGGGGAAACTTGGGACAAAACTAGTAAATTGGATTAGTGAAAATACCCCTAGGTCCTCCACTATTTTCCCTTCCAAAAACTGTAGGTCCTTCCCTAATATTCAATCTGAGAATTGGTTCTATTAGAGGACATCAAGTAAATCATGTGTGCATCACTATATCCGGTTTTAGGGTCGGATAAATCTCCCAAAGGACAACAGCTTCTAAGGCATACGATTTATGTGAAAATGGTGAACAAGGGAGCATGAATTAATGTTGCAAACTATAGTATGACTTGAGGGTTATGACTACACTATTTTTTACATCCATTTAAATTCCATGTTAATCTTAAATAATAGGCAAAACATCCATAAAATTATGATATCAAACTGATACAAAACATGCTACAATCACCATGAGAATATAGTGAGGAAACTAACTCGAATATCAATGTTACTTGGAGAAATAGTACATGAATTGCTTAGTATTTAGATTTGTGGCTCTCATGATATATCCATTATAGATTTATGCATCCATTAACAAGTTCATAAGGTCGAAAAAACATCCTTCCATTATCTATATGCAACAAAGAGTGCGATATCTCACTTGACATTAAGATTGAGAGAAAGATAGGAGAATGAGAGAAGAGAAGAAAGAATGAATATGAAATCGAACTCAGATCGGGGTTGAAACTCCACCAAAAATTATCCATGAAGCTCTCTTGAAATTTCTAAATGGCCTCTCCATCAACTAACTTGGATGGGAATCTTGCACCCTTGAAATTGGTTCTAAGGCAGGGAGAATGAACATCCACCGTGCAAGGACAAGCTTCAAGCTCTCCCAAATGTTGGAATATTTTATATTCCTTGGAAGGTAATAATGTCTTTGTATTATGTCAGAAGATATCCACAATATTATGTAAAAGAGTAATACATTATATCCCATATTCATTATGGTAAAATATACTCTTGATATTCATTATTATATAAAGAGATGTTATTATGGAGAATTATATTATCCCACATGTAATATGTGAGAGTAATTCCTCCTCATCTCTTAGTATATAATAGAGTCAAGGGAGTCACATCTCACACATGATCTTTACTTATTCACACAAGTACTGCTATATTGTATTGGGGTTATTGGCATTGCTCTCTTGTAAGCTTGAGGGAGATATTCTGGAGATAATAGAAGACTACCTTCCCGTGGACGTATCCCAATTGGGTGAACCACGTATATCTGGTGTACTCTTTTCTCTTGTTCTCTTTTTTGTACTTATTATTGATATATTATTGTTTTGCATAGATAGGTAAGCTAGTTTATATAGATCCATATATCTGACATGGTATCAGAGCTTGTTGTTATGATCTAACACCTTCTATTGCTTTCAAAACAATATTTTATCATTTGGGAATTGTTTATTTATTGTATATTTTAATTCTATCCAGTAGCCATTAGGCTTCTCTTCAGATTTGGGCATATTTATGTAGTTTGTTTTTTCTAAACCTAACCTTGTTGTGTAGATTTTTGCAGAAATTTTTCAAGGATTTCTTGATGTTGTTTTTGTAGATCTGTATGATTTTTTTATTCTCCTCAAGGATATCTATCTTTCGGTTGTCAAAACGATAGTTTTCGTCCAAGTTTTGGTAGACTTTGTGCAAGTTTCCATCTTCGACAGATTCGACACTGTTTTCGGCCTTAAACTGGACACTCGCGAATTTTCTTTGCAGAACCCATGGTTAACCACGACTGTTCCTACTACGAAATAGAGAATACACTGCAGAATCGTGGTATCCCAGTGCGCAGACCCGCGTATGCTTCTGAATACCCGTGACTATTCCACTGCCTAACCCACGTTTACTTCAGTTTATTCGCAACCCTGCCTGTGTTGAACCCACGAATGCTTCGGCAGAACCGCGACTTTACATTACAAAGACCCGCGAGTATCCGTGACTCCATTACACCGCAACCCATGAGTAACCATGACTCTTGTCGTGCAAAACCCTAGAGTATCAGTGTTTATTCACTATTTTCCTATTGGCAGACCCGCAAGTGGATTTTCTTGGCACTTTTTTCAAAAGAACTATAAGTAAAAGTTCTTTTCCTTTAGTGTTTTCTCTAACTGTGTTTCTGCAAATTCAGATCAGTATGTTAAAGTGTTTCAGTTTTCTGTTATTCACTTTCTTTCTGTTATCATTTCTAGCATTTGGGTTTCTTGTCAATATTTCTATCATTATGACTTCAGAAGTATCTTATGTTCCTGAACTTGTTGGTCCTAACTATCTTGCATGGAAGAGAAAAATGATTTATGTTCTCAGGAGTAAGAATCTATGGAGGATTATTAATGGTAAACACACGAAACCTATTGATGCTCAAGATTTGGTTATATGGGAAGATAAATGTGATCAAGCAAGAGGACTCATTGGTCAAACAGTTCCAGATAGTCTTCAGGTAAGTATAGAGGCAGAAGACAACCTTGTTGAGGTATGAAAAATTCTTACTTCTTTATTTGATAAATCTGATGATGTTTCTGCTTATTACCTTGAAAAGAAAATTTTTGAGCTAGATCCTACTAACTTTGAAAGAGAAGAATTATATCTTGCTGAAGTGAAAACCTTAAATGAAAAATTAAATAATTGTGGTAAAGATTATAAGAAAACAGACACTGCTCTTATAATTCTTGTAGAACAAAAATTGCCATCTTGTTTTAATATGTTCATCCAAACTAGGAATAGAGCTCTTGAATTGTCTTCAAATACCACGAAACCTACTTTTGATGATTTTTGTAAAGGGTTGATAAATGGGCAAGAAAGGTGAATTATTTCAGGACAAATCTCACCTAATAAAGCTCTAATGGCACATAATAAGAATCCTAAGAGAATTTTTAATAATGTTAAAGGTTCTAATTCACACACTTCAAATCCTACTAATAACTTTGGTAATGCTTCTAATGCACATCATGGCAATAGTAAGATGAAGAAAGTGTATCCTCCTTATAAACATTGTAGTAAAACGAACCATCTTGAAAATAATTGTTTTAAATTGAAACATTTAAAGGCTAAGGCTAAAAAGAATGGTTCTAATGAATCACATGTAGCTTTATGTGCATCTGTTGTTTCTTCTAGTAATTCTTCTTCTAATGTGGAATATATAGTGGATTCTGGTGCTTCTAAACATATGACTAGTAATGCTTCTTTATTTTCATCTTATGACAATAATAAACACACATCTCAAAAAGTATTTATAGGTGATGGTAAACAACTTTCTGTAATTGGTTATGGTAATGTTAATGTTGCTAATTGTCAATTGGAAGATGTTTTTCATGTTGAAAATAACGCCTATCAATTTTCTTTATATTTATCATGCGTGTCAAAAATTATTTAAATTTGAAGCTTGGCCTAATACATATGTTCTTAAAGATATCAATCAAAATTTCAAAGTAGTTTCTTATGGTCCTGTTGATGGTACTGCTGGTTTATATAAATTTATTGGTTTTAATTCAACTAAAAGACAAACTTTTTATTCCTATGTTGCTCATGCTGATGAACTAAGTAAATTATGGCATGAAAGATTAGGTCATTTGAATTATGATAAAATGAAAATTTTAACTAAAATGGTACTTGGATTGCCTAATATTTCGTCTACTAACGGTGTTTGTGAAGGTTGTGTTCTTGGTAAACATCATAGAGAAATGTTTGATAAAGGTAAAGCTTGGCGTGCTAAAGAACTTTTGCAATTAATTCATAGTGACATTTGTGATCCTCTTGAAGTTCCTTCTTTATCACATGCAGTCTATTTTCTTACCTTTATTGATGACTTTAGTAGAAAATCTTGGGTTTATTTTTTGAAACATAAAAGTGAAACTTTTTCTAAATTTCAAGTATTTAAATCCTTGGTTGAAAATGAATCTGCTGAAAGATTAAGACTTTAAGAACTGATAATGGGGTGAATTCATTAAGAAAGAATTTGAAGTATTTTTTTGTAAACATGGAATTCAACATCAAAAGACTATTCCTTACACACCACAACAAAATGGTGTTGTTTAAAGGAAAAACGGAACTTTAGTTGAAATGGCTAGATGTATGCTTTATTCTAAAGGACTACATAAGAAATTTTGGGCTGAAGCCATAAGTTGCGATAATTTTATTTTAAATAGAGTTCCTACAAAAGCTGTTAAGCATGTTACCCCTAAGGAAAAATGGAATGGTAAAAAACCAAATATTAGTAACTTTAAAGTGTTTGGTTGTGAATGTTGGGCTCATATTCTTGATGAAAAACGGAAAAAGTTAGAACCCAAATCTCACAAGTGTAATTCATTGGTTATTTTGAAGATTCTAAGGCTTATAGGTTGATTGAGCCTTCTAATCAAAGTGTCATCATTAGAAGAGATGTTCAATTTATTGAATTCTCTCCACCACCTAAGTCTATTGAACCTCATGTTACTCTAAATATTCCCTTATCACTTGTTACTCCTATCTCGATTACTCCTTCCAGTTCTATGACTGATCTTAGTTCACCTTCTTCTTCTTCTTCAAGTATTCCACCTGAATGTCTCGAAGCTCCTTAAGTGAATTTTGTCCCTTCTAACCTTCCTGTTTGGGCCCGGAAAACTCTTGAATATGCAGGAAGTGATATCGGCATCCCTTCTGATAATCATAGAACTAGATCTAACTTTGATCTTATGACCATATTTTTTGCCACAAATGATCCTACCTCTTATCCTCAAGCTAAGGGTAAACCTCATTGGGAACAAGCTTTGTCTGTTAAGTATGATTCTCTTATGAAGAACAAGACTTGGTCTCTTGTTCCTCTTCCTTCGGAAAAGAATTTTGTTGGTTGTAAATGGTTTTATAAAACTAAATTTACTGTAGAAGGACAGATTGGAAAGTATAAAGCTAGATTAGTTGCAAAAGGTTTTAATCAACTTGAAGGTATAGATTATAATGAAACTTTTGTTCCTGTTGGTAAAATGAATATAATAAGAACCATCTCATCTATTTTTGCATCTTATAAATGGGAAATACACCAAATGGATGTTAAAAGTGTTTTTTTAAATGGTGATCTTAGTGAAGATATTTATATGCAAGAGCCTCCTGGTTTTATTAATGTTGAATCATCAAGTTTAGTATGTAAATTACACAAGTTTGTATATGGTCATAAACAAGCACCTAGGGCTTGGTATGATAAAATTGATACATATTTCTTGATTAATGGTTTTAAGCGTTGTATATCTGATCCTAACATGTATGTTAAGCATGTTGATGATAATATCATTGTTATTGTTTTATATGTGGATGATCTTATTGTTGATCTATATGTAACTTCGGAATGTATTTCATTTATATATTTATTGTACTCCTATAGAGATGTATTATTCCTCTATACGAAAGTGTCGTCATTTGTATTGACAAGTTTCACACGTATGTTAACTTGCCGATGGGTTATTATACCACCTTGTAAGGGGTCGGCCCAATATAATGTAATATGAAGTTATTGTACCTAGCTAGACAAGTCAACCCCATAAGGTTATTGGGAAAATAGGACAAGTATAAATAGAGATCGGGAGTTCTCTATTTGGATCACTTCAGCACTCACACTTCCTTCACTCAGAAAGTCGCGCACATGTGAGGAGGAGGATCAACTGCTAAGAGGAGTCTATATCTTGTACTTTGGTTGTACTTTGGTTGAGCTATTGCTCTATCTATCTCTGAGGAATTTGTGGGGTTTTTCACCTTAGGGTTTTCCCCATGGAAACTCTGTGTGTCTATTGTCTCTCATGCTTTTGCTTCTTGTGATGATTGACATGCTTGTTATGATTGATATGCATTGATATACTGTACATGTTATTCTCTCAGTAAAAATCCTAGAGTATTGTGAATTAATGCTCAAAATTTAACATGGTATCAGAGTTAACCTGAGAAGAAGACATTGTGCAGTGACGGAAACTAGGGTTTCTTGCTTATTGGGTTTCTCTCCACAGATTTTGGAAAAGAAGTATAGTAGATTGACTCTACTCATCAAGGCGAATCTATCTGTACAATCAGAATTCAATTTTGAGCATTTTCAGATTTGGCCCTAAAAATTAGGGTTTCCACAAAAATAGGAATTTCTGAAATCTGAAGACATAGCTAGAAGCTCCTTGGAAAAATCAAAGTTTAGAGCTTTGGGTCAAGATTTTGGGCTGGGTAAATATCCGGGAAACTCAAACCCTAATTCAGGGTCCTCCCTAGTGAACCTGGGAAGACTAAAAGGAATTTTTGAAGGGTGAAGCTTTGCAGATCTCAAATTCTGAATACACCAAGCTAATTAGATCATCAAGGCGCATCTTTCTATCCTTTCAGAAAGTTGAACTTCACTTTTTGAATTTTTAGGGTTTTTTCGACAAACCCTAATCCGAGACCAGATCCAATTTTCAGCAAAGCAAGTGGTAAGACCTAAATCTCTTCTATTTCCATTTGAAGTACTCTTTGAAATGTCTCACCACACCAAGCTTGAGGATAAGCTTGAAGGGGCTGATAACTTTCGATCCTGGAAGTATAGGATTGGGTTAATCCTAGAAGAAAATGAATTGGACTCCTACATCAGCTCTGAGGTCCCTATCCCAGAGGATGAAGAGGCTAAGGTATTGCATAAGAAGAACTTGGTCAAGGAAAAGAGAATCATTGCTGATTATATCAAAGACCATCTTATACCACATGTGTCATCTCTAAAGACACCCAAGGAGACGTTTGACTCCCTGACCAAGTTATTTGAAGGGAAGAACATAAATCGGAAGATGACTCTGTGGAATCAATTGAAAGAGGTCAAGATGTTGAATGGAGAAACCATTCAATCTTACTTCTCCAAGGTCTCTCAGATCAAGGAACAACTTGAAGCTGTGGATGAAGTAGTGGACAATGGTGAAGTTGTTATGACCACTCTGAATGGCCTACCTAGGTCATGGGACTCCTTTATTCAAGGAATCTGTGCAAGAAAGAAATTGATCTCTTTCAATAGACTATGGGAAGAATGCTCTCAAGCAGAAGCTATGCTTGTGGCATGAGAAGAAAATATGGGGAATGAAGATCAAGCTCTCACAGCTCACACCAAGGGAAACAAGGTTAAGAGGGAGAAATCTCATAACAAGAAACATTCTCACCCTTATCACAAGAAGAAAGATCTATCTCATGTTCGATGTTTTGAATGTAATGAAATGGGACACTTTGCTTCAAATTGTCCCAAGAAGAAGAAAGACAACAACTTCAACAAGAAGAAGAAGAATAAGAAAAGAAGATATCATGATCATCATGCTAAGGATGATGAACCTCCCAGGAAGAAAGCTAGAGAAGAAAGTGATGATGATGACTCATCAAGCGAAGAAGAGTATGTTCTAATCTCTTCTCTCACAGGTACTATCTCTCATGGTTGTAATGATTGGTTAATTGACAGTGGGGCTTCCAAACACATGACTGGGTTTAAAGAATCTTTTGTAAACCTATCTGAACATGAATCACCCCATAAGGTGAAACTTGGGGATGATTATCAATACTCTATCAAAGGAAGTGGGGAAGCCTCTTACAACCTAGAATCTGGAAAGTCCTTAAAGATGAAAGATGTGCTATTTGTACGTGGCTCAAGAAGAATCTACTCTCCATCTCTGCATTAGATGCAAAAGGTATGAGGGTTGCATTTGTAGATGGCCAAGTCCTAATGTGGCCAAAGGGTAAGACTATTGATGATGCAGTGGTGATTGGAGAGCAAGAGGGAGGATTATATAAATTGAAGGGATAGCCTAAACATGCCATGGTGCATGATTCCATGGAGCCAAGTGAACTTTGGCATAGAAGACTTGCACATATGCACTACAGAGCATTACCAATTGCAAGTAAGGCTGTAGAAGGTCTTTCTGAAATTAAGACCAAGCATGAAGGTGTTTGCAAAGGATGTACAAAAGGAAAGAACATAAGGAAGGCATTTCCAAGCAGTGAAAGCAAGGTAAAAAGTATCTTGGAAATTATCCACTCTGATGTATGCGGTCCGATGTCATCCATTTCTCTGAGTGGGTATATTTACTATGTCTTTTTCATTGATGACTTCTCCAGGAAGACTTGGGTTTACTTCTTGAAGAACAAAGATGAAGTGTTGGATAAGTTCAAGGAATTCAAAACCTTGATGGAGAACCAAACTGATAAGAAGATCAAAACATTCAGATCCAACAATGGTGGAGAATTCACCTCAGGTGACTTCAAGAAGCTATGCAGTGATTCAGGGATTAAGAGGGAGTTGACTACTCCTTACAATCCAAAAAAGAATGGAGTTGCAGAAAGAAAGAATCAAACAATCATGGAAGTAGCAAGGGAAATGATGCATGACCAGGATCTACCTATGCATCTATGGGCAGAAGCAGCTAGGACAGTTGCATATGTGCAGAACAGAACACCCCACAAGATATTGGACAACAAGACACCAGAAGAGGTTTTCTCTGGTAAGAAGCCTGAAGTCAACCATCTCATAATTTTTGGTTGTCCAATATATACACATGTTCCAAAGGAAAATAGGACAAAGCTAGATCCTTCAGGAAAGAAGGGTATCTTTGTGGGGTACAGTGAAAGCTCAAAGGCTTACAGAATATACTTTCCAGGATTCAATAAGATTGATGTCAGCAGGGATGTGACATTTGATGAAAACTCGGCATTCATCAAATCAAGGAAGACACATGTTGAAGTTTATGAAGAACCTAAGGAAACTAGATTTCAAGACACTACCATGACTGAAGCAATTCCAGATGTTGATCGTGAAATTGAAGATCCACAACAACCAGTAGATCCACCCCGTGAGGATAACTCTCACAAGAGAAAACCTGCATGGGCTAGAGAGCTCATTCAAGATGCAGAAAGATATGGCATTCCAGAAGAAGAACATAAAGCAAAGAAGAGAACCAGATCACATACCATCTATGTTGCTTTACTCCGTGATATCATGAACATTAGAGAACCTTCCAATTATGAACAAGCAGCGGAAAAGAAAGAATGGAAGGATGCCATGACCGAAGAATACCAATCAATAATGAAGAATGATGTTTGGGATGTAGTCCCAAGACCTGAAGGGAAGTCTGTTGTGACTTCCAAATGTATCTACAAGATCAAGCATGCTGCAGATGGCAGCATAGAGAAATACAAGGAAAGGTTTGTAGCTCGTGGCTTCTCTCAGAAAGAGGGAATAGATTATGAAGAGAATTTTGCTCCTGTATCCAGGTACACTTCCATCAGAATAGTACTTGCTCTAGCTGCAGCGATGAAATGGAAGATACACCAGATGGATGTCAAGACTGCCGTGTTGAATGGTGTAGTTGAAGAGGAAGTGTATGTGGAGTAGCCACTCGATTTTGAAACACATGACAGGGAGTCATATGTGTGCAGATTGAAGAAAGCCTTGTATGGCTTAGAACAAGCTCCTAGAACTTGGTATGGTAGGATGGACAGTTTTCTATCTAGTTTGGGATTTACTAAGAGTAAAGCGGATTCCAACCTTTACTACAAGGTTGAGGAAGGAAATCCTGTGATTCTACTCCTGTATTTGGATGGCCTGTTTGTAATAGGAGATGACAGATTGATTTCCAATACAAAGAAGAAGCTTTCTACCGAGTTCGATATGAAGGACTTGGGGATGATGCACTATTTCCTAGGTATGGAGGTGTGGCAGAGTGCAAATGGGATCTTCCTTCGACAAGGGAAGTATATAGTAGATATCCTGAAGAGGTTCGGAATGATGGATTGCAAGGACATGGCCACACCTATGGCATTGAACTTGAAGATTCTATGTGATGTTTCATCTGAGCCGGTTGATGTCTCTATGTATCGTCAGATGATTGGGTCCTTGATGTACCTGATGAACACGAGACCAGATATTTGCTTTGCGATGAACACATTGAGCTAGTTCCTGATGGATTCAAGGAGTGTTCACCTGGTTGCTGTAAAGCATATTCTAAGGTACCTGAAGCGTACAGTTGATTATGGGCTCAAGTATGAAGCGAATCAAAAGTTTAACTTGCAGGGTTATGTTGATTCAGATTGGGCAAGCAGTGCTGCAGATAGGAAGAGCACATCTGGGTGCTACTTTAGTATGGTATCATGTGTGATCTCTTGGTTTAGCAAGAAGCAGTCCTGCGTAGCACTAAGTATAGCCGAGGCAGAGTATGTTGTAGCCTGTTCGGCTAGTTGTGAGGCAGTATGGCTTTGGAAGCTACTGTCAGAGTTATTTGATCTTCCGCTGGAGACTACTGGTATCTTTTGTGATAACCAGAGTTGTGTGAAGCTGTCTGAGAACCCGGTGTTCCATGAGAGATCAAAGCACATTGAGATCAAATATCACTATATCAGGGATATGGTGTAGAGAGGAGCAGTGAAGCTCCTGTATATTGCGACGGATGAGCAGATTGCAGATGTGCTGACGAAGCCACTAGCTAGAGTGAAGTTTGAATACTTCAGAGAGAGGTTTGGCATTCTTTAGATCGACGACACTTCGAGGAAGAAGTGATGGACACATTTGCTAAAGCCATTCCAAGCATGGTGGAAGGAGGATCCTTCACATGGCTATGGATGTAAGTGCTGGATGATGAGCATTAGGATGATGTTCTAGTTTCTTCTCTATATGATCAGTTGGATCATTTATATGTATGTATATACGCATCATGTTGGATGTTGGATATGATCAGTTGGATCATTTATATGTATGTATGTACGCATCATGTTGGATGTTGGATACGATCAATTGGATCATTTATATGTATGTATGTGTGCATCATGTTGGATGCTGGATATGATCAGGTAGATCATGTATTTGTATATGTATCAGGTGGATACTTATATGATCAAATAGATCATGTACTTATGTATGTATCAGGTGGATGCATTATGTATATCAGATGGATGCATTTGTATGATCAGGTACATCATGTATGATGATGATCAGGTTGATCATGTGATGATGTACATTAGGATGATGTATGGTGAGTATCGGTTTGATGCTCTATGGCTGTGGACAGGTTGTGCAGGCAGCATAGAAAAGACCCTTTAAAAACCGAATAGGTAGAGCAGTGTGCTCGTAACATCCTAGGTTTCTCTATCGAGATCGAGACAGGTAGAGTGGTGTGCTCGTAACATCCTGGGATGCTCTGAGTAGGTTTTGCTACAGTTTCACATGGAAAAGATCCTTTAAAATTTGGACAGGTAGAGCGGTGTGCTCGTAACATCCTGGGATGCTCTATCGAGATCCAGACAGGTAGAGCGATGTGCTCGTAACATCTTGGGATGCTCTGAGTAGGCTTTGTGAAAGTTCACATAGAAAAGACCCTTTAAAATCTAGAAAGGTAGAGCGGTGTGCTCGTAACATCCTAGGATGCTCTCTCGAGATCCAGACAGGTAGAGTGGTTTGCTCCTAACATCCTGGGATGCTCTGAGTAGGTTTTGTGAAGGTCAACATGTAAAAGAACCTATAGTCTGCGCTAGGTTTTGTCGACGAACGTAATCAGTCCTAGGTTCCACAGTATGGCCAGTGATGATGAAGACCTGTAGGTGGTGGGCCTACATCCAGTATGAAAAAGGACTGGCTCTGTAGAACTTCCTATGACGAGTATATTTAGAGATTGATTGAGATAGCAACAGTAATGACAATGATGATGATTCGAGGATGATGATTCGCTGATGATGATCCAGAGAAGAAGTTGTGCTAGATGATCTGTGTCGAGAAATACCTTCCTAGTTAAGAGGGAGTGTTGATGTATATGTAACTTCGGAATGTATTTCATTTATATATTTATTGTACTCCTATAGAGATGTATTATTCCTCTATACGAAAGTGTCGTCATTTGTATTGAAAAGTGTCGCAAGTATGTTAACTTGCCGATGGGTTATTAGACCACCTTGTAAGGGGTCGGCGCAATATAATGTAATATGAAGTTATTGTACCTAGCTAGACAAGTCGGCCCCATAAGGTTATTGGGAAAACAGGACAAGTATGAATAGAGATCGGGAGATCTCTATTTGGATCACTTCATAATTCACACTTCCTTCACTTGGAAAGTGGCGCACATGTGAGGAGGAGGATCAGCTTTTAAGAGGAGTCTATCTCTTGTACTTTGGTTGAGCTATTGCTCTATCTATCTCTGAGGAAGTTGTGGGGTTTTTCACCTTAGGGTTTTCCCCACGGAAACTCTGTGTGTCTATTGTCTCTCATGCTTTTGCTTATTGTGATGATTGACATGCTTGTTATGATTGATATGCATTGATATACTGTACATGTTATTCTCCCAGTAAAAATCCTAGAGTATTGTGAATTAATGCTCAAAATTTAACACTTATTATCACTAGCAGCCAACCTGTTCTCATTCGAAGTATGAAAAGTGACCTTCACAAGCAGTTTGAAATGACTGAACTCTATATATTGCACTATTTTTTGGGTCTTCAAATTTGGCATCTGCCAGATGGTATTTTTCTCTCTCAATCGAAGTATGCTACAAATTTATTGGCTCGTTTCCATATGAGTGATTGTAAACCTGCTCCTACGCCTTTTCAGTCCAGTGTAAAGTTAACTGTTGAGTGTACTACTCCTCTTGTTTATGCTACTCTTTATCGTCAAATAGTCAACAATTTGATATATTTAAGTCATACTAGATCATATCTCTTTCGATGTCAGTATGGTTTCCCGGTTCATGCACCAACCTCATGAAAGTCATTGGCAAGCAACAAAGAGAATTCTGATGTATTTATAGGGGACATTGTACTATGGTGTTTTTTATTTGAGCGGTACTACAATTTCACTTTCTGGTTATAGAGATTCTAACTAAGCAGGTGATAGTTCTGATCAACGGTCAACTGCTGGTTATATATTTCAACTTGGTTCAGGTCCAATTTCGTGGTCTAGCAAAAAGGTGAAGACTCTTTCTTTATCTTCGTGTGAAGCAGAGTATAGAGTATCCAAAGAAGCAACAGAAGAAGCATTTTGGTTACGGCACGTTCTCACTGAGCTTGGTCTGGTTCCAAAATCATCCACTGTTGAAATATGACAATCAGGGTGCAATTTATCTTGCTTATAATATGGTATATCACTCCAAGACAAAGCATCTCGATCTTGATGCTCATTACTGTTGGGATATTCCTATACTCCATCCTAGTCCTAACAACATTCTCCATTTTTGCATTTTCAGTCATGTATGCATTTTGCATGCAGTCATGATTTTGCAGGCATGCATGCAATTGCATGCATCCCAGTCATTAGTCCCAGCACCTAGCCCTCAGTTAGCTAGCCCCATGAGCTTCTTTCTGATCAGTTTCATCCCTCCTAGTGCTTAGTGCGCCCTGCATGCAATTGCATGCATCTTAGGCACCCTCTCTCACCTACCATTTAGTTGCACTTCAGTTAGTTGAGTTATCTTTAGATCTTTCCTTGATTTAAGGCTAGATTGACTCTCAACTAACTGTATCACTTCGATGAACCTCTAGTGAGACTAGACTGCTTGTTCTGACTCTAGTTAGCTCCTCATGCGCCCTCCACTGAGCCTCCTTCATTCAGTTAGTGCCTCCATGTGCCAGTTACACCTACCACACTTAGTTAGACTCAATTTGACATCTGGTTGACAGTTACTTGTGCATTGATGACTCCACTAATGATGATCAGGACTCCTAGTTGTGCTTTGATGACACTCCACTGATATTTTGATCAGTGCATGCAGGCCAATTCGAATTGCCACCTTGACATTCGAAATAATACAATGGTGGAGAGGATTCGAATACCAAGGTGGAAATTTGAATTAGCCTGCATGCACTGATCAAACGATCAGTGGAGTGTCATCAAAGCATAACTAGGAGTCCTTATCATCATCAGTGGAGTCATCAATGCACAAGTTACTGTCAACCAGATGTCAAACTAAGTCTAACTGAGTGTGGTAGGTGTAACTGGCACATGGAGGCACTAACTGAATGAAGGAGGCTCAGTGGAGGGCGCATGAGGAGCTAACTAGAGTTAGAATAGGCAGTCTAGTCTCACTGGAGGTCCATCGGAGTGATACAGTCAATTGAGAGTCAATCTAGCCTTAAATCAAGAAAAGATCTAAAGATAACTCAACTAACTGAAGTGCAACTGAGTGGTAGGTGAGAGAGGGCGCCTAAGATGCATGCAATTGCATGCACGACACACTAAGCACTAGGATGGTTGAAACTGATTAGAAAGAAGATCCCGGGGCTAGCTAACTGAGGGATAGGTGCTGGGACTAATGACTGGGATGCATGCATGCATGCAAAATAATGACTACATGCAAAATGCATGCATGATTGAAAATGCAAAAATGGAGAATGTTGTTAGGACTAGGATGGAGTATAGGAATATCCCAACACCCCCCCTTAATCCATCATGGGCCTTGGTAACTGAGACCAAAGGTCACCCAATACAATGAATAATAATAACAGTCAATAAAATGAGGAAATGGGGAAAACCTCATGGGAAAAATACCCTTCAAGGTCTTGTTGCAGATGGTGTTCTTTCTCTTGAGTATTGTCCTACAGAGCAGCAGGAAGCCGATATCTTCATCAAATCCTTAACAACAACGAAGTATGTACATCTTCATTCCTTACTTGGGATGAGGGAAGTTGTCATCAAGGGGGAGCAGTAATGACTCCTTCCGTCCTTTGTTAGTGGACCTTTCTCCCAGCCATAGGGGGAGTGTTGGAAAATTTTATATTCCTTGGAAGGTAATAATATCTTTGTATTATGTCGGAAGATATCCACAATCTTATGTAAAAGAGTAATACATTATATCCCATGTTCATTATGGTAAAATATACTTTTAATATTCATTATTATATAAATAGATGTTATTATGGAGAATTATATTATCCCACATGTAATATGTGAGAGTAATTCCTCCTCATTTCTTAGTATATAATAGAGTCAAGGGAGTCACATCTCACACATTATCTTTACTTATTCACACAAGTATTGTTATATTGTATTGGGGTTATTGGCATTGCTCTATTGTAAGCTTGAGGGAGATATTCTGGACATAATAGAAGACTACCTTCCTTTGGACGGATCCCAATTGGGTGAACCACGTATATCTAGTGTACTCTTTTCTCTTGTTCTCCTTTGTACTTATTGTTGATATATTATTGTTTTGCATAGATATGTAAGCTAGTTTATCTAGATCCATATCTCTAACACCAAATTGCAAAGATGAAAATGACAAATGACCAAACACCGCTCTATTTATACTTGGCCTCCTTTTAATAACTTTAGTTGACTCATTTACCTCCTTATAACTCAAATTATCTCCTAATTACTCATGAAATTCGAATTAGTGGGAGTTATGACCCTTCATTGGCCCCACATGACACTTGGCTCATCTTTTGTTTCCAAATCCTCCATGAATTCGAATTGGGAAATATTTTGGATGCTTTGGAGATGTGTAACTACTCTCATCCTTCCTCTTGGCCTATTTTTATCTCTTACATTGTCATAGATGTCATGTTAGAATCTGTCATAAGTGTCATAGGTGTCATAGAATCTGTCATAAGTGTCATAGGTGTCATAGAATCTGCCATAAGTGTCATAATGATTGTCATAGTTGTCATAGAATCTAACATTGCCTATTTTTATCCCTATGACTCTTCCTCTTCCTTCATGAATGTTACCTCTTCCCTTCCAACTCGAATTTGGGGATGGATCCATGTTTAAAGGAGGAATATTCTCTCATGTGGACCCCACATGTCCACTTATGCACCCCCAAGTCCAACTAGGACCTATTGCCACTTCATTTTGGAGCATTTAACATTTATTTCATAATTTATTGGCCTATTTTTCCACCATCAATTTAGAATATTGAATTTTCATGAGAAACTATAGACGTTGGGGTTAAATGTCAATATTTTAATTCTTCCACATAACCCTTAGGAATTGGGTATGCCAACTTAATTATTTATCTGAAAATCATTTAATTGGGGACATGACAGTCCTCCCCACCCAAGATCGCTTTTCCTCAAGCAATTTCAAACAGGGATGTTGAAGAACCTACTTTGCTTCCAACTTGTTTCAAAAATCATTTAAACCTTCATACTTGCACCGAACAACCTCTTGAAGTTGTCATGGATTTTCTAAAATTTTCAAAATTTCATGTTTCCAAGAAAATTTATGAGAGGAAATTCCATGCTTCCGATGCTTCACTCCAATACAATCACTTTCGTAAGTGGTGACTTGAAATTCCATTTTCTTGCTATGCCCCAAATTTGAAACCAATGAGACCAAAAGTGATCCCAGGGTCCCAAATGATCCTGTAGTATGCATGGTGAGAAATATCTGCAACTAAAATCCATACACACCAAGCATATGAAAATTGAGTCCAACTAAAGAAGCTGAAACAATACTCATAAAGGAACTCAATGCAATGAAGGTTAGCTTTCTACATCAAGCCAACAACCAAGGTACTGTTCCAATGAGCTGAAAACAAGCAATGTCGGGATCCCATGGCTTGTGTTTCATTCCAAAAGATAAGCATGCTCTACCACAAAAAATTGCAAGAAATAGATTTCACATATCCCACTTCCTTAGTTACAAATCTTTGAGTGGCAGTGTTACATGTGGAAAAATAACATTCCAAAGAATGCCAGGATCCCATTGTCTCATTGCATCTTTCCAAACACCAGTAACAACAATAAAAATTCATCACTATGAAAAATGCAAGGAAGGATGTATAAACATCATACCACCACACTGGAAGTTCAACATTTCCAGCGCACAATTAAAACTTTGAGGGCCCCTACATCAAAATATGAACTTCTTCAAGGTTGGGCTAAGACCAACAAAGACTCTTCATCATGAAATACATATCCTCAAAGTGAGGTTGAATGCAAACAAGTCTCCCCCAATCAACCAGATAGTCCTCATGTGCCAAACGCACACAAGAATCAAGAGTGATACCATTGAAGCTCAAAGGACAAGGGTGAAAGTCCCATGTCTCATCACCAAAAGAGTAGGAATCATCCAACAATAAAATATTTCCATGCTGCTCCAAAAGAATGCAAGATGCAACAAAATAATCAGCCATGTGTTATTTCATCCAAGAAGTGAATGAAGAACCTCCACTAAAATACGAACCAAGTAAGGAGAAAAGAAAACATGGAGACTTCAATTGGCTCAAAGAAGTCTCATCAAGACACCCATGAATATGTGTATCATAAATAAATAACAAAGGATGTTGCTGCCAATAATAATTTGTTTCAATCATATATTTCTTCACCCAAGCATTGGATGAAGTTCCTCCAACACCAAATGAACTAAACAAGGAGCCAGGAAAATCATGAGTCTTCAAGTGAGTCAAGTGAACATCATAGGTGCATACATGTAGATGTGTACCATCATAAAGTAACAAAGGATTCTTCTCCAAATTTAAAGAATAAAGTTCTCTAGTCATGTCATCCCCAAAAGGGGAGATAAGATTTTTGTACTCCTCATGTGGCACATTAAAAAAGAAACCTTTCACCCATACTTCATTAGGATGAATGCTGCAAAATATGGAAGTGTAGGATGTAGGAGAATGAGCCAACTCACCCAAATGATAAGAAAATGCAAAAGTGTCATCATGTGAAGGTTCCATAAGGGTAGGATCATGCACCTCCCTCAAAAGTGAAAAACTTTCCTCATAGGTTGGTTCCAAGGTAGTGGAATCATACACACCTTCAAAAAGTGTGTAACCATTTCCAAGAGGCGACTCAAGTTCCTCTTCCACCATAACAAGTTCTTGTCTCTCATCAAGATCATATTCAAACACATCAAGAACATGCAAGTTTCCATGTTTCTCATGATCCATCATGTCATGAGAACCCTCCAAGAAATCTACCATTTAACAATCTGAAACATAGGAGGAAGAACAAGTATCTTGCAACCTATCAAAAAGTTTCTCATTTTGCATGTTGATATTATGAATATCCTCATTATTCTTCAAGTATTCTCCATGTAACCATTCATTAAGCTCAACCAAATTGTTTCTATCAAAAATCAAAGATATGAAATTACCTTCGATGTTGCACATTGCTCTTTGAATCTTCTCCATGTCTTCAAGGAAGGATTGATCCTTCAATGAAGAAACTCTCCAACAATAATTTGACACCAATGCTTGAGTGTCATGGAGTATGCTAAGGGTATATTGGATATTATTTTCATTCATCTTTGATGACCCTTCAAGAAAAAGAGGCTCTTGTAGAGGGACCTCCTCTTCTTTGTACTTTCTGCTTGGACCAACTTCATTAAGCTCAAGTGGTGATGGGGAAGTTGATCTTGGTTCTTGTTCAATTGCTACAAGGCCTTCATTTTCATGAATAATGGAACTTTGGATTGCAGCAACACTTTCAAAAGTGATCTCTATGTCAACAACATAGAGGTGTGAGCACCCATCAATAAGTACTCCTTCATAGTTCAAGCAGCCATCAGTAGATGCTCTTTGATTCATGTCCAAAGTAGTGTGTGTCTCATAATGATATTCAGTATTTTAAATGGAATCTTATTCATGATCATGTGATGGTTATTCATCTTTTTCAAAGTCATTTTGGAGTGACTTTCGGCCCTCTTCATGTAATGCTTCTTATGTTTTACCTATTTCAAAACTAGGTGGCTCATGGGTCTCCTCCTTTTCACTCAAACATATATGATTTTCTCTCCAGGGTATTTTGCAAGAAGGGCATAGACCTTTCTTCACTAAATCCACATATTCATTATTGGGCCTATATACAAACACCCAATCAACAAATTCTTCAAAAGTAATGGTATTTTGTATATCTCCCTTGAAAGAAAGATATGCTTGATATTGTTGAGGCAAGGTTTTACATGTTGCTCTCAATATTTATAATTCATTCATAGGATTATCCTTTGGTGGCATGAAAAATAAATCTTCATCAAACATAGGGTCATATTAATAACCTTCATTCCTTATGAAATTGTAAGGAGTGTTGCATGATGGAACCTCTTCCTCATTATACCATTCACATTCTTCTTCATATTACTCACAATCATTTGCATACTGCTCATAAGAATTTTAATCATAGGAGTCATCATAATAGTAAGAAATGGATGAAAATTATTCTTCAATGGATTATATTAATGCAAAGGTGCAAGTACCATGCTATGATACCACTGTAATATCCCTAATTTGAAAGTTTACCCAATTTGGCCAATTTTTTAACCTTGGACTAGTGAAACCCCAAATTGTCCCAAATGATCCAAAATGGTTTCGAATTCTGTATGGATGGAATTAGGAGGATATAGGACACTCTAATACACCCTTTTGACACCCAAGCCTCTGTTATAAACATTCATGGTCTGCAATTTTCAAGGAGGGAAGACTTGGGATAAAACTAGTCAATTGGATTGGTGAAAATCCCCCCTAGGTCTGCCACTATTTTCCATTCCAAACACTGTATGTAATTCCATTATACTCAATATGAGAATTGGTTCTATTAGAGGACATCAAGTACATATTTTTTTCATCACTATATCAGGTTTTAGGTTCGGATAAGTCTCCCAAAGGACAACAGCTTCTAAGGCATACAATTTATGTGAAAATGGTGAACAAGGGAGCATGAATTAATGTTGCAAACTATAGTATGAATTGAGGGGTATGAATACACTATTTTGGAAATAAATTTAACTTACATATGAATTTTAAATAATAGGAAACACATCCATAAAATTATGATATAAAACTGATACAAAACATGCTACAATCACCATGAGAATATAGTGAGGAAACTAGCTCGAATATCAATGTTACTTGGATAAATAGTACATGAAGTGCTTAGTATTTCGAGCTGTGGATCTCATGATATATCCATTACAGATTTATGCATCCATTAACAAGTTCATAATTTATAAACAACAACGTTACATTATCTATATGAAACAAAGAGTGTGCTATCTCACTTTACATGAACATTGAGAGAAAGAAGGAGAATGAGAGAAGAGAAGAAAGAATGAATATGAACTCGAACTTAGATGGGGGTTGAATCTACACCGAAACATCTCCATGAATATCTGTTGAAATATATGAATGGCCTCTCCATAAACCAACTTGGATGGGAATATTGCACCCTCGAAAATGATTCTAAGGCAGGGAGGATGAACAACCACCGTGCAAGGACAAGCTTGAAGCTCTCCCAAATTGCAAAGATGCAAATGACAAATGACCAAAAGCTGCTCTATTTAGAGTTGGACTCCTTTTAATAACTTTATTTGACTCATTTACCTCCTTATAACTCAAATTATCTCCTAATTACTCATGAAATTCGAATTAGTGGGAGTTATGACCCTTCATTGGCCCCACATGACACTTGCCTCATCTTTTGTCTCCAAATTCTCCATGAATTCGAATTGGGGAATATTTTGGATGCTTTGGAGATGTATAACTCCTCTCATGCGCCCTCTTGGTCTATTTTTATCTCTTACATTGTCATAGATGTCATAGAATATGTCATAAGTGTCATAGAATCTATCATAAGTGTCATAATGCTTGTCATAGTTGTCATAGAATCTGAAATTGCCTATTTTTGTCCCTATGACTATTCCTCTTCCTTCATGAATGTTACCTCTTCCCTTCGAACTCGAATTTGGGTATGGAACCATGTTTAAAGGAGGAATATTCTCTTATGTGGACCCCACATGTCCACTTATGTGCCCCCAAGTCCAATTAGGACCCAATTCCATTTCATTTTGGAGCATTTAACATTTATTCCATAATGTATTGGCCTATTTTTTCACCATCAATTTAGAATATTGAATTTTCATGAGAAACTCTAGACCTTGGGGTTAAATGTCAATATTTTAATTCTTCCACATAACCCTTAGGAATTGGGTAGGCCAACTTAATTATTTATCTGAAAATCATTTAATTGGGGACATGGCATTGATTGGAATGACTATCAATGAAATTGACTTTTGTTTAGGGGGTTGTTCCCCATCTTGAAATATTTTCTCTCACTAAGATTACATATTTGACATGGCAAGGTTTCTAGGGGTTATAAAATTTGTTTCATGTCACCATAATGAGGGTAAAAATAAAAAGGGCTATTAAAAAATTCATAGAAAAAATGGACGCCTAGGATATCTAGTGAAAATAAGGGCTTTTTTAATTGTAAAGGTGTATTGGGAGGGGGGGGTCAACCATTTTCTTTCGGAAAAAATATTTTATATGTATTAAAATTAGGGTTATTTTTAAATATCTTTTGATCACGTGTGCTTTATTGTATTTTCATAGTGAACCCCCAAGGTTTCTCCACCCCTATTGCTAGGGATGGTTTTGGGATGATGTAGGTATCCATTGTGGTTAGGTGGATATCGTTGTTGAGGAGGATATTACATTGAAGATTTATCCCAATGAGAATTATAATATTGAGATTGGTTTAGAAAAAGACCTTGAGGTTGAGGTTTCCATGGCTTTTTTTGCATGACGAGGAATAATTGGTCATCTTCTCCACTTGCCTCATGGTAAACTGCTTTTAAACCAGGTAAGGAGAAGCACATGTTGGTAGGGTGTTCTTGTTCACAAATATCATAATTTTCAATTTGTTCAAGGGGACAATCTTTTAGTGGGTGCTTCTTTATACACTTTTAGTAGAAGATAGCTAAGGTTTCCTCGGTCTCCTCCCGCTTCTTCTTCAAATACAAAGTGTCTAATTGAGATTTTAGCGAATTGAGTATATCTATTTTGAAATCCTCCAACAAGTTTCCAATCTCTACATAGGTGATTCCTCTACTAGGGATCTTGTTGATCCTTTTCAATACATCCCTTGGCCCTTTCCATGCCTGTGAGGTCCCTCTAGAATACCTTTGACATAATTCATAGATATTCTAATTGGATTGTTGGTATATGCCCCCTCCACCCATCAATTTCAGGATATCAATAGAATTATATCAACTTCCTCTTAGAAGCAATATTTGATTAGTCTTTGCATCCAATTGGTTATGTCTTGACCATTGTCAATTGCCTTTGAACAATTCTACATAGTCTTCTAGTATCTTGTCCTCCATTTGAGTTATTTTGAATATTTCCTCCCTGTGATCCTTGGCCTTGTAGTAGTCCTAGTATTTCTTAAGGAACTCTTTCTTCATGTGATCCCATGTGGTGATATGATTTCTGCTAAGTCCCGTGAACCATCAGAGGGAAAATTTTGTATACTGGCATGAAAAAGCTTCAATTTGTGAGCATCATAGACATAATCATAACTCTTACAAAGGACATCAAATTCAAAGAGGAATGTGTCTAAGTCCTCATTGGTTGTGCCATTGAAATTTGGTAGTGAAGAGTGTGGGGTATTCTTCATTTTAGTCACCCCTTATGTGTTGTTGATTGGGAAATCAAAGGTGATAGTATCCTCCTTCACATTATGGGAACCTTTATCTACCATTTTTGTTATTATAATCTAGGAATTATCTTCTTGTTCCTCTGAAAATGCAGTGGGAGAAGTATAAAGAGTGACTGTCACTGCTAAATTATGGTTTGGTTGTTCGTTTGATGTAGAGCTCTGACTTCCTTAAGGGGACACTATTTGTACTTGGACTAATGATGTGGATTCCGTAGGATAAGTTTGATGTATTGATTCAACCATGGATGCTTATGTTTTTCTCTTAGCTAGAGTACTCAGTTAGCATTTGGTAGATGGGCCAATTAGATCCCTCTCCATGGATTGGTCTCACTGCAATGTTAGTTCCTTGGGGGTTTTTACATAACGGAAAAATATTCCTTTTGGATCCCTACCTCTATTCATGAGTTAAAACATCCTATCTTGCACACACTTTTAAAAAAGAAAAATCTTGAAACATGCTTTCAAAGTAGAATAAATCTAAAACACACTTTTCAAAAACAATCAAATCAATGTTGATGGTTGTATTTGATGACTGTATTGCACCTATAACAATTCCTCGACAATAGTGCTAAAATGACGACATTTTTAATTACCTTGCTAATTTCTCACCTAGATAACCAAAAAGACTGTACATTAATCATCAATCGTGGTTCGTATGATACTTGCGAACTGTCGTGTATTGTGCATACCATAGAAACTTGTTCCAATGATGACTTCAATTTGTGTTGTATTTTTTCGGAATGAGAATAATTATTACAAAGAAGTAGTTTTAAAATACTTGTTAACAAGGACACCAAAAATAAGTATTGAAAGGAGGAAATTGTAAGAAAGCACTTAATTGCAAAATAACTCAATCCAACTAGAAAGGAAACAATATCTTTTGCAAACTAACTAACTAAAAAAGAAGGGGAAATTCTATGAACTAAATTTGCTACAAAATGAACACAATTATTCTACTACCAAAATGAATTGAATTGTAGGAAATAAAATAAACTAATTAATGCTGAAAGGGAAATGGTTGAAAATAAAAGAAATCACTCTGCGTGAAAAGAAAATATATATAAGATGAGCTTACCAATATGTATTAGTCAAACCCTCAAATTGTAATTGGAAAATCACTAGACTCAAGATAAACCATAACATAATGAAATATTTTAGAATCTTGTCCTAACCTCTGGAAATCTTTGATGCAATCAGTTCATTCACTTCTACCACATTTTATCAATAAGTATTTAATCGAATCATATAGATAATGAAATGCTAGACAAAATTCTCAACTCTCTAAAGTTGCAATAGTGGAATAATAATTTTAAATTGTACACAATGCTGAATTAAAATGGAAATAAATTGTAAAACATTTAATCTTGCTAAAATAAAAAATTACCTAGCTAAGGAGGGGGCCCTACCTCCTTAGAAGAGGTATAGGAAAAACAAACAATAATTGCTCTGACTAGATCTTCATTCAACAAGGAGCACATGCATAGAACCCACAACTTTCTTTATTTAAACAAGAATCGATTTACAGTGAAGAAACATTACAACGTATATCTTAATCGTCCCTTTTCTCAAATAAAATAGGCTACTTACATTTTACAAATATCTATCTTTGGAAAAATAAGATTCATGGACAGCCATCAGAATCTATGATTCTTAGGTTGTTCCAACTTATTGCCCCAAACAGATGTTTAGTTCCAACAGTAAGCAAAAATCGTGATCCAATTACATATATTTCAGGACATCCTTCAATTGGACACCTGAGTTGTTACACCCATTAGAACCATCCATGAAAGATACAACCACACCCACTAAATGTGCTAGAAAACAACTGTCAATTATCCAAAACCGGTATCTTTCTAACAAGAAACAACTTTAATGTATGACACCCTTGATGTGATCAACAACTTATGTAAGCATAACAATAATGGTGTAACAACATCAACATGATCCAAGTAACATCAACAATGTAGTAGCAATAGGGAAATTGATGCAATAGAAACAATGTAACAACACAACAACAATGGTGTAGCAGCATCAATATGACCCATGTAACATCAACAATGTAGTAGCAATAGGGTAGTTGGTGTAACAACAATAGTGTAGTAGCAACATGTACATACCAACCTTGGAATGGTAGTTATGCACCTTTCTCATGAGTAAGCATAAAAATGTTAATTTCCCTCAATCACACTAGCATAATTCACTTAAAATGAAATGAATTGTGTTAGAACATACATTGGAAAAAATATATCATTATAATAAGGATTAGGCTCAAACAATAGCTAGACTGGTAGACAAAAATAATAAAAAAGACAAAGGATGGGTATGAAAAAGGTGGCATTTCAGGCACCCATCAACTATAATGATATGTCTTGATCTAGAAGTGCCTTCCATTGAGATAAGGATGTCAAGTATCAACTATGTGAAGGATGGCCATCATCTCTTTCTCATAGGTGGACTTTCCCCCCAAAAAATAAAAAAATTATTCACTAATGAATTCTAAGGGTCATCCTTCTTGCATCAAGATTGTACCAATACCTCTCCCTAAAGCATCACATTCCAAGACAAATGTTGTCAAGTGGTTTGGATGACTCAGCATCGCAGCATCGCGAATGTTGCGCAAGGCCGAAGATACCGCGAAAGGAGGAAAGTAGCGCACAAGGAGACGATAGTTTATGTAGTTTTGGGTCATTTGGACCGTGTCATATGTAATTTTGGGTCATTTCGACCGTGTTATGGGTATTTTGGGTCATTCGACCGCATTATGTGGAATTTTGGGTTAGTCTTTTGTAGAGTTTGTTAAGAAGTAGTTAGGCGGTTGCCTAAGTGGACCGTAAATGTAAAGGCGCAAGCCTATAAGTAGATGTAGGTTTGTAAGTGTTGGGATATCTTGAGATAGCTGAAGACGGAGAGTTGATGATTGAATATCTTGTTGTATCCGGGTTTTTGCGGAGATGAATATGATGTGACAGAGTTTTTGAGAAGAATCCTTGTGTCTTTTTCGTTTCTTTGTGGTAAATGCATTATGCAATATTAATCTGTGAATGATGCAATGTTTCCTTGCTGCAATTAATGCTTTACTGTTATATCTGTTGCACATTTATGGTTTTGTCAATGATAAGATCTGTTGAATGATGTGGCGATTATGCTTAATGCCCAAGTTGAATGCTTAGATCTATTTCTGAATGTTGTAATATGTTGATCAATTAAATGTACAACATCCACCTTCATTCGGCGGAAACACGGTTCCTTCAACTCTCCCTTGAACATCTCAAGTGAGACCTCATCTACTGTGCAGGTGTTGTTGGACAGGGTAAAACCTGTCTGGGCTGGTGCTCAAGGAGATAGCAGTGGGTTGGATGTCAACAGTGTGAGGAACCCCTGTCGACTGGGTTTGTGTCAATAAATGGTTCCATTGTCGGGACCTAGCGTGAAGTGAAAGGAGGATATGTTGTGGCATCCGACGAGATCGGAGATCCAAGATTGGTTCGAACTAAATTTGCCAGAGTTCGCTGAAAAAGAAAATCAGAACCCTCGGTTGTCGACAGATCGGTGGTTGGCGAAGTAGATACACGACGGTCCACACGAATATTTTGTAACGTCCCCTTCCATCGTCAAATGCGGGGAAGGAAACATTAACAACACACCGGGGCTTTTGGCAGACTTAGCCCCAATATTACATTACTCATAAATTCATAACAATTAAAAACTTCTATATGCAGATTCATCTCAATATAAACACAGCGGAATTAAACATAATGGCAAGCACACAAACAGTAGTGTCTAACATATATATATATATATATATATATATATCACAGCGGGGGATGATTCAGCATATAGAGACTCAATCTCGTTACAATGCCATGCATGGATTCCAAATTAAGATAATCAACTCATTTCATTAAACATGGACAATTTAACATATTGCAGAACACAAAATGCAAATAATTTATAATACACAGAACACTTATCTTGAGAAGTAGATGTCCAACGACTGGCTACGTGAGAGCAACGTTCCACCCAACCATAGATCTCTTTCCAGCCTATATTCTTTCAGCTGAGAGATCACCCCCGAGCTGGGCTGTGTATCCACTAAGGAGGAACTAGATGGCTCACTCACGGTCAGGGTTTCACTCAGACAGCCATGCGAAGCCAACACACAGTTGGGTTTTTCAAGCATGCAATGGGAAATGGAGGAGGATGCTAGTCCCCGAAGCTCAATCCCAGAGCCACATACACTTCAAGCTGAACTCAGCAATCCCATCCTCTGTTCATACATCCACACTTGGATTTCTCACAACTCTGTCACGAATAACCCCAAATCCGTCACTGATTTTCTGGGCTGTTAAAACTGGGTTTTCCCATGGATTTCGGGGTAGCTAATGCTCCCAAAATCGCCCCAAGGTTCATACCAATGGATCCCCCATTGGATTTCATTGTCCAATACCAAATATGAGCGTTTTTGGCTCTTCAAAACGTGGGTTCTTTCAAAGTCGCGATTTCTGGTTTTTCACTCTGCTGGTAATTCGTTTTTTGGATGGAAAATGGTGCTAATAAGTTTCCCAATGGAATGGGGATGAGGAAGAAGCAACATCCATGAGGTAGAGTGGCTTGTGGTACAAGAAAACAGAGCCCATACTCTGCCATACGAATTTCTGGGCTGCCCATGCTCCATTGAAGCCATGGACTGAAATCCTCAACCACTTCCTTACAACAGAATTAAATGTCATCAAGGAAAGTCAAATGGGTTCTCAAGGTGACATATGGCAGCCTATGGTTCAAAACATACATCACATGTACACATTATTTACATTAAATACTCATATATCCTAAGGGTCAAAATGGGGTGTTACAATCCCCTCCCCCTTAGAATAACACCGTCTTCGGTGTTCCAAGACTTAGGCACACATATACAATTTACACATGTCCAAAACTTCAAAAACTTTGCAAATCTGCCCTGCATTCTGTTCTTTACTTTGAACTTTCAGGACCAAGTCCTTTGATTTTCACGAGCTGCTCCTGCTGATTCGGATCTTCCAGCTCATCCATAAGTCTGAAAACTTTATGGCTGCTACCCTCTTGAGGTTCTCTTGTTGGGCAGTTGCGTAGACAATGATCCCCTCCACATTTCCAACACTTCACTGGTTGCTTCATCTTTACCTGCTCAATTTTCTTTGCGTCTTCCCACTTGGAGCATTTCTTAATCGGACGATTGGATGAATGCTTCTTCATTGATCCACTTTTCTTTCCCTTGCTGATTGCTTTCATAATGCTTTTTACCTCTTTCTGCAGACGAATAGAGTCCTGCAAGACCTTGTGGTTCATCTCGTTCTGCTGCTTTTGCATCTTGAGCATCTCTCCAAGATTCTCTTGTGTCTTGGCAATTGTTTGAAGAAGACTTCCATCCAATTCTAATAGCCTATGGTCTGCTGCCATGGTCATTGTGCACAGCTGGTTCTCACTTGGCTCACAAGCAACACTTGCTCATAGCAAATGCAACCAATTGATTTAATTTCCACCTGTGAAATTCATCATTACAATTCTTGTTAGACCAAGCATAATCTAAACACAATAAACAAATCAGTCAATTGTTTTTCCCCAATTGACATGGAGGTCCCATGCTCTATTCATGAGACTTTCACACTTTCCATGATTTTCCAGCATACACATGAATTCTTTCATGTTCATCCATTCACGTTAAATTAACTACTTCAACATTCACAATTTATTTCAAGAAAATAAACACACTCTACTTTTAGCCATACATGCATTCAACAATTTTCTGTGTTTATAAATGCATCAATAAAAAGGAAAGAGAGAGCAGTAAGAGTTTCTTCTCTTAGTCTTGTTCCATTCTGGAACCCACACCACCACGGTGGTTTTCATGCTCCTAGTCTCTTTCACCTCAACGTGAATGCTTGACCTGCCCTTCTTGGCTATGACACTTAATGTCTATGGTCTATTTCAGACCTCTCAACCATGGAGTCCCTCCACATGGTTTATCTACAACTCTTGGCTGCTAGGACTCACACAGTCCCACTAGCCCCATCTTTCCATTACTGCTCATGCTGAGCTCTTTAGGACGGTTACATGTCCACATGCATCCTTAAGATGCTTTCATAGTCATTGCTTCCAGCAATACCTACACTCAAACATTGAATTAATTCACATGCTTAGTTTATTTTCATAGGAAATCATAGCCAAATCATATACACATGTATATTCATAAGCAAGAAATTACAAGATAACCAAATACTTATCTGTATTGTGTATTTCCTCTCTGGTCCACAGGGTCCTGCTTTTACTTTGTAAGCCTTGGGATCCTCCTGCGGACTGGGATGTTTGGCCAGCGCGCAGGTTACTCCAAATCATCAAATAATCAACACCTTACCAGTACACCTTCACGCTGACTGGAAGGAAACTTCACTACGACCATTTCTAGGTCAAGGCTCTACTATGGAGCCATAGGCACATAATAGCCCTTTCATCAATACTTCACAACCCTTCATCAAAATCCCCACAACCTCCACAACATCCTTTTATATATATTAACCCTTCCACCACAACCCCTCACAACATCCTTTTATTTATATTAACCCTTCCACCACAACCCCTCACAACATCCTTTTATTTAGATTCTTTAGTGTGTAACATCAATTACAATCTGTTTAGGCTGTCAACACAAGATGGATAAGCAAGTTCATTAGTATTGTTGCTCTAAACTGCAAACATATTTCATAACATTCACTATCCAACCTTGAAACACCAGGAATGCGTCCATTCCCTTAAGGCGTAGTCAATATTGGCATCCCTAACATAACTCAGCACTAGAAAGGCGTGCACTCCTTACTGATGTGAACTATGAAGGTCCTAATCATACTTCAAGTAGTCTGCCATAATGGAAATAAAATCAAAACATGCTCTACATATTAGCTATAATAATTAGACATGCATGTATGTATATATATATATATATATATATATATATATATATATATATCAATCAGGGTTTATGGAACACTTATCCATTTGCAGGTGTTATTTCTCTTCTTTAATGAGGAATGGGGGCTCCTTCTCTGAGTTGACAGTCCCTCGGTTTGCCATCCCAATTCCTTTTGATGTTACATGCCTCTCACATGTCTTACTGACATAATCTTAACCATCTCACTCATATTGTTTACCAATCATGTAGTGCAGATGAGACATTAATAATGTCTTATGGCGTTTCACCTGAAACCCACTTTCAAATCATGGAGTCCCTTCCCATGAAGTTTGGCTTCTGCAGGACCTCTCTCTCTTGGTCTTACTGCAATGTGCCTCCCTGGCACACTTATTAAATAGCCACACAGTCAGCAACATTTAACAATACCATTCAAATCTGATTGTTTCATAACCAATCCATGGCACTAATAATTAAATTCAGCAAGAATTTTGCAACTCTGTCTACTACAGAAATTGGTTTTCTTATCCATGAGGCTATCCTCATATTGTTTGGATCCTATAAGTGACACCACTCTGCCCGTTATGGTCTTACGCCCGCTGCCATACATGAGCATCCACTTACAGCATGTCCTCCTGACACATTTTCATATAAGTCAAACAGTCATTAGCAATTATTAGCAAAATTTCAAATCCGAAACATTTACAAATCTGAGATTTACCACTGTTCTTACTAACATAACTTAGAGCTCTTAACCATGAGATTCCTTCTCATAAGCTCTAGATTAAATTTTTCAATCAGCCAAACACTTCGTAAGTCTCTATGTATATAATGTTTCATTGCTGCAACAGTTACTGAAACATTTTTAGAATTATAACATTCCATAATTCAAAATTTTCAGCTGTTAATATATCAATATCACCAAATTTTATTTACTTCACGTGCATCATTAGCATACTCAGTTGCAAGGTACAGTCACATCATTCATACAACTCTATCCCTCCACAGAGCATTCTAGCAGCCCATCGATCATGATTGGACTCTTCATGCACTTACTATTCTGCATTCATAACAGCCCATGCAATGATCCTAGAATTATTATCAATTCATCATTTCCTTCATTATTTATTTTGCAATAACATATGCATCGGTTCTATGCATTCATACAATGCATCACAAGATTTATGAAATCTCTTAATGCACATCTACTCAATGCTACCTTGCATTGTTTCATGAGTACTATGGATTTAAGCATATTATGATTGAAACATGACTATCTCATATAACTTTCATTACCATAATCAGGACCACCAGTCCTCACTTGCTTTGGTTATTAAGCACATAACCAACATACACATGGCATGATATAAATTCATATGAATGCATTGAGATTTCTAAACAGTCATAGGGTGTAAGGATCATTTCCTTCACTTACCCACACCTCACCAAGCTTGGTAGGTTAACAGTCCCAATCGGTATTCAATATCACATGCAAACTAACTCATCATAGCTCAAACATAGTTGAAGAGATCTTACCAAATCCTCTTTCAACATTCATGCAATTTGGCACCAATAATAATTACCTGCATGGTTACCATTAACATCATCTGATGTTACCTGATCAGTTGGCCTCTTACCAAGGCTGCTCAGTCCTTTTGCCAACTTTATGATCATAGATTTGTTGCACCATCCTTTCTGCATAAGGTTGTTGGCTTCATGCAGCAACATCCTCAACACATTTAGCCATGCTCTTTGTTATCTTTGGTCCTACAACCAATACCAACATCAATAGTGATTATCAACCACAATATTCTCCATTAGTGGTTCATTGCATATGCAGACTTCATTATTCTACCAATATGCAATATCCAATTTATGCACAAGCATTTCCATATGCACTATGCAATGTTTGTTAAGATGCCATCTAGTGCATATACATCTATGTAATCCCTTACATTTTTAACATTTTTATGCCATATGACAATTTCATAATTATAAGTATGATAACAAACAGGGGTTTAAAGAATTCTTCTCTTTTCGATCTCTCACTGTAACATGGAATTCCTCTTCCATATCATGCAATTGTAGAAATTGCCCACATTGACAACAAAATTTGTTTGTCAAACAGCCGCTGGCACTCTTCTGCACTAAATATCTATGATATATGTAGACCTCATTCAAACTCTGGTCATGCATCATTGTTCCCTGCTGGACAAGCTTTCCAATGCCTGTCTTAATGCTCCATTCCGACATCAGGTGCGGGAACTGCATCTCTTCAAAAATGACAACTTTTACTACAATTCTGCACATTTTACACAGTTGTATTTTGGTCCAGAATGCCAACTTCAGCCACCTTTGGAAGAAAATATATGAAGAATCGCAAAAACTTTTATATCGGGCAAAGTTAGTCCATATAACAAGGAACACTCAGCACTTCGCGGATCTCAATTTCGATGCACCATTCATCTTCTATGAAATTCTGAGTTTAACTACTTCTTACTTTTCACATTTTTAACTCCCTTTGCATCCTTTGCTCCACCTGTGCGCCACCTGCGCACAACCTGCGCGCAATCCGCGCACTATCCGCACGCAACCTGCACTCAATCCGCGCGCAACCTATGCGCAATCCGTGCACAATCTGCGCACGACCCGCGCGTAATCCGCGCACTATCCGCGCGCAACCTGTACGCGATCTGTGCGCAATCCGCGCGCAACCTATGCGCAATCCGCGCGCAATCTGTGCGCGACCTGCGCGCAATCC
The DNA here is from genome assembly GCA_027924585.1 of Larix kaempferi. Taxonomy (NCBI): domain Eukaryota; kingdom Viridiplantae; phylum Streptophyta; class Pinopsida; order Pinales; family Pinaceae; genus Larix; species Larix kaempferi. The sequence goes on from BSBM01001192.1 coordinate 1,882,722, forward strand.
ACGCGCAACCCGCACGCAATCTGCGTGCAATCTGCGCGCAATCTGCACGCCACCCGCGCGCAATCTGCGCGCGACCCGCGCGCAATCCGCACACTACCTGTACGCGATCTGCGCGCAAACTATGCGCGACCTGCGCGCAATCCGCACGCAACCCGCGCGCAATCCGCACACTACCTATACGCGATCTGGGCGCAATCTGTGCGCAACCCGCACGCAATCTGCGCGCAATCCACACGCAATCTGTGCGCGATCCGCGCATAATCTGTGCGCGATCCGCGCACAATCCACGCACAACCTGCGTGCTTGCGGGGGTCATATCTCCCTCGTCCCTTAACCAAATTGGACGAATTTGGTACCGTTGGAAAGCTCTTGGAGAGGTCTATGCAATGGTGTGATCCTCTACTACATCTGAGAAATTTGACCCTGTCATTTTTCCCAATCAAAATTCCGCCCCCAACTTCCCAATTTTACATCAAAACCATTCTGTCTCTTGCCTGCAACTGCAACTTTTCACAATAGTTTAGAAAATTTTCTGGAATGTGCCCTTTCATCCCCTTACCAAGGTGAACTACTACAGATCAGACTTGCATAAAAACAGTAAGAGAATGACAAGAACTTGCATCTCTAATAAGGGATTTTCTTTTCATTTCACATTCAACAATCCAACCAATGGATTTACAATTAATCTCCAAGCAGCCAACAAGCATGGGCAAGGAAACTCATGAGTATAAGGGCGTAATTTGCAGGCTTTCCTCACTTCTGAAAACCATCAATTGGCCACACAATGTGGATTCATTGTAATTAACAATCATCATTAAGACATGGGGCTGTAAAAACTGATTATTCATGCTTTTAAACAAACAGAGCTCATTTCCATCCATGCTCAACATTCAAGTTCATGCATTCAAAGCATCATGGACATTCAAGGAACATGGATTCATCATTAATCAAGGTCTCAAGCACATGATGCATCATCTCCTATGCACAGCAATTAACAACAACAACAACAAAACAATATAAGATGGCGGAGGTTGCCCCTCCTTTCTCTCCTCCATGGAGGCAAACAGACAAATACAAACTGAATGCTACAGCATTGGGGACAAATTAGAGCAAGCATTCATCCTGAAAATGAATTTTCTCGCTCCTTCCTCTATTTCATAGAATGCAATCATTGCAAGCAGCTTGCAAAAATCCCCAAACAGTCATGGAAATGATTTCCCGTTCCAACAAATAGAAGCCATGCAATCTTGAGGTTTCTTTAATGCATTTTAGTCCCAAATACAAAATGCATGTACACAATGATTTATATCTCTGTGAAGGGCCCAACAGCCGTAGTGTTGAACCTAGAGCTCTGATACCACTCTGTAATGTCCCCTTCCATCGTCAAATGCGGGGAAGGAAACATTAACAACACACCGGGGCTTTTGGCAGACTTAGCCCCAATATTACATTACTCATAAATTCATAACAATTAAAAACTTCTATATGCAGATTCATCTCAATATAAACACAGCAGAATTAAACATAATGGCAAGCACACAAACAGTAGTGCCTAACATATATATATATATATATATATATATATATATATCACAGCAGGGGATGATTCAGCATATAGAGACTCAATCTCGTTACAATGCCATGCATGGATTCCAAATTAAGATAATCAACTCATTTCATGGACAATTTAACATATTGCAGAACACAAAATGCAAATAATTTATAATACACAGAACACTTATCTTGAGAAGTAGATGTCCAACGACTGGCTACGTGAGAGCAACGTTCCACCCAACCATAGATCTCTTTCCAGCCTATATTCTTTCAGCTGAGAGATCACCCCTGAGCTGGGCTGTGTATCCACTAAGGAGGAACTAGATGGCTCACTCACGGTCAGGGTTTCACTCAGACAGCCATGCTAAGCCAACACACAGTTGGGTTTTTCAAGCATGCAATGGGAAATGGAGGAGGATGCTAGTCCATGAAGCTCAATCCCAGAGCCACATACACTTCAAGCTGGACTCAGCAATCCCATCCTCTGTTCATACATCCACACTTGGATTTCTCACAACTCTGTCACGAATAACCCCAAATCCGTCACTGATTTTCTGGGCTGTTAAAACTGGGTTTTCCCATGGATTTCAGGGTAGCTAATGCTCCCAAAATCGCCCCAAGGTTCATACCAATGGATCCCCCATTGGATTTCACTGTCCAATACCAAATCTGAGCGTTTTTGGCTCTTCAAAACGTGGGTTCTTTCAAAGTCGCGATTTCTGGTTTTTCACTCTGCTGGTAATTCATTTTTTGGATGGAAAATGGTGCTGGTAAGTTTCCCAATGGAATGGGGATGAGGAAGAAGCAACATCCATGAGGTAGAGTGGCTTGTGGTAGAAGAAAACAGAGCCCATACTCTGCCATACGAATTTTTGGGCTGCCCATGCTCCATTGAAGCCATGGACTGAAATCCTCAACCACTTCCTTACAACATAATTAAATGTCATCAAGGAAAGTCAAATGGGTTCTCAAGGTGACATATGGCAGCCTATGGTTCAATCCCTCAACCCCCTCACCACTCCCTAGTGGATACACATGGCCCCTTCTCATTCGTTGCTCCCATAGCCAGTTTTGGTATTTTATTGCATGATGTTTATTTACATCATTTTTACAATTTCCATGGCTTAAGAGCACATGGGCATCAAAATATCAATGCTTGCCCTTTACATCAAAATTCAGGCTTTCACTAGCGGGGCCTTGGCCTTGAGCTCCACACTAGGAAAACATACATCACATGTACACATTATTTACATTAAATGCTAATATATCCTAAGGGTCAAAATGGGGTATTACATATTTTTTCTGCGAGTTCCCAATCATCCTGTATGAATGGTTAGCGAAATTGACCTATCATAAGAGGAATTTCCAAGATGGTGAGCCGACAGCTTGGACCCCAAAAATAATCCAGGAGCTGCAGGAAGTCGACAACAAAGAATCGCGGGCTGTTGAGGTTTGGGTCGACAGTATACTGGAAGGATATATCACCGAGTTTTTGGTTGATACGACTAAGTCTTATAGTGAAGCAGAAAGGGAATTCTTCAACGGACCAAGAGGTAGGTTTTTGTTGTTGCTATAGTTGTCCATTAAGATGCTCATTTGCGAGAAGGGCATACTGAAGATGCACCTAGACCAGTAGAACCCTGATGGGCGGAGGCTGTGGATACCACAACAGCAGGGAGGCAGTACATGGAATGATACGAGGTAGATGGGTGGAAGTTAAGACAAGACTATGAAGGAAGCTGAGGAAGAGAGTGGTCTTACAAGGGGAGGAGAAATGTTTTGACAGGAAAAGAGGCAGAAGACAGGAGAAGGTCCTGCTGCAATCGAAATGCAAAGCCACGGAGGAAGACCATATGGGAAAAAGTGACCTCACAGTGCCGACAAGGACATCCAAGCTACGCCCAGGATAGAGGCATGACTAAACCCTAGCAACAACGTGCCCACACCTCTGCTCACTATCTCTCAACCAGGAAGGAATACAACTTTGACACCACCGTGTTCATCGTGTCAAAAGAACTTGATTGCTAGTAGCTCCACAACTGGAGGAAGGAATCCCAGAATGGCGGGTGAAGATGCAAAGTTATCGATGTTCCATGGAAATGGAACAGATAATCCCGAGCAATACTGGTTCTTATGTGAAGCACTATGGACTATTAAGCAAATTACTGATGATAATGATAAGAAAGGATAATTGGAGACAACTCTTTGGGGTCGTGCATTAGAATGGTTCATGAAATTTGTGTAGGTTCCTATAGGCACTCCAGAAAAGACACTGGATGAAGTTCGAGCAGGACTGATTGCAGAGTTTAGAAAACCCAAGTCGGAAGTGCAATATATTACAGAGCTGAAAGAGATTAAGCAATATCCCAATGAAACTGTGTGGGATTTTGACCAGCGGTTCAAAACACTGATGGCAAGGGTCAGCTTCGACATGAGCACTGTCCAGCACAAAGAATGGTTCATCGCGACATTGATCCCTCACATTCGATTACCGCTGATGCAACAGAGCATTACGACACCGAGTGAAGCCCTGGAAATTGCGATGCGGTTAGAAGCTTTGTCGATTGGTGATAACACAGTTGATATGTCGTAGATTTAGACAAAGCTGGCCAACTTGACAATATAGATGCAAGACCTTAAGAAGGGTAAAGAACAACGTGAAGAGGTGTGGTGTACGCGATGTCGTGGAGAGGGATATACTAAGGAGAGCTGCCCAGATTTCTGTAATTATCTGGTATATGGAGCACCGAACCCATTGAATGGAGGAGGTATGTCGTGGTGTCGCATCTGTCAGGTATATGGGCATCGATATGAGGAGTTTCAATACATGCAGAAGATGGTCACAAAGTCGATGAATTTGTATTGTACATTATGCAAGTCCGCAGGACATGAAGATAAGGATTGTCGTGCCTATTACTTGATTCATGAGAGAACGTACGACGCATTCTATGCGAAGGACAACCAATGTGCTATACAACAACTGCAACCATAGGTATCCCAGCCGCTATCTCAGCCGCAGATGCAGTTTGTACTAAAACCGCAACCACAACAGTTTATGCCACAATATACATAGATGCCAATGGCTCCGCAGCAACCATAGTACTTTCAGTCAGGACAAGGTGGTCAGTTGTAGCCGAATCCCATGCAACAGTAGTTTCTTCATCCATAGTATCAACAGCAAGGGGGATTCCACGGAGGATTCTGGGGAGGACATGGTGGAGCTTTTGGTCGCAACAAAGGACGAGGTCGTGGACCTATCCAATGTTATAATTGTGGAGTGTTAGGGCACTACAAGAGATATTGCCCACAATTGTAGACATAGTGTACATTTTTCTTTTTTCATGATCACATTGTTGAAAACTGTTCGCAGTTGATTGCGTGATGGAAGGCACAGAATATACCGCGGTTGCAGAATCAGAACCAGTTGCAAAATAAGAATTAGCCGCAGAACTAGAACCAACGTCCGAATTAGAATGCCAACCAGAATGTGAATCAGCCTGTGAACCCGCCGCTGAACCAGAATCAGGGACCAACTGTTGCGACAATTTCAGTAGAGCCAAGAACACAAGATGTTGATGTTGTTGTTATCACTCGCGGAGGCGCGACGACAAGCGAAGATGGTTTGCATCCTCTGATCCGGCCACTTGCGAAGAAGAACCTACAGTTTGGTATCAATGCCGAGCGTGATACATTCTTCCAAGAACGCCATGCGATGGAAAAAGATCGTGGTAAGTCAATCGTTTATGATATGCCCCCTGCTTTTTATTCAACTTCAGAGGCAGGTCTGTCGCGTCAGTATGGCACCTTGCAGCACTTCTTCGAAAGTTGTTTGTTGCTGCCACGCAATCCTAATGCACTTGCTAAGATTGAGAGCTTGCGATATCGACCGACTCAGGGATGGAGGGAGTCCACTGTAAACTCCTTACAGAGAAAGAAGACAAGTAAAGAAATGCACATGAATATCCAAATTGGGGATTATGATGTCGATTCAGTTATTATGGATCTAGGGTCTGATGTTAACATGTTGAAAAAGCAAGCATGGCAAAAGATGGGGATCCCAACGCTGAGTTGGTACCCTGTACAGCTGCGATTGGCTAACCAGGCCAAGGTGACACCGATTGGGAGAGTTTCGTGCCTTGTTGTGGACATTGAGAGAATGAAGACATTTGCGGATTTTGATGTCATTGAGGTTGTTGAAGGTGGAAGCTCCTATTCCGTGTTGTTGGGGATCAGATGGGATAATGACAGTGCAACAATAATTAACTTTAAGAAGCGGATGATGACTTTTGAAAACTGCGACGTCTGAGTCATAGCTCCATTGGACTTGGCTAAAGGACACAGGTATGTTGAACCGATGAAAGATGAAGTTGACAGCAGATGGGACCATGTGTACTGTTGGTTGTGGAGCCTAATCTCCAGATTTAGAGATATTATTATTCAGCCTTGTTTGTACCCTAGCTTTATATGATATGTAAAAAGGACTATACACTCACCCCAACAGGGGGGGTTCGGGGGCGAAGCCCCCGAAAGAAATTTTTGGGGTTGTTTTACGGGCCCATGGTTTTGGGTTACCCATGGTATTTTCCCATTGTATCTCCCTTATAAAATAAAGACATTGTAATACACCTAGGGTTGATGTATTAGGTTTTATGCATTGTAAAGATCTCTGAGATCAGAAGAGAGACTGTGAGACAGTGAAGAGGAAGTGCAGCGGTTGTGCTGCAGGTTGTATCCCTTCACTTTGCTGGACGGAATAATAATAAGGACTGGCAACTTCAGTGTGGACGTAGCCCAAGTTGGGTGAACCACGATATATCTGTGTCTCTCTTGTAATGTGTATGTGTGATTATATTTGCATTTATGTTTATTGTTATTGCTCTTCGATCCTGTTTTTCTAACATGTACAATATTTAAGAAGATTTCATTCATCCGACTGCTAATGGTAAGCTTGAGTGGCAGAGTTCCAATTCTGCGTCTTCTGACTCCAATGACGATTTAGAAAATTGTAAGAATAGTTTGCATGAGGTGTCGCTTTGCAAGTAAGGATTGATGACACAGTTGTTGCGTCGTGTTACGACTGAGCCCGTTGAGTTGCCAATATATGAAGGACTACCGGTATTGTCTGAGTTTCTAGTCGCATTCGAAGCTAAGGTGTCAGAATCGCAGTGGCTGCTGGAAATAGAAGAGGCGTTGAAGGCTACTCCAACATGGTGGTGGGAAAACCATAGGAAGTCGATTACTGGTTGGTTGCAGTGCCCCAGGTTGATGACGGTTCGCTTTAGCGACACAGAAGTCTTCCACATTGGCAGGTATGATGGGAAGAAGGAGCCTGGCAGTCATCTCATGGAATGCCAGACGTTGTGGGCATTGCGACCAAAGGATGAGTGGGTCCATGCCTTCATCCATACTTTGGACGATATGTCGTGATCATGGTATACCGCAGTTGAATTGCGAGGGGGGATTACTACATGGTTAGATTTGTCAGTTTTCTTTACCCATACCTGCAGCTTTGTGGATGCCAACCCAGATGTCCATAATTCTTTGCAGCTCGTCCGTGATGTTGTTTTGAAGGTTGTCCCAGTGGCATATCTTGCGGATCCGCATACGCACTGCAGCATGCAGTTGATGATGGAATGTTATAATATCACTAGTGGGCCAGAGGATGGTGATGAGCCGCGAAATGTCAATATTCGGAGTCAGAATGAAGTCGTGATGTTGTAGCTCCTGATGCACCGATAGACCTGATAGACGGAGGTGAACCCAAAGTTTGCGAATGTCGGGGACTATTGGGATGAAGACATAATGGCGAAGGTCAGCGACCTGTTGCATGAGTTCCAAGACTTGTCCCTATGAAGTTTTCGTAGATGAAGGGAATCTTAGTAGATCTAGGGGAGATGAAGATCCCATTAAAACCATATACAAAACCAATAAGGCAGTGACCGTATCGGCTGAATCCGTGACATAAGGAGGGGATCAAAGTAGAACTTGACCTCATGTTGGATGCTGGCATTATTAAACCAGTGGAAGAATCAGACTGGATTAGTGCCATGGTGGTGCAGGACAAGAAGATAGGTGAAGTGTGGATTTGTGTCGACTTATTGAAACTGAATGACGCATGTCTGCATGATCCATTTCCAACACTGTTCACTGATGAGGTGTTGGAAGGCGTGGGTGGCCAGGAGATGTATTCTTTCACGGATGGGTTCTTTGGCTATCACCAGATCAGGATTGCGAAAGAAGATCGCCATAAGACGACATTTGTGATTGAATGGGGATGTTTTTAGTACACGGTGATGCCATTTGGGCTGAAGAATGCACCTGTTATATTCTCTCGGGTTGTTGTTGCTGCCTTCAGGGATTTTATTCAGAAGTTTCTCTAAGTTTACATGGATGACTGGACCATTTATGGATTAATCAATGATCATCTGGAAAATCTACGACTGATGTTGGAGCACTGTCGACAGCATCAAATATCGCTGAACTTGAAGAAGTGCATCTTTTGTGCACCATTTGGAATATTACTGGGTCACATCGTTTGTCAGCAGGGATTGTTGGTCGACCCAACAAAGATTGCGCTCATTCTGTGCTTAACACTGCCTACCAATGTCAAGCAGCTAAGAGCGATGTTGGGGCACACAGGGTACTATCATAAGTTTATCCGAGGTTATGTAGCGATCATGGCCTCTATGGAGAAGTTATTGAAAAAGGATGTGGTATTCTTGTGGAGCCCCAAATGTCAAGTCAATTTCGAGACACTGAAGGCTAAGATGGCTTCTGCACCGATACTGGTATTTCTGGACTGGAGAAAGGAATTCCATTTCCATGTAGATGCATCATCAATTACACTGGGAGCAGTGCTCGGGCAACCATGGGAAGGGGATTTGGATCACCCTATTGCTTTTGCGAGTCGGAAGTTGTCATCTGCAGAAAGGAACTATACCACTACAGAGAGGGAATGATTGGCGATGGTGTATGCACTGTAGACGTTTTGGAACTACTTATTTGGAGGTCACTTTAAGATGCTCACAGATCATTCTGCATTGAAATATCTGGTCAACAAGCCTGTGTTGGGGGGGAAGATATGTTGCTGGCTACTTCTTTTTCAGGAGTTTGATTTTGAAGTGATTGTGAAGCCAGGCTGCTTGAACGCACGGCCGAATCATCTGTCGTGGATCAAAACAGGGGAGGAACCAACTAACATTAACGATGGGTTATCGGATGCGCAACTATTCAAGGTTAAAGTAGTTGACGACTACTATGAAGAAATCACTCATTTTTTGGCGATAGGAACTGCACCAGACGAGTTCACCACAAGCTAGAAGAAGCAGTTGGTGGTTAAGGCTGTAGATTTCTAGTTCATTGCATGAAAGTTGTACAAACTGGGATCAGACGAGATCTTGAGGCGTTGTGTCTTGCCCCATGAACAAGGGAAGATCTTGTCGGAAGCACATGCAAAAGTGGCTGGTGGACACTACGGCGGTCGTGCGACTTCCAGGAAGGTGCTTCACGCAGGACTTTGGTGGCCCACTCTTCACAATGATGCCATAGATTATGCGCGAACCTGTGATGTTTGTCAATGAACTGGGAAGCCCTCTAGGAGGGATGATATGCCGCTAATACCTCAAGTGACACTACATCCATTTGATAAATGGGTAGTGGATTCCGTGGGACCTATCAACCCACCTGGGAAGCGCACTGGTGCACGATACATAATCACACCGATAAATTATTTGACGAGATGAGCGTAGGCTTCACCAGTTGTAGATTGCACCAGTGCAATGGTAGCGCGGTTCTTGTTCGACAATATTGTCACTCGGTTTGGTTTCCCGAATATATTGATAAGTGATCAGGGGAGTCACTTCATTAATCGCACCATCAGTCCATTGATAGCGGAACTTTAGATACAGCGTAAGAAGAGTATGCCATATCATCTACAGGAAAATGGCACAATGGAAGCTTTCAACAAAGTATTCGAGAATGCGTTGACCAAGGTTTGTAACGCAAGCCGCGATGACTGGGACTTGAAGATTCCAACAGTCTTGTGGGCATATTGCACCACTTGTAAAAGGTTTGCGGGACAGACACCATTCAAATTGGTGTATGGGAAAGAGGATATTATGCCCATGGAGTACTTTGTTTCGAGTCTGTGCATAGCGGCAACTATATGCATGGATGATGAAGCGGCATTAGGAGAACATCTGGCGCAACTAGTGCAATTTGAGGAAGACCGCTTTATCACAGGTTTTCACCAGAGTGTGGAAAAGGATCGACAAAAGGCTTGGCATGATCGCCATATCAAGAACAAACAATTTCAGCAGGGTGACTTGGTGTTGTTGTATGACAGCAAGTTTCTGAAGCATCCAGGGAAATTACAGATGCACTAGCTTGGTCCATATCGCATCAGTCGCATAAATTTAGGAGGCGCAGTACAGCTGCAGCAGTTAGATGGAGCAATGCTCTCAAAGTTGGTAAATGGTAGAAGGTTGAAGCCCTATAGGATGGTCTTGGAGCAGCACGATGCCTGAGTTGCATTGAAAAAAAAAATGCCGAAGGCTGGGTGGCAGGATGGCACACCAACAGGGACAGAATGTGCAAGCAGGAGGGATTGTATCACAGTTTGGGTTCTGGGCCACGACAGCTGCAGGGTCGCTACCCCATCAAATCAGAAAATAATGACAATAGTTGAATACCATTAAACCCTGGGGTTCGGTGAAGTGACCTGTAGTAATGATGGATCTGATTGATTAGGTTTGCAGGATTGATGACGAGGTCCAGCAGAGTTGGAATGGGGGAAACAAGGTGGCAGTATGGCCAATGGCATCCGGGTTAATGGTTCACACATTTTGGCACAAATGGTAGCCGGAGGAAGCATGGTTGCTCCTCTGTATGTAAGAAGTCCAGTCTACACATGCGTGTTGTGGATCCACCTTACCAATAGATGACGGAATGGAATGATGACAGGAATAGAGCCTTATGGGAATGGATTTGTGAATGATTCTTGTGGCTGGTGTGCAGGATGATGCAACTGAATAAATATAGACCACAGAGGCTATTCGATCCACACTGTATATATCCAAGAAGAGGAATTCATGCTGCAAGTTGGTCAGGCAGTTCGATAAGTTAGGAATTCCAAGGAGGCTGTGGAAATGATCCATTTCATTTCATGTGGTAGCACACCAGGTGCACTGAGGGCCTAAATGACGAGTGTGGATGAGAGCCTGGAGAAGGAATCAACAAGGACAATTGGATGTCAACGGGACGAAGTCTCATCCAAGATGTCTAGGTATGTGGTGGTAGTTCGAAGCTTCGTGGTCCCTGCGACCACCAGAACGACAGGGGTGGCAGTCCCCTGGTCCCACTAGTAGGTGATCCCCAGTGCGAAACAGATGTGCCAGAGTGGATGGCCCGTTTCACACCTTGGCGTTTTTCATCCATTTCTCCTCAGTATGCACCAGGTTTTCAGAGACTGGAGGATGAGTTTGGGAAGTACATGACAACAAGCTGATCGATCACTGTACGAGGTTGATTTATATATGATAGTGAGCCAGAGATCATCGTATCATCCACGTGCTCCATAAAGAAATAACAGTGATAGAGGAATGGTCCATTGGCAGACAAGAATGAGTACCCCATGTACAGTTGACGTGGCTTGAGGGAGAGCCACAAGATTGTGTTGGGGGCCTGTTGGCAAGCGGTTTGGATGACTCAGCATCGCAACATTGTGGATGCTGCACAAGGCTGAAGATACCACGAAAGGAGGAAAGTAGCGCGCAAGGTGACAATAGTTTATGTAGTTTTGGTTCATTTGGACCGCGTCATATGTAATTTTTGGTCATTTGGACCGCGTTATGGGTATTTTGGGTCATTCGACCGCATTATGTGGGATTTTGGGTTAGACTTTTGTAGAGTTTGTTAAGAAGTGGTTAGGCGGTTGCCTAAGTGGACTGTAAATGTAAAGTCGCAAGCCTATAAGTAGATGTAGGTTTGTAAGTGTTGGTACATCTTGAGATAGCTAAAGATAGAGAGTTGATGATTGAATATCTTATTGTATCCACGAGAGCTTCACTCAAAGGCAATATAATATCACGTTCATTCATATTACGGTATTAAATATTCATGAAAACCTAAAAATATATTGCTTATATATTAAGGGGCAAGGGGTTTTTTTATTTAATGTAACAATACAAAAATACTTTGGGGTCTTTTTTATATGGGCGGGCTGACAAATATCCGCCAAATGGAGATGGCGGGATCACAGCTGGATGAGAAATCGGGTTGAGGAAAGGCTCGGGCTTAGCAATACGTAGGGAAATCATGTCTTGAGGCATGCTTGAGGCTAGGGGTTTCGTGGTGAAGTGGGTTTCCAGTCGATCATAGTCGAGAGACAGTGGTCATCGATAGCAAATTGTTACCAATATCACTCAGTCAATTGTTACCAATAGCCTTGGGAGGCTCTAAGCCTCCAGGGCCTGTTATAGGCCCTCGATAGGCCTTGGGGGCTTGAATACCCAACCACTCGTGCCTATTACAAGCCTTGGGAGGTTTAGTAAACCTCCTAGAGATTGTTATAGGCCCTGGGGGCTTGGATACTTATCCCACAACACGCTTAGTCGGCAATTGGGGAGCTGCAACATGCAATCTAAATGTTGTACTATATGCATTGGCTCTAGTGACATACAGGAAGTGATCTCCTATCTCTTCATTAGACCATTAGATGTTGCACATCATAATGCTATGTGGTTGAGTAATTGCATTGTGGGTGAAGTAATGTGCATCCATAATATACATTGAAAGAAGCAAGGTGCATTATAGAATGCATGTGGGGTCATAAGAGGGGTATCATATCAATATACTAGGTAGAAATATAAAAGGGTATAAAAAATGTTAATGAAAAAATTGATACATACAATATCTAGTGAAAATAGGTTTTTTTTTTAAATTGGGAAGGCATATTGGGAGGGGGTAAAAAAAAATGATTTTGGAAGGTATTTTCCAATATTTAGTGAAATTAGGGGTATTGTTTCATATGCCACGAACGAACGTGCTATGATAGCGGTTTATTGAGTGAAGCCCCCGTGGTTGTATCCAGGTTTTTGTGGAGATGAATATGATGTGACAGAGTTTTTGAGAAGAATCCTCATGTCTTTTTCTTTTCTCTGTGGTAAATGCATTATGCGATATGAATCTATGAATGATGCAATGTTTCCTTGCTGTGATTAATGCTTTACTATTATATATGTTGCACATTTATGGTTCTGTCAATGATAAGATCTGTTGAATGATGTTGTGATTATGCTTAATGCCCGAGTTGAATGCTTAGATCTATTTTTGAATGTTCCAATAAGTTGATCAGTTAAATGCACAACATCCTCCTTCATTCGACAGAAACATGGTTCCATCAACTCTCCCTTGAACATATCGGTTGAGACCTCATCTGCTGTGCAGGTGTCATTGGACAGGCCCTAAAACCTGTCTTGGCTAGTGCTCAAGGAGATCGCGGTGGGTTGGATGTCGACAATGTGAGGAACCGCTGTCGACTGGGTTTGTGTCAACAACAAATGTATTAGTCAAATGAGGCATTGCTAAAATTGGTGTGGTCCACATGGCCTATTTTAAATATGAGAAGGCCTTCTTAGTTGCACCATTCCATACATAGTCACTCTTATTTGGTAAGGTTGTTAAGGGGCATCGATTCTCCCATAGTTCTTCACAAACTTCCTATAGTAACCAATAATTCCTAAAATGCCACATAATCTCTTCATGGATTTGGGGCATGGCCAATCTTGCATTGCTTCAATTTTCTTTGGGTCCACTCACACCCCATCCTAACTAAAATTGTGACTCAAGGAATCTACCTCTAAAGGCACAAAATCAAATTTGAAACATTTAAGGGATACATAGTGGTCTTAAAATATTTGCAATGCTTTATCCATAAGATTTACATGGGAATCCCATCATTTTTTGTAAATTAAGATATGATAAAAGAAGACAATCACAAAATCATTGGATGAAATATTTTGTTCATGAGGCTTTGGAATGTATATGGAGCAATGCAAAGTCCAAATGGCATTACTAAGAAATCAGAATGGCCTTCATGTGTGTGGAAAGTAGTCTTTGGAATATATTCCTCTTTCATCCAAATTTGATGGTACACTGAACGGTGGTCAAGTTTAGTGAACAATTTGGCACTATGGAGTTCATCCAAGAGATCATCAATAACTAGGATTAAAAAAAAAAATTCTTTGATAGTAAATTTATTGAGAACATAGGAATCAAGACACATGCGCTAATTACTTTCATTATTCAATACCATGACAACTAATGATGAATAAGGACTAGTATTGGAATGAATTACTTTGGAACCCAATATTTCTTGAATAATCTTTTTCAATTTCATTTGTCTAGGAAAACAGGTGCATGTAAGGATGCAAATTTGGGGGTTGACTATTGAGAATAAAGGGAATGCCATGATCATGCTCACCACACGAGGGAGATAAGCCATGGGGTGTTTCAAAGAGCTATTGTTGTTTGTTCAAATAAAATTACAAGTTAGGGTGTTTTGGGTGTGGGGTTATCCATGACTTGAATGGTATGAAAATGGGTAATGATTCTTGAGTGGCCTTTCTTCAAGATATTTTGCATACAGTGAGAGATGATAATCTTTGGAGAGCCTAATTGAAGTGTTTTGAGGATATATGGTCATATGTAGTGAAACTCATGTGTAGCTCCTTAAATTTCATGGTTACTAGTCCCAAAGTGCGTAACCAATCCACCCCAAGGAAAACATCACAACCACCCATGTTGAAGGAAAACATATGAGTCTTGAGTTGATAGCTAGGAAAAATTTAAGGATCCTTATTTTTCTTGAAGTGTAGAAACCTTGGTGAATCTTGCTAATTCTTAAATTCCTAACCATAACATTTTGGGTGATATTTTTATAAAAAGATTCAAATTTCTAAGGGTTTTTATATAGTTTCTGGGTAATTTTGGCGACTTTTAGAGTAAAAAAATGTATCCCATGGAATTTGGGCTAATCAATTTAGAAAAAAATGGAAGTTGGAGAATATTTTTGTGGAAAAAAGGTGAAAAATTACCCCATGGGATAAATTTCGCCCCTAAAATTTTCCCTGCTTGATAATCTCCCAGTTGAAGTCACACATTTCACCATTAGCGATCATAATTTGAAAATTAGATATTGCACAAGCATAACAATGAAGTTATTTAGCCACACACTGTTGTAGAGATTTATTCCTACAGGTAAGAAGAATCCCTCTTAGGATCAAGTAAGATAAACTAACTCTATGCTAAGACAAAAATGAAACAAATTCGATCTTGAATCGTAGATTAAACAAGCATTTCAGAGTTTCTATATTGAAGAGAATGAGAGGAAGTAACTCACCTTTCACTCTTGATATTTGTCCCACTCGTCGCTCAGATCCCAAAGTCCTCGCGATGAACCTATTGAGATCAAACAATACACAAGCATATACAATTCTCCAATATCCCTGAATCACAAGTTAGAATCCAAATCCATATAGATACAAATCATGAAATTGAAACACGATCAACACACATGAGTTGGGAAACAAGACAAGTTAAATTTATTACAACTTGAAGTTTCTTACAAAGGTTGCTTGATGTCCAAGCCAACTTCAGCCCCAAGTCCTTCCTCTAGCTATCTCTGCAAAAGGCTCAAGATCATAGGTTGGATGCCCCAAAATTCCTCCCTTTGGCCCATGAAAGGCCTCTCCTTTATAGTTTTTGGAAGGGTTAACCAAAAGGAAAGTAAAATGGATCTAATGAGTGTTTAGTGGATCAGGCCTACTAAACAAAGAGAGGGGTTGGGATCAAATCAAATCTGGTAATCCCAATAAGATATCTCGAAAGGTAAGATCCAATATCCATGGAAAAAAGGCTAAAACAGGATTATCGCGCACCTCGGTCTAAGCATAACGCGAAATTATCACACCCCAGGGTAGGAGCATAGCGCGCTAATCCTAATTATCGTGCCCCAATAGATGTGCAAAGCGTGATAATTCCTGCAGATTGGGTCAGTTTGGGTGACACGTGGCAAGTAAGATGTTGTCTTCGGTATTCAGGCACTAGACTTCACTCCTGGGTGTCCAGATGATCATTAAGGAGAAGTGTCGTTTAGGTCACTTGGTGTAAGTATGAAACAATAGGGATCAGTGTGTAATATTGAGGTATAACAGATGCCCCCTAAAGTGTGAGGTCAAAATAGACTGATGGCCGAAAGACTTTATAAATACTTCGCAGAGATAGCATCGAGGAGAGCGACGAGGAGCTGAAACAGAAACAAAATGTCAAATATACCACCGAGGCGGGCATCCCCATGCTCGAAAACAATTGACTCAAAGCATGGCTGTCGACCAATACATTGCAGATCCATGAGTACTGAGATGATATAGACTATAGACAAATCATGGCTACTATGAACAATCGTAGATCCATGAGATAATAATGACACAACCATGACCAATACATAAGTGGATATGTGTGATAATACAAGAGTGGGGTCTTCCACGTAATGACTAGGTGGAAAACTTGATCAAAAGTCGCCATCGCAACCTGGACGTAATCAATATATAAAAAGGTGTCCACGGTCTTCTACCCGATCCCAAATGATACGAATCTAGCCATGTGATTACAAGGTGTTGAAGTCGAACATGGTAGAAACCGTTTGATTACTGGTCAATGATGTGAACCGTTAAAAAATGTGAGGGAAATCACCAATGATGACAATGATCCCCAAGGTATCTGTAGTACATCCCAACGAAATGAAAATAGATGAGTTGATGTCGAACACTCGTGAGATTATTCGATCAGAGGTCAATGATGGAAACCCACTGTCAACCACAAGGAAACCTGCCATTGAGGCATGCAGGTACCAAGGTACTAATGGTTGATTCCTAAGCATAATTCATCGATAGTGATTTGATGTCGAAAGGAATAGACTCATCGAAGGTGGGCCATAATGATTCCCACATCATCGACACAAAATTAGAACAAGAGATAGTATGGAACAAAAGAACATGTACTGACACAACAGAAGAGTTGACATAGTGTATGGCATGAAACAAAACCTGGCAGCAGGGATTATAGATAGCAAAGAATAAACACATGACAAGTAGGCTTGTGGCCAAAGAGACGACTCGAGATGATGACCATAACTCAGTAGGAAAAGATAAATACCCAAAAGTAGACAAGGGACAAATGCATGCCATGTTCAAAGGTGGCGACTGACAAGCTGCCAACAAGATAAACTTGACTCATTTCCCATTTTCCCCTGACATGATGGACGAGTACCTCTTTATTGTTTTATGAGCTTGAAGAGGATAGCAGATGCATGGTATAGCTCATCTCATATATGAGTTTGATCTCACATGTTTTACGAACCTGAGAAAGGAGGGGTTCATCCCAAAGTGGGTCCTTCGATGTTGAATTTTAACGAGTCCAAGGAAAGAAAACTCAACAGTTTTTCACATTTAGAGAGCCTGAAAAACTTAAAGAAGGCTCCAGAACGTACGTTTTCATAAATTTAGTCCCTTAGTCCCGAAAAAGTGTAAAACAATTCCTGAGAGAACTCTCCCAGTCAAAAGTTGACTGAGGTATACCTTTCTCGTAAATAGTCTAGACGGGCCGAAAAAGGGGTAACCTATCACCGAATAGACGACCTTTCAAATACTTTTACAAGTGTGAAAGAGACAAGTGCACTTGGTGATCTTTTTGAAATGAGGGAGTCTGAAAAGAGCTTAAAGAGAACTCCGACGTTCTTTTTCATAATTTTTAATCATTTCGGTTCGAAAAAAAGAATAAAATAATATCGAAATGATACTTTCCTCATCGTTTTATGAGCACGAGTAAAGTCGACTAAGCTCGACACTACTTACTTAATTTTAACAAGCACGAAACAGATGTAAAAAGGCTCTTGGAATCTTTTTCAGGTTTTAATCCAGAGCGTGAAAAAGATAAAGTCAGCTCAAATGAAGGTCAAAACATTAATATATCGCTAGTGTGAACAAAGTGTAGAGATCCTGTCAAAAATGGTTTATAAAACCTTGGAAAAAGATATTAGTAATGTGAAAAATTTGACCTAAAAATATATTTTAAATAAAATAATGAGCAAAAAATAGTCATGCAACTTATATAAGCAAGAGGTAAAAATAGAAAGTTACCATTTTAAATTGGCTATTTTTGCTCATGGAGGGATTTTTACCTATTGAAGGGAAAAAATTCAAGTGACCATATCTGGAGATCTGAGGCACCATTCCGACATCCGTCTGCACCAGGTAAGAGCTCTTAAGCTCCTCTTTCAATTCATGTCCTTATTTTTTGATTTCTCATCAGTTTGGTAATTTTTTGAGGAAGCCCTAGGGCACCTTTTTCACACATGGAATTATTGCGGCCTCCCTCTATCGGGAAACACGATAATCTCTCGATTATCGCTCTATAGCTCCATGAGGCGGCATGGTAATTTCTCATTTCCGCGCAGCCAGACAATGCATAGGCGCGATAATCGCGGAAAAAAAAAAGGAAAAAGAACTTGGTGTTTCCTCATGTTTGGCATGAGATCAGTCTTCCAGCTTGCTCATGAATGTTTTATTTGGCTTTTTACAGGAGTTTACATCTCATTTGAGGAAAAATGGTTGATTGGAAGGAAAGGGAACATGAAGCTGATGATCAATTGGCTACAGATGACCAAGTGACACTAAATGCACTGCATGCATGTGGGTTGTTGAAGTTCTTTAAGACCAAGGGTATTTGAAAATAGGGCAAACTTCTAACTCACATAATACAATTGTGGGAGAGTGACATTCAGGCTTTCCGGATCGGAGAGCATACTCTCGAGATTGAAATCGAGGATATCTAATTTCTCACTGGCCTCTCTAAGAGAGGGGCGTGGGTGAACCTGACGGGGCAGAGGGCCTCAGAAGACAGTACAAGTGACTCAATTGTTCATTACTACTGACAGGGTTCTTCAAATAAAAGTGGGAAAGTGGCCATCAAGGATGTGATAGAGCTCCCATTGAGAACTGTATTGTTCACCATAACACGAGCGACGGGTAGTGTCAGCCCTCATCAGGCATCTCAAGCGCAAATGAATCTCGCTGTAGAGTGCATGGCATCGAATTTGTTCAAGTGGTGTGAGGGGGTGTTATCCAACCTCAAGGAACAAGTAACCAAGTGCAAAAATGGAGATACTCACCAATTTGGGTATGGGAGTATCTTAGTCACCTTCTTTTTGGAGAGGGTGCCATTGCTGCATCCACAAATATCCATGCCTATCCGCCCTGCGACCGAGCCTCGGATGGGTCGATGGAGTGACTACGTAGGATGGCTCGAGGGACCACAAGTATTATCCTTCGGTGAGGATTTCATCTTGTGGCTCGAGAAGCAGATCGTGATGATCGAGGAATTTCCCTATGCGGGGGTGTATTTCCGAGAGGACGTTGACTTGGAACTGACCGATGACGAGGACTGGGAAAACTCAGGTATA
Organism: Larix kaempferi; assembly: GCA_027924585.1. NCBI lineage: Eukaryota > Viridiplantae > Streptophyta > Pinopsida > Pinales > Pinaceae > Larix > Larix kaempferi. The sequence continues at coordinate 1,901,794 of BSBM01001192.1, forward strand.
TGACCTTCACCAATGTGTTTTTAACTTTTTTTTAAATGTATATAATTTTTAGTGATTTTTTTATGTGTAAAAAGATCTAATGTATGTACATGTGCACGTCGCAGATCGTGGACCAAGGAGACCAGCGGGCTACTCACCGCTATGCCGAGGTAGGGTCCAGCATCAGGCCGTTGTTGAGGAGGAAGAGGAGGATGAAGAAGAAGCGGGAGGTGTCCGCGATGTAGTGCGGAATCTTGAGGGCTTGACCTTTGGAGTTCCTGCCATGAGGATAGATGACGTCCCTCTCCATCTCCAACGACATACTGTGGGTGTGCCTAGGCATATCGGACAACTCCTCCGTAGGGTGGCTAGAGCTGTAGTATGCTACCATGAACAACGCGAGGAGCGCGATTAATCTCCTTAGACAGCAGTATTTACTTTTTGCGGCATGTTCACGACATGTAGGCCAGAGAGCCAAATTTTGTATGGGATAGAATCCCAAATTTTGTCTTTAGACACAACTTTATCATATGTATTCAGCAAAACACTTTTATATGTGATTATATACATGTGGACTTATTTCTATGACTTATTCATTTACAATGGCTTGTGTGTTTGATTTATGATGTATTTTTTATGTATGAGCTAGATGCCAATCCAAAATGTACTTAGCCAATGAGTCAGCTACAAAATTGAATTCTCTTGGTATATGTTGATATGAAATGTAATCAAAAGATCATTCCAAGAGGCATACCCTTCTAAATAAGCGAAGTAATATAGGATCGCGAACAATGTAGACACAGTTTAGGTGGGACACCACGAGTTGGGAGTCTAGAAAGACTGATAAGGAGTAGATTCCAAGGGAAGCAACTTCAATTAAGAGTTCGATGACTGCATGGTACTCTACAATGTTGTTGGTTGCGGGGCCCAAGCAAGTGCCTCCCGAGGATACCAACTCGCCAGCGGGAGAATAGATAACCCATGTTATGGAAGTGAGGTTCCGAGTGTGTCAACTAGCACCATCTGTGAATCTGTAGTAGGCAGACATCTGTGCATAAAATCACAAGTCGAGGTAAATGAGGATACATGAAATAAAATCCATGCACACACACACAAAAGAAATAACTAAAAACAAGCTATGTACATTATGTACAAAATGTTTCGCGTAGGATAAAACTACGCGTAGAAACATATTAGGTACAGCCCATTGCAGGGCCGTGCCAAAGGTGTAACGTCACAGTCAACGAGCTCATAAGCTCCTTTTTCCAATACACGCTTTATAATGAAGGGACCGTACCACATCAACTCTAGATTTCCTTTTCCTAGTTTGTCATGCATTTGGTCATATGTGAGTACGCGGACGCCTTCGTTGAAAATCCGAGGTTGAATGGATTTGTCATATTGTGCTTTGATGTGTTTCTTATGGGCTTTGCTAGCTAAAGCAGCGTCACGGTGGGTTTCATCTAGCTTGTCTAGATACAAAAACCGTTCCTCTTTGGAAGTGGTATTGGGAAGTAGCTCTACAGCTATCTTCAATGACGGAATTTCACATTCAATCGGAAAAATGGCTTCTAGTCCATACACCAGTTGGAATGGTGTGAACCCGGTAGCGCTTTTCACTGAGGTTCGGTAGGCCCATAGTGCCGAAAAGAGAGCTAAGTGCCAATTGGACTTATGAGTATCCACAATGCGCTGAATCATGCACTTCAAAACTTTGTTTATGGCTTCGACTTGGCCGTTGGACTGTGGGTAGTATAGGGTTGAGTTTTCATGATTAAAACCCAACTTAGCACTCAATTCTTCAATCATATGGTTCCTAAAGTGGGACTCATGATCGGTCACAATATACTACAGAAATCCGAACCTAGCTATGATGTGGTTGAATATGAATTGCACTGTTGTTTTACCGTCTTCTGCAAAAGTAGGCATCGCTTCAGCCCATTTTTTGAAATAATCAACAGCTACTATGACATATCTATGCCCCCCGGCTGAAGTGGGCTTACAATGCATGACATCGATGCCCCATTTGGCGAAGGGGCCGACGACAACAACAGGGTGAAGTGGAGTAGGATGCGAGTGTTTCTTGCTATGGAAGAATTGACAGGGTGGAAATTTCTTGACCGTTTCAATGCAATCTTTGAAAATCGAGGGGTAGAAATATCCCACTCATAAAATATTCTGGTTCGTAGCCATCCCAGAGAGATGACCGCCACATGGTCCATAGTGGAAGTCATTAAGAACGTGTTCAGCCTTGTCCAAAGTTAAACAACATCGAAGAACGGTGTCGACACCTTGGCGATAAAGGGTATCGTTAATGATGAGGTAGTACTTGGCATGATGTCGGATGCGTCGACGTTCATCGTGGTTGAGTTCGGGCCGAAAACATTGGGTTTGGAGATAGAGTATGATATCCCCATACCATGGATTGGATGTGCCAATGAGGAACAACGATTCATCGGGGAGAGAATCAATGGGCTTTGGTTGCTCAATGACATGGGGCAAAGTACAAATCAGCTCTGCGAAGACCAAATATTTCTTGGATTTTGCTTTGGCAAATTCCAAGTCAAACTCTTGAAGGACAACAATCCAACGAGAGTATTTTCCTCCAAGCACTTGACGTGTGAGGATGTAGTACATTGGATTGAAATCAGCGATGACAGTGGTCTGGCGGAGCGGAATGTAATGGCGAAACCTTTGGACAGCAAAAACTGTAGCCAAAGCCAGTTTTTCAACATGCAAGTAGTAGGTTTCAGAGTCAAGGAGACTCTTACTAATATAATAAACTACATGTTCTATGTTATTGGCGTCTTCCTAGAATAACACCATGCCAATGGTGGAAGTGGAAGCTGCAAGATATAAGATGTAATCCCATGTGTAATTGGGGGGTTGAATTACAGGATCCTTAGTGAGGGTTTCCTTTAGATTATCAAAAGATCATTGGGCTTTGTCGTCCCAAAAAAATGGAACGTTCTTTTTCAGAAGCCTCATGTAGCCTTTGGTGATCTCAGCAAAATTGCACATGAAAAAGCGTAGAAATTTTACGTGCCCTTGCAAAATTTGAAGTGTTGGTATGTCCATGGGCGAAGGCAGATCTAGAATGGCTTCTACCTTTGCTGGGTCTAAACGTATACTGTATTTGGAGATTATGAACCCCAATAGTTTTTCGGCTTCGACACAAAAGATGCACTTGTGTGGATTTAAACGAATATTGTAGTGGCAGCACCTGGAAAAGATGATGCTTAAATGATTTGGGAGATCACCCAGAGCCTGAGAATGGGCGTGGAGGTCATTAAGATATGGTTCTACAACATGTTTAATGTCGTGAAATGCGTATGACATCTCTCGTTGGAAATTTGCCCCAACATTCTCGAGGCCAAAGGGTAGCTTTCGGTATGCAAAGGTTCCCCATGGGAAAATGAAGGCTGTCTTATGTTGGTCGGTGGGGAGTATCTCTATCTAATTATAGCCAGAGAAGCCATCCATGAATGAAAAGTTGACACTCCTGGCATAGTTATCGATAATCTGGTCAATAAACGGAGTTGGATAGTTGTCTTTTGGACAAGCTTTGTTCAAATCGCGGTAATCGACACAGACTCTAATCGTACCTTGTTTCTTTTCCACGGGAACGATATTAGACACCCATTATATCAACAGGTCAGGATAAATAAAACCAGCACGCAGAATTTTTTCAATTTTTGCTTTGATAGCCGCTGCCTTGCAGGGATAGATGGGCCAGAGTTTCTGTCGAACTAGTCGGGCACCAGCAAAAGTTTGGATCTCATGGACTACAATGGAAGGGTCTATTCCTAGAATTTATTCATAAATCCAAGCAAAAACGTCGCGGAATTCTTTGAATAAGGAAGTATAGAAATCCACCTCGGTGGGAGTACATGTCTTTCCTATGTGAATGTTTTCCACGACACCAGGTTTCACTAAAATTTGAATAGGAGTAGTTTCCATGATGTTGGCCAAGTTTCCTTCGGAAAATATATCATCAAATGAAGTGGGAAACTTGGGTTTAACAATTTCAAGTGACCTGTTGGATTTGGTGTCTTGCTCGATTGCTTGGATAGTAGGAAAAGAAGACTGATAATGGTAATCTTCCCAGGGTGGTTCATCGATGCACATAACCTCCATAGTCGATTCGTCGAAAGGAAAAATAAGTGTGAGAGGATCGATAAGTGACGACGATGGGCCAGCCTCAGCCGAGAGCTGTTCCATAGCATGATGTGTAGTAGGGTCAACCCAATTTGTGGCTAACTGGATCGCTTGATAAGTTGCGAGGTTCATGTTTAAAGGCATGGAGTCACCATAGGTTTCAAGCTATGTAGGACCCGGTATCACCCAAGAATCAACAAATCCATTTGATGGGGTGATACTTGATGATATCATGTTGATGGCATGTATAGGGGATCTGAGCTCTGGGAATACTCTGATGAGGGAAGAATCCTTCATAAGACCAACGCCAACATCTTTGAAACGGTACTAAGACTAACCCAACAATGGAACATTATGGGCGGAGTTCGAATGAATGTCTGGAGTACAGAAGTCTAACTGATCTATAGTGACAATCTTCCCTTGGTGAGGAAATTGTACTAGTCGAAAGACAGAAGATGCAATGGCGGTCATGGCGTAGAACCAATTATGGCCGAGTAGAAGATTATAATCCAATGGTGCATCTACGAATTCAATGTGTATAGATACTGTCTTTCCCCCTAGTTCAACGCTAATAGCAGGAATGAGTCCGTATGGCTGAAAACCGTTGCCGTCAAACACTTTGAGACTAGTGGGAGAAGGTGTAACTTCAGGTGAGCCTATGGCTCTCCAACATGTCAAGGACATGATCGACATGGAAGCACCTTCGTCTAAAATAGTGCGATGGATGTTGTTTCCATGGATCTTTGTTTGGATCTGGAAGGCTAAATGGTGAGAAATCCTAGGTTTAAAATACTCCAAGTTAAACATAATCATGTTAGAATTATCCGGGTCCACTGCCCCCAGTGATGAGAGTAAGGTCCTGCACTGCATGGGGCAATGTTGGAGAACCTCGAGAGTCGACATCACGCATGGTGCTTGAGCTAGGTCCTCAACAATGTTGTAATTTTGGGTTGCTCACGCGTTAGGATTAAATGTTTCCTTTCGGATGGTGCCCTTGGGTGGGTGTAGCACTGTGTCTGTGACAGGTCTCTTGATGTGGAGATGACCGTTGGGGGGAGGGATGATAGAAGGATCTTCAGAAGGAGACTTGCCATTGGCTATCTCTAGTTTGTTTGAACTTGGAGGGGTATCATATGTCCTTGCTCAAGTGGATATATGAATCTCTTCATTACTCGTCATCAAAACTTCATGGTTTGCAGACGTTTCTCCACGGGGTGGGTTGTCCGGATTGCCCCCTTGTGGGGGGTCATGAGTAACCATCTGTTGCTACTGATGGGGGAAAGGATCAGTTAACACTGTCGGGCAGGAGGATCCTTTGACAAATTTATTGACTTTGTCCTTGTAAGGACAATCTCGTGTGTAGTGATCTTCCTGGAAAATCAGGCAGGGGAACTTTTCTTTCCGACATGGTTTGGGATCGTTGTTGGTTGGTTGCAGCTTGGGGTTCTCCTGTTGGTTAGAAGTTTTCTTGGATTTTCCATGGTTATTCTTCTACTTTCCCCCAAATTGTTGTGATGTGGATTGAACTGCATTCACCTCGGAGGAAGGGGCAGGAGAGGGGGAATCTTTGGGAGTAGCCTGGGGTGGAGAGGGGGAAGCAGTAGCTTGTTTCCCACTCGGTTTGGGTGCAGGATGAGCCTTAACTGAACCGACGATGCCGTCAATGGGGGGTTCAGTGGTAGGCTTGGTTGGATCAGTAGTGGTGCAGGAGGCATGGGGAATAAGCTCATATAAAGTTCTGGATTGGGTATATACCAAATCCATATACTGAGCGCGAGAAATCGCTTGTTCCTCCGTGACAGGTCCGCCCATGGCAATATCCCTGGTGATGGGAGGCAGAAATGACTTCGTGAACCAATCAGCATGTAACTAGTCTGGAATGGGTGCCTTAATTAACATGCGGCGTTGACACCACTCATGAATATGATCTGAGATATGTGTAGAAGTGGTTTGACGTAATGAGGTCAACAAGTCTGTTCCAGTCTCATACCGGATGGGGAGCTGGAAATGTGTCAAAAACTGCATGGCCAAGGTATTGAAATCATGAAAGTAGTGTTGTGGCAGCTCGATGTACCATTTTTCTGTCGTACCATTAAGCGTATGTTGGAAGAGCCGTAACCGAATGGATTCGTCCATCAATGAGTTCAAAGAACACCAAATATGGAAGGTCATTACGTGGTTCTTGGGGTCTTCCCCAGGTTTGGAATCGAACTTGGGAATGTCCATGTTGGGGATGTGGCCAATGTGGTTCATGCCATATGGGATCGTTAATAAGTCTCTACAAATTGGGCAATTCTAGCGTAGCCAAGAAGGGAAGTTGACGATTGGGTTGCGGGTACGAGTAGTAATTGTATGGTGTAGGGATGCCTGTAGGATCCTGCACAGCATAATGCTGCATATTGTACCCATACATGTTTCCTGCGGGATACTGTTGGAAGTTCTGAGGATAGTAGACCATCTGGTTAGCTAGTTGTGTGTTCGAAATCATGGGATTGATCGTCTGATTCAGAATCACAATAGTGGTCGGTTGTTGAATGTTCTGCTGAGTAGGGATAACGGGTATAGTAGCCTGGGGTTGTTGTGTCCCAGGAATGTTTCTTGTTCCTTGTTGGGGTATAGTTCCCTGGGATTGTTGCGTCCCGGGGATGTTTCCAACACCTTGATTGGGTGGAGGATTGCCTATACCAGGGTTAGGGGATGCCTGTAAGAATGGTATCCATGGAATATTGGTTCCACCCTAATGAAGAGGTGGAGGCTGAAGAGGTGGGTTCCATGGAGTATTCGCGGTTGAAGGATAGGGAATGTCGGAGTTCAAGTTGAGGGGAATGAAAGGTTAAGTAGGTTTCCCCCAGCTTGATTCCAGTTTCTGAACAAAGAGTATCCCCCACTCTGTGGGATTTGGGATCCCCAAGAAGGAAGTGTACCTGACGAGGGATGTTGGAAATGGGATCCGGTTGGGATACCAGCATGAGGTTGTTCGCTGCCAGGTGAATTATACGTGCCCAACTGAGCAAATGGTGCTGATTGAGAGGGTTGTTGAATGGTACCAGTGGGGGCGTTAACGAGTGGTATTCCTCCAAATTATGGGCCTTGTTGAGCCGATTGAAAAGAAGGAGGTGTTTTTTGAGTAGCCCTGCTTTGAACAGTACCAAGGGGTTTCCCTCTAGCAGAGGGATTGGATGGTCTGGTTGGAGGAGGTTGGTTACTGGGGCCAATGTTCCCAAGAGATGATTGTCCTCTTGCTGTTGGGTTTGATGGTCCTGGAGGGGGTTGGTTATTGGGATCAAAGGTTCCAGTAGAAGGTTGTCCTCCAGAAATGGTGTAAATGGTGGCCGAAGGTGTACCTTTGGTTGAAATAGATGATCCAACAGTACGAGTAGAAGTTCTTCCGATACTAGTAAGATGGGGTAGTGTCGATTGGCCCATAACACTAAAGGTGCTGATTTATGGGGGGGGTCTTCCATAGGTTTCAAGTGGGGACAGTGAGAACATTGGGCTATCCCTCATAAGCGGTGTGTCCCTTGAAGGAAAGCCGAACATAGTGTGCGACAATTAGTGTGGAGAATTTAACCGAGGGGTATCAAGCGTCACATCCATGGGGTCTTGAAAAATAGGAGGATCATTGAGGGATGGTCCCAGATTTGTATCCTGTGGAGTGGAGGCGGGGTTAAAAATGCGAGCTGGCCAATCGAGGTCCAGAAAGAGGTCGGGTAAAGTAAAATCTGAGGGTTCAGATCCGTTAGCATAGGAGTGATGAAATTCTGTGCTAGACGGAATATGGGGAGCTCGATAACCAGGAGGATGGGTAGCAGGGGGGTATCGGGAAGCCGATGAGAGCATTTGCTCCGTATCACGTTTGAATTGTTCCGATGCTAAAGGAGAGTTAGCCAAACTAACCATGCTAGATTGGATAGACTCCATAATCTCTTGTCTTGAGGGGAGGTCAGGGAGGGATACGGAGAACAGTATATTGCTAGAAGAACCCATTTCATGAGTGTGAACACCTGGTGGTGTAGTGGTGGCAGGCGGAGGTTCCGCCTGGGAGGTAAAAAAGTCAAACTCAAGTTGAAACATTGTGGTAGGTAGTTTGGTTTCTTCAACAACTTCAATGTGTCCATCTGGGACTGGAATCAACTCGGACGTGTCTTCGTCGGATCATTCAATAGTTCCAACAGATCCTTCAGGAACATTGTAGAAAGTGTCTATTGGCGGGGTAGTGCTAGCGTCTGGGAGGGTGATGACCTCCGGTATAGCATCATGTGCAGTACTGACTTCAGCAACTAATGTATTGTCCACTATAGGAGGAATTTCTGGAATGACAGTGGGTTGTGGGATAGCCGGAATCTCAGGTATATTACTAGTTTTAGGAACTGTAAGAGGTTCTAAGACAGTGCTGTGAGTTACAGGTACAGAAGGAATTGAAGATGTAGTACGGATAGGTGGTGGAACATTCCACCGACCAGCCCGGTAGCCGGCAAGGGCCAAAATACGTGATGCAGGTGGAACAAAAGTCCGTGGTGGTGGGCTTCATCCTTGTATCCTCCGTGATCTCCATGGATCAGACATAATGATGGGAATACAAGTTTCGGGGACAGTCTCGTAGAAAATAACTCAAAAACCCTAAATTCGTCGAGTGTGCAAAAGGGGAGCTAGAAAAAGACAAGGCTCGCAGGATAAAAAGGTAAGCTCAAAAAACTATACTGAGACCAGTGTCACAGCAAGCGAACTGGAACAAAGGTGGCCAGAATGCCAACAAGCAAAACTAAAAAGAAAAATGACCCTCTAAGAAGATGAAATAGCAAGCAAAACCTCCTAACTAAGAGTTGGAGACCTCAACAAGTTGTATCCTTTGTGAGGTGATGAAATCCAAGTCGAACAATACAAAATGAGAGACCAATATTGGAAGGATATCCCTCTACTGAAAGGGATCTTAGGTAAAGAGCCCTAGAAGAAAAGTCACTAAGCTACCTTGTTCATGGCATGTCGAAGAAGGATACTGACACTTCTGCCTTATCACCCCTATATCACCTATACGATAGAGTACAAGGAATACAATGGATTGATGTGCCTTAGGCGCTAAGTGGAGTGCGGCATTCCACAAAGTCCATCCAGAACTAATCCTCGCAGCTTACCCCCGAAACGACGGGAGGCCCTCTCCACAAATTGGTCGATGACCGTGTCAATAAATACTAGAGGATTTTAGCACCCTAGAGGACAACAACTATGTCTCAAATGAAGATGACAAGGGGGAATTATTTGGATGCCTATCCCCGGTGTCCTACCTAACTAACAAATTCTTTTTCTCCTCAAGTGAGGTTATAGTGTGTTGAGTTAGGGAGTGTAAATTTTAAGGGTTGTATTACTCAATCGGGTAAATGGAAGTGAAACTTCTAGTGTTGTGACGACTCAAACCATGCAAATGAAGATGAATCGAAATGAGCCTTTCTGTTCGATGAAATCTAGTTAAATTAAAGGGGGAGTTCTTCGATCACAATGCATGAACTTTTTCAAAAGAAATGAAAAAACCACTTCAAAAACAAACTTTTTGTTTTCTTTTTAAATAGGCCAAACTAATGAAAACTAGTTTCAAAATGTAATTGATCTATAACTAATGGCTCTTAAAAAATGAGTAAAATTATGTGACAAACAATGATAAGTGATTCACTTCCTAATATGCAAAATTATAAATTTGATCTTTTCACCAAAAGCAAGACAATGTTCCAAAAGAAATCTTTCAATGTTGATTTTGATAACAAGAATGGAAAGTTATTCTATAAGAACAATGTAGTCTTGAAAACCATATAATCAAGGAAAGGAAAACAGTAGCAAAACTTGATTATCATGAAAGGACCAAGCAAATGCGAAAATGATAAGGAGGTGACCAATATGGGTATGGTGCCACTAACTCAAGATATCCAAGCACAAAACAAATCAAATCAAACCACAATAGACTTGCAACTTGGTGAAAAGTGACAAGGTATGTAGACAAAAGGCAACAGGTAATGAATAAGTAGGTATGGTGATGACAATGACCACGAATCCAAAGATGGCCAAGGTGTCTACAAAACTTCAAAAAGTGGAATGCAAGCATTGTACTACAGCTAGGCAGGTTACAAAGGTCTAATAAATATCAGAGCAACAACCAAAAGCAAAGAAGTCAAAAATTGACCAAAAATAACCAAGCAAACTGAGAAAAATTCCTTTTTTACAGAGATTATCGCGTGTCTGTAGTCAGCCCAAGCTCGGTAATGATGAATTATCGCATTCTGGAAAGAGTGTGGGTTGCGATAAACTGGTAATTATCGCTCTGTAGGAAATGGTAGGGGCGCGATAATTCTCAGACAGAGGAAAAAGGAGGGAATTTGAGAAAAGTTTTTTACTTTTCAAGGGTTTGTCAACCCAGAGGACTCACTGATCATTGATAGAGGTCTAATGCAGAGGGGAGGGGGGTGAATGGAGGTCAAAAGAGACCAACTTTCACAACTAGTTTGAAAGAAGAGCAAATTTATAATAAAAAATGAATGAAAGTAAAAAAAACTCAAACAAAAGGGGTTCAAACCCGTGGAGTCGCCAGTTTTGTTGTAGAGATTTCTTCCTACGGGTAACAAGAAGCCCTCTTAGGATAAAGTAAGATAAAATAACTCTATGCTAAGACAAAAATGAAACAAATGCGATCTTGAATCCTAGATTAAACAAGCACTTCAGAGTTTCTGTATTGAAGAGAATGAGAGGAAGTAACTCACCTTTCACTCTTGATATTTGTCCTGCTCATCGTTCAGATCCCAAAGTCATCGTGACGAACCTGTTGAGATCAAACAATACAAAAGCATATACAATTCTCCAATATCCCTGAATCACAAGCTAGAATCCAAATCCATATAGATACAAATCATGAAATTGAAACACGATCAACACACATGAGTTGGCAAACAAGACAAGTAAAATTTATTACAACTTGAAGATTCTTACAAAGATTGCTTGATGTCCAAGCCAACTTCAGCTCCAAGTACTTCCTCTAGCTATCTCTACAAAAGGCTCGAGATCATAGGTTGGATGCCCCAAAAGTCCTCCCTTTGGCCCATGGAAGGCCTCTCCTTTATAGTGTTTGGAAGGGTTAACCAAAAGGAGAGTAAAATGGATCTAATGAGTGTTTAGTGGATCAGGCCTACTAAACAGAGAGAGGGGTTGGGATCGAATCAAAGCTGGTAATCCCAAGAAGATCTCTCAAAAGGTAAGATCCAAGATCCATGGAAAAAAGGCTAAAACAGGATTATCGCGCCCCTGGGTCTAAGCATAACACGGCATTATCGCGCCCCAGGGTAGGAGCATAGTGCGGTAACCCTAATTATTGTGCCCCAGGGTAGGAGCATAGTGCGGTAACCCTAATCATCGCGCCCCAATAGATGTGCAAAGCGCGATAATTCCTACAGATTGGGTTAGTTTGGGTGACACGTGGCAGGTAAGATGTTGTCTTCGGTATTCAAGCAATAGACTTCACTCCTGGGTGTCCAGATGATCATTAAGGGGAAGTGTCATTTAGGTCACTTGGTGTAAGTATGCGACACTAGGGATCAGTGTGTAATATTGAGGTATAACACACAGCTATGAATAAAATTGTGGGTGTTTCCATTGTCAACCAAAACAATCACCCCATGATGCTTAATGTATCCAATTAGTTTTAGGGGCAGAAAGACTAGATAAAGCATGGAGGGAAATTAGGGGTTCTTCCTGAGGTGCATTCGGAGTTGGTTCTTCATGCAAAGGAGTGGTATCTCCACCTACAAGGTCAAGACTGCATTCCTCTAGTATGTATTCAAATTGGTTCTAGGAAGACACACCCATCTAAAATATTTTTGTTCTTTACATTTGTGGCTTGGCACGTACCTCTCATCACAATTATAGCAAAGTTTTAATCATTGGTGTTGTTCCATTTCTATTGAGGATAACTTGTGGACTTTTAGTGGTTGAGAATATGACGGGGTTGTAGTAAGGGTTATTGAGGAGTGAGTATATGAGATGAAAGAGGATCTTTTGGATTATGCCTAAAAAATTGTCTTAGCTTCTAGAGCCCATTGAGAGGATTTCAAACAAGTAGGTGGCCACTTCATGAGAACTTGTGCTCTAATATCTTCCTTGATACCACTAATAAAACATTCCATATAAAAAGAATTAGTTGAGCCATCTATGCAAATGCCCAATTACTCAAAGCTGGCATCAATAATGTTGGTTATTGTCCCTCATATTTGGAATAACTTAGTTAGCATGCCCAAGTAGTGAGTGTCTCTATCAAAATGAGCATAGATGGCTTTAACAAAATGACTATAGGCAATGTAGTTGGCATAGGATTTTTTATGCCATTGCCACCATTTCCATCATTCTTGATCCAAGTATAAGAACCCCCTCAAAGTTTCATCATATCCGTAGTAATTCCATGGAAGGTGAAGTAGTGATCCATCTAGGTAACCCAACTATTGGGTTCATAACCATCAAACGTATTCATTTTTACCTTGGGATAGTTGTGCCACAAGTTGTTTTGGGTTTCATAGGAGTGTGAATTATTGCAATACCCACCACCATTGTAAGATTTAGACCCCTCTGGTTTTTCTGGCAACTCCAATTGAATCCCCTTGGATTTAATAAGGGGACCCAAGTTGTCCATGAAAATATCTAGCTTATGTTGGAGTGACTCAAACTTAGTATCAAGTTGGATGACCTGATTGGTGATATTAGTTTCTAGCTTTAGTTCAATCATATTAATCTTGTGGTCCAAGTACTTGATCGCAGTTTCCATTCTTATAGATATGGTGTGAACCATCAATCTGTGGGTATGCAAAAAGGTTATGGGAGATTTTTTCCATGACGATTAGCATAGAACAAGGATTCGTTTGAGATAGGTCTCATATAAGGATGTAAACAAGATACAAACCCCTTTTGGTAGGAATTTGTGGCTCATGTGGTAGAGGATAGGGTTGGTAGGGTAGGGTCCTATAGATAAGGGATTATCATGTGATATATCTCTCTTATATAATGACAGAGTCCAATAGTAGTACTCAACCCAATATCTCATGGAAAAGACTAAGGAGGCTTAATTGTGCTTGTAGTCATACTACCTGACTACCCAAGTAATATAGAGTATTATTTCTAAGTGTTGTGCTCAGTGCCACTGTATCGGAAAGACATTGAATTAGGTTATCTAAATATAATTACAAGTCACCTAGGGGAGTTCCAATATACCCAAGGATATGTGGAAGTGAAATTCTCTATATGGGTGTTGTCTACTCGAAGGGGTACCAATAGGGCTTACACAGGTTTCCAACAAGGTGAAACAGGCTTGTATTTCTTGCCTGTATTCTTCCCTTACCACATATTTACCCATTGAATAATAGATAATTGTGTTATTTATAGGAATTGGAAGATGTCTCTAGCCTTAAAAAATCTAAAATTAATGGCTTAGGAAAGTGCTCTGATACCAAATGTTTTGTACCTTTATTGATGGAAGCAATGTTCACTTGCCTCTTCAAGGGGAAAACCTCTAGATGATGTCAACATCTAATTACAAAATACTTCATAAGAAGTCGCATTCCATTGCTTCTACTTCTTTATATATCTAACCTCATAGGTACTTTCTAGAGAAGGAAGTTTCTAGTAGGTGGAACCTTCTAGATACGTCCCATGGAAGGAATTTTCTAGAGATGGAAATTTCTAGTAGGTGGAACCTTCTAGATACTTCCCGAAATTTTCTAGGAGGTGGAACTTCTAGTAAGCCTTCTTACAAATTATTGTTTCTTCATACTACATGTAATTTATGGGCCTTTTTTTAATTATGATTACCTCAATACATAGAATCCTATATATCTACTTAAGAGGTTAGGGTAGGAGATTCTTAACATAGAGAGTTAGGAGGTGGTTATGATTATGGTTTCATATATATCTATAAATAAGGATGGAGTCAGGCTCGTCATGGAGCATGTGCTGAAGTATATTACAATTGGAGCTTAGGTCATTGAGATGTTTCCCCACCATAAGAGGCAAGTGAAAAAGAGTGGACTCCTTCCATAAAAGGATCATTGTATGGTGTTTTCCCCTTAAGTGTATTTTGGTAAATAAAGAATTGAGAATTTGTGATGTACTTTTTGTGCTTCAAGTTCAAGGGCTAAGGATCATAGTAGGTGGTATCCGAGCTCTTTCTTGGGTCGGAAAAAATGGATTCTATAGTGATGGCCACATGGATTATAGAGGATATATATTTTTCAAGAGTGCACATTTTTTTGTCAAACCAATGCCATCAAATGTACAATGGCCATGAGATTTCATAATTATGGTCGAATAGAAATTCCTATCAATATTGAGGTATTTTTTAATTTCAAATTTGTTCCTTCAAAAACTAAGCTCTCATATTTATAGCAGTTTAAGGCCTCGTACATGGATATATTTCCCCATCATTGAGGAATTATGTCCATCTATTAGTTCATAAAGCGGTGAGATCGAGAGAAATTAGGATGATGAGTTGGTTTGGACATGGATCTTGATGAATGGATCTCTCACTGCAAAGTTGGCCTATGAGGCTTATCTCTTGGATAAAGGGAAACTATTATCAAATGGTGGGGGTATTTTTTTGGAAATGGTAGAGTCCATTGAAGACTCAATTCTTTGCAGGACAAGCGATGGCTAATCAGATTCTAACTTGGGACAAAGGTCGAAAACAAGGTTGGCAAGGACCAAATCAATGTTCCCTTTGTCGATTGGATGCAGAGACAGTTGATCATTTCTTTGTGTCATGTCCATATGCGTCATAGGTATGGCATGACGTTTTTCAATTAATGAAGTGTTCTAAGACAGTACTAAATTCCACTGTTCTAAGACAGTACTAAACAAACTCTCTTTGCTGCCGCAGGCTTTTTTGACTCTAAATATTATTTTCGCCAACCATTTAAATACCCCACTATGCCTTCCCTCTTCTCATTACTTTTTACTGCTCTTCCAGAGCGTTCTGCTATACTATCCTTTATTTGGCTGTTTTGAATTGTATTGACTGGATATACAATCTCAGATTTTTATTTTACGAAGAGAAGATGGTTGAGCAAGAAGAATCATGTCGGGTTGAAGGATGGGCTGCCAACGACGACTCCGGCATTCTCTCGCCCTTCAACTTCACTCGCAGGTTACAGCGAAAATATTAATGCTTGTGGTTAACCTTTTTCATTTGTAAGAGATGAAAATTCAGTTTCATTTCATTGACAGTTTTCATTTATTTTGACAGGAAAACTGGATCCCATGACGTAACTTTCAAGGTCGCATACTGTGGAATCTGTCACTCTGATTTGCATCAAATTCGGAACGAATGGAAAATTTCTCAATACCCAATGGTTCCAGGGTAATGTCTTTCTATTTTGTTTTGTTACCAACCTACCTCATTGGCTAGCAATGACCGCCCAATTTTAATTTGCATTTACTCGTATGAAATTGCAGACACGAAATTGTAGGGACTGTACTTGAAGTGGGATCAAAGGTGAAGAATTTCGCTGCTGGAGATCGCGTGGGCGTAGGCTGTATGGTTTGGAGTTGCCAACAATGTGATTATTGTGCCAAAGCTAAAGAACAGTACTGTGAGAAGGTTATTTGGACGTATAACAGCATTTATGTGGATGGATCTCCCACCTTTGGAGGTTATTCATCTCGGATGGTTTGTGACCAAAGGTATATATATATAGTTTTACAAATTCATGTATTGTAAACAATTTTATTTTAGATAAAATGCAGTTTTGATCAATTCTGTCGTGTGTAATTAAACAGGTTTGTTGTGAAGATCCCGGAGAGCCTGCCATTCGATGCAGCAGCACCATTGCTGTGCGCAGGAATAACTGTATACAGCCCCATGCAACACTTCCAAATGACACAGCCGGGAGGAAGCCTTGGCGTTGTGGGGCTTGGCCGTTTGGGACACATGGCTGTCCAATTTGGCAAAGCTTTTGGACAGCAAGTAACGTGATCAGTGTTGGAATAATGTAGAAATAGTAGGCAGGTTGATTGGGATTGGGTTGATGTGTACTTTCTATATTCAGTATCTAGAGGTTTGAGATCCATACTTTATGGATCTATGGTTTGGTTTGTTGTGACTATCTACACCTATATATTGTAATCTCATTTCAATAGTTAATTGAATTGGTTTGACCATTCCCTTGTGTATGAGAGTGAGCCTTTGTGCTGTGCTTCTCTTTGCCTCTTCGTGTATAAGTTAATTTGGTATCAAAGCCCATAGTGGCATGTTGGTGTGAAGAGCCCATTGCGGCCTATTGTGGGAGCCAGCTATTGCTGTGATTTTTCTTTGGGCTGGGAAAGCCGTGAGGAATGTGTGAAGAACCCATAGTGGTGAGAAGAGGCTGAGTGGCCTGTTGTGCTAGCCGTTGTTGAAATTATCCAAGCCCACTGTGGCCTATGGCGTGAAGAACCCTCGTGGCCGCCATTGTGAGAACTCAGATCCTCGCTGAAGCAAGAGTAACCCGCACTGGCAGAAGAGGACATCGCTCGGCCTGGAAGGAGCCATTGAGAGAGAGAGGCCTCGAGCTATTGAAGTCATGAAAGAGACCCTAAGACAGCAGCGTAGAGAGCCGATTGGCCGTGGTGTGAAGCTGCCTGTGTGTGCTTCTTGATCAGCACATGTTGCTATAGCCTGCAAAAGAAAAAGGGTGTGTCGTGAACTCAAACAACCGGTGGATAATGTTTTTTTGGTGAAACCCATTTTTTTTTCCCGTGAACTCAGACTACCGCGAGCAGCAAGTCTGCTAGGGCGCGGTACCCTTGAACTACCGCAGGTCCATACACTACAGGGGCACGGTAACACCACAGTACCGCGAGTTGACATGCTAATAGGGAGCGGTACTTCACTCGTGGCCTTATGCGTTTTTCTTGAATCGAAACTGCCGTGTGCTTCCTGGCCAGTTGAGAGCGGTACTGCATTCTGTGGCTGCTGCAAAGGTACTTGAATTTTTTTTTATTTGATTAGTCGTGCATTCTCTCCCTAAGACTAGGTGCAATAGCTGCCGCCACTCAACAACAGTTGGCTGATACATACATCAATGAGGCCTCCAAATTGAATGGAGAGAACTATGTCAACTGGAAATTCAAGTTGCAGACTGTTCTTGAATTATTTGGTGGTTGGACGATTGTGAATGGCACTGAGTTGAAGCCTGCAGATCCAGTGCTCCTTCTCGATTGGAAAAAGAGGGAAGCCAAAGCCAAGGTAACTCTGCGAATGTTTGTGCAAGATAAGATCATCCCTCACATCAGAAATTGTGACACGTCTAAAAAGACATGGGATGTGCTCAAAAGTCTATATGAAATCACTTATGCAAATCGGATCTTGTTTCTGAAGACCAAACTGCTGTCAATCAAGATGGAAGCAAACGAAGGGGTAAGTAAATTTATTTCTCGCATTAAAGATTTGAGTGATAACTTGGCTGCCATAGGTGAAGCAGTAAATAGTACTGATCAAGTAACTATCACCCTAAAAGGTTTACATCCAGATTTCAAAGTGTTTATTTCAACACTTGTAGCGAGAGAAAAACCCCCAAATTTTGTAGAACTCACAGGTATTCTTCTTCAAGAAGAAGAAAGGATGAAGAACTTTGAACTCGATGCTCAGGGTTCAGATCTTGCACTAATGGCAAGAGGTCGATATATGCACAAAAGCAAACCATGGGGCAGACCATGGAATGGAGACAGAGGCAGCTCATGGAACGGAGATAGAGGCAAACCCTGGAATGGAGATAGAGGCAACTTATGGAACTGAGATAGAGGCAAATCATGGAATGGAGACAGAGGCAAATTTTACTCAAAACAGAAAGGTATGGCTCAGAATGATGATTTTAGAAATAATGTAGATGGTCATTTCAATAGAAATCATTACTACCATGGAAGTCACAATGCAAATCACAATGGGAATCTTGCAAACACAAACACTCAAGAAATTGATGAATTTAGAAATCTGAGATTATTTATTTCTGAGGATGCTCTGTCTGCTGAGACAGATGATAAGAATGCATGGTTCATAGACTCAGGTGCATCTGCACATATGTCTTGTAGGAGAGAATGGTTCGATGAATACAATGAAAAGCTTAATGACACTCACATCTATTTAGGTGATAATAGGTCACTCAAGGTTCAAGGTTATGGAATAGTAAAGGTGAAATTATCTAATGGTGAATTGAAACAGATACATAATGTTATGTATGTGCCTGGTATTAAAAAGAACCTTATCTCTGTTTCAACCATAACCGATTATGACCTAAAGGTAGAATTTGGCAAGTACCAGTGTCATGTCAAAGACATTCGAGACCACTACAAGACTGTTGCTACAGGTTCACGATGTGGAGGACTATATAAGATGGATGTGTGCAAAGACAGTCATCTAGCACTAGCATCCACCATCATCACCACAGGACCTAAAGGTAGAATTTGGCAAGTACCAGTGTCATGTCAAAGACATTCGAGACCACTACAAGACTGTTGCTACAGGTTCACGATGTGGAGGACTATATAAGATGGATGTGTGCAAAGACAGTCATCTAGCACTAGCATCCACCATCATCACCACAGAGGAACTCTGGCATCAAAGGTATGGCCACATTAATCATCATAATCTTATACTACTTCAGATAAATCTATGGTTGAGGGACTGCCTGTAATAAAGAATGTGCATTTAGAATGTAGTGCTTGTGCACTTGGCAAATAGCACCGAGCTGCATTCCCAATACATCAAGAAAACAGACAAACTGATCTGCTTGAATTAATCCTTACAGATGTATGTGGACCTATGCAAACTACATCTTTAGGAGGTGCATAATATTTTCTAACATTCATTGATGACAGATCTAGATACACATGGGTCTATTTTATAAGGAAGAAAGGAGATGTCTTCGAATATTTCAAGGAGTTCAGAATGATGATCGAAAAGCAGACAGGAAAATGTATTAAAATTCTCAGATCTGACAGTGGAGGTGAATACATATCTGGAGCTTTCAAGCAATACTGTAGGGAAAATGGAATCTAGCAACAGTTTACAGTATCACACACCCCTCAATAAAATTGGGTAGCTGAGCGAAAGAACAGGACACTAGTTGAATGTGCTTGCAGTATGCTCCAAGGTAAGCAAATTTCGAATGGTTTTTGCGCTGAAGCTGTCAATACAGCTGTATATTTGAAAAATAGAAGTCCAACCAAGAAATTAGACCTGCAAACACCATTTGAGGTTCTTTATGGATATAAACCTGAAATTAAGCATCTACGAATTTTTGGTTGTAAAGCTTTTGCACATATACCAAAAGATGATAGAAGGAAACTAGATGCTAAATCACTTGAATGTGTCTTTGTTGGATATTGGCATGATCGCAAAGCTTATAAGTTGTTTCATCCTAGCACTCATAAATTAATTGCTAGCGGAGATGTAGTGTTCCATGAACATACAGATATAACTAACAAATCAGAACAATGGCATAGTCTGACTAACAATGATGATCATGTCAAGTTAACCTCAATAGTTCAGGAACATGAAGTGGAGGAGCCACAGGAAGAGCATAATAACAGAAGCAGCAGTGAAAGCAGCAGAAACAGTGGTGAAAGTAACAGAAGCAGCATAAGCATGAGTACTTCAACAAGTTCAGAAGAAGATACAGCAGAAAACAGCAGAATTATGGATGGCACCTACTCAGGTAATCTAATGCTAAGAAGGTCAACCAGACAGACTCGTCTCCCTCCAAGGTACAATGACTATGCTCTAATGTCTAATTTAATGAATATCAATGAACCAATGAATTACAAGCAAGCCAAAAATTCAGCAGAGTGGGTTGAAGCAATGAATGAAGAATATAACTCAATTATGAAAAATCAAATTTGGGAATTAACCGAGTTACCAGAGGATAAGATACCCATAGGCTGTAAATGGTTGTTTAAATAAGCTTAAATCAGATGGCAGCATAGAAAGATTTAAAGCAAGACTAGTAACAAAAGGTTATACTCAACAGGAGGGAATTGACTTTGAGGAAACTTTTGCACCAGTAGCAAAATTAAACACCATAAGAATTCTGGTTGTATTAGCTACAGTTCATAATTGGAATATCCATCAATTAGATGTAAAATCTGCCTTCTTAAATGGTGAACTTAAAGAAGATGTATATTTAGACCAGCCTAAAGGCTTTGTGTAGAAAGAACAGGAGCATCTTATTTGTAAGTTAAAGAAAGCTATCTATGGATTGAAACAGACCCCTAGGTCATGGTATATAAAGATTGATACCTTCTTTAATCAGAAAGGTTTTGTGAAAAGTCAAAGTGATCCTAATCTTTATGTGCAGAAAGATAAGGAAGAAAATATTTGCCTAATATCTTTATATGTCGATGATCTCATTATTACAAGAAATGCATGTAAGTTGATTGCAGAAATCAAAAATCATTTATCACAGGAATTTGAAATGAAAGACCTTGGTGAACTTCATTATTGTTTGGGACTTGAAGTTTGGAAAGAATCCGGTAAAACTATGATCACTCAAAGTAAGTATGTGAAGGAAATATTGAACAGATTCAATATGAGTGATTGCAAAGTATCAGTAATTCCTTTAGAACAGAATGTAAAGCTATGCAGTCAAGATGGAACAAAAGATGTAAATAGTACTTTGTATCAACAATTGGTGGGAAGTCTGAATTATCTCACTACTACAAGGCCAGATATATCATATGCAATCAGTATTCTTAGTCAATTCATGGCTAAGCCAAATGAAAGCCATTGGAAGGCTGCAAAGAAGGTCCTTAGATATTTGAAAGGGACAATGAACTTTGGTCTTTTATATATTGATAAGTTTGATGTTCAATTGGTAGGATTTTTTTACTCTGATTGGGCAGGAAACGTTGATGCCAGAAGATCTGCTACAAGATATGCATTCAACATTGGATCCGGGGTCGTATCATGGAGCAGCAAGAAACAACCAACTGTTTCTCTATCATCCACATAAGCTGAATATAAAGCTATGTCCAGTGCTACATGTGAAGCTGTCTGGTTGAGGAGGATTCTTGAAGATGTTGGAGAAAAGCAAAGAGAACCCACAAAAGTACATTGTGACAATCAAAGTGCAGTCACGCTGGCACACAACCCAGTTTATCATGCAAGGACAAAACACATTGAGCTGCAACATCACTTTGTTAGAGAAAAGATTGAAGCTAAGGAAATCAAACTTCTGTATTGTAACACAAGTGATAATGTTGTTGATATATTTACAAAACCTATTGGCAAGATTCATTTTGAGATTCTTAGGCAGAAATTAGGTGTTGTAGAAAACCCATTTCTACATTAAGGGGGTATGTTGGAATAATGTAGAAATAGTAGGCAGGTTGATTGGGATTGGGTTGATGTGTACTTTCTATATTCAGTATCTAGAGGTTTGAGATCCACACTTTATGGATCTATGGTTTGGTTTGTTGTGACTATCTACACCTATATATTGTAATCTCATTTCAATAGTTAATTGAATTGGTTTGACCATTCCCTTGTGTATGAGAGTGAGCCTTTGTGCTCTGCTCCTCTTTGTCTCTCCGTGTATAAGTTAATTATCAGTACATCGCCTTAGAAGGAAAAGGAAGCCAGAGAGATTTTGGGGGCAGACCACTTCCTCGTCAGCAAAGATCAGAAACAGATGCAGGACGCAGCCAAATCGCTGGATTACATAATTGGCACCGTCTCTGCTGACCATCCGTTGTTGCCCTTTCTCAGTTTATTGAAGGTGGATGGGAAATTTATTTTGGTTGGCATACCTGAAAAGCCTCTTAATCTCCCTGTTGCAGCCCTCACATATGGTAAGTCTCGCCTTCTTTTTGAATGGCTTGTGATGTGATTTATTTAAGCTTACTCTATGGATATGGATACCCTTTTGGGGGATGTCATTAATTTTCAGATGATGAGGGTAATTAAGCCACTAATGGTGTTATTTTTGTTTGGTGTTTGCAGATTGAAGATTTGTAGGGGGGAGTGCGATTGGAGGAGTTAAGGAAACTCAGGAGATGTTAGACTTTTGTGGAAAGCATAACATTTGTTGCATGATAGCGAACATTCCACTCGACTACGTGAACACAACAATGGAACGACTAGGGAAGGGAGATGTCAAGTACCGTTTTGTAATCGACATCGCTCGAAGCTTTTCATGTCCAACGACTAACTGACTGAGATTGAGATTGAGATGATGTTATCATTTTCTTTCACAAATCCTCAAACAGAAGTAGAATCCATTTTCATGTTTGAGTCACTTGTGACGAAATGCGAAATTCTTTTATATTTGTTTATGTATGTAATATTTTCAAGTTTATATTCTATAATAGCTTAATGCTCATGTTTCTAATATTTTCATGGTTCAAGATTGTTGTAATACTTTCAAATTTATACTTTGTAACAGCTTAATGCTCATGTTTCTAATATTGTCAAGTTTATACTCTGTAACAGCTTAATGCTCATGTTTCTAATATTTTCATGGTTCAAGATTGTTGTAATATTTTCAAGTTTATACTCTGTAACAACTTAATGCTCATGTTTCTAATATTTTCATGGTTCAAAATTGTTGTAATATTTTCAAGTTTATACTCTGTAACGGCTCAATGCTCATGGTTCAAGATTGTTGTAATATTTTCAAGTTTATACTATGGAACAGCTTAATGCTCATGTTTTTAATATTTTCATGGTTCAAGATTGTTAATATTTTCACGGTTCAAGATTGTTGTAATATTTTCAAGTTTATACTCACTAACAGCTTAATGCTCATGTTTATAATATTTTCATGGTTCAAGATTGTTGTAATATTTTCAAATTTATACTCTGTAACAGCTTAATACTCATGTTTCTAATATTTTCATGGATCAAGATTGTTGTAATATTTTCAAGTTTATACTCTGTAACAACTTAATGTTCATATTTCTAATATTTTCATGGTTCAAGATTGTTGTGCTTATGTTTTCAAGTCTATACTCTGTAACAACTTAATGCTTATGTTTCTAATATTTTCATGGTTCAAAATTGTTGTACACTTATGTTTTTAATCTTTCAAATTTTCAAGGATATTCTCTTTACATAATTTTAGGATATATATAAATTTTAAATTTGTCATCATGTTGGGAAAGCAGATCTCATTTTCTATTGATAGGGCTTTTAATTTAACTTGATCTTATCAATGAATGTGGTTAAATAATCTTCAAATTGCGCACCTAAAACCAGCATTACAAATTTAGGCTTAAAAAAAGTTTTGATACTATTATTTTATTTACATTTAATTTCATTTTGAATAAAAAAAATTATACGATGAGATGTTTTCAATGTAAACAATTACTTTATATTAGTCTTATATTTATATATATATATCCACCTAAGGCTTAATAAATTAAAGTTTAACATATATTTTTATTAATTATAAATAATGAAATGAAATTGAATCAATATATATATACACAAGATTAAAGAGTTTAATTCATCATATACTCATAATATAAATATTAATATAATCACTTGACTTGAGAATTATCTTTAAACACTTATGTCGGTAATAAACATCTAAATCAATATTTAATTTAATTAATAGTTGAAAAAAAATTTATATTTTTCAAAATAAAAAATATATTGTATACACTTGGCTTGGGCCTTTCATAAGTGCAACAAATCTACTTGTTCATCTTAATAAGGAGAATTTGTAGTGAGATTTTCACTTATTATGAACATATCTCTTGATTTACCATGCTTAATTCAATGATTCAATTTTAAATATAAGATGAAGGGTTGCATAACAAAAAAAATAGTGTTGCTTCATATTTTTGTTATTTTTAATTGGCAAAGCAATATAATTAGAGGGTTTTGTGCATTTTTTTTTGTCTTCTTTCCCTTTTTCAATAATAGAACATATAAAATAAAATAAATAGGGATCTTCTCCCTTTCTAGAAGTGTTATCTTTCACCTTCTCTACATCAAAATTCAATATGACATCAAACATTTTTTTTAAATTAAATATGTTTCTAAAAAGAAACTGTTGAAACATTCTATTCTTTTTAAAATGTCAAAAACATTAATTTTGTATAATCATCATGAAAGTTGATAGAACAACATTAATAAATTAGTATATGATCTAATAATATCCAACAATAACATAATGCTGTATGTTATTAACAAGATATCTTATAATATTCCAATAAGATGACATCAACAAAATGAATGTCTCAAATACACTATATTTAAGTGTACTTTTATGAAAAGATTATATTATAATTTACCACAATATAAACCTTACAACTAGATGTATTTAGTTCTTATCACACAATATGTATTATTACAACTCTATAAAAAATTAATAAAATAATCATATCACTCCTTACCATAATATGATATTACCCCTATCACATTACCATATAGTATAGAATGCCCCTAATACAATATTCTATCTTAAACTTAGATACATCTCAATTGAGGATCAAGACAACCACAACAAATTTGTTCATGTGGACTCAATCATTAGTAAGAATATAATCATGCTATTTAAATTTGTTTACCATAACAATTTTTTCGTAATGAAATGCATAAACCCATAGATCATTAAGAAAAATAACTAATACTTATTTGCAAATAATAAGCAAAATTCCACATCATAATTGAACACTACAAGCAAAATCTGGATACCGAAACGGAACCCACTTTTAAATGCCAATTTTATTTAAATTCCATGATATTAGATTACAAGATCATGTGATCATTAACCATCACATCATGCAACTTGTCACCCAACACCGTAGCGCTACAGAGATCAACCAACATGAACTAAACATTTTTATCTCCACTACCTCCATCACTTGATCCAATATTTAAACACCTCCCTCTCAGCGACTCTACAACTTAGGAAAAGGAAAACCCTTCTATTATAATGCTCCCTTGGAAATCATTTCTTAGTCATGACAAGTAGGTCTTTACACAAGGTATAAATAGCATATTATTGGGCAGTGGCACAACTATTGGGACTATCTCAACCAAGGCTATCCATTGGTAATTCCATTTTAAGTTCTTATGGAAGTGATTTTTCACATGGCATCACAACCATGTCTAAAGTATGACCTCTCATGGTTACATAATCTCATCATAATATTCACAAGTTATAATGACCTTCACATAACTTTCCAAATATTGATCTACTAAGTTAGGCGTTGTTATGTATCTCTTCTTGTTTGACTAAGTTTTGTTAAAAATATCACCTAGATTTATTATCTCTTATGATCTCAAGAGTGCACATGCTATTTCCCAAGGAGCATTCATTGATATGTCTATTTTGAATTTTCTAGAATAATATTTCCAAGGGCCCTCTTTTTCATTTATTTTTATTTTTATTTTCAAAGTATAAAGTTCTATATACTTCATTATAAGCATTGTTCTTATACAAACCATGACACCATTATCAGGGGCCACAGGTACAGGAAGCAAATACAATTTGCATGTCAACTATTTGACTAAATGCTAGAATGGAAAGATTTGGGGAAAATCATCTTCAACTTGTAAATGATGGAATGGAATTTGTAACTTAAAGTACTTATGGATTTAGTGATTTAAATATAATTTATTAAGGTTCTAGTTGCAACAGGGAAGCAAATTATTGACTTCAATTTATAATCATAAGCAAAATTTTAGGTTGCAGTGCTCGGACTTCATGGGTGAAGTGACATACTAGAGGTTGCAACTCTTGGATCTCATGGGTGATGAGTGAATCAGAAAGTTACACTTGGTAGGGAATATGCAGGTGATCGGAATTAGATGAGAAGGATTATGGATGTTGGTCCTAAGGTAAATTCTCATAATTCTCTACCCAGATCATTGGATGAACTGAAACACTCTTGGAGAGGTCCCTGCGGGAACCATTATTTTAGCAAGCACTAGGATTAAAGAATAAGATGAAGAGGTTGTTGGACATCCTGATATAGTGATGAATAAAAAGCTTAACTTAGGTGAAGAGGAAGAGGGAAAATGTGAGGAACAAAGTTCACTTACACATAAGTTACCAAAACATTTAGAATATAAAATAATCCATAATAGGATTAATAATATATTGCGTAAAATATATGAATGAATAATATGAATAACTGAATACAATGAATGCCATATATATAGAAAACCTAGGGGCACTTATCGTAACCATTCACGAAGGAATGTGTCTCTTAGAACAATTAATAATTATTTACTATTTCTATACTTATTAATATTATTTAATATTTATATACTTTATTTATATTATTTTTGTTCATAACATTGCCTTCCTCTTTAGAAATGTTTTTTCCTTAAAGCATATTGATGAAAAGGCTTTACGTTTTAACTCTAGCTTGCTTGTAATGTCATCCTGTGATCTTTTGTTCTAGTAGTTGTGACACTTAATGAAAAGAGTCGATATGTTCTTTTAAACATTGAGTAAAAATGTTGCATCATTTGTGAAGTCGTCTATCTGAGGTTAACCTTCATTGCGACCTTTTGCTGATCGATTTTTTGGATGGAACTTCTCTTTTTCTACTTCCACCCAGGTTGTTGATTGTGTCTCCGTTCTTTTTTGAAATCACAACTCATCTATTTATGTTCCTTTTGAACTTGTCGTTAGTCATATTGATTCTTGTGATTTGGACAACGATATAGGCCATCCTAATCTTTGTAATTGTTCTTCAAAACCACCTTGTCTTGATATTTGTAGTGATTTTTCAATATAAACATTCTTCTGAATTTGGGAATCATTTGACTCTGTATTGGTTCCCCTTTTGGGTGTTTGAATTTGAGCATCTAATGACCTCTCCATTGGGTCAGTCATCGTTACTTTGTCGACTAATAATCCTTTGCAATCTAACTCTTCTTGTAAATATTTCTTATCATGATTTAGCTTCTTAACTTATATAAGTAAGTCATGATTATATCTCTTTAAGCATAAGATTTCTTCCTTATAGTCTTACTTGTTGACTTCATTTTGAGTATCTTGTTTCTCTTTCTCTCCTTCTCTTAACCATTTTATTTGTTCTAGAAATTCCTGATTATCCTTATTTAAGGTGGAATTCTTCATCTTTTCCTGATAATTTTTTCTGGAGATCTTCATTCTCCTATTCTAACTTTTGATTGCACTGTGTTTTATCCTTTGTCTCCTTGACTTGAAGAATTAATTTTTCATTATGATCTCTTAGACGAGATATCTCTTCTTCTTTATCAATGACAACTTTGTCAAATTCTTTCTGCATCTCTGTATTGACTTCTAATTTTCCTGCGAAATCAACTTTGATAGATCTTTGAAGTCCTTAGATGATGTGACTTGTGAATCTGACTTATTTTTAATGTCGTGTAATGTGATTTTATTCTTCTTATATGAAAATTTCATAAACTTATTTTCGACGTTTAAGATAAAATTCCCCAATGTTTCGATCCAATGTAATCCTGAAATTAGGTCACTATCATTGCTCCATAATGATCTAACAATGAATTGTGATTTGAAGTTATAATCTCCAATATTTAGTTGTAAATCACTTACTTCATACTGCTTCCTATCCCAAAATTCTAACACTTTGCCTATATTTGATTTGGGAATCACTAACTTGTTAACGAATTCAGCACTAATATAATTATTTCTTTTTGTGGGAGCAATAGAAATCGTAATATATTTTCCTTCAATGTTCATTCTATTCTAAATAATATTGAAGCATTAACTCTTGAAGTGTTAGGGAATCTTCCTTGCTTTTCACCATGAGACTCCATTTTATTATTGTGTGCATCCACTAATATTCTTTCCTACACGTCCTTGCTCTTCTTTTATTAGTGTACACAATTATTCACTTGCTTCTTGATACCTTAAAACTTATTATGCACTTCTAGCTTTATCTTATATAATAAAGAGAATTTAAGAATAAACTCAACCTATTAGGGCGTGAGTTAAAAATTATTTATTATTCTTTCTCCTAAAAAATAAACCTTCAATAACTTCAATAATGTGAATTTGAACTTAGGTAAGCTTCCTAAAAAAGAAAAAGTATTAATTGAACTTCAATTATCTCTTTGAATGGATAGATTAGGGTTTCAATGATAAAACATATGTGTTGGTTTTATAAAACCATGTGTTGGTTTTCTTTTCTTTTTTACTTTCTTTTTCTTTTCTTCTTTTTTCTTTTCTTTTCTTTTTTATTTTCTTTTTCTTTTCTTTTTTCTTTTCTTTTTCTTTTCTTCTTTTACTTTTCTTTTCTTTTCTTTTCTTTTTTTTACTTTCCCCCCTTTGGGCCACAAGCTTGGAGTTGGATATATTTTTTTTTCTCTTTTTTTGTAAAAATATTAGAAATGGGCCAGGATCCTCCAAAATATATCTTCCACAAGCAAATATAGACCACATGTCACCCGAAAAGAATGGCTATGATACCAAATATGAGGAACAAAGTTCCCTCACACAAAGTTACCAAAATATTTGGAATATAAAATAATTCATAATATGAATAATAATATATTGAGTAAAATATATGAATGAATAATATGAATAGATGAATACTATAACCTTGCGGCACTTATGATAACTATTCACGAAGGAATGTGTCTCTTATAACAATTAATAATTATTTATTATTTCTATGCTTATTAATATTATTTATTATTTATATACTTTATTCATATTATTTTTGTTCATAATAGAAAAATAATAATAATAATAATAATTCAAAGATAAATAAACTAAAATCTGTAAGCATGCACTGCAAGAAAATATGAGATTGCTAGTCCGTCCACCTTTGCAAGCAATCAAACACAAGATATGTTTGAAGTCATTCATGAAAATAAGGAAAAACCAAATTGAAATTCAAAATGACTTGGAATCTGACAAATATGAGAAAGGATAAAATTAGTTTGGGTTTTTACTGATTTATTCACCCCCAAAAAGGATTCGGCAATGTCTAGTATGTTGTTCTTCTAAGGAATTGAAACCTAAAAATGGCCTAGTGTGAACAATAAGGGAACAATGCATCCTACACATATCACTTGAGTTGGGAATCCATGTCCACATTATCATGGCATTTCCACATCAGAACATTGTTCAACATATGTATTTGTTTGTTATTTCCTTCTAGCATGTAATTAATTGTTATGTTACTATAAATGTGGCAGGGGATGTTGTTTTGGGAAAAAAGTGGTGAAAGAAATGAATTAAAATGGAAAACGTTATTTTCTATGGCCATTTCCATTTTTGAATGCTTGAGATTGTTCTTGAGAAACAATGTGAAACAAATATCGTTTGTAGAGAAATGATCCTTCATTTCTTGTTGTTTTTCAACTGTACACATGAAAAAATGGAGTTTACACTTTGCAGTTGGTATTCAATGCACTCACAATGATGATCCCCACAAATGTTTACAAATTGTTATTGGGTGCCATCTACTTGTCATCTTCAATCCCCAGTGGAATTCAATGAGTGAATGCCAATTAATTACTGGTATGTTACTCCAAATATTTGGAATGAGAAAACACAAGCCTTTTGATCTAATCAATAAATACTCATATCACTGTCATAAGACAGCATGCATTCTTCATGTTGTGAAATTGATCACTATACATAATTGTGTTTTCCTTTCTTCACCTTAAACCTAATTGCATAACCCTCCACTAATTAAGGAGGAGTTTCAATGATATTGACAAGTCGGATCCAAGTGCCATTAATAACATTTAAAAAAAAATCAAAAGAGAATGTCACGTTAGATATTCTAGTCTCCATCGACAACTTTCTAATTCTTTAGTTGGAACATTGCACTAATTTATAACAAATACTAAGGTCTTGACCTTGTATTCTTGACCTTGCATCACATTTGATCCCAATATCTCAATAATTTATCACTAAGCTTCATTGGATCCCATTGATCTTTATATTATAATGATCCAACCCTTGCACTGCACTAAAGAGAAGTGCATCAAAAGGACAAGTATCGAGGATCCGTGATGTTCCCACTCTTCTTTGACTTCAAAGTTCAATGTTATTGATTTTTCTCTCTTTTGAACCTCTAAATTCCATTCTCATTCATTGTACTGCCTCCTATTTCTAGTTTTTTTACATAGATTAATTGTTCGCATTCGAATGTCTGGTTGGAAATTTGATTTAACAATGCAATGAATAAAAATTCAGAATGATCAAATTGGTTTATTTCCATTGGTTTGTTACCAAAATATGAGGGTCGAGCAATGTCGGTTCAATGTCGAGGGTGTCCCATTCTCTTTTGTCAATAGTACTATGTTGTCGAGATATTACTAGTGACATTGGCGAAATGTCACTAGTAATTGGCATCTAATCCTAATTGTACATCTTTTATATTACTAGTGACATTGGCGAAATGTGAGGATTAGTTACTGACACTGTATTGACTGCAGACGTTGTTGCTTCGATGGCTTGGAGCTTAGAGGCCTGCTATCTGCAGACCTATTAACTCATTTTTTTTCTTGTCAATAGGGTTGAGGATGTGAGCTAGTTGTGGGGTCTCTTGTAAGCTTACGCTCTATTCCCTTCAACCAATGGGCTACACCCCTCGGTCCTGATTTTGTTCAACATCTTTAATATAATCTTTAAAAATAAAATGAAATAAGAGGAGGGACTCTATAATCTTGTTCCACATTAGAACATTGTTTCATATTAGAACATTGTTCAACATATGTATTTGTTTGTTATTTCCTTCTAGCATGTAATTAATTGTTATGTTACTATAAATGTGGCAGGGGATGTTGTTTTGGGAAAAAAGTGGTGAAAGAAACAAATTAAAATGGAAAACGTTGTTTTTTATGGCCATTTTCATTCTTGTCATCAAACATAGTCATCTATGGACAACCCTATTCAACTATAATTAACCATGGTAAACTAAATTCAAACCTTGTCAACCATATTCAGATATGTTTAACCATAGTCAATCATTGTCAACCACATTATTAACCATAATCATACATGGTCAACTATAATCAATATATATATATTATTAATGATGGTGAACCATATTCAATTATGAGTTATTATTTGTATTGTCAAGTCAACCATAGTCAATCATGAGTTATTATTTGTATTGTCAACCATAATCAACCATGATCATTATTTTCAATTATTAACATATATATATTTAATCATTATTTTTAAAAAAATTGAATATTATTAAACTATTAAAATTTATATTATAAACTGATAATAATTTTTTTTAATAACAATATTAAACTAATAATATTTTTTAATAATTATTAGATTATATATTTATTTGATGATATATTTCTTTTTCATAAGTGTATTTATATATAAACTTTTTTATAATAATATTTTACTGCTCCAAAAGGGAGGGTTCTTTCTTCTCTTACTGTTTAGGAAGCTCAAAGTATTCAAATGACTATTTTCATTGTTCAAACGACAAATTCTATCACCTTAATAGTTTCAGTTTCATGTTTCACATCTTAACAGTGTCATGTTTCATAGCATTTAGTCTACAAATGCGATCCCGCACAGGGTTCTGTTAGAGATAATTACTCCCTGATGGCATCAGTTAGATGCTCAGTTCCTAACAAGCAGTTAGATGAGTCTTAATTAGAACTAAGACATAGTTGCATGTAGTCACATGCAACATTCAGTTAAGTCTAAGTTAAAGAGTCTAAGTTTAGAATGTAATACTTCTATATATTCAGGCCTTCGGGTCCATTGTAAGTATAAATTGTTATGTGAATAGAAAGTAGTAGCTTGTTCCTTAAAATTCATCTTGGTATCAGAGCTTGATTAAGTCTCTTGGAGAGCATATTGATCCAAGAGTAGATCCAAGCGTGTTGTATTCTTCCATAGCGAAGAGAGATTCTTCCAAAGCGAAGAGGGATTCTTCCATAGCGAAGAAGGCAGGGATCATTCGATCCAAGCCAAGATCTTTCACCAATCAAGTGAAAAGAATTGATCCAAGAAATTGGACAGAGATCCGGGTTCGAGTCTATTGCACAAGACTAAAATCGACCCGAGAAAGCTTTTAGATCCGCAGATCTGAAGCAAATTCGTGAAGATATGCCCAGCCAATAAGAGAGATTGTTGGAGCAGTGAAGAGACTCCCACCGCAGTTGGAGAGTGTGAAGAAGGTAGCCAAGCTTCTGCGTTGAAGGAGGTGCCATCTATCTGTTCATTGAAAAAGAGCAGATCCGCTTGCAAATTCTGAAGCGGTTGCGACCAGCGCTGAAAGGTACGTGAAGAGACAGTTGTCTAGAGGATCCGTTCCAAATCCACCAGAGGTGAAATTGCTGCTAGAGAATCCACAGAAGAAGATGGCTGCAGCGTTGGTGAATTTTTACATGTGAAGAAATCGCATTAGAAGGAAATATCTGTTGAAGAAGAAGACCACCTTAGAGGAGGCAAGACCGGCTAGGAGCCGCACCATTGAAAAAGAATTTGCTGAAGTAACCCACGAAAGAAATTATCGCGCTCCTCCCTAGCATAGAGGCGCGACAATTGTGGGAGAAGATTAAAAGTTTTCCGGAATTATCGGGGCCACTCCATCTGTCAAGGAATTATCGGGGCCACTCCATCTGTCAAGGCGCGAGGAGTGTGTAACTGCCAAAGAAGAAGAATTTGATCCGCCTGAGAGATAGCTATTGTGCAGAAAGTCATCACCGAGATTGATGAATCTGTTGTGAAGAAGGTTATAGCCAGATCTAGTCAAATTCGCCTCAGAGATAGCTATTGTGCACAAAGTCATCACCGAGATTGATGAATCTGTTGTGAAGAAGGTTTAGCCAGATGTAGATCAAAATCGTGAAATACAATTTTGTCGGCGGTCAAGGGATCACTGTTCGTGAAGTAAGAGCGCTTGAAGCCAGCTATTGGATAGCTGCGTGTTGATGAAATCCACTACAAATTTGTTGAAGAAATGAAATCGCCGTCAAACCAGAATAAGCGTTAATGTACGTGACAAAAAAGCTCATTAATGGAGTGAAGGCTTGATTGTATGCAAAGACCGTAATCCAATCCATGAGATATCAAAGGCATGATATAATACTTCTTTATAAAGGAGATTATGTGGAAAAGCCTTAAGTCATTGGGTTCATGAAAATGATATTTTTTAATAAAAGCATTTTATTATAGATTATTTGTGAAGGGGATTTTAAAAGATTAAGTGGAAAAGAAATAAGTTGAAGCCCTATAATAAAATAAGTTGAAGAAAGGGTTATAGCTAGAGTTGAAGAAAAGCTAAGATCTTAAGGAGATCTTGCATTAAGGGGGTGTCAGGCAAATCCTATATTTTTTTAGGGGATGATAAGGAAGAAATGATGAGGACTCAAGAGAAGGAGTTTGTAGTCCTTAGTGAGCCTCGACAGAAGGCAAATACACAAGTTGATAATCTCTTAGCAACAGAGGTTGAAGAACTTTAACTAGAGTATGAGTATGATGGTGAACACCTTTCTTATAAAGAAAGTGTGATAGTGCTACAACAAAAGAAGCTCATTAATGAGTTGTTGTTTGGAATGGTAACCCTACTTGAAAATGACGATCAAGTGGATGATGTCTTTGTAGCAGTAGAAACTGAGGAGGATGAAGCTAAAGAAACAAGTTTCGAAGAAGATTTAGCATTCATCGAGGATTGGCTTGCAAACCCAAAAGAAGTTGTAGATGACAACTTACATTCTGTAGTAGCAGAATCTGAAGAAGAAGCAAGATATGCTATGTACCCAGTTGAAAAGCTGGAGGAAGAAACATGCAACAAGTATTTTGCAGGAAGCATTAAAGATGTTGTAGATCACCGGTTTTTCAATGAGAGCCATGAAAAAAAGAAAAATCCATGCAATAACAAGAAGAGATATCCAGAGTTTAAAGTCTGGAGCACAAAGAATAAGAAAAGCATTGAAAGCTTCAAAGTTTGGAGCAGAAAGTACGAGAAGAGGCTGCATCATCACATTGCAACAAAGAAAGTCAAAATAAAGATGTTTTGTAAGCCTAGCTGAGACATAGACCAGGCAATCCTTTTTTATGAAATTCCTTAGAGGCAGTATGTTTTAGCTGCAATTAGATAGTATGTTTAGCGGTTGTAATTAAGGGAGAGTGTTAGAGATAATTCCTCCCTGATGACATCAGCTAGATGCTCAGTTCCTAACAAGCAGTTAGATGAGTCTTAGTTAGAACTAAGACATAGTTGCATGTAGTCACATGCAACAGTGATTTAAGTCTAAGTTAAAGAGTCTAAGTTTATCATGTGATACTTCTATATATTCCGGTCTTCAGGTCCATTGTAAGTATGAAGTTTTATGTGAATAAAAAACAGCAGCTTATTCCTTAAGATTCATCAAGTTCTATGCATCAATATGGAAATCTAGTGATTATGGCAGGACCAGGTTGCACTGCGTACGATGGATGGATGGATATTGGTGGGTACCTTACAAATTTGATAACGTGGCTGGATATTGATAAGTAAAGGTGTATGTTAGGAATCATAAATCTAGGATCGATGGATGAAAAAAAAACACACATAAATAGTTTGAGGGAAATGGATGATAAGTATGTTTGTTATTAGCCCATACCTCATTTATTTTGGTTACGCGGTTTATAATTATAATAACAACCACTGGTAGTTTTCACTGTTGATCTGAATAAATTCCCGTGTTCTAAGAGTTGAGCAGTTGCAATTTCTGGAGCATTTTCTGAAGAATAAGTCGCCACCTGACAGTAAGCACAGCAAATATCGACACGACAACGGTAAAAAGTTAAGTAGTTAATCACGCAATAAACTCTCTTTGCTGCCGCGTGGTCTTTTTGACTCCAGAAATTATTCCCCCAATAATTTAAATACCCCACTATGCCCGCCCTCTTCCCATTACCTTTTTATTGTTCTTCCATTGCGCCGTTCTGCGGAGAGTTGTATTGTGTGGAGATACAATCTGAGATTTACTTTTTTAGTAAGAGAAGATGGTTGAGCAAGAAGAATCAGGCCGGGTTGAAGGATGGGCTGCCAAGGACGACTCTGGCATTCTCTCGCCCTTCAACTTCACTCGCAGGTTACAGGAAAATCAATGCGTGTAGTTAACCTTTTTCGTTTCTACGAGATAAGAAAATTCAGTTTCATTTCATTGAAAATTTTCATTTATTTTGACAGGAAAACTGGATCCCATGACGTAACTTTCAAGGTCGCATACTGTGGAGTCTGTCACTCTGATTTGCATCAAATTCGGAACGAATGGAAAAATTCTCAATACCCAATGGTTCCTGGGTAATGTCTTTCTATTTTCTTTTGTTACCAATCCTACCTTATATCCCTAGAAATGACCGCCCAATTATAATAATTTGCATTTACACGTATGAAATTGCAGACACGAAATTGTAGGGACTGTACTTGAAGTGGGATCAAAGGTGAAGAATTTCTCTGTTGGAGATCGCGTGGGCGTAGGCTGCATGGTTTGGAGTTGCCAACAATGCGATTCTTGTGGCAAAAATCAAGAACAGTACTGTGAAAAGGTTGTTTGGACGTATAACGGCATTTATGTGGATGGATCTCCCACCTTTGGAGGTTATTCATCTTGGATGGTTTGTGACCAAAGGTATATTATATAATTATACAAATTCATGCATTGTAAACAAACTTGTTTTAGATCTTGCCCAAATACAGTTTTAATCAATTCTGTGGCGTGTAATTAAACAGTTTTGTAGTGAAGATCCCGGAGAGCCTGCCGTTTGATGCAGCAGCACCATTGCTATGCGCGGGAATAACTGTATACAGCCCCATGCAACATTTCCAAATGACAGAGGCCGGAAGAAGCCTTGGCGTTGTGGGGCTTGGCGGTTTGGGACACATGGCTGTCCAATTTGGCAAAGCTTTTGGACAGCAAGTAACGGTGATCAGTACATCGCCTCAGAAGGAAAAGGAAGCCAGAGAGGTTTTGGGGGCAGACCACTTCCTCGTCAGCAAAGATCAGAAACAGATGCAGGATGCAGCCAAATCGCTGGATTACATAATTGACACAGTCTCTGCTGACCATCCCTTGCTGCCTCTTCTCAGTTTATTGAAGGTGGATGGGAAATTGGTTTTGGTTGGCATGCCTGAAAAGCCAATTAATCTCCCTGCTGTGGCTCTCACATCTGGCAAGTCCTTGCACCACTTTTCGGCTTCTTGCTGCATGCCTTGTGATGTGATTTATTTGAGTTTATTCTATGGATATGGCTGCATTTTTTGGGGGTCTGTGATTAATTTTCAGACGAGGAGGGTTAATTAAGCCACTGATTGGTGTTTTGTTTGTTTGGTGTTTACAGGTCGGCGATTTGTGGGTGGGAGTGCGGTTGGAGGAGTGAAGGAAACTCAAGAGATGTTGAATTTCTGTGCAGAGCATAACATATCTTGCATGATTGAAAACATTGCAATGGATTACGTGAACACAGCAATGGAACGACTAGGGAAGGGAGATGTCAAGTACCGTTTTGTAATTGACGTTAATCGAAGCTTTTCATGTCCATCGACTAACTGACTGAGATTTTTCAGGAATCCTCAAACAGAATAGTAATAGTATTACAAGTAGAATCCATGTTGATGTTAGGGGTTATGGGTTTTGGTAGAATCCATGTTCACGTTAGCATATTACTCCAGTTCGGCAGATCGTTTTGGAGCCGTGGCTTTACTGTGCCTCGGTACGGGTTAGTTAATAAAAAAATCTATGTTCATTTTTTAGTCCTTGTAACGAAATACTTCTATGTTTGTTTATGCCTGTAACGTTTTTACTCTCTAACTTAATGCTTCTGTTTCTAATACTTTATTGTTCTAACTTAATGCTTATGTTCAATATTGTTGGTTCAAGATTGTTGTATGCTTATATTTCTAATGTTTCAAATTGAGTCATACATTAAGTGGGTGGATAGACTTATTTTATTATTTTTTTAATTTCAAGGGAATAAATTTTTGTCTTTTTATATGAAAACAATGAAGGTTCCGTTTTTCTAAGTTAAAATTATCTTAAAATGTATTAAATATATAATATAATAATTATAATAATAATATAAATATTATTATTATTAAAAAAAACGTTAAAATTATCTTAAAATGTATTAATTATATAATATAATAATTATTAATAATATTATTGTTATTATAAAAAAAAATCATATATACATGAAAAAAAAATTAGAGATTATAAATGAATTTTTTTAAGAGATTATAAATATATTTTGATAATAAAATGATGTTAATGGTTTAATTGGGAATACTTGTAATATAATGGAATTGATCAATCATGATATATTGATAATAAAATGATGTTAATAGTTTAATTGAGAATACTTATAATATAATGGAAGAGATCAACCAACATGAAATAACCATTTTTATTTAGACACCTCCTTCTCGTATATTGATAATAAAATGATGTTAATGGTTTAATTGAGAATACTTATAATATAATGGAAGAGATCAACCAACATGAAATAACCATTTTTATTTAGACACCTCTTTCTCGAGGGCTCTAGGAAAATCTTTCTATTATAATGCTCCATTCAAAATCATTTCTTAGTTATGACATTTATTTTATAGACGAATATGAACATCGATTTTTTAATTATTTTTTAAAATATTTTATTTTATGAGTCAACATGGATTTTTTTAAATACTTTCCATAATTTTTTATTTTATGAGCCGACATGAATTTTTTTAATTATTTTGTTAGGAACAAACCTTACAACATCTCCCCCATCTCCCCCATACTGTAGAGCACCTCTCGGTGCAATTAATAGAATAATATTTCCAAGAACCTACTTTTTCATTTTTTTTAAATATAAAATTCTATATACTTCATTATAAAAATTGTTATACATATCATATGAGTTGTCTACAAGTTACTCTATCATACTTCCCTACATAAAGTACAAGTTACTCTATCATACTTCCCTACATAAAGTACATCCTTTAATTTTTCATTCATTCAAGATAAGTATATATTGATGTATCCCCTATTTTTTATTATAAAGTGGATTAGGTCAACTATATTTGTTAAAATAAGACTCCCTAGTTAGTTAGTATGGAATAAATTTAATGTGGTCTAGTTGAAAGAGGTTCATTAATTGTTATGTAACTTTATTAATGAAAGCAATGTTCATTTGCCTCTTTGAGAGGAAACCTCAAAATGAATCGCAACTCCAATTACAAGGAACCTTCTAGTAGTGGAACCTTCTAGATACTTCCAGAGAAGGAATCTTCTAGTAGTTGGAACCTTCTAGTAAGCCTTCTTACAAATTATTGACATTCATACTACATTTAATTTGTGGGACTTATTTAATAGAGATGGCCTCAATAGCTAGCATCCTATCTTCTACTTCAGTTAGGATAGGACCCTAACTATTGAAAAATGGTGGAGTTCCCACATAGCATCTTCGGTCAACATATCCTTCCCCTAGACCAGGAGTTTCTAGATAGTGCACTAACATAGGCAACACTCTCTGGTGGCCAAAACTACTTATGTTTGCAGCCAAATGGAGTGGTCTTCATCAAGTTTCGATAATGTGGTTTGAACTCAACAATTTTTCCCATAACCTTCTTCAAACACGCACATGAAACATTAATGGGTGGATATTGGAGTCGGTTTGAAGGGCTAATTTGTAAGCCATGTGTCCAATGCATTATAAAATCTACTTTGGTGCTAGTTTCTAATGGACCTTTGGCTTTAAGAGATGTTTTTTTATAGGTTGGAGACAAATGAACACCATATCCTTTTCTGCAAAGGAACGTTTGGATTGATGTTGGTTTTCTTGTTGCTTCATGTGATTATGAGCCATATCCAAACTGTCCTTGAGTGTGTGGAGAATAGATTCTTGATTGTGAAGCAAACGATCCTTTTTTTGTGCACTTTGGAGGTAACTTGTATGAAGCCACTAAAGGTGGTTGTTGGCCATATACAACTTCATCTAGTATCATTATAAGTGGTATTATACTACCATTTAGCGAGAGATAGCCATTGTTCCTGTTGGTGTTTCTTTTTGGATGCAAAACATCTCAAATATGTTTCGAGGCACTTGTTGACCACTTATATCTGGTCATTCATTTGGCGGTGATAAGATATTCTCATTTTCAATTGGGTTCCCTATAGTGTAAACAACTCTTTCCAAAATTTGTTGGTGAATGTGGGATCCCTATCATACACAAATGAGGTAGGCACATTGTTTTCTTTAAAAATACAATCCAAATAAATATGGGGGCTGGTGCAAGCTAATGCTGGCCACTCATGACGCGTTAGTTGCAATGGACTTATGGAAAAACATAAATCTGAACATCAAAAAGCAATATTAGAGCTACCTACACAACTTTTGGAATATGGCGCGAGAAGATGAAACATAGACAATCAGATTACCTTCCGGAATATATAAATATTATTTATTTAAATTTAGTATAACTCCCAAAAAATGGGGTTCTCCTAAGGTTGGTATGTTATTTTTGTAAGAAAACATAATGAATATGTTTGTGTTAGCCCCCTGGTTCGGTATTCAAATGGTGTATTTTTGTTAAAAAAATTATATACAGTCGTAGATAACAGGTCGTTATAGTGCGGCGCTATTTTTCCATATTTATTTATGTTAATTTTTTTTTTTTAATTAAGGAAGTCAGCCCATCCCTAAAATGACTAGGCCGAGCGTTAGCCCCTGATATCATGGTCTTAACATAATCAATCAACATTGTTTTTTTTTTAGGATGTAGGTTTTTGTGTGTACTTGTGCGGGTTCTTTTCCGTTTTCAAAATAGGTGAGCCAATAAAAAGTTATAGACACAAGAAATAACCTACTTTTTGTGTAAGATTGACGTTAGTGCAATTGAAATTAACTAAAAAATAGGAACACATAATAGATTTAATAAAAAATTACATATTCGAAATCTACACACATAGTTCTACAGGTGTGTGAAATTTCAATAGCAGTGGACTAGTGTAGCATACGCAGAATCATGCTCGAAACAGAAGAAGTTATAGAATAAGATGTATTTTTTTATAGTACTATATGTATTTTGGCAACCCAAAATTAAAACCATAGCAGCCAAGTCATCCACCACGTTGGTGGGAAACGAATTACTCGCCAAAACTTAAAAATTAAAATGGCGCGTGCGCGTTGATTTAAATAGCGCGTATGCACTAATAGTGCACACGCGCCATTTATATTATCTTGAATTTATTTTAATTAAGTTTGAAATTTGTCAATGTGATTATATAATTTTATAAATTATATATTTTTTAATTATTAGTAATGTTTTAAATTGAATTAAATTAAATTTATATATAGTTTTTTAGTATTAAGAAAATAATATAATTTTATAAATTATAAAAAAATAAAAATATTTAAGTGAATTGAGTTTATTTTAAGTGGTTTGAAGGAATCATTATTATTCTCTTAAGCTATTTAGTAAAATCGGACCAAACCATAGCTCAAGCACATATGCATCCATACAAAAATCCTATTGAATGGATGAAGATGATGATGATGAAGATGATGGTGATGATTAAGATGATGACCAAGATGATGAGGAGGAGGAGGAGGAAGAGGGTGATGACGACGACGACGATGATGATGATGATGA